>OZ026808.1:7474081-8164373 GCA_964023185.1 Macaria liturata
AGGAGGTACGCACTGCCTCCCGAGAGCGCGAAACGCCTTTTAGTTAACACCGTTTCGACTGATCGGCTCGAGTTTATGTTGACGGATGAATGAATAGTGAGTCGTGTCATGTTCGCAGGAGGTCGTGCTGGAGACATTGCTGGTCGACACGAGCGGCGAGGATGACGTGTTGCTGAGCACGGAGTTAGTTCGCGCCGGATACGCCGACAAACGCGCCGACTTCGCACAGGGGGTGAGTGCTCTCCTCCTTGAGACAAGAGCTAAGTTCAGTGAGCGTAGATAGATAGATAGATAGAATATTCTTTATTGTAACACACGAAATAAAAATAAAATACAAAGAAATAGATCAAACATAAACTTATACTAGTGCCACAAGTGGCGGCCTTATCGCTAAAAGCGATCTCTTCCAGGCAACCATTGGATGGAGAGAAATGAATAAAGGATAACGGAGGACGTGGTTTACAATAGAAATAGAAGAGATAAAATAAATAACACAAACAATCATAGTTATAATAATGTACATAAACATAAAAACAAACATCCTAATACATATCATACTGAATAGGTACAAAAATAAACTAATACATAGAGATAAAATATATATCTATATACAAACAATATATTATAGTGACAGTAGAAAAATAATAGCATATATATCAGAGTAATGACGACAGATATCAATTTTTTACCTGAGTCTTGAAGCTTTCAACAGACTGAGCTTTCTTGATGTCAAGTGGCAGTGCATTCCAGAGTAGAACAGCCTGCGCGGTAAACGACTTGCCATAAACTGCTTTCTTACATACTGGATGCTGTAGAGTAAGCCTGTCTGATGACCGAAGAGCAAGGGAGTGGGAAGAATGGATGTATTTGAACCGGGAAACTAAGTAGCGAGGAGAAAATGGGTTGAAAAGGAGGAGGAGCGTACTGACGTATTATAATATATTAATGTGTGAGGTTGACATCACGATGTGCTCCGCGGAGCGAATCGTTAGGCTTTCTAATCAATTAGTATACAATCAATTAGAACGCTTACCAAAATTTAGCTCTCGCCTTCCATGATTTATCATTAGTCCTGTAACTGCTAACTTATATGACCTGCCATATACACAGATAGCAAAATAACCGTTACCATTATTACGTTCACTTTAAAAATATATAATGCTGACTGCTTTTATTGAATAATAAGTACGATTTGCGAAGTGCGCGGCGTGACGTGGCGTTGTTGTTGCAGAGCGGCGAGAGCTACCTGCTGCCGCGCTGGGAGCCGCTGGAGGCGGGCGACACGCTCTCCTTCGACGAGATACACCGCTACCTGGCCGCCGGCATCGAGCTGGACAGCGTGCAGGCCTACAGCCGCCACGTGGCGTCGGCGCTGCCCCCGCCCGAGCTGACCCTGCCAGAACTGGCCCCGCCCGAGCTGCCCCCGCCCGGGCTGGCCCCGCCCGAGCAGCTCCCGCCCGAGCTGCCCCCGCCCGAGTTGTCCCCGCTCCAGCCCGAGCTGCCTCCGCTCCAGCCCGCGCTGCCCCCGCTTCAGCTCGAGCTGCCTCCGCTCCAGCCCGCGCTGCCCCCGCTTCAGCTCGAGCTGCCCCCGCTTCAGCCCGAGCTGCCTTCGCTTCAGCCCGAGCTGCCCCCGCTTCAGCCCGAGCTGCCCCCGCGCGGCTGCTGTCGACCACACACTCCACATGTCCCACGCGGCCCCGACCACTACTCCTAGTCCCTCACTCTTGAAAGACTGATTGAAACACTGAGAAAGTCTGATTGAAACCCTGACAAAGTATTAATTAATTATTGTCAAGGTGAGACGCCCCTCGCGAGAGCGGCTTATAGTTTTAAGTTTATCTCGCACTACTTTGTAAGTGAGATCATTTATATATTTTTATATCTATATATTAAAAGTAAGTTTTGTCGAAGCCGACTGCTGCCGTGCTAATCATAAGAGCGGTAACCAACACTTTTTCCAAAATTGAGTCAGTAATATATTCGCAATCGCCACAACTTGATCTACAACTTTGTCTTTGATAGTTTTTAGGAAATAAGCCTCTAAAAGGTATTTTTTCTATGGTATAAGCGCGGTAACTACATATATTTTATTTTGTTCTTTCGAATGTCCGTCGTAAGAGCCCCATACTACATACCATAAAAATAATTCTTTGGCTGCTATAAATGCTATCGATTCTGAAATATCAACCAAAATGATACTGGCGCAGAACCTTACAAAGAATATTTAAATCGAAATTCAAATATGGACGTAAACACAGCACAAGAATAAAAAAATACAGAAGACAAAGGTCTAACAAAAGATGGTAACTAATCCACGAAAAGATCTTTGAAAGAAAGACAAGAAAAGAAGAAGAAAAACAGGAAAAGCAATATAATTTTAAGGATCCCTGCACTGATAAATGTATAAAGAATAAGATTACTCTGAGAGGCATATCTGAAGAAAGAAAAGCTGCTTTTATCAAAAAACGTCTTCCATTAATGCCGGAAAATAGGAAATCATTTTTGCAAAATTTGCCAACTACTAATGCAAGTAGAAACCTATTGGCAGAAGATTGATTTTAAATTATGAAGATTAGGTATTATAAAGACTTAAAGTTTATTTTGTAGTAGACTGAAGATTTAGTTCTTGTTATCGACTTTAAGAGTAGGTAAGTCTTTTTATTTTATTCTTGTAGCAAAATAGGCTTACGTATAGCCCATCTGATGTTAAGCACCACTGTAGACTAAGATGAAGCACGCTTGCTTTGAAGAAACCTATTTATAGATTTAAAGACCAGGTTCCCTGTCTCCTGATAATTACAATCCAGGGAGGATTGTAATTCTCAGAATGTGGAAGCAAAACGCAAAAGTTTTAGATATCGTAAGTAATTATGTGATTTTGGGTCTTACCGAAGTTGTTACCAAGAAAAAAATACTTCAAGTACATTTTGTTATTACACTAATACTTGTTACTTATATACTACCTATTTCAAAGTGCAATTGTTATGTAAGTACTCATTTTAATAAGAATAAGTACCTACATTAAAATTTTTGACTGAATATTAATCTAAGTATAAATAAAAATATTATTTATTAATGATAATTGTGCATAATCGCAAGAATACCATAATTTGATAATGACAGTGATTTTAATTATAGTTAGTAATTTAACTACATTGAAGCATGCATAATTAAGGGTTTTCTTTTATTTCTAACAACGTAAGTTCCTATTAAGTTACTTCTTCGAAATATGTGATTGTTTCGTTGTAATTACTTATTTATAACATAATATATTTATTTTTGAAAGTTACTCAGATATTGAATTCGAATTCCACTTGCACTGAATTAGTGTAGAAATATTATACGAGTTCCTAAATAAAAGAAGTCTAAATGATAATGTTACGGCTGTTATAATTAACAAATCTTGGTATAAATGCTTTCATTCCTTATCAAAGGCGCATTTACATAATTTCCTAAAGAATAAGCGCTCTAACTGTGTTGGTTACTGCGCTTATTTTAAGTATTATTCTATCAAAATACATTCTATAGGGATGTTGATATCTCCAGAGATTTTTTTAACCATTACAAAGAACAACAGTTGTTCTACAGTAACTGTTTTATCAAAAGTAAATAAATAGCGATTTTCAGCCGAGAATGCAAAAAATCAATTTTAGATTTTAGGCGCCATTTTCTCAAAACTTGTTGGCGTACACATAGCGCTCTTATGATTAGCACGGCAGTATGTCACTCCAATAAAACTTATACATTTATATACATACAACTAAAAATTATCAATATAATTAGTGTATAGGTATGTCTAGCAGAATCTTAGCCTCGTCCGAAGAAGGTGAAGCCAAGATATTGCTACACAGTCCAACACTGTTGTTATTATGTATAGTTTCTATTTACAAACAATTGTTATCGTAAAGTCTCGAAATCATTCAATCATGGCTTACTGTTTTGTACCAGTATTTTTTTCTATTGCATTTATTTTTTGATATGCATACGAGGGTCAAACTGAAAGTTTTTAGAAAATCAGAAACTAACCTGTAATTTTTTGTTTTGTTATAACTTTTCTACTTAAACTAGTGTCCATTCACATCAATACATCGCTGCATCCGATGGAAACACTGAGAAAAGCACTTTGCCCATTTGGTATTAGGGGTCTCTTTGACGGCCTTTTGAAACGCAGTCACTGCTTCCTCGGCGTCCATAAAACGTTTTCGTTCGTTTCCTCGAAGATTTTCTTTTATCTTTGGGAATACATAACCTTTAAAGTGTCCAGCGCACACCCTTATGTGCAAAATAAATGTAGCCGGACGCGTCCCGCGCACATATGCGCACATGCGCTTGCGTAGTGCTCTGATTTGCCGACATTGTGTTACGTTTCTTTTCCTTCAAACTCGTGATTGACGTATTTATTCCATCAAGCACATCAAACTCTGCTTGATTCGATTAACTTTTTGCGCAAGTTGGAAAGTTGGTTGCGAAAAAATGAATAAAAAAGTAAAAAATGCCAAAGTTAGTTCCTCGCAAACGGCAAATATGGCGGGTGGATTATTGCGTCATCCTTTTGTTTTTATATGATTTTTAATGTAAATATTGCATTTTGAGTGTGAAAAAGTTTATGATATGAATGTCTGGATATATTGTAAGTGATTATAGTGTGTTTTGTAACTGGATGTGTAATTGTTAACAAAATATGATGTCAAAAAGTGAGTAGTGAAGTAGAGTGCAGAGTTCAGAGTAGTGAAGAAATCATAACCGCAATTTACAATCATCATAAAATCTAAATGTGAGTATATCTCATTATTTTGGCATTTGCGAGAATTCAGAAATTTCATAAGCAAAACAATGGTGTACTAATTATATATCGTTACCTGTGAAACATAGCTTTAAATTAGTATTTTCTATGATGACACCGACAAGGAGGTCTGCTGCGAGGTCGCTTCTCTCGATTTTTTTCCAAGACAAGTGGCACACAATTATTAGTGTACCGCTCTGCATTAACTGTTTGTCACGTAATGTCTAGTCCTTTCGAAGAATTCGAAGAAAGAGGCCACCATCTTCTTACCTACTCTTCGACCACTCTTCACTTTTGTTGGCAACTCCTCGGAAGGAAACACCCACCTGACTGCCTGTTGATTTCCACATCGTGACAATAATCCAGCTTTTGTCATCTGTTAGTGTGTCGATCACAACATTTGAGTTACTTCCGTTAATTTTTTTGTATCATTTCTTGGCACCAATCAACACGGCGGAGCTTTTGGTTTCGGTCAAATTATGAGGTATCCAGCGGGCACAAAGCTTCCTCACCGCTGAATGTTCAAGAAAGATTTTGTGCACTTTACTCATAGTCGTGCCCAATCTTGTCCGTATCTGCTGATAGGTTACTCTTTTGTCAGTCTGTATCATATGCTGCACAACACTGATGTTATTTTCAGTCGTCGCCGTAGAAGGTCGTCCCTCACGAAAATAATCGGTGAAATTATTGCGACCATCTTAAAATTCAATAAACCAGTTGTAAACAGTGGCATTCGATGGGGCTTCACTGTGAGAGTACAATCTAAGTCTATCATAACTTTTTTGCTTACTTAAGTGACATCGAAAGTCATAAAAAATCGTTGCACGAAAATTTGCTCAGCTATTATTCATGCTGACGTGCATAGTAATTTTTCAATTTGGCACCGAATTTTAAAACAAATGACAAATGAATAAAATATATACATAACATTATAGATAAATATGTAGTTATATGTTCAGAATTTAAACTTATTTTATTTATATAATGTTTTTAAGTGGCCCATTCTAAAAACTTTCAATTTGGCCCTCGTATTTACCTAGTTGTATAAGTTTGTTTCAAGAATCTATAGATATTGTTGGCGGATATCCGCATATTGTTAAGCTTACGTTTATTTTGATTATTATTACCTCGTTACATAGTTCATGTTATCAATCATTGAGTATTAGACAGTAAGAAACGGCTGCCGTTGCCATCTTTTGTTTGAATTGTATAATTCATCTGTTCGGCATTCATGCTGATTTTGTGATAGTTATTTGTGATCAAAGGTAATGTAAGTACTTAACTTGTAAAATAAATATACAAGAAAATCAATATGTATATTGTTTTATTATTTATCCCACTTAGCAAGACTAAAATATGACTTAAGGTCGAATAATTTGACTAAGTATAGAAATAACTGAGCCAAAAAATATATCCCTTGAGATTGTAAACCACGCAATAAATGAATAAAAAATACAGTCAAACCAGCGTAAGTGACAACTGGATAAGTGAGAAAACTCTAAGTGAGAGCTTAAAATGACCCAAAACCTTTATTAGCGAGAAACAGAAACCTCTGTAAGAGAGAGTCTGTTTTTCCGCCATGGACCTCCGTAAGTGAGACTGCTACTTATCTGTACCTCTATAAGCAACAGCATAGCTTTATTTTTTACTAGCTGTGCCTGCGACTTCGTTCGCGTGGAATAGTTGTTTTGGGCATCATATTTATTTTTGCAAACAACCTCTTCAGCTTTATAAATTATAGCTGTTACCCACGACTTGAACCGTTTTCACAGCGCACGCAACGGAAGCCCTCAAAGATGAATAATTTTCCCCGTTTTTTCCACATTTTCCATTGTTTCTTTGCTCCTATTAGGTGCAGCTTGATGTTATATAGATAGATGCCTTCCTCGATAAATGGTCTATTCAACACAAAAATATTTTTTCAATTCACACCACTAGTTCCTGAGATTAGCGCGTTCAAACAAACAAACTCTTCAGCTTTATAATATTAGTAAAGATATTATATAGGAGGAACAAATGACAAAAAATACAAATTCAACATCTGCTATTTTATGATTCATTCTTAACTTTCGTGGAACTTCCTACCATTGTTTTTGTATTGTTTTCTCGTCAATATTGTACCTATTTTATTTCGTTGTTATTTTATCGCATTCTTTTCGAATGGACACGTGTGCTGTGTACCGTCCTGTTTGTCGGACTTACTCAGTTTCAGGAACAACTCAAGGGGAGATCACTTCTATGATACGAGTAGGTAAGTGGATACCATTGTCATTTAACGAACAATGTAGACTATGTTCCATTCATATGTAGATTTATTTTAGAATGATTTATGAATCATATAAACTGAGTCATCAGAATAGCTCCAAAGGTACCTAAAAGACTGCGAAATTAATTAAACATAAACTACTCCAAGTAAACAAGAAAACTTAAGTATAAGCTGTTTGGTCTCAGACCTTATAATTAATAACTCAAATATGTATAATCTATTTGGGATTAAAGAACACTGCATCTGTGGTATCTGGGACAATCGTGGGATTAAACGATAAATTAATTAATAACAATTTTCAATTTTTTTTGGCTAAATCAATGATATTGTTAAACTAATCAGAAATGTATTGAAATAATAATTGTTCAAAACGTATTCAATGAAACAAGGATAACTAAACATAACTGTGCTGCACACAACAGGCATATTAAATAAAAATGACTTATTAAAATAAACACTTAGACGATTATGAATTTACGAAATAAGACGATTTTTGCATATGATATTTTATTTAGGTTTTTAATTATGTAGTACCTAGTATTTTAAAAGACATTTTATTTAAATTAGTGTGCCAAGCCTACTACACGATACTCTGATATTCACTGTGTCATAGAGATTAATTGGAAAGTTTTATTCAAATAAATTGATGGTCATAAACTAATATGTTTAATTTTTGGATTTTACATAATAGAAAACCCTCGAGATGTTCGCAGGAAATATGTAGATAAAATAAGAAGTGACATACACGTAACTAGACCACTGCGTTTAGCGCCTTTCAACGATTTGTTTAGCACAAGGCCTTGGGATTACATCATATTTTGAGTGAAGAGCCTGCCAATTGGTAATTCATACGTATAATATCCCACTAAGGTCAACAATTGTTAACAGATAACTTCTAGGTCATTTATGCAAATGATGGTGGCTATAAACGTATTTCATATTTCTAAAGGCTACTAGCGTCGTTGCTTTTTAAATCTCGAAATCTTTGAAGTATCTTTTGTGCTAGTGGTTGCGTAGCATCAGTACATGATTTGATAGTTACAAGATCAGACATCTGAGCTCGAGGCCATTTACCTATTTTAGATTTTCTATATCTTACAGCACTTTTCGACATCATTAACCGCTTGCCTAGCGCTAGCCTAGAGCAAAGTACCCTCGGCGATAAATCAGCGGCTGATGTTGATGATGTTAGTCTGCTTTTAGGAGAAAAGATGGAGCCATGTTGCGGTGAACTTACGTAACTTTGCTCGCATCTTAAAGCTTGTTGCCGTATGTCCATGTTTGAACTTCTTATTTCAGGCAGGGTGGGCAGTTCCTCAAGCTCGCTCGGCACAGAATCTTCGCAAAGACTGTCTGACCTCAGGAAGTCATCAGGTTTTTCAAGGATCGAACTATTTTCATAAGCCAAATGGTGTTCCATACGTCTAGCCCTCGCCTTGGCCAGGTCCGCGGCGTGTTCGTTAGTCATCAAATGCAAGTTGTCATCAATATATTCACAAATGGATTCGGCTTCTTCTTCAGGAGTAAAATGCGCATCCCTGAAAAAGCCATATCCGTTGCGAATATCATGTATGCCTTCAATAAAAAGGCAGATTAATGTGCCTAAAACCAGGGCTATTGTAGTCACCACAGCGACGGAGGTGGTTAAATCAGGGCCTGACAGATTGTATTTCATCTGTCCAAGCACACCATAGGTCACTATATTTTTGTGGCGTTTCGCGCGATGAGCTCTGCATGTATAAAATCCTCGGATATCATTGTTTGTGGTTGCGACTAGTCTGAGTATTTTACCGTCGTCCACTGCTCGAACTCTTTTATCCTTCCAAACTCCACTTATTTCAGAGTCTAAGAAAAGCCAGTGTGCTGAGTTAGTAGAGCTCGCAGTCCGTGCGTGCAGACATGTCAAATTGAGGCGGTTAGAATTTCCCCACGCTGTTTCATAATACGAACCAGATACGCTTGCAGTTCTTGAAGACACTTGCACAGCGTTATCTTTGAACCGCTCCACACTAATTTCATTGAGATCGAGAAGCTCATTGTTCACTGTCAATGATGCTATAACTCCCGCTATTGGCAATAAAACTTCAGAGGCCACGTATGTTTTTACATCGTCGGGTATTCCACCAATAAAGTATTCGTCAGAACAAACCGTTAAATCAGTTTTGTTACCAGTATGACGCGTTTTCAGACTTGACTGTATATCTCCTTTTGAATATTCTTCAATATCTTTATAAACGACGTGCAAACATTCTAGGCCATTCAACGATAATTCAAAAGCATTTGTTTCTTTTGTTTTGGCTAAAACTGCATCCAACCATTGTCCTGGAAGATAATCTACAGAACTTATGCTTTCCACCCGGAAACCTTTCACGACTAATTTGAGTACAAATCTCATATTTTGGACATGCACTAGAAGCCAGGATTGTGCTTCATGGCTGAAAGTGAAAAAGATTACTCCCGTTTCGGCTTCAGGTTTGATCGTTAATTTTATTCGCCATTCATCAGGATTAGAAAAGCATGGCAGTCGTAAATAATGATCGTTGTCTAAGACGACATAGGACTCGCTCGCCGCTGTGCTTTCGTACGCTATATTTGATCCTGAACGTGGACAAAAGCCTGACTTACATTTCTCACTGCAAGTGAGCTGCATACATAATGGGATAAAGTTTAAAATCAATTCCTGTAATTCTCCATGTAGTCTTTCCCCTACTACTATGCGTATATTATCATTAGGCAACTGCGGATCACAAGTAAATGTGTTTCGTAAGGGTTCCGGTTTATCATTAAGCCTCATGGTTGTTCCCACCGTGGTTACTGTGACCAGAACCGAATGCCACTTAGCCGGTTCTAAAGCTTCTCGAGAACAGAGTCTCGAGACTGTGCACGACGGAGATAGTCCACTAGCGTCGAGACAAATGTGCCATTTTTGTAAACTCAGACGTACTAGAGCATTACGCACAGCTCCACGTCTAACCAACGTGCCGTGAGGAGACAGCGGCAGAAACTTGGCGTAAAAATGGAAAAACGTGAAACGTTTCTTAAAATCGTAAGTCAAAGAAGATTCGCCACTGAAAATTGTGACAGTTCTTGGAAACGTATGACATGGTTTTAAGTGACAGGACCCCGTCTCAGTTCTTGGACCAATGCAGAATTTTCCGCCGCCAGCCGGTTCTGGTCTCGAACAAGATCTGTACCTCGCGCGTCTGCCGGCTCCACAGGTTTGAGAGCAGGGACCCCAGGCTCCCCAGCCCGACCAGCCACCGTCCAATTTACATTCTTTGTTTTCGCACACTTCTATTTGATCGTACTGTCCACGACAGTGAGTGCCCCAAGAACTGAATATACGCGGGGTATGTGTTTCCAGACAAGTACGTTTACGGCGTCTAACTCCTACTCTACAGTTTTCAGAGCAGGTGGACCAAGCGCCCCATTTACTCCAATTTCCCCCAGAATCGCGTTTATGTACAGCACATTGATCGCCTTGACATTCCTCCACTTGAAGAGGTGTTCCAGAACAAATGAGAAGAGCGCTTGAAGGTGGTGGCATGTCACATTTCCTGAGCCTCCAGCGCATGCCGTATCCACAGCGGGCGCCACAAGGAGACCAATCTCCCCAAGGGCCCCATTCTCCAACTACAAGACAACCTAAATTGTGTTTTACACATTGCAAGGCGTTCCACAGTGATTCTGGGCTGAATTGCCAAGTGTTGTCCGATTCCAAGGTCGCTTCGATAGCTTCGTAGGGGCATTCTATAGTGAGACAGCGCTCGGTGAGTGATGGGACCGCTTCTAATAATCTCAAAGCTTCTTTTCTGATTGCGTCACCGTGGACGAGTTTCCGGTAGTCTTCTATTTTACAGTTAGTTAGGTAGCAGGGTTCTGTTTGATGATCGGCACCTGTGCAAGGTAGGCCCTCGGGGCTAGGCGTGGGGTTGTTGCACTCGCGCACCCTGCGGCGCTGCCCCATGTCGTCACACCGGCCCGCGCACGTGGACCACGGGCTCCACGGCGCCCAGCCGCCATCCACTGGACACTCAGCATCCGTTATAACTCCCAATTCACATTCCAGACGCCAAACAGCTTGTTGTGCTTTGTCACTGGGTTTCTTACATTGCACTAATGCAAACACACTCAATGTGAAGAGATAGCTATGCATGCCTATTATGTATATACATATGTACTTAAAACCGACTCTTATAGATTATTAATTTAAAATTTGTGTATTAACTTAATGTCAACTAATGGCTCCGTGCTCCGTGTAATTTTAGTGACATGACATAATGAATTTGTAAATTGATAAAATTACAAGAAGGTTGAAAAAGCTCTAAGGAAAATCTAATTTGTAAAAAGATTATTAGTGAACTTATAACTCGAAGTAACAAACTTGTACTTAAGGGACAAAAAGAAAAACCAAACAAACTATCGTATGATAAATAAACATTTATTTCTGATACATGGTCCACAAAATAACAGACAACTCAATTATTTTAAATATTGATGCGAGGTATATTACATACACAATAACATAATAATAATAACAATATAACACCAACAAAAAGAATAACACCAGCTTACTGACACATAGGCAATATGAATTTTGTTATGTATTTACTGTCGGTCACTTCTCGAGCGTTCATTATAATATAATTATTATTATGTATTTTATCTTTTTTGGTATAAAGATTGACGTTGTAAAGCGTGGCATGAATAAGATTACCGTTGGGAGTCTGGCTTAGTGCTCATAAAATTAAATAACATTGAACAGCATTATCAACAGATCAATCAACACGATTACAAAACTCAATTACGCTCTTGCATCATTACATTTCAATAAATAAAAAAATTTGATCTCATTTTTTGATAGGATACATTTCATTTCTCAAAAAGCGACGCACTCGCATACATCGAGTTTTGACTTTTACATAGCACACAACATTTATTTTACCACAACATCAACAGCAATATTTTGATTCTTAAAAACAAACATTACACTCATAATGAAAGTCTTGTTGCCCAATATTATCATAAACAGAAACAATCACAATGCGGCGTTTTGTACACGCATTCTACAGTATAATTTTAGAGTTGAAAAAGATCGCATGGAGTTTGTGAACATTGGTAATTCTGGCTTCAGTGTTAACACAGCTTAAGCTACAATTTCCATAATTACACCTCTCGATCGAGGCGCGGCTCTTGCCCGCGCTCTCTGCCCGCTTTCCTGGTCATGAGCGTGGGTCTGTGAACTTGAGGTGCGCGACGGACGCCACACACCTTTGTATGATAATATTTTAACAAAAACATACTTATTCAACAAGCGCATGAGCATATTAAAAATTATATGACAGACAAAATCACAAAAACCTAATTATTTTTTGTGCTATTTTTGAAGCATCACATCAAATTATTAAATAATAAATATAAATAAATAATTGATGGTATTCATTGTATAAAATAATTATAACTAATCGAGTCAACAAAGCAGATATTACATATATTCTTCTTCTCGAATCGAGCTTGTGTCCAGTGTCAGCTCTAGATGTTTCTGTCAGACCAGAGCTCCGCCACTCTCACTGCATCCTCCGTGGCGTCGTTCAGGTCGGACAGAGTCATTTCCTACACGAAAAAAAAAAATGGGGTTCAGGTGGCGGGGCAGCAGGGGCAGGGTAACAGGAGCGCCATGCTTTGTGTGCTCGCCCTACAAATGCATCGCACATCCGAGTCATCGATGTAACCCCATTTGGCGAGATTGTCCCAGCTTCGTCTAACCTGGGCACGAAGCCGGTTTCGTGTCTTCCAGGTTGGCCACGGTTGTTTGTGCCCGGGGGAAAGTTGCTCGGATGGGACGATGTAGTCTGGGAGCGGGGGGTGGTCCTGTTTCCACAAGTCAAGTAGGACGTCGGATATTTTAAAGCTTTGCTAGGGCTTTTTTACGTCACCTCATCCTAATCAACATTAATAAGCACCTCCCAGGCTCGCAAATAAGCCAATACATCAATAAATCAGCACCCAATTTTGGGGGTGGTTGTAGGCCAAGAATATCGGGCAATGTAATATTAATGAATATGATGATTTGTCTACATGTTGAGACACCGCCAGCCACTTCTCGAGCCATGCCTTCATGTCTTTATTTGTTAAATGTGTGTCGTTCAGGCCGCGCATGCAACACGCATTCCTTAAAGATTCCGTGCTTAATGATTCTACACCGCCTTCTCTGATAATTGCTTTGTCAATTTCGAGCAGCAAAAAAGCTTTGTATTTGAGCTTATTTGATCTTAATACTGATTTGCGGAGTCCATGCATATTAAGTAGATGACCCTGGAAAAGAAACAAAAAAATGGTAATATATCATTAATTTTCATGACAAATTGAATTAGTCTTAAGACCTGTTGCAAGTCTTAATCTATATTTTACCAGAAAACTTTTGCAATGGAAACATTTCATAACTTTAAGAAGAATTTTAAAAATATCACAAATAGAGTATTTATTAGTAAAAGAGCAGCTGTTGTTTGGTTTTAATTTTGTCTTAAACTGCAATTTAAGGAACTCATATCACATAAAATATCAGTGTAAGTAATTGTATTAAAGCAAAAAGTTAAAATTTTTGCGTGAATATTATATCTTCTTCACACCTAAACAGCCAAACCAATTTGGATAAAATTTGCTATGGAGAGATATTGGACTCTGGAGTAACTCACAGGCAAATATATATTTTAGATTGCCACAAGCAACATTGCTGATTGTTTCATCATTAATTACAAAAGTAGATAGATAGATAGATTAACTCTTTATTGTTGACACATTAAAAACAGTACATAAAACAAATTATATCTTAACTAGTGCAACAAGCGGCGGCCTTCTCGCTGAAAGCGATCTCTTCCAGGCAACCTTTGGCTGGAGAGAAATAAGCATATAGGAAAAAGAAGAATGTGGTGGAACAATAAAAAGGAAATAAGAAATATTACTTATAAACATAAATAACAAATATAAGTAATAAGGGATTCATCAAGACACAGGAGAATCCTAATAACATACCATGTGTGAATAGGTCAAGCTTTGTAGTTTACAAGGACCAGTTGTGAACAGCTCGATGCAATCAACAACTTCTTCAGGAGTCGGGTGTACTCCAGAGCCCAGTAATGCAACAACTCGTTGGAATTTCTTCTTCAATTCTAATTCAGTGATAGAATCTAATTTGGACTGTAATGCTCTGAATACAGGCTTGTTGTGCTTCAGACGTTCTGTCAAATTTTGTGTTGTGAACTCGGCTTTCTGTTGTATGGACCAGAAATGGGAGCATAACAGTGTTTTGGGTTTCCATAATCTGAAATAAAATGATGTACCTAATGAGTATATAATACTATAACTTTGTTACACACCACATTTATAAGAATCAATAAACAAATAAACTTCATCTAGGTACATTAGGCCCTATCCTGTATAATGACCACTTTTGGGCAACCACATTAATGATATAATAAAAAAACTATACAATGTCTCCAAACATAACTACTTGGAGTTCCACAGTTTGGCAGTTTGCATGCTTGGTTTGGGTTTTTTGAAATTTCTATTAAATATGTGCCAGTTTTCTTTCGCATTACTCTACTTGTGTTGTAGTGAACGTCATCCACAATATATAAAACTCTAGTAACTTAAAGAAATTATAACTAAGTATATAAGAGTTCTAAGTTGGTGACTTAGAAATTATGTGAATACTTACGCCAATGGAAAAATCACATAGTTTCCAAAGGGGATTGCTGACAGAATTAGAACTGGAGCTATTTTAACCATGTCTGAGGGCATTTTTTGGTAAAGTTCTATCTCTTGACGACTTAATTTGGAAAAACCTTGGTCTTTGACAATTTTTATTCTAAGTGCTATATAGGTCTTCAAATCTTTCAATAAGTCCTTTATTCCAATGCTGAATACTCTGTACATGTTCATTGCAGCAGGGAATCTTTTTTCTAGGAAATTTGTATAATTTTTCACATAATCAATGTATCTTTGTACTACATAGGTTCTCAATTTTTCTTTTTCTTTCTTCAGTGCTATATGTTGTTTGTATCTATATGAAATAGTGAATCTGAAAAATGTAATATGTATTTTGTTAGTTGATGCATATTAAATGTCAAATCTACCAACCCAGTGTCACTCGAGTGTTTTTCAGACAATATAGTGAGCTTAATTTCATGTGTAAAAGTCAACAGTGAATCTGTAAATTACATTTTACATTCAAATGTTTTGTTTTTACTAAGTTTGCTAATAAAAAAATAAGATCTTAGTAAGTATTGGAGTGCCAAATACTAGGTAATACACATTGACAAAGTTTTATTATCAAATCAAATTTTAGTTCTGCATTCTACTAGACGTTAATTACTAACAATACTGTATAAGTAGATATAGTACAGACATACTAACAGGTAGTTGATAATCCTTGAGGTTACAAAGTAGCGGTAAAGTTAAGTTGAATTCAGTAATGATGAGATGTATAAGATGATGTCAAAAAATTTTATTTGCTTACTTAGAACTAATTATACCTATTGCAAAAACATGTTGTTCAGTTAGAAGTTTTTGGCTCGTTAGTTTGTTTACGTTATGTTATAGCAGTTTATTTTTAAAACATACAACAAATTACCTGTTTAGGTTAGGATGTGGGATATTGGTGCGTAATACCGGAGTTGTTCGACTGCATTGTAAAACAGCACTGGAGAAGTAGCCAAGCCTATGTAAAGGCATTTTAGCTAAATAGCTTCTTAAAACTTTATTTTTTGTTATTTTTTAAACATAATCACGAAATTCAAGACCTAGACACTCCAATAGACATAAGACAAGACAATACATTTGAGTATTTGACACAAGGTTTGACATGACATGACATCTTATTCTTAAATATTTTTATCTTTTTTGGCGATAACTTTGTATTGTGCCAGTTTAATTAAAAAATATCCTTCTAACACTGTCATTTTTTACATGACAGTGATAGTTACTTTTATTCTGATTGATGCGAAGCTTTTATATGAATGCGTACAAGTTTAGATAGCCTACAGCTTTTAAGATCATTCAGCACAGTATAACTAAATCGGAAGCAGTGACGCGCCGCCAATTTTTAAAATGTCTCAGGTGCTACATCAAATATTTTAAAAATTATGTGTGTGATGAGCCGGCAGCAAAATAAGCCACTGATGATTTCTAAGAGAAAGCATTACCTAATTATCTGTCTATTTAATTTAAAATGTACTCAGCATAGTATTTGTTACGGAAGCGGGTCCAGGGATAGGAAAGAAACAGCGTTTTAATTTTGCACAACCTCACTCGACATTCCCATTCCCGCCAAAATTAACATGTCAATAAAATTACTTAACTATTTACAAAAACAAAAGAGTTCCTATACCCACCTACATTTAACAAAAGAGTTCCTATACCTACCTACATTTAACAAAAGAGTTCTTACACCTACATTCAAAGAGATGTGACCGTGCGAACCTGCCAGGGCCGCTAAGCGCTAAATGAAAACGGAATAAGCAACTGATGATTTATTAGAGAAGGCATCACCTAGTTATGTATCTGTTTCATTAAAAAAGTACTTAGCATGTATTCAATATATTTATATACATTATATTCTTGTCTTGACCTTGGTACACATTGTTACGTCAAAGAGGCCCTAGTAATAGTTGTGGGGAACGTAATTATTATTGTTTGTCATGTCATGTAGTTCCAAATCGATAATCGATTTGGCTTAAATTAATTGGTGTCAACCAGCCAACACGCTAGGCCATTTCAGTTTACTTGTAAATAACATCATGCATTCGTGTCGACATTATGGAATAAATATCTTTTTTTACAAATTCAGATAGTACTTAAGTACCTATTTGGATAATCCATAGTCCATAGTTAGTAAAATACTTTTTTGGATTTATTGCCAAAAAACACACAATAAAACAATTGCATTTTTTTGGTATTGTTTATTCTTTAAACATGGGTTGGATACTATGAACCTACCTAGATATCTTTGTCACCTATATTTAAACAGTCAGGGTGACAAAAACTGACAAACGTGGGTGCTAAATGGGCGCTTCATCAAATTATTTTCCGGGTGCAGTCTTATACACTGGTAGACAATTGTAAAACACACTCTAACTTAAGTATTGATAATCTGACTGCTATTAACTTATTAAATTTTAAAAAAATGCATTGCAACATGACTATGCAAGAGACTTGAAAAACCTGTAAAAACTGTTAAGAAAAGTATTATCAAGTCTATTAATAAATATCTATAATTTCTCGAACTGCGCTCATAGCTCTTCCCTCGCCTTAATAAAGTATGTGAGTAAATCGATGGGTAGCGGGAACACTATGGTAGAGTTCTTCTCAGCAGATATTGTGTTCAGGGTCTGTATAAAAGAAAAAAAATACTAAGATATATATACAAAAAATATATTAGTTACTAGTGCTCGCGGCTTCGCTCGCATTAAAAAGTAAAACTTCCATCCCTTATTTCACCCCTTCAAAAGTGGCATTTCCAAAAATACTTTCTTAGCGGAAGCTTATGTCATATCGTCTACTTGCATGCCCACTTTCAGCCCGATCCGTCCAGTGGTTTGGGCTACGCGTAGATAGATCACTATATCAGTAGTCAGTCAGATTAAATTATGGCACAGTTTATGACCTAATGACA
This sequence comes from Macaria liturata, assembly GCA_964023185.1. NCBI lineage: Eukaryota > Metazoa > Arthropoda > Insecta > Lepidoptera > Geometridae > Macaria > Macaria liturata. The sequence continues at coordinate 7,491,803 of OZ026808.1, forward strand.
TTCTAGTATTTGACTTCTGTATACGCAATACAGAATTTTATAGTCTAAATAAGATTTTGCACACGGATGAAATGGCGTGTACTCATAACATCATGTTGTTTGAATTATTTTTATGTGTTAACCAAAAATCAAACTTGTGTTTTTAGAAATCCCTAAATCTGCGTGGATAACGAACAACTGGCTTCGCAAAAAAACACATTAGATATTTAAGAAATAGTCCTATTAAATGTTATTATAGTTTTAGCCTCTTTGCAGAAGATGGGCTTTTGATACTCCGATGGAAACCCGCAATTATATCGTACCTGTAGATAGCGTAGTTGCAGCGCCGCAGGACTGTCTCCGATGACCTCTGAGGCCTCTCGCAGGGCCCTGGAGGCCTTCTGCTCTCCCTCTGCTGCGATGACCTTGGCTCGGGCCTCTCGTGCTGCTTCGGCCTCCGCCGCCATAGCGCGCTGCAGTTGTACTGGTAGGCGGACGTCCTTACTGTTAAGACAGCACCGGCATTAATAAACAATCTCTCTGTGAGTCGTGTTTCTTCAAGAGTGAGGGTTGTAACTCCCCCGCAGAACTAATTCGTTAGGGGAGTTCTCTTGGGCATATACATCGTGGTGGGCGCCCAGGTCCTTCCACGGAAGACACATGTCCTCGGATATTGTAGTCCTCAAACATGTCGGTTTCCTCACGATGTTTTCTTTCATCGCTAAGCGAGTGCAAATCCACACATAACTTGAAAATATAAGTCATTGGTGTAGGGCCGGATTCGAACCATGGTTCGTCTGGATGAAAAGCAGACACTGGTACCACTGAGCCGCACTCGCTTTTAATAATATACAATAAGGTGTATTATTAACTAGTGGATGCCCGCGGCTAAGCTCGCGTTACAACCAAAAAAAGGTCTAGATTTTTAACTGATATTATAACACAGGAGACACCGTCATACCGTTGCCGCGTGAGATACACACGGACCAACAATTACACGTTACCTTTGTATTAATGGTGTGATGACACCGAATCATAATACCTACTCATGACTATTTTGTCTATGATATTAATATAGATTAAAATATTAATAAAGGTATAGAATATAATTTGCTTTAATGCAGTCTCCCCATTAAAAGGTATAGTGTCCATACCCATGCACAATGGAGCGGATGCATATAGTGTGAACGCCGTAAAACTGTTGGGATTTGACATAGATTCGTCACTGACATGGAAAAATCACATAAACAGTACATGTAATAAGATGGCTAAAGGTATTTACGCCCTAAAGCAGTTACGAGATATAACGACAGAACAACAGCTTAAGGAAGTTTATTTTTCTTATGTCCATTCCATTATGTCTTACGGCATAATTCTCTGGGGTAGTTCGACAGACTACGAAAGAATTTTAAAAATGCAGAAAAGGGCCGTGAGAGTGCTGATGAGAATCAAATCTAGAGACACTTGTAGAGGCCATTTCTCTAAGCTAGGTATATTGACCTCTGTGTCAGTGTACATCTTTGAAGTAGTAAAATATGTTCGCAAAAAATTACACGAATATGAGATACGTTCTAAAACGAATAACAGAGCATGCAAAATCAAGGTATATCTTGAACATATACCTCATAGACTTGTATTGTCAGAAAAACTTCCAAAATTGATGGGACAAAAACTTTATAATAAACTGCCTGAGCCGTTGAGAAATATAGAAAAAGAAGGAATATTTAACGCAAATATAAAGAGGCTTCTCCTCTCAAAAACAATCTACAATATCAAAGAATTTTTATCATACGATTACAAGGAATTTCAAATAACAGATACTAGGTATAGTAATGATAACAAAGAATTAATGTAACATTGTATGTATATAAAACCCAACATAAATTGCTCACATTATGTACAAACATAGCAATGTCGATGTTTTAAGTTTGTTATTGTTCATTGCACTCTGTAAGTAAAATTTAGTTTATCTATTTATATTTTTGACATAGCCTCTATACAGCTCTATACTTTATAATAATATACTGTAATTTTAATTTATAATTTTCTACGACATTATTTGACGAAGCCTCTTTACAGCTGATAGTAAAACTTATTTAACTATAAATACATATTTAAATTAATTAATTGCCCTCTAAAATATGTTATTACCAAAAATTTTAAATTTGTCATAAATAATCAATATACTTATGTAATGAATATAATTATAAAAATATTGACGATGTTAATCTTGAAATGTGCTTCCCCTCTAAGATATTTATTAGAGATAGTGAATGTAACATGACTTGATTTCGAATAAATTATTTCATTTCATTTCATTTCATAGGAACTTAACTTCCGTTACTTTTCACTATATTACAGATTTATATTGAACTTGGACACCGAATTGGTGGTCTTTCTTACAGTACCTGATCTGAATTTTTAAAAGCAGTAAGAAAGACGCATTGTAACTAATTAATGTTGCAGTGAAACACGACTCTCAGTCATGAGGAAATACGACTCAATGAGAGCGAGAGAGAGAGAGAGAGAGAGAGAGAGAGAGAGAGAGAGAGAGAGAGAGAGCGAGAGAGTAAGGGTTGTATGATTTCAAAAAGGCTGCTAAAATCTTAACTAGGGGTCTCAATGACGAATCTAGACCGCCGTACAATACTGCGATAAAATAAAACCGATTGTTTTTTTATCATACATCTACCTATTACGAATATACTTAAACGTGAAACTTGAAGTATAAAATAGCAGTTGTGGATTAAGTGGCATGTATCAAAGAACTTTAATATGATAATTGATATCCAATTGTGTCCTTTTATAACTCATTTTATATTGATCCGAAGTTTATGTTTGTCACAATAGAAAGGTAACAATAGACTTTGTGTTAAGACATATTGAATTCTGAAGATAGGAGATGATAAGGCGAACAAATGTATTTGATGGCTTGTATCTTGGCATAATGGAGACTTAGTGATAGTTTGGAATCGATTTGTTTCGTCACTGTTTCAAGGTTTGTCTAGTTTGTTTGTTTTTTAAATTACTTTACTCGCGACGTATCGGTATAAAAATTGGGCTGTATTCTTCGGAACCTTTATTATTCCAATACCAAATTTCAGGATGCGTCGATTTGTTTAATTGCGATGAAAAACGGAAGAAACAAACACATCATTTTCGCTCTTATAATATTAATGGTATAAGATAGTATTCAAGGGGAAAACAGATGCTTCAGCTCTATGAAATTCCCCGTGCGAACGCATGCGGTGCAAAACGTACCTCATCGGCTCACCGCTTTTCAGTCGACGTGACGTTAGGAAAACAAAGTTATTAAACTATTGCTTGGTTTGTATAAGACGTATAACAATAAAGTAGCTCTTACGCCGCAATGGATGATTACGCATAACAAGCTCTCACTGGCAACGTACGCTAACTCTTGATCGAAATGCAGCCGCTGCTAGCGGTCATTGCGGACACTGGGTTTCAAACAAAAATTGTTAGAAGGCCAATCTCCCTTTGTTCTGTTATCTGTGGCTTGTACCTTTGGGTATAAATAAATCACTTACATTTCAACCCTTTCAACCTTGATGCCCCAGGCTTCAGTAGCTTCATCCAAAGACAGCTGCATGTTACCGGATAAAGTTTCTCTCTCGCTCAGGATCTCGTGCAAAGGTCTGGTGCCCATGGTATTCCGAAGAGTGGTCTGCGCTAACAGCCTGGTGGAATGGTGGGCGTTTTCCACGTTGGCGATGGAGATCGTAGCGTTGTGGACGCGGTAGTAGACCACAGCGTCTACGGAGACCGTTACGCTGTCCTTTGTCAAAACCTGAAAAGAAGATTTGTGTAATAGTTCAAGTATACATATATAAGTACCTATAGATGTCGCATGTAGCACGGTTGTTCGGTACTTACATTAATTTAAAGCAGGAACTTTTTAGAAATTTGTGAGTACGTGCGTACGTTTGTACCTTCTTCACGCTTAAAAAGGTTGAACAGTTTCGGATAAAATTGATGGCATACAAAAATTAATCATTAGTGAGTTATTTTAGTGATTGTATACGGTCTAAGACTACTTTGTTTCTCGATACAACAATCCTAATGTAACTCTGGGGGCGAAGATAATTAATTATCTATCTACATAAAAATGTTTGAAGATACTAAGAATTGATAGCAGAACACGTTCCAACATTTTCTAGAAATTTTATCTGTTGATTTGTTTTTTCTATGTCTCTGTTTGTCTATTTATTTAAACGTCTATCACGCAATAACGGCTGATCAGATCATCATGATTTTTGGTACGTGGGTAACATGAAGTCTAAGGAGTGTCATAGGCTACTTTTTATCCTGAACTAATGCGAGCGAAGCCTCGGACGTCCACTGGTTATTAAAATATAATCAAATATTCTAACCTCCTGTGGTGGAACATCGTAAGTGCGCGTCCTCAAATCTACTCTTGCGTAGGTGTCAATGCAGGGTAGAATGAAAAATATACCTGTGAAGGCAAAACTTGTATTAGCCACTAATTTACCAGAAGCTGTGTTTCCTGCGAACTACAATCCAGTCTTCAAACTAGAGTTTATAGGTATCTTCTAAGCGTGTTACACTAGGCTACAGCAATGCTGAACATCAGACAGGCTGTAGTTAGACGTTTACCTATCCCACGTAAAAAAAATACATATTAATTTATATTCAGCTTAGATGACATGTCTATTGGTTGAAAGACCCTCCACTATCTTCCGTAAGATGATATTTTATGTAGCGATAGTATGATTTTTGCAACTGCATTCGTTTATCATGTCATCACCCAGGTAGCAATAGAAATTTATTGAAATAGTATAGTTAGCAAAAATTTGTTGATATGAGAAAAAATACATACTGTGCATAGTTTATTTATACTTGTTCCACATAGCCGATGCACTGAGACATAGCAAGATATATATTTTCAATATTGCTTTAGTGTCATTAAATTTTACAAAGTACAATACGTATATATATAACTACTATTAAAAAAAGCAATCTAAGCACACAATATAGTTAGGTGCCATGGCAAAGAAATAAATTAATTCACTGCCACAATTTTATTTCATACTAATTAACTGAAACTTGTTTTTTATTTTACTCTGCAGGGGAGTCACAAGCCTCAGTAATGAGGAGGTATTCATATTCATAAAATTCATTTATTCACAAAATACATCACAATATTCAACAACACACGGTACAACTTAAGGATTGGTTAAATAAAATCTTACCTGGACCTCTGGCACCTCCAGCCACGAGACGACCCAGACGGAATATCACTGCTCGTTCGTACTCTTGCACAACCTGATATAAAAAAAAACAACTTAATAACCGTTAAAAATAATAGATAAATAAATATTCCGGGACATTGTACACAGCGCGATACAAATACAAATAAATTTATTTATAATTGTTAACAGTTTTTTGTATTACGATCTTGCTCCACACTAAGCAAACGCTTGTGTCGTGGGTACTAAACTAGATGACGGATATAATACTTATATACTTTTATTTTGTAAATACATACTTAACATACATATAAACGACCAGACACAACACAAGTAATTACAAAGTTTTAAATTCATAATTACTTGTGTCAGGCGAACCCGCAAGCCCTAGAATACAAAAAAAAAATAGAAATGAAAATAGAACATGTACCCGGCCACTCAGAAAATTTTGCGAAAAAAAGTTTTTATTAATGAGAGACTGGCCAGTTTAAACCTATTTTTAAAATATTATTATTTATAAGTAAAAATAGGCACATTCCAATTTCAAAATTTTCCTCCACATTTTTTGCAAGCTAATTTAAATTATCGTGTCTCAGTAAAAAATGGATCTGCACCGGGAACATTATCGCGCTATGATTTTATACGATTTCAAGTGCCGCCTGAAACCGGAAGAATCTTACGAAAGACTTCAAATGGCTTTCATGGATGAAGGCCCTTCTAAGGCAACCGTGTATCGTTGGTATAATGAATTTCGGCGCGGTCGACTAACTTTGGGGGATGAAGAAAGAAGTGGTCGCCCTTCGACGGCTGTTACGGAAGAAAACGTGCTAGCAGTAAAAAATTTAATCCAAGACAATAGGCGAGTTACATACCAGGAGATTCAACACATTGTGCAGATTGGATCGGGAAGCCTTGACAAGATTATGCACGTGCATCTTCGCGTGAGGAGGATAGTTTCACGCTGGGTGCCGCACAACCTCACCGATGCTCAGAAACAGGCCCGGGTGGAATGGTGCCGTGATATGCTTAACAAATTTGAAGCAGGTTCGTCTCGGCGTGTTTATGACATCATTACAGGCGACGAGTCCTGGATATATCAATACGATCCAGAAACGAAGCGCCAGTCGACAGTTTGGGTGTTTCAAAACGAAGCAACGCCTACCAAAGTGAAGCGATCTAGAAGCGGGGGGGAAATTTTGATCGCGAGCTTTTTCAATTTGACTGGCTACTTGGTGTCCATTCGTTTACAAAACTAAAGAAGCTTCAACGCCGAATGGTATATTAATAAATGCTTGCCAGAAGTTTTCTCTGTTGTGAGCAACAAGCGACCAAACACAGGGCTCCGTGGGCTACTGCTCCATCATGACAACGCGCCCGCGCACACCGCGCTCAAAACGAGGGACTTCCTGCAGGCCTACCATAACGTTTTTAAAAGCAGTGTCATTGCCGCTCCGCTGCGATTCCGCTGAAATTCAATGCTGCTAATATTCGTACCACAAGCTTATGACGTAATATCGCGTTCCAGCGGATTTCAAGCGGATTAGGGATGAGACACTGAACGAATGATTTCGCTAAAACTGCATAAAATGAAAGAGTTTGTGATAAAATATAGCACAACCTATAGTAGTTTTGCTTTCAAAATTTGTCACTGTCACTGATTCGAAAACAGTTCTATATTTTCTTTGAAACTATCGTACTTGCGTGTTGCCAGATATCGGCTTCAACCGTATTTAGCTCTTTTCAAATACATAATGTAGTAAAAAAGCACAATAACAATTATAAATAATCATGCAAGTATGCAGTATGCAAGGGGTACATGCAGTATGCAAGGAATAATTTTTTATTTTTTTATTTATTAAATTTCGTAAAATGTACATAGCTATTGCGACTGGAGTTGGTATATATTGTTTTGTGTACATTTTATGCCGAAAAAAGTATCCTGTATTATTTTCCTAACCATTTATATTATTTAAATTTGAGCCCGGCTTTCAGCTGGTGTACATTTTCAAACTTTTTTCCAAAGAGTTCGTGCTTATTTGTATACAGAAATGGTACGAACTGCCAGATCACTATGTCTTATTCTCTTTTTTGCTTGTGTGTGTATAAAAAATGTCATGTACGGTATAAAAAAATATTCTGGTAGCACTGAATGATTTTGTAAACAAACTACCATAACAAACTGCCTATAAATTATAACTGTTTTATATATAGAAATGCATTGGGTCCCCGATTTAGAGGTGATACATTTGGTGCTGTATGAATACTACACAGTATGATGGACAGAATACCGCATGAATGTGTTCATGCACAGTGAAAAACTTATCTAGATAAACCAAACACTTTGGATACGCTTCTTAACAAAAACTTGATTTCTTCAAGCGGCTTTTTGTTCTCGATACAAGCTGATGGAACGTGGTGGATCACCATGACTGTGATCACGATACCAAGACGGTGACAAACCATCATCAACTTCTTACGAGCAAGCAAGGCTGCAGTCGGATATACTCCATCTATTGGAGCTGGAAGATGATCAAATTCCTCTGCAAGCAGTATAACCACTTCGTAGACGAACGTTTACTCGTGTAAATTACTTTTCTGTGTGAATACTCTAAACATACGATGTGGATACATAAACTTAAAAGTTTTTTTCAATAAATTGATGTTATAAGCTTGAATTTATTTTTACTGGACGACAGTTATTATGTTGGGGAACATAAACATATAACACAGAAGTTAGCTCTAATTAATCATCCTTTTTAACTCTAAGATATCATTTAGATTGTTAGCTTATGCGTTCTATATTGTGTCTCAACTATACTAATTTATAAAATAGGTTTGTGTGGTGTAGGCATAGTGTGTCGTACATAGTCTAACTATACTGCTACTTTATACCTTTAAGCACAAGATGGGACCTATTTAAGATTTATGTTTAAATTAAACAAATAGTTATTGTACATTTTGTCTTATTAACAGTTAATTTAATACCCTATTCACAATAGTATATATAGAAGGGCACTGAGCAAGTCACTGTTCTCAAAGCTAGGGTACACCAACATTCTGCATAACGATGCCCTGCTGCGGTACTGAATCATCGTGATATTGCCACCTCATCTGCTGTGGCGGTAGTGTGATCTCGAACTGGGTCCCTGCTGTAGTTTTGGGTCGTGATAGTTGGCTCTTTAGCTTGCTGTTGGCTGATGAATAATAAATAGCTGCAGCTTGAGATTTATTTTCGTTGCTCCACATATTCACTGGTGTTCGGTATTTTCACAAAAATTGTACCGAACCACACACACATAACCATTGTATATCAATTAAATTCAGTTTTCTTTCATATTTTCAATAATTCAAAGGATTTAAATGGAAAAATATCTCAAATACGCAAGCAGATAGCAGCGTTTTTAGCATCTCAAAATAATGTCAAATTGACAACTCAGCGATAATGATTCCGCTGGCAATTAGACGTTATGGTACCGATTTAGGCAAAACGCCTAGGAAATGAATGAACAAAATCGCGTGACGTCATCAAAACCTCGACGCGCCGCGACACTGATTCCACCTTATTTAAACGTCAGAAACTAGCCGTTGTAGTACCGATTATCGCAGCAGCACTGCTGCAGTACTGCTATAAGACGTTGTGGTAGGCCTGCTGGACAGCATGCCGGTCAAACTCCTGGGTCACCCTCCTTACAGCCCGGACCTAGCACCGTGTGACTTCTTTTTATTCCCAAAAATAAAAAATCAGCTCAAAGGGATACAATTTTCGTCACCGGAAAATGCGCTGTCAGCGTTCGAGCAGGCCGTAAACGAGGTGTATGCGGCGAACTGGAAAAAGTGTTTCGAAAATTGGTTCAGACGCATGAAACTTTGTATAGATGCTAGTGGAGAGTACTATGAAAAGATTTAATAAAAATATATTTGCCCATAGAACATTTTTTTTCTGTTTCGCAAAACTTTCTGAGTGTCCCACGTAATCAAATACGATCATGTTCATACACATGGGGAAGTGGTGCCTCTGAGATACAAGACTAGCTTAGTTCAGAGGAACCAGTTCAAAATTAAACTGTAGCATTTAAATGAATATAAATTTAAAGCTCTGCATGTAATTTCTGCAATAAAAATGATATAATAACTTATTTTCGATAAAACTCTACGACCGGTATAAGTATAAGTATATAAGTTTTTTACATACTGTTAAAATAATGTAGGTACTGTTTTTGCAGTTTTTAAACGGGATGTCCTATAATTTGTCTGATGGTAAGCTATCATTATGGTTTAGGAAGGAGCTTGCTTAGCTCTCCTTGTAATTACTTACTCACTTTCGCTTTGAAGATCGCTACATTATTGTCCGCAGGGAACAGGAAGTCGGGTAGTTCTACAATTTCGCAGTACCAACCATCCTTTCCAATTAATCCAATAGTGGGGTATTTTTAAAATGTTTCTATAAACAGGTCGTATTATCTTAGGTCATATTATCGTATTGATCGACACGATAATGTGACTTGCACAACACTTGACCAGTGCTCGATATTAAGAAACATTGTAATATTCTTTGATAAAATTCTAAGTACATAGCATACTATTATTAATTAACAATAATTAAATATGAAAACAAGGGAAGATAACCTAACATACTACTTCTAACTACTACAAAAAAGCGCACTTAGAAAATCTTTAGAAAAGCCTAAAGATAATCTAAGTGCTCCAGCCCACTGCCAAAGGGCAGCGTGCCCAGCATACTGGCTGCATTACCACGCTGGATGGCAATGCTGATACGTTGAGCCAGAAAAAGGCCAGCATTTTGGTCATGCGTCGCGTCAACCAAGCGCTCCGAGAGGTTTTGGAAATTAGTATGGGCTCCCGGACCCCACGGCCCCAAAGTCTCGATTCCAAAAGGCTCAAAAATGTTACCTCGGCCGAGGTTAGCATATTTAATATTCTTCTTCGCAATATATAAGACCACTTTATGTCTATAACATTTTGCGTTGAAATCGATTTACAACATAACCTTGTCCTATAGAAGTTGCAAGTAAGATCGCATCGCTTCTCAGAAGACAACGATTTGTCAACACAATCGCTCATAGAAGGAGCTTTGTCATACCAATTTTATACTATTTTTTTATATTAGAACAAACATAGATTTATTTGGAGTAAAAACAATTAAAAAAACCAAAACAAAAATATCAACTAAGTAAATTAACAACATACACTTCTTTAACTATAAAGTACATTTGGTTAAAATTAAGTTATATTTCGGGAAAGAACTTTGTTACATTTCTTATGATGAAATAAATGAATATGAATAAGGACTCCTTTGTGTTCAGACGTATTTTTCCGATTTATTTAATATGTTCATAATAAGAAACCTCTACCTATGAACGCTTACCAATAGTAGTAACATGGTCAAGTGCAAATCCAATACATAATATACATGGTAATAAAGCTGAAGAAAGTCGAAAGTACTAAAATATAAAAAAAAAAACTTATGGTGATACTTTGAATTCAAAGTAGAACATATTCCAACAATTTCTAGAACATTTGTCTGTTTTTCTGTGTCTCTGTTTATGTAAACGCTCATCACGCAAAAACGGCTGAACGGATCATCATGATTTTGGTATGTAGGTAGTATGAGGTTAGGAGTGACATAGGCTACTTTTTATTTTAAAATTATCCGAGCGAATTCGCGGGCTTCCACTAGTGTACGTATAATAAAAACTTTCATAAAAAAAATATTCTAAGCGAAGCTTTGTCGTAGAAGGAAGTAAGCTACGGCTATGTAGCTCTACGGAATCGAATGTGTGCTACGATGCTACGAAGCTACGAAGCTTTCGCTCAGCGTTTTATATTCGTATTATGAGTAAGGTGACGATAAAGTTTTGATTTGCCACGAGCTTAAATGCTATTAATTTAATGCTATTTTACACAAAAAAAAAAAAATTGTTGCCTGTAAAGTCGGTATACGGGCGAAAGTTTTACGTGACAACGACTTTGAGTGGTAAAATAATTTTAATGTGAATATTCATTCGTATAGTAGGAAGAAGGATGAAATAATAGTAACAATTTAAAACATTTATTTATACAAAGAATTATATTTAAAACATTAATTTATACAAAGAATCTCGCACTGAATTTCATATTATATTTATTATTCTGTCTCTCTCGCTCTTAGGCGGGCTAACTGTGCTCGAGTGGAAGGGACGCGTGCCTTTCACTTTTTATGTCTGTCTCTCTCGCTCTTAGGCGGGCTAACCATGCCCGAGTGGAAGGGACGCGTGCCTCTCACTCGCTCTCATTGTGAGCGCATAACGTGAGCGGAGCGTAACGCAGTTTCTTGAAGTGTCACCCGGCAAACCAATTTATAAGACGTTGTCACGTCAAAAACAAAATAAATAATTAAAAATATTTCGACGCAAGCAAGATGATATTTTGTATGATTATTTATCATAAGAATTAAGCTTAAAGTGAATACCTAAAAACAACAAAGATAATAGGTGTTTGTATGTGTATTTAAAAACGGCCTTACTTTGAAACAGATGAAGAGTGAAAACGGCATGGTGATCACGACCAGGAACCACGAGAGGCCGACGAGAATCTTGCCACATGTTCTACTGTCACTGTCTGCTTCTTCGTTAGCTGCAAAACATTAAAATCTATTATAATATATTGTAAAATTACTAAATTTAAATGAAGATTTTTTACAATATTTAAAGCTTCTTTTAATGGTATAGTTTTAGCCGTTGCTGCAGCTATAGTAGATTTGTTCCTTATTTTTTTCATGATTTTTTTGGTTGCTGTGAATAATTTTATAAAATATGTATATTTTGTTAAAATGTCATGCTACTAGATAGCTTTTTTGAATGCTTTTTAACGAACTGAGACTTCAAAATAAACTTGATGATTTGATTTTGTATAGCACAAGTAGTTAGTAACTGACTGGTAGTTATCGTAGGATGCAACTGCTGTCGGCTCGACATCTCTACCATCATCATATCGTGGCTGCGACCGTCCCGAGCCTACTGACGCGTCAACCGGACTGCCACTTATATATGAGGTCAGGCCAATGTGGCACTTATACCTCTCATTAATGTTTAACGTGGGAATTTATAGTAGCAGGTGGCCTGAAGTATTGAAATAATAATTATAGATTACTACACGTACTACCTCCGATATTGATGGTAGCGGGTTCATCGTTACGGAAGTAGTACCGTTCCATATTAAATTTATGTGACCTATTGATTAAAAAGCGTGCGGCGAGTTTGCCCTCGCTTATGATACTGAATATGTGCTCAGAATTACAGATAAAATTACAAGAAAACGCCCTGGCCTTGGAGACGGCGACCCGTCCTTCTGTGTGATTGACAAGACGTATCGGAATAGAGTATCACTTAGTAATTTTCCGAGATTCATAATTCAATTCGTTTTAGTTCTGTTCTATACTTGGGTCTTATTATTGATCTGATACATTTGTAATGTGACAATCACAATTAATTTGTCCTTTATAATAAAGCTAGCTCAAAAAGCGAAGCTAAAACATCAAAAATGGTTAGATGAGTTCTTTCTGTCATATACTATATGCAAGATGTAATTAATGTCAACGTTTGAAAGATCAATTGATGTACAGAAGGTCTACAACGAACAGATCAAACGCATATTGCATAAGTAGGTATAATTAAAGTTAAGGTTGGATCAATAATACTCAAAACAAATTTAAGTCCTGCTTACATTATGCATTTATTTTTCTGTAAAGTAACATAACATCAAATCTCATAAAAAAGAAGGGATATAAAAATAAAAATACCTATTTTAAAACACATACTCAATTTTCAAATCTATTTAAAAATACAGTAAAACACAATTTTAATACAAACAATGATGGTTTTCATAAACTAGCAAAGTAACATTGGGTTTATTCATAAGACTGATGTAAAAAATCTATACTTTACTTTAAAAAATCAAAGCTTACTGTCGCTAAGATGCAGTAAAGTAATATTACTTTCTACATGACATTATTAGTACAGGGCTGTTGTACGTAATTAAGACAGAACCCGCGGTTGCCGACGTCCACGGGAGCCTCCACGTTGTCTGTGTGGAACCAGAGGCGGAACGGCTTTACTGTACCTGAAAAAAAAAAGAAAATGTATATTTTCATACCTACATCATTATAATACAGTTTACATGGAAAACCAGGCGGGAAATCGCACCCTGAGTTTGTTAATCTAATAAGACCTAAGGCTCTTATGCTTCTTCTTCCTCATGTAGGTGATTGAACGAAACGATTTTATTCCCCTTTTCATATTTTTTTGGTGTTTTTATTTTTATCTATATGGATTTGGACCAGTAGTTTGCCACAACTACGCCGAGGGGCGAGGCTGTGAGCAGATCGTTTCTAGTGCACGCGTTGGGGCAAGAGCTTGGGCTCTTATGCTAAGCTACAAGTTACTTACGCGTAAAAGAAACAAAACAGCTTCCCTATTTTGACGAGGGATGAAGATAGCTATAGCTGTTTAATTTTTGCGAACGTAGAAAAGGAAAATTTGCTCTGTATGCCACATAAAAGGTAGGTATTTCGTTTCAAACTTATTGATACTGGTAAAGTAGTAAAGACTTATCACAGCCTTTTGCGTTACCAGTAACACTGGATGTATAATATTTTTAATTCATAAAAATCCTATCAATTTCAAACTTCCATCGAAGGATTTTTTTCCAAGTATGCACCACATCTGTGTCACTATCAGCGGGCTGTATTTAACGTTATTCTAAGCGTGAATTTACATCAAACGAACATAGTGCTAGAGCTAGATCAAGAGCATTATTTCGTAATATTTTCGTGTAAACTAACAACAAAGCTAGATCATCTATTCTAAGTAACTGCGCATAGAGCAGTTTTATCTTGCGAGCGAGCAATCTTTGCGGACGCACTAAGAATAACTAACATGTTACACTAAAATAATTTTACATGGTGGGGGTAGAACGATATCCACCCTAAGAAAAAAACTTACTCATAACCGGCGAAGATTGCATAGAAAGATCTGCCGAGAACGTCCCGCCGCAGATCCGGTCCGTGCATAGAGCTTGGTTGGGTTGGATTCGTCCAACATTGGTCGCGCACGGCACAAGCAACCAATCGTTTGCGCAGTTATTGGGGCCAGGCCCGGAACCAGTCATAGCATTCACTGGAGTGTTGCTGTTGCCGCTTAGTGTGAAGGCGCGGGATCTGTTGTTTACTGGACAAAACAAAAACAGCGATCGTAATAAAATTCAACTGACTTCATTACCCTCTCCAATGTAGTACATAATGTATTTTGTAGGGATGTGCTAATAGCCACCGTAACATAGTGTGCCGTTGATTTTTCGGTTGCAACTTTAACTTCTTAACCGAAAAGAATTATTTGGAAATCATTTCAAACACGTTCATGTATAGCGCATAGTTAGCGCGCCGCGCGTTGTTAGAGCGACACCTCGCTTCTCTCGCTCGTTAAATATTTTACCTAAATACCTGTCTAAACCGTTCGTGTAAAGCTATATTGTATACAGCAGTGTAGCCGCAAGTTTAAGGATCACAGTGATGCAACGTTGAAGCCAATCGGTGCAGAGGTCGCTCAGATATCGCCAAGAGAACATCGAAGGTATTTGCCAACGGCCAACATTTTTTGAATCCCCTGCTGCTACCGGCCGCGGCTGGTGCGCGCGAGCCGTGATTCACCACAAGCAACGCCGCCCGCGCACTTCTCCGCCCCGCACCTGTGCTACATCAGCGCTCGGCGCTTGGTTGCTTGTAGATACTACGTCGTATGCTGCGCCTGCCTGCGAGTACACTGCTCTGTGACACTACGTCTTATACTGTGACTGCCTACGACCTACAGCCGCGCGCCGTTCGTTATTTATTTTGCTACGAGAACTACGATTTCTAATACATACTAGCAGTATGGATTGCGATGCTTGTCGCTGTACTATTAGTGATACGGAAGACTACTTGCAATGCAGTGTACAGCATTGCTGTAAGATGTTTCACTCTTTATGTATTGGCGATAATAAAAACGCGACTCCTGAGTTTCGTGAGCAATGGATCTGCCCTGAGTGCACATGCACCAAAAAAAGGGGAGGCGATAATAGTTCGACCTCGGTTGGTGCACCAAAAAAACACCGCGAGCCGTTTGTGACGATAAGGACAAAAGTCTTACAGAACCCGCCAATGAAGGCGAGTGACACAGTAGACACTACAGCATTTACGCAAGAATTGTCCAGAGTGCGGCTCGAGATGATATCTATGAGAGAGCAAGTAGGTGAAGAACTTATGAGTCAGGATACAAAGCTAAGCCGAGTACTTTTTATGATGGAAAGCTGTGACAAGAGACTGAGCAAGGCGGTTGCCACAATTACTCACCAGAATTCAAACTTAGAAAAATATAGCAGCCTTGTTGATACTCTGTTAGGGGTAGTATCCAGGTATGAGAATATGAGCAAAACTACATATGACGACGTTCCAGCTCAGAACGTTGGCCACACCATGACCTCGCAAATTGAATGTGTAGTGCCTGAACAAAAACTGAGAGCAATGTGCTTACCTACCGAAAAGACCGTTACCCGTAAGGAAACATCAGACGATACGTGTATGACTGCTCTTTGTTTGACCAATCGTGATCGGGTACATACATCACGTCCTTCGGACGGAAACAAGCGCCGTGCCGCCGCCAAACAACCGGCCGCGACACCAACCCAGCGCGGCTCCCGGAGCGACACAACAACCGTGCCAGTGCTTGATGTCAACGAGGGGGGCTGGGTACAAGTGGCTCAAAGAAGAAGAAGGAGCGACCAACTTCGGCGAACCATCGTTGTGGGCAGCGGAGCAAATGACGAAGAACTCAAGACTGTTGAGCGCAGCCGCAAATTGCATGTTTGTCGGTTTGCACCAGAGATAAGCGAGGAAACAGTGAAGTCATTTATGTGCCGGAAAAAGCCTAGTGAGAGCTACAAATTAGAGAAACTTAAACTTGTACATAGCCACTACTCATCCTTCTGTATCTCAGTCCCAGAAAGTTCGTTTGAGTTCTTCATGTCTGCTGAAAACTGGCCGAGAGTCGTGCAAGTCAGCGAGTGGTTTCGGAGAAGCGGCGGGCGCGCAGGAGGTGCGCCCCGCCGCAGCGACGACCGGCAGCGACGCCAGCGTGATCAGACCGGCGCCACCATCATCGCCAGCTCCAGCTTCACGAACACCGTCACCGGAGCAGCCGCTACTACCACCCCCGCCGCCGTCAGCCCCACCACATCCAAACAAGCAACGTACGCTATTGCAGCCCGCGCTGCCCCTATCGCGACAATGTAAATCGAAGCCTTATTTAACATTTTCTCACCAAAACATTCGCTGTATTACCAATAAAACGAAACAACTCGAGGTATTATTGACAAAGGAACTTTCCTGCGACTTGATAATGGTTTCCGAACACTGGCTTCGCAAACATGAGTTGATTTCTGTTACTCTCTGTAATTTTGATTTGTTATCATATAGCTGTAGACATAAAATAGCACACGGCGGGAGTTGCATCTTCGTACGGTCTGGTATGTTAGCCGTTAACAGACAAGACTATTGCGACTTGTCAGTTGAACAGATATTCGATGTGTGCGCGGTGCACTTACTGGAGGAAAACATTCTAGCTGTAGGGGTGTATCACTCGAATGCAACGAGCCACAAGGACTATCTCGTCTTATTCGAATTGCTTCTGGACAAGATATCGGCTGAGGGTATAGATTGCGTAATAATGGGAGACATTAATATCGATCTACTGGCAATCTCTGACGAACAAAAGCAGCTAGTAGACTTGCTCGATAGTTTTAGATTTAAGCAACTCATAGATCACCACACGCGTACCGATGTACGTGGCCGTAAGTCGTTACTAGACCACGTGTATACTAATGTACATGCGAAACGTGTAACTGAGGTTGCAAATATAGACACGCGCCCGCTCAGCGACCACAAAGCGCAACGCCTAGTACTGGCGAGTCATGTCGCGCCCGCGCCCGCGCCCGCCCACCGCATGAGCAGGACATTCTCTAAGGCAAACAAGGTGAATTTCGCTGACACACTTGAATCTGTGGTTTCCCTTTGAGAAAAGTGTTAAGTCGGAGTTTACATTGGGTAGACGCAGACATCCACGACTTCAAGCATCTTCTCAACGATGCCCTCCGTCTGAGGAAAACGTTTCCCGCGGATGACGCACTGTGTACGCGATGCGACGAGCTCTCAGTTAAGTATCACTCTCTGCTAAAAGAAAAGCGGGTTGACTATTACTCGAACATAATACGAGACAACCCACGACGCATGTGGAGTGTTATTAACAGTGAGCTCGGCCGCGGTACCCGCGACAGGCTAGACTTTACAGAGTTGGTTCGAGATGCTAACGGTCAACCATTCGTCACTAGGAAAGAAGTTGTGGACGCCCTGAACTACGAGTTTGTGACTGCTGCGAGCAAGTGTGGAGCGCCCACCGCCAATAGTGCTACCGCGATGGCGGTGCTTAGTAATGGGATGCAGGCCAGCGACGTCTCTCTTAGACTGGAACCTTTTACCCCATTCGAGGTATTCACAATAGGGACCAAGCGAATTGCTGCGAAAAAGAGCACCGACATATACGGCTTATCGGCAAACACGCTGAGGTTAGCAATTGGACCAGTAGCGCACGTTATTGCTCACCTGTTCAACTGTTGCATGAGGGAAAACGTGTACCCTGCAGCTCTAAAAAAAGTCAAGATAAGTCCACTGTACAAAGGGAAAGGCAAAAAAGCCGATCCCAAGTCGTACCGCCCTATCTCATTAGTCCCTGCTGTCAGCAAGGTTTTTGAAGTTGGATTGAATAGGAGACTCCTGAATTTTGTGGTAGAGCGCAACATACTCTCAGAAAGGCAGTATGCGTATAGAGCCGGTCGCGCCACCACTGATTTGGTGCGTGAGGTGTTGTGGCAAATATTAAGCGCGCGTGAGTCGAAGCAGCAGGTGGCTCTACTTTGCTGCGACCTCTCCCGCGCGTTCGACACAGCTGACCACAGCCTTATAGCTAATAAATTAGAACTCTACGGTATCTGCGGCCCGGCTCTATCCATCCTGACCTCCTTCATGTCGAAACGAACGCAGGTTGTCGTGGGTGACAAAGGTCGCGCCGTATCTACGGAAATAGAGAATGTTATGGGTGTTCCCCAGGGCTCCTGTCTCTCCAATACCTTGTTCAGCCTCCTTCTGAACGACCTGCCCAGCTCTATCGAGGGGGCCGTGATCTACATGTATGCAGATGACGTCGCGAGCGTAGTGAGCGCCCCGACTCATGCTCTACTCGAGACGAAGCTCAACTCGATAGCTAACAAGTTGGACGGATGGTTTAGGTCGAACGGGTTGGCGCTGAACAAGGACAAAACAAACTTCATGGCGTTCTCTCTAAACGGCCATGCCACAAAAAAGCATTCAGTATTAATCGGCCAGACTGCGCTCCAGCAGGTCCCTTGTACGAAATTACTAGGTTTCCACATTGACGGTGGATTGACATGGGAGACGCATATAGAAGAGCTGTGCAGCAAGCTATCTAGCGCGTGTTACGCCCTTCGGAGGCTAGCGAGCACCGCTACTCGTAGCGTGGTGCGCTCCTGCTATTTTGCCACTGTACACAGTGTGATCACGTACGGGCTGGAGCTGTGGGGCCGAGCTGTTGATCGTGACAGAGTCTTTGTCCTGCAAAAACGAGCCGTTAGAGCCATTTTTGGGAAGTCAGATATCGTGTCGTGCGTCGATATGTTCCGAGAGAGTCAGATATTGCCTCTACCTTGTGAATTAATCTACCGGATTGCACTGTTCACACACGAACATCTGGAGATTTACCAACGCAGGGGTGTCCAGGGAACATGGGGATTGCGTAGCGACGTAAAAGCTGACCTACTTGTAACGCCGTCACATCGACTAGTGAAGTCAGAGAGGATGGTATACATACTCGGGCCCGCGGTGTATAACCGGCTGCCCGCCACCGTGAGAGATGCACCCTCCACCGCATGCTTCAAAACCAGGATGAAAAAGTGGCTGTTCGAGAAATTATTTTATGACTTAGACGATTACCTCAAACTTGACGTAACATTAGTAACTAAACATAATTCTTACAGCACGGATTGAATACATGGTATTGTACAACGGTATTGTTGATCGAAGTTAGGAACCTAAATATTGTTTTGACATATTTGATATTATTGACATTTAGAATTTTGACATTATCTAATAATTAATTAATATTTTTATATACAATACATTTCAATTTATATTAAGTTTACTATTGTAAACAATACATGTACATGTATCTTCTGACTTGTAACTATGGAGTTATGAATAAATAATTTGTATTTGTATGTAAATGCAAATACATATCCTATATCCATAGACTAAGTCCGACGATATAACTCACATATCAAACTGACGATCTCCTTTTCTATCCACGGTCTAAAGAACTTTACAGAACACAAAGATAACATTACATTAATCACTTAAGTGTGAATTTTTTGTTTTACTTGTGATATGTAGGCTAATGCTTGACTACAACTTATCTGATGTTAAGCAACGTTGTAATCTACGATCTTACGCATTATTATCATATAAATGAAAAATATTGCATATTGTGTGCTTACAACAGTTACAACAATGACATATTGTATAAAGCTGAGTTTTTTTTTTTTTTATAAAATAACATATTGTTTATAGTTGTATTATTTTTAGTTGATTTAATTTGAAGAAATATTTTTTCCTCATCTCAACTAAATCAACCAAAAAAAAAAAAACCACAAAGTGCATATACCGGTATCAGAACACATGGTGTACTGTATGCCACAGAAGTTCCTCTCCATCCTGACGCAGATACCGTAGTCCTGGTTGCTAAGCTGCAGGCCCGAGGCCGGGTCGTAGTTGAAGGAGCGCAGCTGCCCTGACACGCCCGTGTAGTATTGGAGGCAACCTTCGTCCGCTGGAAAGTAAGGGTTTTTTTAACACGAAATAGGCTTTTGAAACCTATTTACTCTAGATAGAGAGATATATACATTTGAATTATTTAGCTGGTTGGCATTTTTCATTGCAGAAAATATTAAAAAAAAAATTAATTTAAATATTTATTTATTTATATTCCTTTAGAAGCATCTACAGGCATATAGGCATACAGCATCTACTATTTTCCTTTGGAATCTATGTTTATATTTTCCTTTCATTTCATTGGGCAACGTGTTCCGCGCTTATTTAACCACGCAAGTTATTGTTATGTGTAAGCGTTTATATTCATACTAGTGAGTGCTCGCATTAGGAAGCATCCCCTAGTTCGCCCTTTAAAAGACCTTTTCCAAAAATCCTCTGTTAGCGGATGCCTACATGTACCTGTATGCCAAATTTCAACCCGATACGTCCAGTGGTTTGGGCTGTGCAGTGTGCGTTGATAGATCACTATGTCAGTCAGTCAGTCACCTTTGAGTTTTATATATTAGATTATGTAAATCTATGGGTCCATTTCTAAAAGAAAACATACATTGTGCTTCCGAAAATAACAACATTGTATCACGAAACAATTACTCAGTGTTAATAATTTTATTTTTTCTATCCAATTCCCGGCGAGGACAATAAAACAATTAAGTAATTAGAAACATATAGCACAGCTGTGTTGCATTCCAATTTACCCTATAGGTTGGAGTTTTTCAATTTCATTAGAAAGGTAAAGTAAAAAAAGGTTAAAGGTACGATTGATAAGGTGTACGGTTTTTGTGATCTATAATTATCTAGCAGATACTAGTGGACGCCCGCGGCTTCGCACGCATTTATTCTGGAACACCGCAATATAAAAGGAAGGCCTGGAAGATATCACTTGATGTGATAAGGCCGCCCACTATACCTTGATTTAATGTATATATTCTTTGTTATTATATTTGTGTGTATTTCTGGTGTACAATAAAGATATATTGATTGGTGGATTGAATAAAAAGTAATGTCACTTCCAGACCTCATATTACATCGATACCAAAAATTATGACTGTTCAGAATACAAAAAAATAAAAACAATTTGAACGGGGTCTGCTATAATATATGATATATTATATCATATGCCCCAACATTTTTTGTAGAATATCTTCTATGTAAAAACTTTCTTCAGTTTTATTATATGCACTGTACATTCTTTGGTAGAGTGGTAAATTGAAGCATTTACTTGTTTTTTTTTTTTTACGCTTTGACGCGGTTTTGAATTACTAATAGACAACTATAATTAAAGCATAGTGTGTCAACAGTCTATTTGTTTCTAGGTAATTAAAGTTGATTTGTCGAAGAAATAGATTATATTTTTATTTAAAAAGCAATTAATTTTATGTTATTTTTGTATGTTGTATAGATTTACTTAAGATCCAATAAAAACTTTTGATGTTGTGTTTGCTTCAGAGATTAAATAACATACACGTCGTATGTTTTTTAATTATACGTGAATTTACTTATATGAAAGGTGAAAATTACTTAAAATCAGGTCAGTTTACAGGTCTGACGTAAGGCTTCATCTATTAACATAACTTTAAATAATAAACAAATATACCGGGACATTGCACACAGCGCCATATAGCCCCATATTAAGCAAACGCTTGTGTCTTGGGTCCTAGATAGCAGATGTAATACTTTTATACTTATCTTTTGTAAATACATATTACATTGAAACGAACAGACTTAACACAAATAATAGCATATTTAAAATGGTCAATTATTTGTGTTGTGCTAGAATCGAACCCGTAACCCCTGGCACTGAAGACAGATACTAGTAAGCTAACAGGCCAGTCTTTGTATTTGCTGTTTTCTTATAATTATTTTATTACCTCTGTAAATAGTACTGCACGGTATTTGAGTTACTTTGACCTTCCACATCCTTTCGAAGGAGTTCCCGCTTGTGACAAATGTGAGCTTCACTGGATTCGTTGTCCCAATCCCAGCGTCGACGTACACTGTCAAATACATAGAAATATTTAAATCAAACGTTTATTAAAAAACTTATATTTTGTTAAAAACTAATTTAAAAAACTAAATACTTACTAACAATAGAATAAAAACCAAAAATACTTCTAAAACTAAAATACTTCATCTAAAATGCCGGTAGTAGAAGGAAAGGTCCCCAAAATGCTGGCGGCATTTCCGCGTTGTATAGCAATGCTCACCTTTTGAGCAAAGTAGTAGCCAGCATTCTGGAGACCTGTCACTTCCACCAAACGCTTGGCCAGGTCCCGATACAAGTCCAACGCAGCTGGACCCCACGGACCCAATGTCTCCACCGCAAACGGCCCAAACATATAAACGCGATCGAGTTTTGAATATTTATGCCGTTTGAGGTTCTCGGCTTGGGCGGCCGCGGCGCCAGCCTGAGCACAGGTGGAAGGAAGGAGAGACGGTGCCATAGTGTCCACACAAGTAACATCCCACACTAATGGCCGCCCCATCTTCCAGGGAATTAGGGTATGTCACTTATGTCTAGGATCTCACACTAAAAATCATGAAGATCCGTTCAGCCGTATTTTCGTAATGTGCGATTAAATAAAAAGATCAACAGAAGAATACGTAAACAATTTCTTTTTAAATCTTTTATGTACGCATTTTTGCACCTCTTTATATAAAATAAACATATCGGGACATTGCATACATCGCCCTCTAGCCCAATACTTAGCAAAAGCTAGATCTAAGATGTGCTTGGATATTGTGGTCCTCAAACATGTCGGTTTCCTCACGACGTTTTCCTTAACCGTTAAGTTAGTACAAATCCACACATAACTTGAAAACATAAGCCATTAGGAAATAAAATAAGAAATATAGATAAAATAGAAAATAAATTAAAATAAAAACGACTCAAGAGATTATCTTGCTATTATCTTGTTACTCTACTTACTATGGCTGCCCTGGTTCATCCCACAGATTGCTGGCACTGGGTTCCCTCCAGAGACTATGAATTGGTCCTGATTGCATACATGGTTCATTTGCTCAGGACCAGCTATTGCAAATCGATCGAAATCCAGCCTGGAAAAAAGGTTTTCACGTATACACTTTCTATATTTAACTATCACGGTTTATACTCACGTAAAAATTCGCGTATGTTGTATACGTGTTTTGGGTGTAATGACACCCATCTTAAGAACGTACGTTCTGGGGCCGCGGGACCCGTCGGAACACGGGCGCGGGCGCTTGGGATGGTAAAGATCTACATCTTAAAAAACTATACACTTTCATTCAAATAAAAGTAAAGGGCAATGAATGTTATGTGCCTGGGTAAGTTCTCGAGTTTCGGGCAGGCTCGTTTGAGTGCCAATTCAATTCCAGTACCTACAGTCATACTCCACTTGGACCAATATCATATGTGCAGGTGTCACTACCGTTTAAAAAAACTTACTTGAATAAATGCGTGTTTGAGCGAATCACACCTATTGTAGTTAATTGAGATTTATTTTACAGTCTATCCGTTAATCTCTAGATCACCAGAGATTCCACTTGCATTACATACATGGAGTAATAATATCATATTGGCACCATAGAAGCTTCCGTAGCGCAGCTAGCGGAGGCAATTGCATGAAATTTCTAATGTTAAGCAAAGGTTGACGCGGTCAGTTCTTATTGGGTGATCGAAAAGTGGCATTCCATTTTGAGCGCTTCCGTGGGTCCCGACTATTTGTCTAGTGCAACTGTCGTAAACCCGTGTCAGAGGCTTTTAGGGCGGCTTGATAAACTCTCGACACCAGAGTTGGCCACTCTTATTCGATGTGAAGAAGAAGAAGAAGGCATTATAGGTGTGAAACTGATTTCTAAAAGAGGCAATCGGAGCAAACGCGTTGACTGATCTTAGTTACAGATTTACTATTTGAAGATGTGGGATAGGTACTAAAGAAAGCATCAAAGCAAATTTTAGACCAGTATACATATATTTTTTCTATATGACCTACCTTTCAATGGAACCACCATGTACTGATTGATCTAATTTGTTACACATTATATAAGTACAATTATATAAATCTAAACACCAACTGTATCTCTTCTTGTACTATAATTTGTAAAAACCTACCTTATTTGGCATACGTCCGGATGAGACTTCACTATGGTAAGCTCACAAGATCCTGTGCCATCATAAGACGCTGGATAGCCGGAGTTTACGAAATATGTGCCGTTTTCAGACGTTGTACTCTGACAAGACGTCATGACTGAAAATGAAAACTGGATTAACTCAATTAAATTGTTTCTTATAGTACATAGTTAGTTTTGTTAGACTATTCTAATCGGTAACATTTAAGGTAGTTACTGTAAATGGTAAGATTTTTACGTAAAACTAAGCAAGTGTTCTATAAAGTATTTGTTTTGTTATAATATGTATTGTTTATTTATTTTTTTCCATATAGACCTTGGGTCATCTTTATACCTATATGTCTTTTTGCCTTAAAAATATTTAAAATGCAGTCATTTGTAAAGTTAAAGCGTTTCAATACCCATACATATCTCCCCAAAAGGATTTTCAGCCGTATAGAGCAAATATTTATTTAAAAAAAAATAGTAAGTCATAGGATAATATAAGCAATAACTTACAAATACAACACAGTCCGAATCCATTAGCACAGTATCCGTTAGCAGATCCAGACCTCGCGGAGCACTCTCGCGCCGTCATACACGTTCCGTTGTCTCCCGATGCGCCCGCGCAGGCGCCGTTTGGAAACGTCACCACCGTGAACAGGGAGAGAACTGCGGGTGGACATTAAAAATAGTAGAAGTTGAAATCAAGTGTGAGCCTATCAAGCTTTGAAAATGAAGTCATTCTTACAAAGCAAAAGGCTTGGCAAAGGTGTTGCGAGGCAGATAGAAGTTCGAGAGTGCGGCAATGCATGGAAAAATATATGCTAAAGAACACATAAACAGAGGATTTTATATAATCACAAAATTCATTATGCTTCGCGACAACAGGTTTAAATTACATCGCATGTGAAATTAAAAATTAAAAGGTTCGTTTTTTTCACATTCGTACGTATTACATATATACAAAACCATTATGTACAGGGTACTATAAAGGTATACTTCTTCTATATGAATATACTTATTATATTTTCTGTTTGAGTCAAGTATGTTTGTACTAAAGTAAATATAGCATATTTTATATTTTACTCATGAAGTCGATTATTGTTGGGATCGCCTCAACGCATTAAGCAGTACGTAAACAGCAGAAGCAAAGCATTATAAATGTGCAATTTTATTTTAAACTAGCTATACCCGCGGCGTTGCTCGCGTTTGAATTCGCAATTTGTTTAGGTCTAACCTAACCACAGTAAAAATTAGACAACATTATTATTAACTCTCTGTGTAATTCCTCGGGGGAGCCACGACCCTCACTCCTCATGAGTGAGGGTCGTGGCTCCCTCGCAGAATTAATCCGTTAGGTGAGTTCTCTTGGGCAGATACATCGTGGTGGGCGCCCAGGTCCTTCCACAACAGCAGACAGACAACAGATAAACAGACGAAAATTCTATAAATTGTTGGAACGTATTCTACTATAACGTATTATATCTATTGTAAGTAAGTACAATATTTTTTGCTAATCTTCAGCTTTATTATGTGTATAGATACATATACATACATTTATATACTGCACACAGCTATGAACCATGATCTAAGTGAAAATAGATGACTTAAGTTCCTTATAAAATAAAGTTTAAACACATATTTCACACAAAGATTAAACTAATCACTTACGTGTGAACATAGATAATTAACATTTAGCGATCGTCATCAATACAAATGTAATTACTTAAATCACAGAATACAGATTACAACTTTAAGCTATAGTCTTTTTTAACACTTTACTTTTTCTTTCCATCCAATGGGTGCCTGGAAGAAACTGATTTTAGTAATAAAGGCGCCCCCTGTGGCGCAGAGAAGTTTTACCTTTAATTTTATTCCGTTATTTTTATGTGTCGAGAGATCAATCTATAAAAATAATAGAAATAAAAATTTACCGCACATTCAATTACATGGGTACATTTTATTTTTATGTACCAGTATCGTATACATATTGTCTATATACGAGTATAAATCTATAAATTAATGTTCAGTTTCAAAAAGCCTTTTATTGATTATCACAATTAACTGACTGGCGTAGTTTGATTCTCTTACCGAAATGTAGATGGTGCTGTATGCCCTTAAATCGCGCAAAATACGATATGATGCGTATTTTTGCTAGCGTTTTACGTATTTTTATTTTACAGGAGAGATAAAAAGAAGATAATTATAATAATTTGTATAATTTTTGGATGTGGTGAATAGTGCTGGAAGCATTAAGCATTCACCCAAATAAATCTAGTAGTCCAGTCAATAAAGCCCAAAACCCCCAACAAATTAGTTACTCGGCCAAACTTTGTGAATTTGTTCAGAAGGGTAAAATAAGTGTCCGTGTGAGTTTGCACCCTTGTGGGGTGTACGGAAAGGGTTGAAAAGGGGTGAAAAGTGTTTTTTATAAATAACATTGCCAAAAAAATTAGTTACTTTGTGCAAATTTGGAATTAAGTTTTTGTTACCGTTTTCTAACATGTATCAAATTTGCACACTTTTGCAACATACGGAACATTGTTTATTATTAAAAACAATGATTATGGTTAATAACACGAGTGAAAAAATTTGTTACTCGCTGCAAATTTGGAATTATGATCTTTCATTGGTTTTCTAGCATGTATTAAATTTGCACACTTTTGCAACCTACGGAACATTGTTTATTAATAAAAAAAATCATGATATTCGCTGATAACAGGGATAAAAATATCTGTGAAGGGTTGAAACTTGGAGTAACTGTGCTTGACAAAAAATACAACGTGTTCTGAATTGTAAAAAAAAAACAATATAACACGTTGTATATAATTTGTCAAGCACAGTTACTCCAAGTTTCAACCCTTCACAGATATTTTTATCCCTGTTATCAGCGAATATCATGATTTTTTTTATTAATAAACAATGTTCCGTAGGTTGCAAAAGTGTGCAAATTTAATATATGCTAGAAAACCAATGAAAGATCATAATTCCAAATTTGCAGCGAGTAACAAATTTTTTCACTCGTGTTATTAACCATAATCATTGTTTTTAATAATAAACAATGTTCCGTATGTTGCAAAAGTGTGCAAATTTGATTCATGTTAGAAAACGATAACAAAAACTTAATTCCAAATTTGCACAAAGTAACTAATTTTTTTGGCAATGTTATTTATAAAAAACACTTTTCACCCCTTTTCAACCCTTTCCGTACACCCCACAAGGGTGCAAACTCACACGGTCACTTATTTTACCCTTCTGACCAAATTCACAAAGTTTGGCCGAGTAACTAATTTGTTGGGGGTTTTGGGCTTTATTGACTGGACTATAGTGGAAATATTATAAACTGGTGGTCGGTGGACGCCTGCGGCTTCGCTCGCATTATATTGAGATAAAAAGGTATGAAATAAACACAATTCTTTTATTTACGAACCGATTGAAATGAAATAGCCAAACCTGCGTAAGTGAAAAAACTCTATAAGTGAGAGTAATAGCCAGGACCCGTCATTTTAAGCTCACAAAACCTCTATTAGCGAGAAACAGAAACCTCTCTAAGAGAGAGTCGGTTTTCCCTCATGGACCTCCGTAAGTGAGACTGCTACTTATCTGTACCTCTATAAGCAACAGCATAGCTTTATGTTTTTATATTATTTGGGAGGAACAAATGTCAAAAAAAATACAAATTCAACATCTGCTATTTTATGACTCATTCTTAACTTTCGTGGAACTTCCTACCATTGTTTTTGAATTGTTTTCTTGTCAATATTGTACCTATTCTATTTCTAAACGACATAGTTCGTAGAGCTCTCAATTCTGCAAATATCCCGTGTGTCCTCGAGCCATTGGGGCTGAGCAGATCTGATGGCAAGAGACCGGACGGGCTGACTCTGGTGCCCTGGAAGAACGGCAAGTGCCTAATTTGGGACGCAACTTGTGTCTGCACTTTTGCCGCCAGTCACCTGAGTCGTACCATTCACTCACCGTCAGCTGCTGCCGAGGACGCCTGCAGAAGCAAAAAGCAGAAATATACTGCCTTGGAAACGCTCCATCATTTTGTTCCGGTTGCCGTAGAGACCATGGGCAGTTGGAGTGGTGACGCTAAAGATTTCGTCAGGGAGTTAGGCCGAAGAATTAACGAGAAGACGGGAGACACCCGCTCTGGATCATTTTTGGTGCAAAGGTTAGCCATCGCGATTCAACGTGGCAACGCGGCGAGCGTAATGGGAACCTTTGCGCCGGGAGCAATCCGGGGTGGGCTCTTTGATTAATTTTTGTTTGTTTTATTTTACTTCATATTTTAGTTATATTATATATTTTAATATTATGTTTAAGACTTGTAAATATATACTTCTATTTCGTTGTTATTTTATCGCATTCTTTCCGAATGTACACGTGTGCTGTGTACCGTCCTGTTTGTCGGACTACTCAGTTTGTCGTTAATCAGTTGCGAAAGAAAGTTCTGTTCTGCATCATTTCAAAACGGAAAATTAATATACTATCATTAAGTGATAAACGTAAAATGGTAAATGCGTTTGAATCCGGAAAATAGTCAAGCATATTCGTCAAAATTTATGAGTTAGGGAAAAACATTTAAAATACAAAAACAGAAACGAAATTGACGGATTGCATGCATAGTGCATGATTTTTTGTTTTGTTTTCGTACCTTTATAAGAGAGAAACTCTACCATGTACCTGCATTAGCGAGAAACTCGGATTAGTGAGAAAACTATAAGAGAGAATGAGATAGTGCTCCCTTGGACTCTCGCTTATCCAGGTTTGACTGTAAACACTAAATGTTAAGTTAAAAATGCACCAACATGTTAGTAAAAACCGGAGACAAATCGGTTCAGCCGTTTTTGAGTCAATAACGAACAAACATACCGACAGACACACAGACAAACAGACTTTTTTTTTTAACATGATATTTGTGTTCTATTGCATCAATGAAGCACTTCAATTATTTTTTTTTTCAATTATTTTCAATGTACAGACACCGACCTGTAACAGCTTTATTATATGTATAGATTAATAGGAACAATGTAGGAAACATAATAAAAATACTTACATCGGCTCTCTTTTTCTACCGGCCAAAAACTCGGTTCCCGATGTTGAATCCTCTTGATGCCGGCATATCGGTTCCATCGCTGATGATGCAATCCATTTAACATTCCCAATTTTTCATTGCCAAAATCACTCGAGTGACAAACTTTTAACAAAACGAAAACTGTGAAAATTATCTTCATATCGTAGTTTTTATTTGTGTTTAGCTCTATTAAATCATATTAATTGCATTTAAAGTGGTTAAAAATCGGTTGGATATACATATTTTTATCCACAGATCACAGATGTTAACTCCAGAGTCGAGGTTTTATAAACCACCCTAAGCTACAATTCAAATGTGCCAAAAGAATTTCTTTTACATACAACACGATATTAAATATGCTTATAACGGACATCAGAATATATAACATTAAAACGGGAAGGGGAACAATGAGCAGTTTTCACCTTTTATTGTGTGTTGGTGACAATGGACACTTGATGATAATTTCTGTGTGCGTTTAACAGAGCTGTAACTGGCCGCAGTGAGTTGGAACTAGGCAATTTACACCAGAAGTACCTGTGTTAAAGTAGTTCATTCTAACTAGGCTATTAATCGATCTCGGAAGTTATGCAATGGACAATACTGGTACGTCAGAATGTAGGCTTGAAATGTACTGGAGTTGAACTAAGGTACATATATTTATGTGATATAAGTTTAGCAAATTAGCTCGTGGGAGGAACAAAATGTGGCATTTATATCTTAGTAAATTTAATTTAATTTTTGCAAACGAACGAAATTAAATATAATAAAAAGCAAGCTAATATATAACAATACTTATATATAATACACATAAGTATAAAAAAATCTAAGTAGATATATGTTTGGATTGTCTCTTTTATTATTATTAGACAAATTTAGTATTTGGACCTTAGTCTATCTTATGTATAAAAAAGGAATAGTACATTGTTACCCTAGGGGTGAAAGTAAAGTCTTTAACCCGAGGTAAACACTGTGCTTTTCATTACAAGTACGAGGAAAGTAAAAATAAAAACATGAATTACCTAAAGAAAATATGAGTAAATTTTATTTTACCTACCACCCAAATCAAAACAAAGATACCTCAAATCGTATGATGATTTTCCACTACCGCTTTAGCCTCTTCTTTTATAAAATCAGGCGTTAAATTTATATTAAAATCAGATGAACTCATTTTATAGGTACAAAATCTCTGATATACGTATTGTGACGTAGCACTTCTTTGAATGTAGATGTAAGAACTATTTGGTTAAATGTAGGTATAAGAACTCTTTTGTTGAATATAGGTATAGGAACTATTTGTTTTTGGAAAGATGTTAGTAGAGTTCAAGATAACTCTGCGCGCGGATAAAATTGGAACTAAAATGTTCTGATTGCAATTTGCATCAGAGGCTTCGAGCAGGATTGATCGTCAAAGATCAGAGGCCAATTTTTGGGATAAGTGCTGCCGCCAGGCACGCGCAGAGTTTTTACATGTTAATTTGACAGCTGTCAGTTGAAAGCGATTCTCCCTAGGGATGAAAAGTATTACTTTCAACCCGGTCCTCAGGCAACTTCAGACCTACTTTCAGAGTATGAGTAATGAAAAACCTTTTTTATGGTCACGTACTAATAAGACAACATAATTGTGACACATATAATTCATATTATGTAAAACTTTTGTTAGCAGACATACATTAACCCCTTGCATTGATAATTCTGGTCTTATAGTTCAGGAAAATATTGACTTATGTTTTTTCTATGAAAAACTTTGTCATTGCTCGGACTTATCTCATGTTTGAGGACCACAATATCCGAGGACATGTGTCTTCCGTGGAAGGACCTGGGCGCCCACCACGATGTATCTGCCCAAGAGAACTCCCCTAACAAATTAATTCTGCGGGGGAGTCACGACCCTCAGTCATGAGGAAATACGACTGAAGAGAGGGAGCATAACCTTACTTTCTAGTCTTTTAAGTTGTTTTTATTTATTTGCCTACAGATATCGGAAGGACCTCTCACGGGTCGAGTCTTGAAAGGAGTTCAGTATGAAGACATCAGCAAACTAGCTACGTGATGAAAAACAGGATAGCACGGAGCAAACGCGGGGTTTTGAATTACAAAACTTGTGAATAGAATAGATCAAATTACAAATATGAAATAAGTAGGATATATACGTGAATAAATTTAAGATTTACTTATAAAGAGTGTTTTATTTTTTGATGAGTATGTTATTAGTTTTAAATAAAACCGCCATATAATTTACAGTGAATCCAAATATGTGGAATCCCTTAAAAACTATTAAACATGACAAAATTTATACGGACACGTAAGCTTAATATCACAGATTTATTTTAGAAATACTGTCTCCAGCGTTGCCTACTCTCATTTGAAATTATTATCGTAATCGTTAGGAAAAAGATAAATCAATTCAACAATAATTACCAGTGTCGCCGCCATATTTTTTGTTTGGGATTGGTACATAAGTCAAAATAGTCAAAATAGTAACAAATTTTGTTTTCACACCAGTAATATTGAGATGTATGATACTAATATTTTATATCTACACTAATGTTGTAAAATTCTACTTATGTTTCCAATACTTGACTTATAATTACTACTGTTATGGCGCAGACAACAAAACACTCAATTTAAGCAATTTCACATGATGGTATAATATCCACATCGATATCGTAATATCTCATTATAACATCGATAAAACGCGACCAACCTGATTGCAATCAGGTTGGTCGCGTTTTATTGATGCGCGCAATGCGCTCTCATTGGTTAGATTTTAATGGCGGCAAAATCACTGTGACAATACAAGTACGCGTGAATTTAATTTAATAAATTAAAAGTTAAAAATGGATAGCGAATTAGTGAAGATAAAGTATTGTATGCAACTGCATATAACACGGGTATTAAAATACTCGTTAACTCACACTCGTGTTTTAATACCCTTCATTATGACAGACAGTTGCATGAACTACTAATTTTATATCACCTACCATCATGTAACACAACTACATCTTGAAAAATAAATGAGTCTTTATCTTTAAGGAGAAAAAAAATGGTAGAAAAAAACTAGTTTTTCGTTTACCTTTTATTAAGAAATAAAAAAGGTAGCTTACATCTAAACAATTAGGTTTCCATGCAATTACATATATTATATAATTAAATATATTATTAACACTAGATCATTATTAAAAATCCTTCATCTAATTAATTAAGGAAACCTCATGTATCTACTTAATTCTTTATATTATTTTATTGTAAGTCCCGGCTGTTTGTCTGGTACGGCAGTCGTTAAGCCATGTCAGAGGCCCTTAGGACAGCCTGATAAACTCTCGACACCAGAGTTGGCGACTCTAATTCGATAAGAAGAAGAAAAATAATATTTTTTCTTCTTCTTATCGAATTGTATTATGAAATACTTAACGGATTGTAAATTGATCAATAATATGTTTGTTATTTTCCAATCAAAAGAGAAGAAACTGATAAAGCAAGCAAAATCATAATAATCAACTGATTGATAGAAGTTTATATGAAAGACGCAAACAAACATGATTTAAAAACATAACAAAAGTAGGTACATGATTTGAAACTTATACCATCTTATTACAAAACGCGGTTTATTAAATATTAATCTAGACTCTGAAAATAAAAAGTAGGTTCTTGTTGTTTAAACATCACATACAAACAATTAAAATGTCGACTTCAAATAAGAACGTTGATTTATCCTTGGTAACATTTTTACAGTTTGATTATTATGACAGAAGAAAACACATTATGAACAACAAGAACACTGCATGAATTCAAAGTTCACCGCGTTTATAAGACCCTTTCTTACTTCAATGAAACAAAAACCAAAAAGTATAAAAAAAATCGTACAAAAATCTTAAAAAATATGTACTTAACAAAAATATTCAGCAACTTAATATCGTAAATATCAAAATCAAACGAAACGCAAAACAAAAACTTACATTTTGAAATCTTAGCAAATTACTTTAATTAATATAATTTACTAATAATTATAAGCAATACTTATTTCAATAAATTATGAACGAATATGATTTCAGATCTATCAGCAAAAAAAAACAAATAACACATACACTTATGTAAATTTATGAATTGATAAGATATCAGAATCAGCCCCCTTAGACAAGAGCCGTATTTTAGTGAGCGTACTGTCGCTCACTTATGGAATAGAAAGAGCACGTCACTCCCATACATCGGTCTTTCTATTGTATAAGCGAGCATCAACGGTACGCTAACACTAAAATACGCCTCTTGTCTAAGAGGGATCCATCAAAAGTCTATAAAAAGAATATAACAATTTTCCGAAATCTGCGTCTGTTACGACATCATCTTGAAATATGATTTGTGATTCTTCTAACACAATTAAATACACGAACAAAATTGATATACCTCTTTACTATTCCCAGTTTGTGTTTCATCATCATTATTATCTTCAGTATGTCGCGCCTTCTTTTCTTGACTTTTTTGCTTGAGTATCTTTAGTTCCCGCAGATTTTCTTTTCCTATTGGCTTCAGAATTGGAAATTACAATTTCGTCGTCATTTCTGGGAACTTCTGCGTTTCGAATTCGATCGTCATTTCTTGTATCTTCATTAGAAAGTTCACAAAAAAGTCCGTCATTTAATTGATTTGATTCTCTATCATCTGTATTATGATTCTCAATGTTTGTTTCTCTATGTTCTGTATTGGGTTCCTTTTCTTGAAAGGTAACTTCACAACGACGAACACTCAGATCTATTGGTCTAATACTCAAATCAATCGGTTCTATACAAGAAACATGTTCAATGTTTGTTCCTCTATGTTCTGTATTGGGTCCCTTTTCTTGAAAGGTAACTTCACAACGACGAACACTCAGATCTATTGGTCTAATACTCAAATCAATCGGTTCTATACAGGAAACATGTTTAATGTTTGTTCCTCTATGTTCTGTATTGGGTTCCTTTTCTTGAAAGGTAACTTCACAACGACGAACACTCAGATCTATTGGTCTAATACTCAAATCAATCGGTTCTATACAAGAAACATGTTCAATGTTTGTTCCTCTATGTTCTGTATTGGGTCCCTTTTCTTGAAAGGTAACTTCACAACGACGAACACTCAGATCTATTGGTCTAATACTCAAATCAATCGGTTCTATACAGGAAACATGTTTAATGTTTGTTCCTCTATGTTCTGTATTGGGTTCCTTTTCTTGAAAGGTAACTTCACAACGACGAACACTCAGATCTATTGGTCTAATACTCAAATCAATCGGTCCAGTGTTTTCTTCACTACGATAAATACTTAAATCTATTGGCCCTACACTCGGAATATCTCCAAAATCATTAAAATTCGATACGACGAGACGAGTATGTTCAGTAGATTCTTCGCTAGATAGTGGATGTTGTGAAGAGCGGGTAACTTGCTGGAGCATCAAGTCGTGTTGTTGGCGTTGCGCTGAGCGAGCAGTGTGTTGATAGGACCCTGTGCTGAATCTCCACATATGAGTCCGAGGTAACTCTGGTGATGCATCGTGATCTTTATCTGAAACTGATATTAGTAATTGTTAGTTGTTTTTGATCTGTCTTTCAATAAATGCAAAGAATATATATATTCGAATGAAATAGAACCTTTTGCATTCTAAAATGTAATATGTGAGCGATGTACTGTTCTTATTTAATTAATAAGCTCCGCGTGCGTAAGATGAGCACGTTAAATTATTTAATATTTTTTGGGAATATCACTTATGTTGTGCAATAAAATTAACAAATTTTAAATTAATAACAATTTTGTTAAAATAGACTAAAATGTCTCACTATTATTATTCGAAGAAAATCTGAACATCAACTTACTTGGAGTTTTATTAGCATGTGCTGGTTCAGCATCAGAGTGCTGGTGAAGAATTGATGAAGCTCGATGTGTTTCAGCATTAGTTGTCACTAATATATGACGACCGGAGTTGAGGGTAGAATCTAAAATAAAAAAAGTTAGGTTATTTTTTTATTCCAAAACCGTTCATTAATTATAACAATAATTGATATGTACATCGGTTGTAATAATTGATGTGAAATTATTTGAATCTGGTAATTTAATAAATGTTCGGAATTTTAAAATCTATCTTGGAAGTTTTTTTTTGTAAAGAAAATGTATAAAGTTTTGTTTTTATTTTGAATATATTTTTTCCTTACAAATGTATATCTCAACATAGTAAGTAAATTCGTACAAAAATAGACCTACTGTCAAGAGTCTTCACACCGCTGTAAGGGTCACTGATAGGTATAACCAATGTGTTTAATGTATTTTAACAAATAGCCGGGAACTACAATTTATCGTGTACGTTACATATTTGAATTCTTTATTGTAAACAAAGAAGTAGAGATACAATTTAGTGCCAAAAATGCTGATATGCTCGCTAAGGCCAAG
This sequence comes from Macaria liturata, assembly GCA_964023185.1. Classification (NCBI taxonomy): domain Eukaryota; kingdom Metazoa; phylum Arthropoda; class Insecta; order Lepidoptera; family Geometridae; genus Macaria; species Macaria liturata. The sequence goes on from OZ026808.1 coordinate 7,527,579, forward strand.
CCTTTAAAAAAAGGTAAAGCAGAATGTAATCGGTCGCACAAACTTGGTTGACTTTATGTATAGCCCACCTTGAGTTTTATCAGCATGTGCTGACTCAGCATCAGAAGGCGGGTGAGGAGTTGATGGAACTCTATATACTTCAGCATTAGTTGTCACTATTTTATGACGACCGGAAACAGTGGTAGAACCTGAAATAGAAAAATAAAATAGTTATTTTTAATTTAGGCACTAGGTGTATTAAAAACAATAACTTGTTTATTAGGAAAGTAACTAAATTCGTATAAGAATGGCCAACTTTGGATTTACGATCGCCGTACCTAATATGACCAAGATTTGTATGAATCTTGACAAACAGTCGGGATCTGATATTTATCTATTTATTTATTTATTTATAATGGTAAACAAAACAGAATGTGTTCCCAAATAAGCTAATAATATTTATCGAGTTAGATAGTTTAATACACAAAAACAAATAACTTACTTTGAGTTTTCTCAGCATGTGCTTGTTCCGCGTCAGAATGCTGGTGAGGAGTTGATGGGAGTCGACGTATTTCAACATTACTTGTCACTAATATATAACTTCCGGAGTTAGAGGAAGATTCTAAAAAAAAAACAGTTTTATATTATTTCAGTACTATATTAATCAAAAATAATAATAACCTGTATATCAGGTGAGTAAATAAATTCGTATGAGAGAGGCCAACTCTGGTGTCGAGATGTATACCTATATAAGTTAAGTACATACTTAGAATATATCTTTAATTTTATAAAAATAATCTGACATGTAATTCGAACAAATTATTAATAAAATGTTTATCTGTTTATCTGAGAGTATATCAAGCCACCCTAAGGGCCTATACTGTCGGGACCATACTTTATTTTTCTGTAAAAATGCGTCGACTTTTCACTTTTCAACAAAATTTTTTGGTGGTATGACTAATCCAATCATAGCACAGAGAGAAAAAAAAAAACTTTGACTGCACGTATCAGTATTTTTTTAAACGTGATTGCGGTGCAATTTGATGCAGCGATAAGCTATCTTAATAAATAAATAATCATCATTTAAAAAAATCTAATGCAATAAACAAAAAACATAAGTAGATAATAATAACTTAATGTATGATAAATAAATAATCTTCTGATTGCACTGGTCTCATGTACATACACGAGCTTCCCATTTTTAGTGATCAAACTTGTTGTTTTTTTAAGATTTCACAAAGAACGCAGGTTGTAACTGGCGGAGGAATATTATTCTAGCATTTAGTAACGGTGGGCAACGATGACGTTATTTCGTCTACAACGAGCGGTGAAATGTTGAAACTAACATTTCCATCGAAACGAGAATAAATACGCTCTGAGTTGCATAGTGTTAAATTCACCAAATTGAAAGCAACATTTGTTTGTTATTGAGCAGATTTGTGAGGCGGGATCTAGTAACGGGTAGAGTTAAAAGGAACTCACCATACAATACACTCGTTTCTTCCGGTCTGCTCATGGAACTGACGTCACCAGTCTCTGATGATGAACTGGACCCAGGGAGACTGCCTGAGGCTTCCTCGGTGGAAACTACGACCATTGAATGGCCGGAGTCGGACGATGCTGCAATTATATTATACATATAAACCTTTTCTGAATCACAAATAATAACACTTGCGAAGCCGCGGGCGAAAGCTAGTTTAATAATTTTAAAACTTAATAAATTGAGATTAGTCTGTTATCGCCTGGTGGGTAAAAGACGCCAATGTGAACATGTACACAGTAATAGATACCTAAGTACTGGGAAGGTATATGTAGGTAAAACATAAGGTAGGTGTACCTTAGATACATATAAAACCAACAAATTGCGAGAGACAGAAAGTGATGTAATCACATTTTATTCAGAGCTCATAATATAGGTAAGTACTTTAATCAAACTAAGTAGTATAATAAATAACTAAGTAATCAAAGGTACTAGTAGCACTAGACAGACTATAAATAACAGCTTATATCGGATTGACTGTAAGTGAACTGAGGCTATATAAATAATAATAATTTATCAGTTAAATAATTATAATCACAGAAGTATTATTTTAAATCTTTACTTTGGGATGGATAAGTATGTTAAGTGATCTCTAATCAACCCTGGCCAGGCTTTGTGTATCCCTAAGTGAAGGTATAATTTCCAAGGCCAAGGCTCCCGACGCCAAGAGCGTAGTTTATAAGAAGCTTGGATATGGTAAAGCAACCTTCAGTACTTCCAGATAAAATATACGCAATCAGTAATGCGATATTGCTTTAGATTCTATAGATTTAAATCGTTTGGTCGGCATAGGCCTTTGAGGTTTTGAGACAACGTCATATTTTAGCACTAGGTTAAGCGTATGCTTCCATTTTATGCTATCTGCTGACAAGATATTTAAGCTGGCCTGCAAAGATATTGTCATAATATATCTTTATACTTAACCAGCAGTTCGCCATGTCCTGCAATAATAATTAACGTTGCTGAAAGTTTAGCTCTGCGCTGAATACTTTAGCGGTCCCAAAACTGACTCCATAATAAAATATGATTAGAAATGCGAATACCTTTGAGTTGTTACCAGATCTCTGCGAAGGGTGGCTCTGTATAGGGGTCGTTATGACCACAGCCCTGCGAGGGCTGGGTACAGACCACAGCATGTCTTTAGAGTACCCTGCGAGGGTATGACATACTTAACTAGCGTGTATTTGCGAGAAGTGGCGAGTATTTTTACATTGTTTTGGAGGATAATATGTATGTCCGCAGACGATCCTGCGAAGGTACGATATGATTAGCTTGCCCCTGCGAGGGGAACGCTTACCTTTCTAACAATTTCAAGTGAGATAATTGTCACAGGTTAACGAAATTGCAGTGAAAACTCTTAGACTCTTAACTCTTTGACTTCTATAATGCACGTCAATCCACGTCAATTGAGTAAGTAGGTATACAATAATTAACTGTATATTTGTTTATAAATATAATACGTCAGCTATTAGTTAAATCGATCAAGAAAATAAGAGAAGCTAAGCCATTGGTTCCATTTTGCCAAAAAAGAGATATCAAGATGTAAATCCGTATTCACGATCCTTCTATAGCTATATTAGCACATATGTATAATTTGCAACTGTATTGTAATGTTACAAATTTAACTCGTATCTATCACAGTTTCTTAAATTATGGACTTGAAAAGCCGATTAGGTAGTCACTTTTTCTGCCACAAATAACATTACACGGTGAGGATCCTTCCGATACGTGTTATACACTTCATAAAATTATTAAATTGTAAGCAAAGTAAATTAACACTATTAAATTTAGATGTAAAAAAGACATGTCGGTTACTCTATTGTATTAGAACATCATTTATCTGCATTAGAAAAATTCTGCGTGAAACCTGCGAGGTTCAAATCTTGCGAAGTTATCTAGCAGATCGTTTTTAACAATGATGCATACTCGGCCCCCCTTTTTTTTACCTCAGCGACGGCGCATATTCGTGATTCATCGAATTGAAATTCTAGTTTGATCACTCGTGAATATCGTTGGAACGCCGTGTTAACATGTTAGTGTAATAGTTTACTTGTAAAACACAGTAATAGCTACATCGTATGTACGGAGGTACATACACATACAAGTATTAAAATTACTGAAAGGCAATCCACAAATAATTTTGAACATTACGTTAAAAAATATTGATTAAAATATACTGAGGGTAGATATTAAAGAAAAAATTAATAATTCAGTTTCCAAGTACACAATATTAAAGCCAGGCAAAAGAAATAGATCATGCAAGAAAATTGAGGGTATTCTAAAACTATTTATAATAAAAGGAAACAATTCAAATGGTAAAGTCGAACGGTAACACCGTTAAAAATCACTTTACCAATAAAATAAAGTCAAGTGGAATTAAACTTACTGCTTTCCATTGGAACAGACTAGCGACTTGTCGCTGCGGCAAACTCAACGCTAATGAAAAGAGGTCGAACCATCTTCACCTTCATGGTTCGGTCGCCGGTGTGAGTGTGCGAGCGAGACAGAACGATAAAAGTGCATAAAGATCGAAAGAGAGGGAAAAAGGAAGCGGAAAACACGGTTGGCAACCGTGTTTTCCGCTTCCTTTTTCCCTCTCTCTCTCAATTTATTAAGTTTTAAAATAACGGTCAAGTTAAATACTTATTAAGTAATTATCGGACTGAGTTTTCACAAAATATCGTTAAAATTAATTCAAAATTCTGTTACAATTTTCGAAATAGGATTTTATATATTTTCAATGAGTGCCGAGAAAAAAACATGTAGTTTTTTAACGAACCTCAACGAAATTTATGGTAAAAGAGAGATGAAGACTCCTTCCCAAGAACTACTTTTCACAGAAATTGGTTCAAAAATATTGGCAGCACTTGTCTTGATAAAAATAAATTATTGAGAAATATAGTTTATAATAATTAAAATAACTCTTTTATATTATATGTTTTTACTTATAAGTTTATTTCTGTTGCCTCCAAGATAATTCCAGCCAGAATTTTCTTTCTCCATTTTCATCTACCATGATTTTTGGCGAAAAGTGTATGCCCGTCTCTGTTGCTCTTGGTCTACTATGCATATTGTTGTCCCGCTCTATATTATGTCTGCCGTGCGACCGGCGGTTATACCAAGACTAAATTTAATTGTATTTTAGTAAAAACATAATAAGATTATAAACATATCTTACTTTACTTTACAAACTTAATATTTTTTTAAATAAAACTGCAACAGACATGAAAGAGGAGAAACTAAAAGTATGGTGGTTGTTTCCTTTAATATTTATTACATAAAGATAAGGTTACATTGTATGTAATTTTCTTACTTAATTGGTACAATGGTTTGGTTTTAAGCATATAGTAATATTTAAAATAAAAAAAACATATTGTTTTTAAGCTTTGCGTGGTCAGGAAATTACATTTACAGACCAGTATTATATTTTTATTTAAAAAACATAAGTACTTAGTACATTTAACATACATTAAACGTTTAGAAGAATATTTTATATTCATAATTAAATGCCAATAAAATAATTACATCGAGTTTACTCTAATGTCTACCAAGATAGAATAAATTAAATTAGTTGAAATAAACTACGAAATGATTTTACATAAATTGGTACCCTAGTAAAGAACAATTCACGCACTTTAGCACAGTAACTGCGTATTAACACATCTATAGCAAGAACTTGAAAGTATTGTTCAAATATAAGGATTATTATGAAAGTCAATACAATTTTTGAAATAAATATTTGTCTGATTCCTTTAAAACTAACATTTCATCTTATATCTAGAAAGTATTGTTATGACGTTACGAAGTTAAATATATGCAAACCAATGACAATAAATATAATAAAAAGCAAGCTAATAAATAACAATACTTATATCTAAAAACTAAGTTGATATATGTTGGGATTGTCTCTTTCATTATTATTAGACAAATTTAGTATTTGGACCTTAGTCTTTTATGTTTAAAAAAAGGGAAACATTTCTTATGGTCACGTACTAATAAGACTACATAATTGTGACAAATATAATTCATATTATGTAAAACTTTTGTTAGCAGACATACATTAACCCCTTGCATTGATAATTCTGGTCTTATAGTTCAGGAAAATATTGACTTGTATGTTTTTACTATGTAAAACTTTGTCATTTACTGCACCTGAAGATATTTTTTTATTTTTGTGATCACTATTACACTGTAGTGAAAAGGAAAAAGAGAAATAAAATGAACAAGTACTACTAGTGGCGCCGCCCTATTTTCTACACTAATGTATTTGTCGGTGTGTACTGACTTATACCGTAGGAAAAGTCATTCTGGAAGTACTGTTAATTTTTGACCAAACTTGTTCATGAATGTAACCTTCTTACTTTGGCAGGAGAAATAAAATAGGTTTATTCTATGCAAGCGTGGTACATCTTAGACTATAGTGGTGCTTAACATCAGGCAGGCTATAGTCAAACGTAAGCCTATTAAGTGTTAAAAAAAAGAGACAAAATGTTGATGCAATAGTTTGTTTGAAAAATAAAAATAGTTGTATTGTTTTTAGTGTTTTAGTTAGGCCTTAAGTGCCCTTGTTAAATGACTGGGCGGTGCGCAGCTTCTTGCGGATCCTGGGAGAGCTCCAGCGCGGCACCACTCGGGTGTCTCCCGGAGACACTCCTTCGTCCACGTCATCGGCTTCCGTCTTGATCTCCATTTTCTGAAAGAGATATTTTTATCTTATACATATACATATCAAGATTTGAAGGTGTAAGATTAGTAGACTTCGCATGTGCACAGGATTAGGATTGTATTCTCTAAGACATTTAAATTCAATAAAGTATATTTATACCACATTCGCGAGATATATTATACAACTATATAGGTATTGGTTCTTCTTTTCCGACTCACTAAACCGACCACATATAACAAAACAATAATAATTTACCTGCACAATAAGCCTGATAAGAGTGTGTTGTTGCTCAACCATTTGTGAAATGTTCTGAAGTCGCCGTTTCTGTTTATCCAACTCTGCCGTGATGTAATCTTCATTGCTCTCAAGAACCAAGTCCAAGCCAGCTGTAAATAAGGAAATAAAACAAACAAAATTACACGTTTACATATATTATTATATTCATATTACTTGTACGCAAGAAGATCACTTGAATTAGAAAGTTGATTTAACATTATGTGTATTTTTTTATAAATAATAATTTATTAAGAATGCTTAAATATCTCGTGTTATAAATTTACCATCATCAGAAAAAGGATTGCAGAACCATTTACGTAAAATCAGGTCTAAGAAACCGAGCTTGCATTTCTTGTTGTTCGGGTACTCAATCAGCTCGTTTTTGTCGATTTTTTCCAGTAAGAATGTCGGCAGTTTTCTTTCTAATTCAGTGTGCAGGACCACCTGGAAAATATAAATGAAATACTGCATACCCATCACGCTGAATTTACATGTGATTTATTATATTTAAAATTAGAATAAATAATAATATATGCTTAAGCTTCAGACACAATATAAATAAATCTATTCTTAAGGATTCTGAATGATATAGCTATGGAAAGATACATATGTAAAATCGTGAACTTAGTGCAGTATTTAGGCTAGATCCAATAGATTATCGTACCTGCATAGCAAGACGCTTCAGCTGGGCATTTCTCCGTACACTCTCAATATCACCAACAGCCAAACCGATCAGCAAGTTCATGAGGAGAATAGGCATCAGTACCATGAACAGTCCGAGTATGAAGAAAGTGGGCAAAGGGAAGGGCAACACAATATCCGTCTCAGATTTATAGTACGGCTGCACGTAAGTCCCGACGAAATCCAGTTCTCCAAGCATCATGGCAAATGTACGCATGAGAGATATGGGAATGCTGCTAAAGGAAAGGTGGTTGCCCTGAAACAGTTTGTAATTTTTTAGCTCTAATTTAGGGTCTCACTCAATGCGCACAGCAAGACTACTATTAATGCCAGTTACAAATTTATTTACAACATTGTATAAACGGAATTTCGCTTTAGCTATACAATTCGCAAATTAGCAATCACCACTTATTACACTTTGGGGTAAACTTCACGAGCCCTCGTTTGTCCGAATAAAAAAACTACATTCTTTTGATAATTTCCATTCAATAATTGTTCATACAAATTTCATGCTACATATTCATTTTCCGAGTGCTCATAAAGTTGAACGTTTTATTATATACTCACTTTAGACAATAGAATAAAGAACGCCAGACCGAACGCAATGATAAGAATTGAGAAGACCATCAGAACTTTTATGAGGGTTTGCAGTATTTCGAGGAACATCACCACATAGATGCCAACTTGGTCGAATCGTTGAAGGAGCAGGAGTAACTCGAACCAGGCGAGAAACACTGTTATTGATGCGGCAGAAAACTGTGCACATGGAAACAGAAAGAAAGTCAGTGTTGACAATGTCCATATCATAATTTTCCTTCGTGAAGCGACAGCTGAATCATATTTTATGACTACTTATAAACTTAAAAAAATAATAAAAATAGTTTAAATGCATAATTGCTGTAAACTATTAAATGACACATGTAAATACAGGTGATTTATTTCAGGCTTAACCCACTGTTACTAAAACTAATTTGGACACTGTAAAGAGGTGCTAAGTTAACTAAAAGTACAATGCTCAGACAAACTAAAAGTTGTTATGTTTGCAAAAACTTAGTAGTGATTTTCAATCACGAAAGCTCTTCAATGAGTCGTTACTATTTGTCACCAGAATCTGTTATAATTGGGGACATGCTATCGTATTTTACGGTGGCTCATTAAAAATGGTGTTGTAACACCCACCCACCTGTATATCGCTGTATCTTCCAAACACAGTCGGATAAACTGTAAGTGTAGAACTGATATAGAGCATCCAGGAAACCAGGTTTGAAGGGTCCACGGCGTAGTGCCATTTCTGCTGTTTCACGTTATAGAACTCGCGGAGCATGCATATAGAGTTGTATACTAATATGCCGACCGTGCTAACGTACATCACCAGTTTGGCTTCGAAATCTGAAAATTAAACACAAGCAAATGTGAGTTTTATTTCAAGCCGCTTAGTGGCAGGAATTGGCACGGGACAGAGATGAATGGCGTCTCTTGGTGGCGGAGGACAAGATCTGATTTGGGTCGTTGAGCCAACCTAGTGAGTTAAATGTGAGTTACTTGGTTGGTGGATGTTTGTTCCTCCTTCATAAAACATCAGATCACCATGATAGAGAAAGTGTGGCCTCGAGAGCGACATAGGCATAACATTTAACTGAAAATAAAATAGGCAAAACTGCGACCGTCAAAAGTGTTTTTTTTTATCTATCCATAGATAATGAAGAAGTTACATGTAGTATATTTTATCAAAATCAGTTATTTATGATACATTTTCTATTCATATAGACAGCAATAAATCCGTATCCAATTCAATCATTGTAATATAACTGAACTAGAAATAAAATAAAATTTGCTCTATACATACCCGGCTCAAAACTAGACGACGTGTTCTTCGTACCATTTTCAACACCAGCAGTACCGTTTTGTAAATCCGTTTCGTTTTCTTGAGGAACGTTTATAACAGCTTGGTTGCTCGTCAGATGTTTCATTGCGGCTGTACTTGGGTTCACATTCAGCATCAGTAAATATGTGTAGACGGTCACAAATATAAGGAATATACAGTAGAATAGCAGGTTAGTCAGGTGAAAGTACTTTCCGTAAGAGTTCCATTTCATCTGCAAGTATTTCTGGCTCAGAGGGTGAGCTAGTAATTCCACTCGCCCGTGGCATACCATTGCCTGAAATTATAACATTTATTAGTTTATTGTTCACTCAATATATGCTAACATTTTCTTTATTAACACAATCTTACTTTAGGTTTATCAGAACTCAATTTAGTTTTGTTGGACCTAAAATATTCTAATTAACAATTGTAGATCAAATTACAAATATGAAATAAGCAAATAAGTAGGATATATACGTGAATAAATTTAAGATTTACATATAAAGAGTGTTTTATTTTTTGATGAGTATGTTATTAGTTTTAAATAAAACCAAATATGTGGAATCCCTTAAAAACTATTAAACATGACAAAATTTATACGGACACGTAAGCTTAATATCACAGATTTATTTTAGAAATACTGTCTCCAGCGTTGCCTACTCTCATTTGAAATTATTATCGTAATCGTTAGGAAAAAGATAAATCAATTCAACAATAATTACCAGTGTCGCCGCCATATTTTTTGTTTGGGATTGGTACATAAGTCAAAATAGTCAAAATAGTAACAAATTTTGTTTTCACACCAGTAATATTGAGATGTATGATACTAATATTTTATATCTACACTAATGTTGTAACATTCTACTTATGTTTCCAATACTTGACTTATAATTACTACTATTATAGCGCAGACAACAAAACACTCAATTTAAGCAATTTCACATAATGGTATAATATCCACATCGATATCGTAATATCTCATTATAACATCGATAAAACGCGACCAACCTGATTGCAATCAGGTTGGTCGCGTTTTATTGATGCGCGCAATGCGCTCTCATTGGTTAGATTTTAATGGCGGCAAAATCAGTGTGACAATACAAGTACGCGTGAATTTAATTTAATAAATTAAAAGTTAAAAATGGATAGCGAATTAGTGAAGATAAAGTAGTGTATGCAACTGCATATAACACGGGTATTAAAACACTCGTTAACTCACACTCGTGTTTTAATACCCTTCATTATATGACAGTTGCATAAACTACTAATTTTATATCACCTACCATCATGTAACACAACTACATCTTGAAAAATAAATGAGTCTTTATCTTTAAGGAGAAAAAAAATGGTAGAAAAAAACTAGTTTTTCGTTTACCTTTTATTAAGAAATAAAAAAGGTAGCTTACATCTAAACAATTAGGTTTCCATGCAATTACATATATTATATAATTAAATATATTATTAACACTAGATCATTATTAAAAATCCTTCATCTAATTAATTAAGGAAACCTCATGTATCTACTTAATTCTTTATATTATTTTATTGTAAGTCCCGGCTGTTTGTCTGGTACGGCAGTCGTTAAGCCATGTCAGAGGCCCTTAGGACAGCCTGATAAACTCTCGACACCAGAGTTGGCGACTCTAATTCGATAAGAAGAAGAAAAAATATTATTTTTCTTGTATTATGAAATACTTAACGGATTGTAAATTGATCAATAATATGTTTGTTATTTTCCAATCAAAAGAGAAGAAACTGATAAAGCAAGCAAAATCATAATAATCAACTGATTGATAGAAGTTTATATGAAAGACGCAAACAAACATGATTTAAAAACATAACAAAAGTAGGTACATGATTTGAAACTTATACCATCTTATTACAAAACGCGGTTTATTAAATATTAATCTAGACTCTGAAAATAAAAAGGAGGTTCTTGTTGTTTAAACATCACATACAAACAATTAAAATGTCGACTTCAAATAAGAACGTTGATTTATCCTTGGTAACATTTTTACAGTTTGATTATTATGACAGAAGAAAACACATTATGAACAACAAGAACACTGCATGAATTCAAAGTTCACCGCGTTTATAAGACCCTTTCTTACTTCAATGAAACAAAAACCAAAAAGTATAAAAAAAATCGTACAAAAATCTTAAAAAATATGTACTTAACAAAAATATTCAGCAACTTAATATCGTAAATATCAAAATCAAACGAAACGCAAAACAAAAACTTACATTTTGAAATCTTAGCAAATTACTTTAATTAATATAATTTACTAATAATTATAAGCAATACTTATTTCAATAAATTATGAACGAATATGATTTCAGATCTATCAGCAAAAAAAAACAAATAACACATACACTTATGTAAATTTATGAATTGATAAGATATCAGAATCAGCCCCCTTAGACAAGAGCCGTATTTTAGTGAGCGTACTGTCGCTCACTTATGGAATAGAAAGAGCACGTCACTCCCATACATCGGTCTTTCTATTGTATAAGCGAGCATCAACGGTACGCTAACACTAAAATACGCCTCTTGTCTAAGAGGGATCCATCAAAAGTCTATAAAAAGAATATAACAATTTTCCGAAATCTGCGTCTGTTACGACATCATCTTGAAATATGATTTGTGATTCTTCTAACACAATTAAATACACGAACAAAATTGATATACCTCTTTACTATTCCCAGTTTGTGTTTCATCATCATTATTATCTTCAGTATGTCGCGCCTTCTTTTCTTGACTTTTTTGCTTGAGTATCTTTAGTTCCCGCAGATTTTCTTTTCCTATTGGCTTCAGAATTGGAAATTACAATTTCGTCGTCATTTCTGGGAACTTCTGCGTTTCGAATTCGATCGTCATTTCTTGTATCTTCATTAGAAAGTTCACAAAAAAGTCCGTCATTTAATTGATTTGATTCTCTATCATCTGTATTATGATTCTCAATGTTTGTTTCTCTATGTTCTGTATTGGGTTCCTTTTCTTGAAAGGTAACTTCACAACGACGAACACTCAGATCTATTGGTCTAATACTCAAATCAATCGGTTCTATACAGGAAACATGTTCAATGTTTGTTCCTCTATGTTCTGTATTGGGTTCCTTTTCTTGAAAGGTAACTTCACAACGACGAACACTCAGATCTATTGGTCTAATACTCAAATCAATCGGTTCTATACAAGAAACATGTTCAATGTTTGTTCCTCTATGTTCTGTATTGGGTCCCTTTTCTTGAAAGGTAACTTCACAACGACGAACACTCAGATCTATTGGTATAATACTCAAATCAATCGGTTCTATACAGGAAACATGTTTAATGTTTGTTCCTCTATGTTCTGTATTGGGTTCCTTTTCTTGAAAGGTAACTTCACAACGACGAACACTCAGATCTATTGGTCTAATACTCAAATCAATCGGTCCAGTGTTTTCTTCACTACGATAAATACTTAAATCTATTGGCCCTACACTCGGAATATCTCCAAAATCATTAAAATTCGATACGACGAGACGAGTATGTTCAGTAGATTCTTCGCTAGATAGTGGATGTTGTGAAGAGCGGGTAACTTGCTGGAGCATCAAGTCGTGTTGTTGGCGTTGCGCTGAGCGAGCAGTGTGTTGATAGGACCCTGTGCTGAATCTCCACATATGAGTCCGAGGTAACTCTGGTGATGCATCGTGATCTTTATCTGAAACTGATATTAGTAATTGTTAGTTGTTTTTGATCTGTCTTTCAATAAATGCAAAGAATATATATATTCGAATGAAATAGAACCTTTTGCATTCTAAAATGTAATATGTGAGCGATGTACTGTTCTTATTTAATTAATAAGCTCCGCGTGCGTAAGATGAGCACGTTAAATTATTTAATATTTTTTGGGAATATCACTTATGTTGTGCAATAAAATTAACAAATTTTAAATTAATAACAATTTTGTTAAAATAGACTAAAATGTCTCACTATTATTATTCGAAGAAAATCTGAACATCAACTTACTTGGAGTTTTATTAGCATGTGCTGGTTCAGCATCAGAGTGCTGGTGAAGAATTGATGAAGCTCGATGTGTTTCAGCATTAGTTGTCACTAATATATGACGACCGGAGTTGAGGGTAGAATCTAAAATAAAAAAAGTTAGGTTATTTTTTTATTCCAAAATCGTTCATTAATTATAACAATAATTGATATGTACATCGGTTGTAATAATTGATGTGAAATTATTTGAATCTGGTAATTTAATAAATGTTCGGAATTTTAAAATCTATCTTGGAAGTTTTTTTTTGTAAAGAAAATGTATAAAGTTTTGTTTTTATTTTGAATATATTTTTCCTTACAAATGTATATCTCAACATAGTAAGTAAATTCGTACAAAAATAGACCTACTGTCAAGAGTCTTCACACCGCTGTAAGGGTCACTGATAGGTATAACCAATGTGTTTAATGTATTTTAACAAATAGCCGGGAACTACAATTTATCGTGTACGTTACATATTTGAATTCTTTATTGTAAACAAAGAAGTAGAGATACAATTTAGTGCCAAAAATGCTGATATGCTCGCTAAGGCCAAGCCTTTAAAAAAAGGTAAAGCAGAATGTAATCGGTCGCACAAACTTGGTTGACTTTATGTATAGCCCACCTTGAGTTTTATCAGCATGTGCTGACTCAGCATCAGAAGGCGGGTGAGGAGTTGATGGAACTCTATATACTTCAGCATTAGTTGTCACTATTTTATGACGACCGGAAACAGTGGTAGAACCTGAAATAGAAAAATAAAATAGTTATTTTTAATTTAGGCACTAGGTGTATTAAAAACAATAACTTGTTTATTAGGAAAGTAACTAAATTCGTATAAGAATGGCCAACTTTGGATTTACGATCGCCGTACCTAATATGACCAAGATTTGTATGAATCTTGACAAACAGTCGGGATCTGATATTTATCTATTTATTTATTTATTTATAATGGTAAACAAAACAGAATGTGTTCCCAAATAAGCTAATAATATTTATCGAGTTAGATAGTTTAATACACAAAAACAAATAACTTACTTTGAGTTTTCTCAGCATGTGCTTGTTCCGCGTCAGAATGCTGGTGAGGAGTTGATGGGAGTCGACGTATTTCAACATTACTTGTCACTAATATATAACTTCCGGAGTTAGAGGAAGATTCTAAAAAAAAAACAGTTTTATAATATTTCAGTACTATATTAATCAAAAATAATAATAACCTGTATATCAGGTGAGTAAATAAATTCGTATGAGAGAGGCCAACTCTGGTGTCGAGATGTATACCTATATAAGTTAAGTACATACTTAGAATATATCTTTAATTTTATAAAAATAATCTGACATGTAATTCGAACAAATTATTAATAAAATGTTTATCTGTTTATCTGAGAGTATATCAAGCCACCCTAAGGGCCTATACTGTCGGGACCATACTTTATTTTTCTGTAAAAATGCGTCGACTTTTCACTTTTCAACAAAATTTTTTGGTGGTATGACTAATCCAATCATAGCACAGAGAGAAAAAAAAAAACTTTGACTGCACGTATCAGTATTTTTTTAAACGTGTTTGCGGTGCAATTTGATGCAGCGATAAGCTATCTCAATAAATAAATAATCATCATTTAAAAAAATCTAATGCAATAAACAAAAAACATAAGTAGATAATAATAACTTAATGTATGATAAATAAATAATCTTCAGATTGCACTGGTCTCATGTACATACACGAGCTTCCCATTTTTAGTGATCAAACTTGTTGTTTTTTTAAGATTTCACAAAGAACGCAGGTTGTAACTGGCGGAGGAATATTATTCTAGCATTTAGTAACGGTGGGCAACGATGACGTTATTTCGTCTACAACGAGCGGTGAAATGTTGAAACTAACATTTCCATCGAAACGAGAATAAATACGCTCTGAGTTGCATAGTGTTAAATTCACCAAATTGAAAGCAACATTTGTTTGTTATTGAGCAGATTTGTGAGGCGGGATCTAGTAACGGGTAGAGTTAAAAGGAACTCACCATACAATACACTCGTTTCTTCCGGTCTGCTCATGGAACTGACGTCACCAGTCTCTGATGATGAACTGGACCCAGGGAGACTGCCTGAGGCTTCCTCGGTGGAAACTACGACCATTGAATGGCCGGAGTCGGACGATGCTGCAATTATATTATACATATAAACCTTTTCTGAATCACAAATAATAACACTTGCGAAGCCGCGGGCGAAAGCTAGTTTAATAATTTTAAAACTTAATAAATTGAGATTAGTCTGTTATCGCCTGGTGGGTAAAAGACGCCAATGTGAACATGTACACAGTAATAGATACCTAAGTACTGGGAAGGTATATGTAGGTAAAACATAAGGTAGGTGTACCTTAGATACATATAAAACCAACAAATTGCGAGAGACAGAAAGTGATGTAATCACATTTTATTCAGAGCTCATAATATAGGTAAGTACTTTAATCAAACTAAGTAGTATAATAAATAACTAAGTAATCAAAGGTACTAGTAGCACTAGACAGACTATAAATAACAGCTTATATCGGATTGACTGTAAGTGAACTGAGGCTATATAAATAATAATAATTTATCAGTTAAATAATTATAATCACAGAAGTATTATTTTAAATCTTTACTTTGGGATGGATAAGTATGTTAAGTGATCTCTAATCAACCCTGGCCAGGCTTTGTGTATCCCTAAGTGAAGGTATAATTTCCAAGGCCAAGGCTCCCGACGCCAAGAGCGTAGTTTATAAGAAGCTTGGATATGGTAAAGCAACCTTCAGTACTTCCAGATAAAATATACGCAATCAGTAATGCGATATTGCTTTAGATTCTATAGATTTAAATCGTTTGGTCGGCATAGGCCTTTGAGGTTTTGAGACAACGTCATATTTTAGCACTAGGTTAAGCGTATGCTTCCATTTTATGCTATCTGCTGACAAGATATTTAAGCTGGCCTGCAAAGATATTGTCATAATATATCTTTATACTTAACCAGCAGTTCGCCATGTCCTGCAATAATAATTAACGTTGCTGAAAGTTTAGCTCTGCGCTGAATACTTTAGCGGTCCCAAAACTGACTCCATAATAAAATATGATTAGAAATGCGAATACCTTTGAGTTGTTACCAGATCTCTGCGAAGGGTGGCTCTGTATAGGGGTCGTTATGACCACAGCCCTGCGAAGGCTGGGTACAGACCACAGCATGTCTTTAGAGTACCCTGCGAGGGTATGACATACTTAACTAGCGTGTATTTGCGAGAAGTGGCGAGTATTTTTACATTGTTTTGGAGGATAATATGTATGTCCGCAGACGATCCTGCGAAGGTACGATATGATAAGCTTGCCCCTGCGAGGGGAACGCTTACCTTTCTAACAATTTCAAGTGAGATGAATAGAATAATTGTCACAGGTTAACGAAATTGCAGTGAAAACTCTTAGACTCTTAACTCTTTGACTTCTATAATGCACGTCAATCCACGTCAATTGAGTAAGTAGGTATACAATAATTAACTGTATATTTGTTTATAAATATAATACGTCAGCTATTAGTTAAATCGATCAAGAAAATAAGAGAAGCTAAGCCATTGGTTCCATTTTGCCAAAAAAGAGATATCAAGATGTAAATCCGTATTCACGATCCTTCTATAGCTATATTAGCACATATGTATAATTTGCACTGTATTGTAATGTTACAAATTTAACTCGTATCTATCACAGTTTCTTAAATTATGGACTTGAAAAGCCGATTAGGTAGTCACTTTTTCTGCCACAAATAACATTACACGGTGAGGATCCTTCCGATACGTGTTATACACTTCATAAAATTATTAAATTGTAAGCAAAGTAAATTAACACTATTAAATTTAGATGTAAAAAAGACATGTCGGTTACTCTATTGTATTAGAACATCATTTATCTGCATTAGAAAAATTCTGCGTGAAACCTGCGAGGTTCAAATCTTGCGAAGTTATCTAGCAGATCGTTTTTAACAATGATGCATACTCGGCCCCCCTTTTTTTTACCTCAGCGACGGCGCATATTCGTGATTCATCGAATTGAAATTCTAGTTTGATCACTCGTGAATATCGTTGGAACGCCGTGTTAACATGTTAGTGTAATAGTTTACTTGTAAAACACAGTAATAGCTACATCGTATGTA
This sequence comes from Macaria liturata, assembly GCA_964023185.1. Classification (NCBI taxonomy): domain Eukaryota; kingdom Metazoa; phylum Arthropoda; class Insecta; order Lepidoptera; family Geometridae; genus Macaria; species Macaria liturata. Next base: position 7,544,773 of record OZ026808.1, read on the forward strand.
CGGAGGTACATACACATACAAGTATTAAAATTACTGAAAGGCAATCCACAAATAATTTTGAACATTACGTTAAAAAATATTGATTAAAATATACTGAGGGTAGATATTAAAGAAAAAATTCAGTTTCCAAGTACACAATATTAAAGCCAGGCAAAAGAAATAGATCATGCAAGAAAATTGAGGGTATTCTAAAACTATTTATAATAAAAGGAAACAATTCAAATGGTAAAGTCGAACGGTAACACCGTTAAAAATCACTTTACCAATAAAATAAAGTCAAGTGGAATTAAACTTACTGCTTTCCATTGGAACAGACTAGCGACTTGTCGCTGCGGCAAACTCAACGCTAATGAAAAGAGGTCGAACCATCTTCACCTTCATGGTTCGGTCGCCGGTGTGAGTGTGCGAGCGAGACAGAACGATAAAAGTGCATAAAGATCGAAAGAGAGGGAAAAAGGAAGCGGAAAACACGGTTGGCAACCGTGTTTTCCGCTTCCTTTTTCCCTCTCTCTCTCAATTTATTAAGTTTTAAAATAACGGTCAAGTTAAATACTTATTAAGTAATTATCGGACTGAGTTTTCACAAAATATCGTTAAAATTAATTCAAAATTCTGTTACAATTTTCGAAATAGGATTTTATATATTTTCAATGAGTGCCGAGAAAAAAACATGTAGTTTTTTAACGAACCTCAACGAAATTTATGGTAAAAGAGAGATGAAGACTCCTTCCCAAGAACTACTTTTCACAGAAATTGGTTCAAAAATATTGGCAGCACTTGTCTTGATAAAAATAAATTATTGAGAAATATAGTTTATAATAATTAAAATAACTCTTTTATATTATATGTTTTTACTTATAAGTTTATTTCTGTTGCCTCCAAGATAATTCCAGCCAGAATTTTCTTTCTCCATTTTCATCTACCATGATTTTTGGCGAAAAGTGTATGCCCGTCTCTGTTGCTCTTGGTCTACTATGCATATTGTTGTCCCGCTCTATATTATGTCTGCCGTGCGACCGGCGGTTATACCAAGACTAAATTTAATTGTATTTTAGTAAAAACATAATAAGATTATAAACATATCTTACTTTACTTTACAAACTTAATATTTTTTTAAATAAAACTGCAACAGACATGAAAGAGGAGAAACTAAAAGTATGGTGGTTGTTTCCTTTAATATTTATTACATAAAGATAAGGTTACATTGTATGTAATTTTCTTACTTAATTGGTACAATGGTTTGGTTTTAAGCATATAGTAATATTTAAAATAAAAAAAACATATTGTTTTTAAGCTTTGCGTGGTCAGGAAATTACATTTACAGACCAGTATTATATTTTTATTTAAAAAACATAAGTACTTAGTACATTTAACATACATTAAACGTTTAGAAGAATATTTTATATTCATAATTAAATGCCAATAAAATAATTACATCGAGTTTACTCTAATGTCTACCAAGATAGAATAAATTAAATTAGTTGAAATAAACTACGAAATGATTTTACATAAATTGGTACCCTAGTAAAGAACAATTCACGCACTTTAGCACAGTAACTGCGTATTAACACATCTATAGCAAGAACTTGAAAGTATTGTTCAAATATAAGGATTATTATGAAAGTCAATACAATTTTTGAAATAAATATTTGTCTGATTCCTTTAAAACTAACATTTCATCTTATATCTAGAAAGTATTGTTATGACGTTACGAAGTTAAATATATGCAAACCAATGACAATAAATATAATAAAAAGCAAGCTAATAAATAACAATACTTATATCTAAAAACTAAGTTGATATATGTTGGGATTGTCTCTTTCATTATTATTAGACAAATTTAGTATTTGGACCTTAGTCTTTTATGTTTAAAAAAAGGGAAACATTTCTTATGGTCACGTACTAATAACACTACATAATTGTGACAAATATAATTCATATTATGTAAAACTTTTGTTAGCAGACATACATTAACCCCTTGCATTGATAATTCTGGTCTTATAGTTCAGGAAAATATTGACTTGTATGTTTTTACTATGTAAAACTTTGTCATTTACTGCACCTGAAGATATTTTTTTATTTTTGTGATCACTACAGTGTAATCGCCAGGAAAAAGAGAAATAAAATGAACAAGTACTACTAGTGGCGCCGCCCTATTTTCTACACTAATGTATTTGTCGGTGTGTACTGACTTATACCGTAGGAAAAGTCATTCTGGAAGTACTGTTAATTTTTGACCAAACTTGTACATGAATGTAACCTTCTTACTTTGGCAGGAGAAATAAAATAGGTTTATTCTATGCAAGCGTGGTACATCTTAGACTATAGTGGTGCTTAACATCAGGCAGGCTATAGTCAAACTTAAGCCTATTAAGTGTTAAAAAAAAGAGACAAAATGTTGATGCAATAGTTTGTTTGAAAAATAAAAATAGTTGTATTGTTTTAAGTGTTTTAGTTAGGCCTTAAGTGCCCTTGTTGAATGACTGGGCGGTGCGCAGCTTCTTGCGGATCCTGGGAGAGCTCCAGCGCGGCACCACTTGGGTGTCTCCCGGAGACACTCCTTCGTCCACGTCATCGGCTTCCGTCTTGATCTCCATTTTCTGAAAGAGATATTTTTATCTTATACATATACATATCAAGATTTGAAGGTGTAAGATTAGTAGACTTCGCATGTGCACAGGATTAGGATTGTATTCTCTAAGACATTTAAATTCAATAAAGTATATTTATACCACATTCGCGAGATATATTATACAACTATATAGGTATTGGTTCTTCTTTTCCGACTCACTAAACCGACCACATATAACAAAACAATAATAATTTACCTGCACAATAAGCCTGATAAGAGTGTGTTGTTGCTCAACCATTTGTGAAATGTTCTGAAGTCGCCGTTTCTGTTTATCCAACTCTGCCGTGATCTTCATTGCTCTCAAGAACCAAGTCCAAGCCAGCTGGAAATAAGGAAATAAAACAAACAAAATTACACGTTTACATATATTATTATATTCATATTACTTGTACGCAAGAAGATCACTTGAATTAGAAAGTTGATTTAACATTATGTGTATTTTTTTATAAATAATAATTTATTAAGAATGCTTAAATATCTCGTGTTATAAATTTACCATCATCAGAAAAAGGATTGCAGAACCATTTACGTAAAATCAGGTCTAAGAAACCGAGCTTGCATTTCTTGTTGTTCGGGTACTCAATCAGCTCGTTTTTGTCGATTTTTTCCAGTAAGAATGTCGGCAGTTTTCTTTCTAATTCAGTGTGCAGGACCACCTGGAAAATATAAATGAAATACTGCATACCCATCACGCTGAATTTACATGTGATTTATTATATTTAAAATTAGAATAAATAATAATATATGCTTAAGCTTCAGACACAATATAAATAAATCTATTCTTAAGGATTCTGAATGATATAGCTATGGAAAGATACATATGTAAAATCGTGAACTTAGTGCAGTATTTAGGCTAGATCCAATAGATTATCGTACCTGCATAGCAAGACGCTTCAGCTGGGCATTTCTCCGTACACTCTCAATATCACCAACAGCCAAACCGATCAGCAAGTTCATGAGGAGAATAGGCATCAGTACCATGAACAGTCCGAGTATGAAGAAAGTGGGCAAAGGGAAGGGCAACACAATATCCGTCTCAGATTTATAGTACGGCTGCACGTAAGTCCCGACGAAATCCAGTTCTCCAAGCATCATGGCAAATGTACGCATGAGAGATATGGGAATGCTGCTAAAGGAAAGGTGGCTGCCCTGAAACAGTTTGTAATTTTTTAGCTCTAATTTAGGGTCTCACTCAATGCGCACAGCAAGACTACTATTAATGCCAGTTACAAATTTATTTACAACATTGTATAAACGGAATTTCGCTTTAGCTATACAATTCGCAAATTAGCAATCACCACTTATTACACTTTGGGGTAAACTTCACGAGCCCTCGTTTGTCCGAATAAAAAAACTACATTCTTTTGATAATTTCCATTCAATAATTGTTCATACAAATTTCATGCTACATATTCATTTTCCGAGTGCTCATAAAGTTGAACGTTTTATTATATACTCACTTTAGACAATAGAATAAAGAACGCCAGACCGAACGCAATGATAAGAATTGAGAAGACCATCAGAACTTTTATGAGGGTTTGCAGTATTTCGAGGAACATCACCACATAGATGCCAACTTGGTCGAATCGTTGAAGGAGCAGGAGTAACTCGAACCAGGCGAGAAACACTGTTATTGATGCGGCAGAAAACTGTGCACATGGAAACAGAAAGAAAGTCAGTGTTGACAATGTCCATATCATAATTTTCCTTCGTGAAGCGACAGCTGAATCATATTTTATGACTACTTATAAACTTAAAAAAATAATAAAAATAGTTTAAATGCATAATTGCTGTAAACTATTAAATGACACATGTAAATACAGGTGATTTATTTCAGGCTTAACCCACTGTTACTAAAACTAATTTGGACACTGTAAAGAGGTGCTAAGTTAACTAAAAGTACAATGCTCAGACAAACTAAAAGTTGTTATGTTTGCAAAAACTTAGTAGTGATTTTCAATCACGAAAGCTCTTCAATGAGTCGTTACTATTTGTCACCAGAATCTGTTATAATTGGGGACATGCTATCGTATTTTACGGTGGCTCATTAAAAATGGTGTTGTAACACCCACCCACCTGTATATCGCTGTATCTTCCAAACACAGTCGGATAAACTGTAAGTGTAGAACTGATATAGAGCATCCAGGAAACCAGGTTTGAAGGGTCCACGGCGTAGTGCCATTTCTGCTGTTTCACGTTATAGAACTCGCGGAGCATGCATATAGAGTTGTATACTAATATGCCGACCGTGCTAACGTACATCACCAGTTTGGCTTCGAAATCTGAAAATTAAACACAAGCAAATGTGAGTTTTATTTCAAGCCGCTTAGTGGCAGGAATTGGCACGGGACAGAGATGAATGGCGTCTCTTGGTGGCGGAGGACAAGATCTGATTTGGGTCGTTGAGCCAACCTAGTGAGTTAAATGTGAGTTACTTGGTTGGTGGATGTTTGTTCCTCCTTCATAAAACATCAGATCACCATGATAGAGAAAGTGTGGCCTCGAGAGCGACATAGGCATAACATTTAACTGAAAATAAAATAGGCAAAACTGCGACCGTCAAAAGTGTTTTTTTTTATCTATCCATAGATAATGAAGAAGTTACATGTAGTATATTTTATCAAAATCAGTTATTTATGATACATTTTCTATTCATATAGACAGCAATAAATCCGTATCCAATTCAATCATTGTAATATAACTGAACTAGAAATAAAATAAAATTTGCTCTATACATACCCGGCTCAAAACTAGACGACGTGTTCTTCGTACCATTTTCAACACCAGCAGTACCGTTTTGTAAATCCGTTTCGTTTTCTTGAGGAACGTTTATAACAGCTTGGTTGCTCGTCAGATGTTTCATTGCGGCTGTACTTGGGTTCACATTCAGCATCAGTAAATATGTGTAGACGGTCACAAATATAAGGAATATACAGTAGAATAGCAGGTTAGTCAGGTGAAAGTACTTTCCGTAAGAGTTCCATTTCATCTGCAAGTATTTCTGGCTCAGAGGGTGAGCTAGTAATTCCACTCGCCCGTGGCATACCATTGCCTGAAATTATAACATTTATTAGTTTATTGTTCACTCAATATATGCTAACATTTTCTTTATTAACACAATCTTACTTTAGGTTTATCAGAACTCAATTTAGTTTTGTTGGACCTAAAATATTCTAATTAACAATTGTAGATCAAATTACAAATATGAAATAAGCAAATAAGTAGGATATATACGTGAATAAATTTAAGATTTACATATAAAGAGTGTTTTATTTTTTGATGAGTATGTTATTAGTTTTAAATAAAACCAAATATGTGGAATCCCTTAAAAACTATTAAACATGACAAAATTTATACGGACACGTAAGCTTAATATCACAGATTTATTTTAGAAATACTGTCTCCAGCGTTGCCTACTCTCATTTGAAATTATTATTGTAATCGTTAGGAAAAAGATAAATCAATTCAACAATAATTACCAGTGTCGCCGCCATATTTTTTGTTTGGGATTGGTACATAAGTCAAAATAGTCAAAATAGTAACAAATTTTGTTTTCACACCAGTAATATTGAGATGTATGATACTAATATTTTATATCTACACTAATGTTGTAACATTCTACTTATGTTTCCAATACTTGACTTATAATTACTACTATTATAGCGCAGACAACAAAACACTCAATTTAAGCAATTTCACATAATGGTATAATATCCACATCGATATCGTAATATCTCATTATAACATCGATAAAACGCGACCAACCTGATTGCAATCAGGTTGGTCGCGTTTTATTGATGCGCGCAATGCGCTCTCATTGGTTAGATTTTAATGGCGGCAAAATCAGTGTGACAATACAAGTACGCGTGAATTTAATTTAATAAATTAAAAGTTAAAAATGGATAGCGAATTAGTGAAGATAAAGTAGTGTATGCAACTGCATATAACACGGGTATTAAAACACTCGTTAACTCACACTCGTGTTTTAATACCCTTCATTATATGACAGTTGCATAAACTACTAATTTTATATCACCTACCATCATGTAACACAACTACATCTTGAAAAATAAATGAGTATCTTTAAGGAGAAAAAAAATGGTAGTAAAAAACTAGTTTTTCGTTTACCTTTTATTAAGAAATAAAAAAGGTAGCTTACATCTAAACAATTAGGTTTCCATGCAATTACATATATTATATAATCAAATATATTATAAACACTAGATCATTATTAAAAATCCTTCATCTAATTAATTAAGGATACCTCATGTATCTATTTAATTCTTTATATTATTTTATTGTAAGTCCCGGCTGTTTGTCTGGTACGGCAGTCGTTAAGCCATGTCAGAGGCCCTTAGGACAGCCTGATAAACACTCGACACCAGAGTTGGCGACTCTATTATTATGAAATACTTAACGGATTGTAAATTAATCAATAATATGTTTGTTATTTTCCAATCAAAAGAGAAGAAACTGATAAAGCAAGCAAAATCATAATAATCAACTGATTGATAGAAGTTTATATGAAAGACGCAAACAAACATGATTTAAAAACATAACAAAAGTAGGTACATGATTTGAAACTTATACCATCTTATTACAAAACGCGGTTTATTAAATATTAATCTAGACTTTGAAAATAAAAAGTAGGTTCTTGTTGTTTAAACATCACATACAAACAATTAAAATGTCGACTTCAAATGAGAACGTTGATTTATCATTGGTAACATTTTTACAGTTTGATTATTATGACAGAAGAAAACACATTATGAACAACAAGAACACTGCATGAATTCAAAGTTCACCGCGTTTATAAGACCCTTTCTTACTTCAATGAAACAAAAACCAAAAAGTATAAAAAATCGTACAAAAATCTCAAAAAATATGTACTTAACAAAAATATTCAGCAACTTAATATCGTAAATATCAAAATCAAACGAAACGCAAAACAAAAACTTACATTTTGAAATCTTAGCAAATTACTTTAATTAATATAATTTACTAATAATTATAAGCAATACTTATTTCAATAAATTATGAACGAATATGATTTCAGATCTATCAGCAAAAAAAAAACAAATAACACATACACTTATGTAAATTTATGAATTGATAAGATATCAGAATCAGCCCCCTTAGACAAGAGCCGTATTTTAGTGAGCGTACTGTCGCTCACTTATGGAATAGAAAGAGCACGTCACTCCCATACATCGGTCTTTCTATTGTATAAGCGAGCATCAACGGTACGCTAACACTAAAATACGCCTCTTGTCTAAGAGGGATCCATCAAAAGTCTATAAAAAGAATATAACAATTTTCCGAAATCTGCGTCTGTTACGACATCATCTTGAAATATGATTTGTGATTCTTCTAACACAATTAAATACACGAACAAAATTGATATACCTCTTTACTATTCCCAGTTTGTGTTTCATCATCATTATTATCTTCAGTATGTCGCGCCTTCTTTTCTTGACTTTTTTGCTTGAGTATCTTTAGTTCCCGCAGATTTTCTTTTCCTATTGGCTTCAGAATTGGAAATTACAATTTCGTCGTCATTTCTGGGAACTTCTGCGTTTCGAATTCGATCGTCATTTCTTGTATCTTCATTAGAAAGTTCACAAAAAAGTCCGTCATTTAATTGATTTGATTCTCTATCATCTGTATTATGATTCTCAATGTTTGTATAGAGAAACAAACATTGAGAATCATAATACAGATTGAGAATTTCTGTATTGGGTTCCTTTTCTTGAAAGGTAACTTCACAACGACGAACACTCAGATCTATTGGTCTAATACTCAAATCAATCGGTTCTATACAGGAAACATGTTTAATGTTTGTTCCTCTATGTTCTGTATTGGGTTCCTTTTCTTGAAAGGTAACTTCACAACGACGAACACTCAGATCTATTGGTCTAATACTCAAATCAATCGGTTCTATACAGGAAACATGTTTAATGTTTGTTTCTCTATGTTCTGTATTGGGTTCCTTTTCTTGAAAGGTAACTTCACAACGACGAACACTCAGATCTATTGGTCTAATGCTCAAATCGATCGGTTCTATACAGGAAACATGTTTAATGTTTGTTCCTCTATGTTCTGTATTGGGTTCCTTTTCTTGAAAGGTAACTTCACAACGACGAACACTCAGATCTATTGGTCTAATACTCAAATCAATCGGTTCTATACAGGAAACATGTTTAATGTTTGTTTCTCTTTGATCTAAGGAGACGTTTTGTTCAAAATTAGCTGCACTAAAATGAATAAAATAAGATCTAAGATCTATTGGTTCTGTACATGAAACATATTCGATGTTTGATTCTCTGCCTTTTGTATTTGAAACCACATCTTCAATATTAGTGTCTCCGTTTTCTGTGTTCAATTTATTCTGTTCTTCACCGCGATTAATACTTAAATCTATTGGTTCTACATTTGTAAAATCTTCCATATCATCAATATTTGATTTTCTGCCTTCTGTATTTGAAACAACATCTTCAATATTAGCATCTCTATTCTCTCTAATGGAGTTGTCGCTATCCCCTTCATTTGATACGTTAAATCCAGTGTTTTCTTCACTACGATAAATACTTAAATCTATTGGCCCTACACTCGGAATATCTCCAAAATCATTAAAATTCGATACGACGAGACGAGTATGTTCAGTAGATTCTTCGCTAGATAGTGGATGTTGTGAAGAGCGGGTAACTTGCTGGAGCATCAAGTCGTGTTGTTGGCGTTGCGCTGAGCGAGCAGTGTGTTGATAGGACCCTGTGCTGAATCTCCACATATGAGTCCGAGGTAACTCTGGTGATGCATCGTGATCTTTATCTGAAACTGATATTAGTAATTGTTATTTGTTTTTGATCTGTCTTTCAATAAATGCAAAGAATATATATATTCGAATGAAATAGAACCTTTTGCATTCTAAAATGTAATATGTGAGCGATGTACTGTTCTTATTTAATTAATAAGCTCCGCGTGCGTAAGATGAGCACGTTAAATTATTTAATATTTTTTGGGAATATCACTTATGTTGTGCAATAAAATTAACAAATTTTAAATTAATAACAATTTTGTTAAAATAGACTAAAATGTCTCACTATTATTATTCGAAGAAAATCTGAACATCAACTTACTTGGAGTTTTATTAGCATGTGCTGGTTCAGCATCAGAGTGCTGGTGAAGAATTGATGAAGCTCGATGTGTTTCAGCATTAGTTGTCACTAATATATGCCGACCGGAGTTGAGGGTAGAATCTAAAATAAAAAAAGTTAGGTTATTTTTTTATTCCAAAATCGTTCATTAATTATAACAATAATTGATATGTACATCGGTTGTAATAATTGATGTGAAATTATTTGAATCTGGTAATTTAATAAATGTTCGGAATTTTAAAATCTATCTTGGAAGTTTTTTTTTGTAAAGAAAATGTATAAAGTTTTGTTTTTATTTTGAATATATTTTTTCCTTACAAATGTATATCTCAACATAGTAAGTAAATTCGTACAAAAATAGACCTACTGTCAAGAGTCTTCACACCGCTGTAAGGGTCACTGATAGGTATAACCAATGTGTTTAATGTATTTTAACAAATAGCCGGGAACTACAATTTATCGTGTACGTTACATATTTGAATTCTTTATTGTAAACAAAGAAGTAGAGATACAATTTAGAGCCAAAAATGCTGATATGCTCGCTAAGGCCAAGCCTTTAAAAAAAGGTAGAGCAGAATGTAATCGGTCGCACAAACTTGGTTGACTTTATGTATAGCCCACCTTGAGTTTTATCAGCATGTGCTGACTCAGCATCAGAAGGCGGGTGAGGAGTTGATGGAACTCTATATACTTCAGCATTAGTTGTCACTATTTTATGACGACCGGAAACAGTGGTAGAACCTGAAATAGAAAAATAAAATAGTTATTTTAAATTTAGGCACTAGGTGTATTAAAAACAATAACTTGTTTATTAGGAAAGTAACTAAATTCGTATAAGAATGGCCAACTTTGGATTTACGATCGCCGTACCTAATATGACCAAGATTTGTATGAATCTTGACAAACAGTCGGGATCTGTACCTCTAGTATGAGTTTTAATAGTAAACTTGCACGAAAAAAGTTTTGGTAAATTTCCATACACTTTAAAAAATAAGCCCTCTAGCGGATACTTTTGAAACTAATCGGTACCACGAGTGTCAATCGGCAAAAGTTTTCATAAACCAAAACTTTTTACGTGAGCCAAGTGAATGATTTGGAACGATTTTGGCCGTTTTGGCAGTATGAGTGGTCGTTTTTTGTCACATTTGACAGCTTTCATGTAGTCTAACGTTTTGGAAACTACAACGTTTTCGTTTTGTTACTCACTGAAAAATATTCAGTGAGACGCGACGATTTTCACCGAAAATATTATGTTTGGACGAAATTACCTTGCGTGGGCGATTGTAGACGACGAAGAAGCTTCCTGCCGCGAAGAAGAACGGCAGGAAATCACTTGGAGACGTAGTTTTATGTCTCCCAAGTCGTATATCGGACACACATTTTGTCCAGAGATACCGCCTCTCTGAAGGACGGTTTTAACTATGTTTGTAGCATTTTAAAACCGTACCTCAAAGACTCGCAACGAGTTTCTATGGAAACTAAGGTACTTGATACGTGTTTAAAACATATTTTACATAACTACATACATAACCTATAATTTTAATTCAATATGTTTTAGGTACTCTGCGCGATGCTTTTTTATGCCAATGGAGACTACCAAAGAGTGGTAGGAGTGGCTACTGCTTCTCGCAAGAAGCGATAAGTGGTTTTATTACACAGGTGACCAAAGCCATTAACCACCCAAACATTCTAAGTGAGTTTATAAAGTTCCCAACAACACCGGAAACGGTATGAAATACGTCAAATATAGACATATGGCGGCAAATTGTTTATCTCTTATTTTTCTACGTGACAGGAAGAGAAAGTCTTATCTTTTCAGCCGAGAAGCATAGACAAACTATGATAGTTAAAAAAGTTCGAATGAACGATATGATATCCTATATCGTGTAAACGCAATACTACACGTATCACAGTAAGTGAACTCGAGGTACCGATTTTACGAAAAACTTGAAGTATTGAGTTTACACGATACGTCTCGTCGTTTTGGTATTGTGCAAACTCAAACTAGGGGCACTGATATTTATCTATTTATTTATTTATTTATAATGGTAAACAAAACAGAATGTGTTCCCAAATAAGCTAATAATATTTATCGAGTTAGATAGTTTAATACACAAAAACAAATAACTTACTTTGAGTTTTCTCAGCATGTGCTTGTTCCGCGTCAGAATGCTGGTGAGGAGTTGATGGGAGACGACGTATTTCAACATTACTTGTCACTAATATATAACTTCCGGAGTTAGAGGAAGATTCTAAAAAAAAAACAGTTTTATATTATTTCAGTACTATATTAATCAAAAATAATAATAACCTGTAGGTATATCAGGTGAGTAAATAAATTCGTATGAGAGAGGCCAACTCTGGTGTCGAGATGTATACCTATATAAGTTAAGTACATACTTAGAATATATCTTTAATTTTATAAAAATAATCTGACATGTAATTCGAACAAATTATTAATAAAATGTTTATCTGTTTATCTGAGAGTATATCAAGCCACCCTAAGGGCCTATACTGTCGGGACCATACTTTATTTTTCTGTAAAAACTTAGTGATCAAACTTGTTGTTTTTTTAAGATTTCACAAAGAACGCAGGTTGTCACTGGCGGAGGAATATTATTCTAGCATTTAGTAGCTGCACAGTGGAAGCTTCCTCTGAAGGCGGCATTAGCTTGTCTCTCTGAGAAGCGCAGACACATACGCGGAGGCGTGACGCCGGCGCAACACAACTTAACAATTTAGATCCTAACAAGAGGATGCTTCCGGGTTCACCGGAAACATGGATAACATTAAATACTAGTTTTTTATTGTAAAGTGTTACAGTTGAATTGCTTAAAAGGCATTTTATAGCTGTATTTAGGTATTGTATCTTTTAGTGAGTTTACTATTCTTTGTCATGTAGGTATTCATGTTAAACTATGACGTAATTTACCTAAGCACCTAGTTATTATATTGGGAGATGACTCTGGCCTCGTAACACAGTCTTACGGCTACCACGAGGTCAGAGGATACACACGTTATTGTACAATATTTACGTCAAATAAATGTTTTTTTTTTTGGATGATGATAGCATCATACACATCATCTGATGATAGCATCAGCGAGTGGCTGACCCGAAAAAGGCGGAAGACGCGCTTTATCCACCGCAGTAGTGGCACAGAATACATGTGGTGGGCAACGATGACGTTATTTCGTCTACAACGAGCGGTGAAATGTTGAAACTAACATTTCCATCGAAACGAGAATAAATACTTATATCGACTGGACTATAGTCAATGTGCTTTTTGGTACCTCCAAATCCGTTCACATAAGTACGCTCTGAGTTGCAAAGTGTTAAATTCACCAAATTGAAAGCAACATTTGTTTGTTATTGAGCAGATTTGTGAGGCGGGATCTAGTAACGGGTAGAGTTAAAAGGAACTCACCATACAATACACTCGTTTCTTCCGGTCTGCTCATGGAACTGACGTCACCAGTCTCTGATGATGAACTGGACCCAGGGAGACTGCCTGAGGCTTCCTCGGTGGAAACTACGACCATTGAATGGCCGGAGTCGGACGATGCTGCAATTATATTATACATATAAACCTTTTCTGAATCACAAATAATAACACTTGCGAAGCCGCGGGCGAAAGCTAGTTTAAACCTTTAACCTGCGAGGGTATGACATACTTAACTAGCGTGTATTTGCGAGAAGTGGCGAGTATTTTTACATTGTTTTGGAGGATGTTTTATTTACAATAATAAAATATAAAAACAAGGGAAGAAAAACTAAACATACTACTTCTAACTACTACAAATAGGGGCACTTAGAAAATCTTTAGAAAAGCCTAAAGATAATCTAAGTGCTCCAGCCCACTACCAGAGGGCAGCATGCCCAGCATACTGGCCGCATTACCACGCTGGATGGCAATGCTGATACGTTGATACGTTTGGAGGATAATATGTATGTCCGCAGACGATCCTACGAAGGTACGATATGATTAGCTTGCCCCTGCGAGGGGAACGCTTACCTTTCTAACAATTTCAAGTGAGATGAATAGAATAATTGTCACAGGTTAACGAAATTGCAGCAAAAACTCTTAGACTCTTAACTCTTTGACTTCTATAATGCACGTCAATCCACGTCAATTGAGTAAGTATACAATAATTAACTGTATATTTGTTTATAAATATAATACGTCAGCTATTAGTTAAATCGATCAAGAAAATAAGAAAAGCTAAGCCATTGGTTCCATTTTGCCAAAAAAAGAGATATCAAGATGTAAATCCGTATTCACGATCCTTCTATAGCTATATTAGCACATATGTATAATTGGAACTGTATTGTAATGTTACAAATTTAACTCGTATCTATCACAGTTTCTTAAATTATGGACTTGAAAAGCCGATTAGGTAGTCACTTTTTCTGCCACAAATAACATTACACGGTGAGGATCCTTCCGATACGTGTTATACACTTCATAAAATTATTAAATTGTAAGCAAAGTAAATTAACACTATTAAATTTAGATGTAAAAAAGACATGTGGGTTACTCTATTGTATTAGAACATCATTTATCTGCATTAGAAAAATACTGCGTGAAACCTGCGAGGTTCAAATCTTGCGAAGTTATCTAGCAGATCGTTTTTAACAATGATGCATACTCGGCCCCCCTTTTTTTTTACCTCAGCGACGGCGCATATTCGTGATTCATCGAATTGAAATTCTAGTTTGATCACTCGTGAATATCGTTGGAACGCCGTGTTAACATGTTAGTGTAATAGTTTACTTGTAAAACACAGTAATAGCTACATCGTATGTACGGAGGTACATACACATACAAGTATTAAAATTACTGAAAGGCAATCCACAAATAATTTTGAACATTACGTTAAAAAATATTGATTAAAATATACTGAGGGTAGATATTAAAGAAAAAATTAATAATTCAGTTTCCAAGTACACAATATTAAAGCCAGGCAAAAGAAATAGATCATGCAAGAAAATTGAGGGTATTCTAAAACTATTTATAATAAAAGGAAACAATTCAAATGGTAAAGTCGAACGGTAACACCGTTAAAAATCACTTTACCAATAAAATAAAGTCAAGTGGAATTAAACTTACTGCTTTCCATTGGAACAGACTAGCGACTTGTCGCTGCGGCAAACTCAACGCTAATGAAAAGAGGTCGAACCATCTTCACCTTCATGGTTCGGTCGCCGGTGTGAGTGTGCGAGCGAGACAGAACGATAAAAGTGCATAAAGATCGAAAGAGAGGGAAAAAGGAAGCGGAAAACACGGTTGGCAACCGTGTTTTCTGCTTCCTTTTGCCCCCTCTCTCTAACAATTTATTAAGTTTTAAAATAACGGTCAAGTTAAATACTTATTAAGTAATTATCGGACTGAGTTTTCACAAAATATCGTTAAAATTAATTCAAAATTCTGTTACAATTTTCGAAATAGGATTTTATATATTTTCAATGAGTGCCGAGAAAAAAACATGTAGTTTTTTAACGAACCTCAGCGAACTTTATGGTAAAAGAGAGATGAAGACTCCTGCCCAAGAACTACTTTTCACAGAAATTGGTTCAAAAATATTGGCAGCACTTGTCTTGATAAAAATAAATTATTGAGAAATATAGTTTAAAAAACGCGGTTTATTAAATATTAATCTAGACTTTGAAAATAAAAAGTAGGTTCTTGTTGTTTAAACATCACATACAAACAATTAAAATGTCGACTTCAAATGAGAACGTTGATTTATCATTGGTAACATTTTTACAGTTTGATTATTATGACAGAAGAAAACACATTATGAACAACAAGAACACTGCATGAATTCAAAGTTCACCGCGTTTATAAGACCCTTTCTTACTTCAATGAAACAAAAACCAAAAAGTATAAAAAATCGTACAAAAATCTCAAAAAATATGTACTTAACAAAAATATTCAGCAACTTAATATCGTAAATATCAAAATCAAACGAAACGCAAAACAAAAACTTACATTTTGAAATCTTAGCAAATTATTTTAATTAATATAATTTACTAATAATTATAAGCAATACTTATTTCAATAAATTATGAACGAATATGATTTCAGATCTATCAGCAAAAAAAAAACAAATAACACATACACTTATGTAAATTTATGAATTGATAAGATATCAGAATCAGCCCCCTTAGACAAGAGCCGTATTTTAGTGAGCGTACTGTCGCTCACTTATGGAATAGAAAGAGCACGTCACTCCCATACATCGGTCTTTCTATTGTATAAGCGAGCATCAACGGTACGCTAACACTAAAATACGCCTCTTGTCTAAGAGGGATCCATCAAAAGTCTATAAAAAGAATATAACAATTTTCCGAAATCTGCGTCTGTTACGACATCATCTTGAAATATGATTTGTGATTCTTCTAACACAATTAAATACACGAACAAAATTGATATACCTCTTTACTATTCCCAGTTTGTGTTTCATCATCATTATTATCTTCAGTATGTCGCGCCTTCTTTTCTTGACTTTTTTGCTTGAGTATCTTTAGTTCCCGCAGATTTTCTTTTCCTATTGGCTTCAGAATTGGAAATTACAATTTCGTCGTCATTTCTGGGAACTTCTGCGTTTCGAATTCGATCGTCATTTCTTGTATCTTCATTAGAAAGTTCACAAAAAAGTCCGTCATTTAATTGATTTGATTCTCTATCATCTGTATTATGATTCTCAATGTTTGTATAGAGAAACAAACATTGAGAATCATAATACAGATGATAGAGAATTTCTGTATTGGGTTCCTTTTCTTGAAAGGTAACTTCACAACGACGAACACTCAGATCTATTGGTCTAATACTCAAATCAATCGGTTCTATACAGGAAACATGTTTAATGTTTGTTCCTCTATGTTCTGTATTGGGTTCCTTTTCTTGAAAGGTAACTTCACAACGACGAACACTCAGATCTATTGGTCTAATACTCAAATCAATCGGTTCTATACAGGAAACATGTTTAATGTTTGTTTCTCTATGTTCTGTATTGGGTTCCTTTTCTTGAAAGGTAACTTCACAACGACGAACACTCAGATCTATTGGTCTAATGCTCAAATCGATCGGTTCTATACAGGAAACATGTTTAATGTTTGTTCCTCTATGTTCTGTATTGGGTTCCTTTTCTTGAAAGGTAACTTCACAACGACGAACACTCAGATCTATTGGTCTAATACTCAAATCAATCGGTTCTATACAGGAAACATGTTTAATGTTTGTTTCTCTTTGATCTAAGGAGACGTTTTGTTCAAAATTAGCTGCACTAAAATGAATAAAATAAGATCTAAGATCTATTGGTTCTGTACATGAAACATATTCGATGTTTGATTCTCTGCCTTTTGTATTTGAAACCACATCTTCAATATTAGTGTCTCCGTTTTCTGTGTTCAATTTATTCTGTTCTTCACCGCGATTAATACTTAAATCTATTGGTTCTACATTTGTAAAATCTTCCATATCATCAATATTTGATTTTCTGCCTTCTGTATTTGAAACAACATCTTCAATATTAGCATCTCTATTCTCTCTAATGGAGTTGTCGCTATCCCCTTCATTTGATACGTTAAATCCAGTGTTTTCTTCACTACGATAAATACTTAAATCTATTGGCCCTACACTCGGAATATCTCCAAAATCATTAAAATTCGATACGACGAGACGAGTATGTTCAGTAGATTCTTCGCTAGATAGTGGATGTTGTGAAGAGCGGGTAACTTGCTGGAGCATCAAGTCGTGTTGTTGGCGTTGCGCTGAGCGAGCAGTGTGTTGATAGGACCCTGTGCTGAATCTCCACATATGAGTCCGAGGTAACTCTGGTGATGCATCGTGATCTTTATCTGAAACTGATATTAGTAATTGTTAGTTGTTTTTGATCTGTCTTTCAATAAATGCAAAGAATATATATATTCGAATGAAATAGAACCTTTTGCATTCTAAAATGTAATATGTGAGCGATGTACTGTTCTTATTTAATTAATAAGCTCCGCGTGCGTAAGATGAGCACGTTAAATTATTTAATATTTTTTGGGAATATCACTTATGTTGTGCAATAAAATTAACAAATTTTAAATTAATAACAATTTTGTTAAAATAGACTAAAATGTCTCGCTATTATTATTCGAAGAAAATCTGAACATCAACTTACTTGGAGTTTTATTAGCATGTGCTGGTTCAGCATCAGAGCGCTGGTGAAGAATTGATGAAGCTCGATGTGTTTCAGCATTAGTGGTCACTAATATATGACGACCGGAGTTGAGGGTAGAATCTAAAATAAAAAAAGTTAGGTTATTTTTTTATTCCAAAATCGTTCATTAATTATAACAATAATTGATATGTACATCGGTTGTAATAATTGATGTGAAATTATTTGAATCTGGTAATTTAATAAATGTTCGGAATTTTAAAATCTATCTTGGAAGTTTTTTTTTGTAAAGAAAATGTATAAAGTTTTGTTTTTATTTTGAATATATTTTTTCCTTACAAATGTATATCTCAACATAGTAAGTAAATTCGTACAAAAATAGACCTACTGTCAAGAGTCTTCACACCGCTGTAAGGGTCACTGATAGGTATAACCAATGTGTTTAATGTATTTTAACAAATAGCCGGGAACTACAATTTATCGTGTACGTTACATATTTGAATTCTTTATTGTAAACAAAGAAGTAGAGATACAATTTAGTGCCAAAAATGCTGATATGCTCGCTAAGGCCAAGCCTTTAAAAAAAGGTAGAGCAGAATGTAATCGGTCGCACAAACTTGGTTGACTTTATGTATAGCCCACCTTGAGTTTTATCAGCATGTGCTGACTCAGCATCAGAAGGCGGGTGAGGAGTTGATGGAACTCTATATACTTCAGCATTAGTTGTCACTATTTTATGACGACCGGAAACAGTGGTAGAACCTGAAATAGAAAAATAAAATAGTTATTTTAAATTTAGGCACTAGGTGTATTAAAAACAATAACTTGTTTATTAGGAAAGTAACTAAATTCGTATAAGAATGGCCAACTTTGGATTTACGATCGCCGTACCTAATATGACCAAGATTTGTATGAATCTTGACAAACAGTCGGGATCTGTACCTCTAGTATGAGTTTTAATAGTAAACTTGCACGAAAAAAGTTTTGGTAAATTTCCATACACTTTAAAAAATAAGCCCTCTAGCGGATACTTTTGAAACTAATCGGTACCACGAGTGTCAATCGGCAAAAGTTTTCATAAACCAAAACTTTTTACGTGAGCCAAGTGAATGATTTGGAACGATTTTGGCCGTTTTGGCAGTATGAGTGGTCGTTTTTTGTCACATTTGACAGCTTTCATGTAGTCTAACGTTTTGGAAACTACAACGTTTTCGTTTTGTTACTCACTGAAAAATATTCAGTGAGACGCGACGATTTTCACCGAAAATATTATGTTTGGATGAAATTACCTTGCGTGGGCGATTGTAGACGACGAAGAAGCTTCCTGCCGCGAAGAAGAACGGCAGGAAATCACTTGGAGACGTAGTTTTATGTCTCCAAGTCGTATATCGGACACACATTTTGTCCAGAGATACCGCCTCTCTGAAGGACGGTTTTAACTATGTTTGTAGCATTTTAAAACCGTACCTCAAAGACTCGCAACGAGTTTCTATGGAAACTAAGGTACTTGATACGTGTTTAAAACATATTTTACATAACTACATACATAACCTATAATTTTAATTCAATATGTTTTAGGTACTCTGCGCGATGCTTTTTTATGCCAATGGAGACTACCAAAGAGTGGTAGGAGTGGCTACTGCTTCTCGCAAGAAGCGATAAGTGGTTTTATTACACAGGTGACCAAAGCCATTAACCACCCAAACATTCTAAGTGAGTTTATAAAGTTCCCAACAACACCGGAAACGGTATGAAATACGTCAAATATAGACATATGGCGGCAAATTGTTTATCTCTTATTTTTCTACGTGACAGGAAGAGAAAGTCTTATCTTTTCAGCCGAGAAGCATAGACAAACTATGATAGTTAAAAAAGTTCGAATGAACGATATGATATCCTATATCGTGTAAACGCAATACTACACGTATCACAGTAAGTGAACTCGAGGTACCGATTTTACGAAAAACTTGAAGTATTGAGTTTACACGATACGTCTCGTCGTTTTGGTATTGTGCAAACTCAAACTAGGGGCACTGATATTTATCTATTTATTTATTTATTTATAATGGTAAACAAAACAGAATGTGTTCCCAAATAAGCTAATAATATTTATCGAGTTAGATAGTTTAATACACAAAAACAAATAACTTACTTTGAGTTTTCTCAGCATGTGCTTGTTCCGCGTCAGAATGCTGGTGAGGAGTTGATGGGAGACGACGTATTTCAACATTACTTGTCACTAATATATAACTTCCGGAGTTAGAGGAAGATTCTAAAAAAAAAACAGTTTTATATTATTTCAGTACTATATTAATCAAAAATAATAATAACCTGTAGGTATATCAGGTGAGTAAATAAATTCGTATGAGAGAGGCCAACTCTGGTGTCGAGATGTATACCTATATAAGTTAAGTACATACTTAGAATATATCTTTAATTTTATAAAAATAATCTGACATGTAATTCGAACAAATTATTAATAAAATGTTTATCTGTTTATCTGAGAGTATATCAAGCCACCCTAAGGGCCTATACTGTCGGGACCATACTTTATTTTTCTGTAAAAACTTAGTGATCAAACTTGTTGTTTTTTTAAGATTTCACAAAGAACGCAGGTTGTCACTGGCGGAGGAATATTATTCTAGCATTTAGTAGCTGCACAGTGGAAGCTTCCTCTGAAGGCGGCATTAGCTTGTCTCTCTGAGAAGCGCAGACACATACGCGGAGGCGTGACGCCGGCGCAACACAACTTAACAATTTAGATCCTAACAAGAGGATGCTTCCGGGTTCACCGGAAACATGGATAACATTAAATACTAGTTTTTTATTGTAAAGTGTTACAGTTGAATTGCTTAAAAGGCATTTTATAGCTGTATTTAGGTATTGTATCTTTTAGTGAGTTTACTATTCTTTGTCATGTAGGTATTCATGTTAAACTATGACGTAATTTACCTAAGCACCTAGTTATTATATTGGGAGATGACTCTGGCCTCGTAACACAGTCTTACGGCTACCACGAGGTCAGAGGATACACACGTTATTGTACAATATTTACGTCAAATAAATGTTTTTTTTTTTGGATGATGATAGCATCATACACATCATCTGATGATAGCATCAGCGAGTGGCTGACCCGAAAAAGGCGGAAGACGCGCTTTATCCACCGCAGTAGTGGCACAGAATACATGTGGTGGGCAACGATGACGTTATTTCGTCTACAACGAGCGGTGAAATGTTGAAACTAACATTTCCATCGAAACGAGAATAAATACTTATATCGACTGGACTATAGTCAATGTGCTTTTTGGTACCTCCAAATCCGTTCACATAAGTACGCTCTGAGTTGCAAAGTGTTAAATTCACCAAATTGAAAGCAACATTTGTTTGTTATTGAGCAGATTTGTGAGGCGGGATCTAGTAACGGGTAGAGTTAAAAGGAACTCACCATACAATACACTCGTTTCTTCCGGTCTGCTCATGGAACTGACGTCACCAGTCTCTGATGATGAACTGGACCCAGGGAGACTGCCTGAGGCTTCCTCGGTGGAAACTACGACCATTGAATGGCCGGAGTCGGACGATGCTGCAATTATATTATACATATAAACCTTTTCTGAATCACAAATAATAACACTTGCGAAGCCGCGGGCGAAAGCTAGTTTAAACCTTTAACCTGCGAGGGTATGACATACTTAACTAGCGTGTATTTGCGAGAAGTGGCGAGTATTTTTACATTGTTTTGGAGGATGTTTTATTTACAATAATAAAATATAAAAACAAGGGAAGAAAAACTAAACATACTACTTCTAACTACTACAAATAGGGGCACTTAGAAAATCTTTAGAAAAGCCTAAAGATAATCTAAGTGCTCCAGCCTACTACCAGAGGGCAGCATGCCCAGCATACTGGCCGCATTACCACGCTGGATGGCAATGCTGATACGTTGATACGTTTGGAGGATAATATGTATGTCCGCAGACGATCCTACGAAGGTACGATATGATTAGCTTGCCCCTGCGAGGGGAACGCTTACCTTTCTAACAATTTCAAGTGAGATGAATAGAATAATTGTCACAGGTTAACGAAATTGCAGCAAAAACTCTTAGACTCTTAACTCTTTGACTTCTATAATGCACGTCAATCCACGTCAATTGAGTAAGTATACAATAATTAACTGTATATTTGTTTATAAATATAATACGTCAGCTATTAGTTAAATCGATCAAGAAAATAAGAAAAGCTAAGCCATTGGTTCCATTTTGCCAAAAAAAGAGATATCAAGATGTAAATCCGTATTCACGATCCTTCTATAGCTATATTAGCACATATGTATAATTGGAACTGTATTGTAATGTTACAAATTTAACTCGTATCTATCACAGTTTCTTAAATTATGGACTTGAAAAGCCGATTAGGTAGTCACTTTTTCTGCCACAAATAACATTACACGGTGAGGATCCTTCCGATACGTGTTATACACTTCATAAAATTATTAAATTGTAAGCAAAGTAAATTAACACTATTAAATTTAGATGTAAAAAAGACATGTGGGTTACTCTATTGTATTAGAACATCATTTATCTGCATTAGAAAAATACTGCGTGAAACCTGCGAGGTTCAAATCTTGCGAAGTTATCTAGCAGATCGTTTTTAACAATGATGCATACTCGGCCCCCCTTTTTTTTTACCTCAGCGACGGCGCATATTCGTGATTCATCGAATTGAAATTCTAGTTTGATCACTCGTGAATATCGTTGGAACGCCGTGTTAACATGTTAGTGTAATAGTTTACTTGTAAAACACAGTAATAGCTACATCGTATGTACGGAGGTACATACACATACAAGTATTAAAATTACTGAAAGGCAATCATTTATTTACACTTAAAATAACTAGTTACAGATCTTAATGCTATGTACTTAATAATTACTACATAGACATTAAGCACTGGGTGCACTACATTGCACACTAAGTCGAAACTTGTGTCGTGCAATGTAGGCTCTTTCCGTTGATTCATAGATGTAGGTACATAGGTATATGGAATAAAAACTACAAGTGATAATAAAAACAACAAGTATTACCTATGTACTTGAGTGTAGTTCTTAATAAAAAAAATAGAAAAATAAATAAATCTAATTATCAGAAATTAGTATAGCTGCACATGTTCGTGCAATCCACAAATAATTTTGAACATTACGTTAAAAAATATTGATTAAAATATACTGAGGGTAGATATTAAAGAAAAAATTAATAATTCAGTTTCCAAGTACACAATATTAAAGCCAGGCAAAAGAAATAGATCATGCAAGAAAATTGAGGGTATTCTAAAACTATTTATAATAAAAGGAAACAATTCAAATGGTAAAGTCGAACGGTAACACCGTTAAAAATCACTTTACCAATAAAATAAAGTCAAGTGGAATTAAACTTACTGCTTTCCATTGGAACAGACTAGCGACTTGTCGCTGCGGCAAACTCAACGCTAATGAAAAGAGGTCGAACCATCTTCACCTTCATGGTTCGGTCGCCGGTGTGAGTGTGCGAGCGAGACAGAACGATAAAAGTGCATAAAGATCGAAAGAGAGGGAAAAAGGAAGCGGAAAACACGGTTGGCAACCGTGTTTTCTGCTTCCTTTTTCCCTCTCTCTAACAATTTATTAAGTTTTAAAATAACGGTCAAGTTAAATACTTATTAAGTAATTATCGGACTGAGTTTTCACAAAATATCGTTAAAATTAATTCAAAATTCTGTTACAATTTTCGAAATAGGATTTTATATATTTTCAATGAGTGCCGAGAAAAAAACATGTAGTTTTTTAACGAACCTCAGCGAACTTTATGGTAAAAGAGAGATGAAGACTCCTTCCCAAGAACTACTTTTCACAGAAATTGGTTCAAAAATATTGGCAGCACTTGTCTTGATAAAAATAAATTATTGAGAAATATAGTTTAAAAAACGCGGTTTATTAAATATTAATCTAGACTTTGAAAATAAAAAGTAGGTTCTTGTTGTTTAAACATCACATACAAACAATTAAAATGTCGACTTCAAATGAGAACGTTGATTTATCATTGGTAACATTTTTACAGTTTGATTATTATGACAGAAGAAAACACATTATGAACAACAAGAACACTGCATGAATTCAAAGTTCACCGCGTTTATAAGACCCTTTCTTACTTCAATGAAACAAAAACCAAAAAGTATAAAAATCTCAAAAAATATGTACTTAACAAAAATATTCAGCAACTTAATATCGTAAATATCAAAATCAAACGAAACGCAAAACAAAAACTTACATTTTGAAATCTTAGCAAATTACTTTAATTAATATAATTTACTAATAATTATAAGCAATACTTATTTCAATAAATTATGAACGAATATGATTTCAGATCTATCAGCAAAAAAAAAACAAATAACACATACACTTATGTAAATTTATGAATTGATAAGATATCAGAATCAGCCCCCTTAGACAAGAGCCGTATTTTAGTGAGCGTACTGTCGCTCACTTATGGAATAGAAAGAGCACGTCACTCCCATACATCGGTCTTTCTATTGTATAAGCGAGCATCAACGGTACGCTAACACTAAAATACGCCTCTTGTCTAAGAGGGATCCATCAAAAGTCTATAAAAAGAATATAACAATTTTCCGAAATCTGCGTCTGTTACGACATCATCTTGAAATATGATTTGTGATTCTTCTAACACAATTAAATACACGAACAAAATTGATATACCTCTTTACTATTCCCAGTTTGTGTTTCATCATCATTATTATCTTCAGTATGTCGCGCCTTCTTTTCTTGACTTTTTTGCTTGAGTATCTTTAGTTCCCGCAGATTTTCTTTTCCTATTGGCTTCAGAATTGGAAATTACAATTTCGTCGTCATTTCTGGGAACTTCTGCGTTTCGAATTCGATCGTCATTTCTTGTATCTTCATTAGAAAGTTCACAAAAAAGTCCGTCATTTAATTGATTTGATTCTCTATCATCTGTATTATGATTCTCAATGTTTGTATAGAGAAACAAACATTGAGAATCATAATACAGATGATAGAGAATTTCTGTATTGGGTTCCTTTTCTTGAAAGGTAACTTCACAACGACGAACACTCAGATCTATTGGTCTAATACTCAAATCAATCGGTTCTATACAGGAAACATGTTTAATGTTTGTTCCTCTATGTTCTGTATTGGGTTCCTTTTCTTGAAAGGTAACTTCACAACGACGAACACTCAGATCTATTGGTCTAATACTCAAATCAATCGGTTCTATACAGGAAACATGTTTAATGTTTGTTTCTCTATGTTCTGTATTGGGTTCCTTTTCTTGAAAGGTAACTTCACAACGACGAACACTCAGATCTATTGGTCTAATGCTCAAATCGATCGGTTCTATACAGGAAACATGTTTAATGTTTGTTCCTCTATGTTCTGTATTGGGTTCCTTTTCTTGAAAGGTAACTTCACAACGACGAACACTCAGATCTATTGGTCTAATACTCAAATCAATCGGTTCTATACAGGAAACATGTTTAATGTTTGTTTCTCTTTGATCTAAGGAGACGTTTTGTTCAAAATTAGCTGCACTAAAATGAATAAAATAAGATCTAAGATCTATTGGTTCTGTATATGAAACATATTCGATGTTTGATTCTCTGCCTTTTGTATTTGAAACCACATCTTCAATATTAGTGTCTCCGTTTTCTGTGTTCAATTTATTCTGTTCTTCACCGCGATTAATACTTAAATCTATTGGTTCTACATTTGTAAAATCTTCCATATCATCAATATTTGATTTTCTGCCTTCTGTATTTGAAACAACATCTTCAATATTAGCATCTCTATTCTCTCTAATGGAGTTGTCGCTATCCCCTTCATTTGATACGTTAAATCCAGTGTTTTCTTCACTACGATAAATACTTAAATCTATTGGCCCTACACTCGGAATATCTCCAAAATCATTAAAATTCGATACGACGAGACGAGTATGTTCAGTAGATTCTTCGCTAGATAGTGGATGTTGTGAAGAGCGGGTAACTTGCTGGAGCATCAAGTCG
Source organism: Macaria liturata (assembly GCA_964023185.1). Taxonomy (NCBI): domain Eukaryota; kingdom Metazoa; phylum Arthropoda; class Insecta; order Lepidoptera; family Geometridae; genus Macaria; species Macaria liturata. The sequence goes on from OZ026808.1 coordinate 7,570,793, forward strand.
TGTTGTTGGCGTTGCGCTGAGCGAGCAGTGTGTTGATAGGACCCTGTGCTGAATCTCCACATATGAGTCCGAGGTAACTCTGGTGATGCATCGTGATCTTTATCTGAAACTGATATTAGTAATTGTTAGTTGTTTTTGATCTGTCTTTCAATAAATGCAAAGAATATATATATTCGAATGAAATAGAACCTTTTGCATTCTAAAATGTAATATGTGAGCGATGTACTGTTCTTATTTAATTAATAAGCTCCGCGTGCGTAAGATGAGCACGTTAAATTATTTAATATTTTTTGGGAATATCACTTATGTTGTGCAATAAAATTAACAAATTTTAAATTAATAACAATTTTGTTAAAATAGACTAAAATGTCTCACTATTATTATTCGAAGAAAATCTGAACATCAACTTACTTGGAGTTTTATTAGCATGTGCTGGTTCAGCATCAGAGTGCTGGTGAAGAATTGATGAAGCTCGATGTGTTTCAGCATTAGTTGTCACTAATATATGCCGACCGGAGTTGAGGGTAGAATCTAAAATAAAAAAAGTTAGGTTATTTTTTTATTCCAAAATCGTTCATTAATTATAACAATAATTGATATGTACATCGGTTGTAATAATTGATGTGAAATTATTTGAATCTGGTAATTTAATAAATGTTCGGAATTTTAAAATCTATCTTGGAAGTTTTTTTTTGTAAAGAAAATGTATAAAGTTTTGTTTTTATTTTGAATATATTTTTTCCTTACAAATGTATATCTCAACATAGTAAGTAAATTCGTACAAAAATAGACCTACTGTCAAGAGTCTTCACACCGCTGTAAGGGTCACTGATAGGTATAACCAATGTGTTTAATGTATTTTAACAAATAGCCGGGAACTACAATTTATCGTGTACGTTACATATTTGAATTCTTTATTGTAAACAAAGAAGTAGAGATACAATTTAGAGCCAAAAATGCTGATATGCTCGCTAAGGCCAAGCCTTTAAAAAAAGGTAGAGCAGAATGTAATCGGTCGCACAAACTTGGTTGACTTTATGTATAGCCCACCTTGAGTTTTATCAGCATGTGCTGACTCAGCATCAGAAGGCGGGTGAGGAGTTGATGGAACTCTATATACTTCAGCATTAGTTGTCACTATTTTATGACGACCGGAAACAGTGGTAGAACCTGAAATAGAAAAATAAAATAGTTATTTTAAATTTAGGCACTAGGTGTATTAAAAACAATAACTTGTTTATTAGGAAAGTAACTAAATTCGTATAAGAATGGCCAACTTTGGATTTACGATCGCCGTACCTAATATGACCAAGATTTGTATGAATCTTGACAAACAGTCGGGATCTGTACCTCTAGTATGAGTTTTAATAGTAAACTTGCACGAAAAAAGTTTTGGTAAATTTCCATACACTTTAAAAAATAAGCCCTCTAGCGGATACTTTTGAAACTAATCGGTACCACGAGTGTCAATCGGCAAAAGTTTTCATAAACCAAAACTTTTTACGTGAGCCAAGTGAATGATTTGGAACGATTTTGGCCGTTTTGGCAGTATGAGTGGTCGTTTTTTGTCACATTTGACAGCTTTCATGTAGTCTAACGTTTTGGAAACTACAACGTTTTCGTTTTGTTACTCACTGAAAAATATTCAGTGAGACGCGACGATTTTCACCGAAAATATTATGTTTGGACGAAATTACCTTGCGTGGGCGATTGTAGACGACGAAGAAGCTTCCTGCCGCGAAGAAGAACGGCAGGAAATCACTTGGAGACGTAGTTTTATGTCTCCAAGTCGTATATCGGACACACATTTTGTCCAGAGATACCGCCTCTCTGAAGGACGGTTTTAACTATGTTTGTAGCATTTTAAAACCGTACCTCAAAGACTCGCAACGAGTTTCTATGGAAACTAAGGTACTTGATACGTGTTTAAAACATATTTTACATAACTACATACATAACCTATAATTTTAATTCAATATGTTTTAGGTACTCTGCGCGATGCTTTTTTATGCCAATGGAGACTACCAAAGAGTGGTAGGAGTGGCTACTGCTTCTCGCAAGAAGCGATAAGTGGTTTTATTACACAGGTGACCAAAGCCATTAACCACCCAAACATTCTAAGTGAGTTTATAAAGTTCCCAACAACACCGGAAACGGTATGAAATACGTCAAATATAGACATATGGCGGCAAATTGTTTATCTCTTATTTTTCTACGTGACAGGAAGAGAAAGTCTTATCTTTTCAGCCGAGAAGCATAGACAAACTATGATAGTTAAAAAAGTTCGAATGAACGATATGATATCCTATATCGTGTAAACGCAATACTACACGTATCACAGTAAGTGAACTCGAGGTACCGATTTTACGAAAAACTTGAAGTATTGAGTTTACACGATACGTCTCGTCGTTTTGGTATTGTGCAAACTCAAACTAGGGGCACTGATATTTATCTATTTATTTATTTATTTATAATGGTAAACAAAACAGAATGTGTTCCCAAATAAGCTAATAATATTTATCGAGTTAGATAGTTTAATACACAAAAACAAATAACTTACTTTGAGTTTTCTCAGCATGTGCTTGTTCCGCGTCAGAATGCTGGTGAGGAGTTGATGGGAGACGACGTATTTCAACATTACTTGTCACTAATATATAACTTCCGGAGTTAGAGGAAGATTCTAAAAAAAAAACAGTTTTATATTATTTCAGTACTATATTAATCAAAAATAATAATAACCTGTAGGTATATCAGGTGAGTAAATAAATTCGTATGAGAGAGGCCAACTCTGGTGTCGAGATGTATACCTATATAAGTTAAGTACATACTTAGAATATATCTTTAATTTTATAAAAATAATCTGACATGTAATTCGAACAAATTATTAATAAAATGTTTATCTGTTTATCTGAGAGTATATCAAGCCACCCTAAGGGCCTATACTGTCGGGACCATACTTTATTTTTCTGTAAAAACTTAGTGATCAAACTTGTTGTTTTTTTAAGATTTCACAAAGAACGCAGGTTGTCACTGGCGGAGGAATATTATTCTAGCATTTAGTAGCTGCACAGTGGAAGCTTCCTCTGAAGGCGGCATTAGCTTGTCTCTCTGAGAAGCGCAGACACATACGCGGAGGCGTGACGCCGGCGCAACACAACTTAACAATTTAGATCCTAACAAGAGGATGCTTCCGGGTTCACCGGAAACATGGATAACATTAAATACTAGTTTTTTATTGTAAAGTGTTACAGTTGAATTGCTTAAAAGGCATTTTATAGCTGTATTTAGGTATTGTATCTTTTAGTGAGTTTACTATTCTTTGTCATGTAGGTATTCATGTTAAACTATGACGTAATTTACCTAAGCACCTAGTTATTATATTGGGAGATGACTCTGGCCTCGTAACACAGTCTTACGGCTACCACGAGGTCAGAGGATACACACGTTATTGTACAATATTTACGTCAAATAAATGTTTTTTTTTTTGGATGATGATAGCATCATACACATCATCTGATGATAGCATCAGCGAGTGGCTGACCCGAAAAAGGCGGAAGACGCGCTTTATCCACCGCAGTAGTGGCACAGAATACATGTGGTGGGCAACGATGACGTTATTTCGTCTACAACGAGCGGTGAAATGTTGAAACTAACATTTCCATCGAAACGAGAATAAATACTTATATCGACTGGACTATAGTCTATGTGCTTTTTGGTACCTCCAAATCCGTTCACATAAGTACGCTCTGAGTTGCAAAGTGTTAAATTCACCAAATTGAAAGCAACATTTGTTTGTTATTGAGCAGATTTGTGAGGCGGGATCTAGTAACGGGTAGAGTTAAAAGGAACTCACCATAGAATACACTCGTTTCTTCCGGTCTGCTCATGGAACTGACGTCACCAGTCTCTGATGATGAACTGGACCCAGGGAGACTGCCTGAGGCTTCCTCGGTGGAAACTACGACCATTGAATGGCCGGAGTCGGACGATGCTGCAATTATATTATACATATAAACCTTTTCTGAATTACAAATAATAACACTTGCGAAGCCGCGGGCGAAAGCTAGTTTAAACCTTTAACCTGCGAGGGTATGACATACTTAACTAGCGTGTATTTGCGAGAAGTGGCGAGTATTTTTACATTGTTTTGGAGGATGTTTTATTTACAATAATAAAATATAAAAACAAGGGAAGAAAAACTAAACATACTACTTCTAACTACTACAAATAGGGGCACTTAGAAAATCTTTAGAAAAGCCTAAAGATAATCTAAGTGCTCCAGCCCACTACCAGAGGGCAGCATGCCCAGCATACTGGCCGCATTACCACGCTGGATGGCAATGCTGATACGTTGATACGTTTGGAGGATAATATGTATGTCCGCAGACGATCCTACGAAGGTACGATATGATTAGCTTGCCCCTGCGAGGGGAACGCTTACCTTTCTAACAATTTCAAGTGAGATGAATAGAATAATTGTCACAGGTTAACGAAATTGCAGTAAAAACTCTTAGACTCTTAACTCTTTGACTTCTATAATGCACGTCAATCCACGTCAATTGAGTAAGTATACAATAATTAACTGTATATTTGTTTATAAATATAATACGTCAGCTATTAGTTAAATCGATCAAGAAAATAAGAAAAGCTAAGCCATTGGTTCCATTTTGCCAAAAAAAGAGATATCAAGATGTAAATCCGTATTCACGATCCTTCTATAGCTATATTAGCACATATGTATAATTGGAACTGTATTGTAATGTTACAAATTTAACTCGTATCTATCACAGTTTCTTAAATTATGGACTTGAAAAGCCGATTAGGTAGTCACTTTTTCTGCCACAAATAACATTACACGGTGAGGATCCTTCCGATACGTGTTATACACTTCATAAAATTATTAAATTGTAAGCAAAGTAAATTAACACTATTAAATTTAGATGTAAAAAAGACATGTGGGTTACTCTATTGTATTAGAACATCATTTATCTGCATTAGAAAAATACTGCGTGAAACCTGCGAGGTTCAAATCTTGCGAAGTTATCTAGCAGATCGTTTTTAACAATGATGCATACTCGGCCCCCCTTTTTTTTTACCTCAGCGACGGCGCATATTCGTGATTCATCGAATTGAAATTCTAGTTTGATCACACGTGAATATCGTTGGAACGCCGTGTTAACATGTTAGTGTAATAGTTTACTTGTAAAACACAGTAATAGCTACATCGTATGTACGGAGGTACATACACATACAAGTATTAAAATTACTGAAAGGCAATCCACAAATAATTTTGAACATTACGTTAAAAAATATTGATTTAAATATACTGAGGGTAGATATTAAAGAAAAAATTAATAATTCAGTTTCCAAGTACACAATATTAAAGCCAGGCAAAAGAAATAGATCATGCAAGAAAATTGAGGGTATTCTAAAACTATTTATAATAAAAGGAAACAATTCAAATGGTAAAGTCGAACGGTAACACCGTTAAAAATCACTTTACCAATAAAATAAAGTCAAGTGGAATTAAACTTACTGCTTTCCATTGGAACAGACTAGCGACTTGTCGCTGCGGCAAACTCAACGCTAATGAAAAGAGGTCGAACCATCTTCACCTTCATGGTTCGGTCGCCGGTGTGAGTGTGCGAGCGAGACAGAACGATAAAAGTCATTGATCTCCATCAGTACAAGTACGCTGGATTGGCTGGTCGCCGCATCGTTTTGTGCCTATTTGATTTTCGCCATCTTGGCGCCGACAACGCCAGTAAAGTTCCACGGAACTAATAGTAGGGACGGGACAATGTAACAAATGATATCGACAAAAATCTAATTTTCGCATAGGCGATAGAGATACCTGTAGATGTCTATCCTTTTTAACCACTGACCTATATTACTACTAGTACGCCGGACTGGCCATATAAAATAAAAACTATTTTGTGCTGATTTGAAGGGCCTCCCTTGAGTGTACTGAAAACTAAATTTGGCATTTATTTCTCAAAAAGCAAATTGCCATCGTGTTTTTTACATCCTTTCCGCGATTTTATTAACGTTTTCTTTATAATTTAGTTTATACATATTAGAAAGTGTCCAAAACAATGTTAGTTAGAAATTTAAAGGAAAATGTAAATAGTCAGTAATTTAAACAAGTAGGTTGTAAGAAAAATTGTTAAGTAGTTAGTAAGAAAGCGTAGATTAGGTTCCCCCATAAACCACCTGGGGAGTTAGAAGTATTCACTGTCTTTTAATCAAATCTTATGATGATACTGAAGTTCTTAAGCGTAGTTAGATCAAAATTACTCAAACATTTTACACAATATGCACACAACATTCCCACAAACACATAAATACCCTAGACTACTCATTGGAGATACCAAACATTCATACGTAATCTTTATAAACCCGCAAAAATCCTTGCATTCCTTTCATATGTAATACGTGTAATACATTATCACATTATCTTTTTATTTTCTTGAAGCAGCTTCAGTTTGTACATTACTGTTTTGTAACAAGCACTATTTGCAACTGAAACTCTGGAGAAATATGTAGTGATTTTCCGCTGCGACTCACCACATATTTTAATCATATTTCTCCAGAGTTTCAGTTACAATGGATTTCCGCAAAGTAACGCCTGATTCAATATCTTAACTTATGTTGAATTGGTTTTTGTATTGTATATTATTTAATGCAATTAAGCCTTTAATCATTTAAAATCATTGTCATAGAAAGATCAAATGTTTACCTCAAATATGTAATTCTTCCCTAGGCCTCCGAGATACAGGCATTGCCTAGTTCGGGGTCCGCTAGAAAAGCACATGTATGTACTTAGAATGTAAAAAAAGAACGTAAATACCATGTCTTTATTATTTCATTAGTTAATAAAAAAAAATTTATTTGAATATATTACTCAATAAACCTTTGTTTTCCTATCTTTCTTCCAGTTACATAAATTGCAATGTACTTTTCGTCCACTTGTTGGTAGGGGTACGTTTGATGGTGCCGTTGGTTCTAATTCTGGTATAATGTTTCGGATACGGGTTTTGATATGCTGTGGAACATTAGCGATAAAAAATCTTATAATATGTAAAAATGTATGCAAAAATATGTTACGTATGTATTTAATCGCTACCAGGTCCAATAGACCCACACGCACCTTTTAGGCCCATAGCACTAACATGTAGCGCACTAACTGTCAGCTTAGATCGTTATCTACCGCCCTAAACTATAGTCGAAAGGTATTAAGAACGGCCACATTACAATCTTCGTAATTTCGAAATAATTCAACAAAATTCAAGGGACTGGGTCCACTGGACCCAGTAGCGAGTCCTTAAGTGTTAAGCCACAGTTTTAGTGAAGAGTCTTTTAACCTGTAATTTAAAAACAAACCGTTCATTGATACAATTTATGCCAGAAAAAACATCGACAAATATTGTCGATATGGAATATCGACAACACTATTGTGTTGTTTATGTTTATCAAAACTTGTCAATGTCATGTCAAATACGTTCTAATGTCATGGCATGCATGTAATACATGCATGGAATTAATATGTAATAATAAGGAATGAGCACTGCTGGTCCAATTACGAGCAGAACGAGGCGAATGTATGACAGGCTGTTGTCTTTTTCGAACTATGGTGATAATACATTATATAATTAGGATATTTCAATTCATCTTCCTACCAAATCTGGAGTAGTCTCTTTTGGGGCCCTTTTTTACCTGCATCTTGCCAATCATGATAATCCCTAGCTCTATTGACGCGTTAAGTAATAAACACCAACAAACTTACTTACAAAAGGCACTTTAATTTGTAACTTATGATAGTAACCGACATAAAAGAGACATTTTGTTGTGTCCTTTAATTAATTGAATAACTTAATAATCTTGTAACGCTTATCACAAGATTTTAGAATACATATATGAACGTGTACCGTAACCACAAACCTATTTCACTTTAAATAAAAGTCAACCTTAAAAAGTTAAGCATTAGTAAAGTCGCAACGCCCTGAAAAAATATAGGTCACCTTAGTCCCAATAATGTAATCTTAGCATACCTGTTGAAAGATATATTGCAGCCACTATAAGATTCACTTCTGCATTCACTTCTGCATTCTGCATACACTACTATTTCTTATCATTTTGTTATTTTTACAATAAAATACATCTAAATTAGTTACAAATGAAATTATTTTTTTCCCGTTACCTTTTGTCGTAATATAATGTCATCATAATGTTGCTTGTGTGAAAATAATATAATATCAATTTGTTATTTATTTATTCTATTTTGTGTTAGTTTCACAAATTAATTCAGATTTCTTTGTGTCGAGTAAGATTTATAATAAATAAAATTAAATAATATTATTTATTGATAAATATGACTACGTTGACTAGACAGTGACGTTTCTCACAGATTATTTTTTAAACTGGAAAGCTGCTGAAACAGGACAACAGCCTGCCTACTATGTCTCTCATTTTTGATCGATTTCATCCCCGATTGAACATTTATAGAAAATGAACTTTTACTGTAGAAACATAAGGCTTCTATTCGTATAAAATCTAGTTCACAAAACAAAAAGAGAAATCCTGTGATAATGAGAGGGATTAAAATCCTTGAATAAATGTCAAATTTAGTTCTCATTCCTCTCAAGGGAGGCGCTTCAAATCGGCACAAACAAGAGCTATCATTTTGTATGGAACAGCCAGTCCAGCGTACTAGTAGTAATGGAGGTCAGTGATAAAAGTGCATAAAGATCGAAAGAGAGGGAAAAGGAAGCGGAAAACACGGTTGGCAACCGTGTTTTCTGCTTCCTTTTTCCCTCTCTCTAACAATTTATTAAGTTTTAAAATAACGGTCAAGTTAAATACTTATTAAGTAATTATCGGACTGAGTTTTCACAAAATATCGTTAAAATTAATTCAAAATTCTGTTACAATTTTCGAAATAGGATTTTATATATTTTCAATGAGTGCCGAGAAAAAAACATGTAGTTTTTTAACGAACCTCAGCGAACTTTATGGTATAAGAGAGATGAAGACTCCTTCCCAAGAACTACTTTTCACAGAAATTGGTTCAAAAATATTGGCAGCACTTGTCTTGATAAAAATAAATTATTGAGAAATATAGTTTATAATAATTAAAATAACTCTTATAGATTATATGTTTTTACTTATAAGTTTATTTCTGTTGCCTCCAAGATAATTCCAGCCAGAATTTTCTTTCTCCATTTTCATCTACCATGATTTTTGGCGAAAAGTGTATGCCCGTCTCTGTTGCTCTTGGTCTACTATGCATATTGTTGTCCCGCTCTATATTATGTCTGCCGTGCGACCGGCGGTTATACCAAGACTAAATTTAATTATATTTTAGTAAAAACATAATAAGATTATAAACATATCTTACTTTACTTTACAAACTTAATATTTTTTTTAAATAAAACTGCAACAGACATGAAAGAGGAGAAACTAAAAGTATGGTGGTTGTTTCCTTTAATATTTATTACATAAAGATAAGGTTACATTGTATGTAATTTTCTTACTTAATTGGTACAATGGTTTGGTTTTAAGCATATAGTAATAATTAAAATAAAAAAAACATATTGTTTTTAAGCTTTGCGTGGTCAGGAAATTATATTTACAGACTTGTATTATATTACTATATATATACAAACGAATTTCGATTACTATATTGGAACGCGGATGGCGTTCACGGCAAGCAACGGGAGCTATCAGACCTAGCGGTGAGTAGGTTGAGAGTAGACATTATTGCTGTCAGTGAAACCCTACTAACAAACCGACTAAACCTTATCATACCTGGATATGTGGCCTACCGTGCTGACAAGCGTAGCGACGGAGTCGGCCGAGGTGTAGCCATTCTTATCCGTTGTGACATACCGCACAATCTTATTCCCACCCTGCGTACTCAGAATCTTGAAGCCGTAGGTATTGTGCTAAATAACCACTTAAATATTTTTTCAATATATCAATCCCCAAACCAACCCTTCAACACTAAAGATCTAGATCTTGTATTGTCGTCTGGTAGTAAAGTCCTGGCTATGGGTGATCTCAATTCCAAACATCCTTCATGGTCTCCTGGTGTACCTAATGCACGCGGTAAACGCCTGTATAGTCACATGATGGAAAGTGATTACGTCATTTATGCCCCACAAGACTGTACCCTTGTCCACTATAGTGACAGATATAATACGTCTATACCCGATTTGCTACTGTGTAAAAATGTGTATTCCTTAAATTTTATAAAGACTATCCCAGCCCTATCCTCCAATCATTATCCTGTACTAGTGAATATACATACCAAGATCCAGAGAAATCCCATACAAAAATATAATTATGCTAAAGCTGACTGGGCGAAGTTTCGAGCCCATCTCAATAGCCATGTAAGCTTGTTTTCTGAAACGTTTCTAAACAAAGATGCAATAGATAGAGAAATAACTTCTTTCCAAGAAACTCTACTCCTGTGCAGGGACTTAAGTGTACCTGTCACAAGTATGAAACCCTGGAATTTCTCTACTCTGCCAAGACGCATAACGAGACTTATCCGACGTAAAAATCGGCTTCGTAGGTATCTTCTGGTAGAATCTAACGCTAGAGTGCGCCGGGATCTGTTGCATAGTATCAACCAACTTAAATGGACTATAAAATCCACTATTCAATCCTACAATGATGCCGAATGGAATCGTAAACTGAGAAGAGTTGACAACCCCAGCTCGGATATTTGGAGACTAGCCCGTACTGTTCGAGCGTCCTCTAATTCCACCATACCGGCACTAAAACGTAATAATGGCACTATGACGACCTGCCAACAGGAACAGTGTGAAGCACTTGCTGACGGGTTCCTTAATAACCTACAACTGACGTACCACTGGTGTAGCGCTGAAAGCCAAAGAGTAGCTTGCTCAATGTCCTCCTTAGATTCTCCATCAACACTTGATTATTCCCTACTTGTGCGACCTCTTGAAATTGTGAAGTTCATCAAATCCCTAAAACCCCGTAAAGCCCCAGGTCTAGACCAGATTTCAAATATTTTGATAAAAAATTTGCCCAGAAAATGTATCATACTTCTGACCAAAATCTTCAACTCATGCCTCCTGTTGCATTACTTCCCTAAAACATGGAAGTCGGCTAAAGTCATACCAATTCACAAACCTGGTAAAGTCCCCTCAGATCCAGTTTCATATCGGCCTATTAGCCTACTTCCATGTATAGGCAAACTATTCGAAAAAATCATTTATGTCCGACTCAAGCAAGCATCTCAGAATTTCCTTATAAACGAACAGTTTGGTTTTCGCCAGGGACATTCCACAGTGCAGCAGCTTGTGAGAGTGGCAGAGGCGGTGTCAATGGGCCTAAATGTAAAGAAATCTACCGGAATGTTCCTGCTAGATATAGAAAAAGCTTTTGACAGCGTTTGGGCTGAAGCACTCCTCCACAAGCTGGTGCTGCTTGGAATACCTAACCCACTTACAAAGCTGGTGCACTCTTACCTGTCATCCAGAAACTTCCAAGTTCAAATCAAAGAAACTACGTCATCTTTTAAACCTGTTCCCGCAGGAGTTCCGCAGGGTTCTATTCTGGGGCCATACCTCTTCCTGCTGTATATCAATGACATCCCGGTACAGCCCAGGACTAACCTGGCCTGTTTCGCCGATGACACGGCCTGCTACACCAGTTCCTCTGACATAGACTTGATTATAAGCAGACTTCAACTATCAGTCGATACACTATGTGAATATTTTGATCGATGGAAGCTAAAAATAAACGCTTCGAAAACTGAGGCCATCATTTTCACCAGACAGCGTAAAGTCCCGACACGGCAGTTAAGAGTTTCAAATTGTTCTATCCCCTGGAGCCGCTCAGTTAAATATCTGGGTACTTTTCTCGATTCAAAACTCAATTGGACTGAAAACACATCCAGGCTAGTGGTCAAAGGTTCAAAAGCATTAAATGCCTTATCTCCTATACTCAATCGTAAGTCCATACTTAGTAGTAAGACCAAGCTACGAATATACTCAACCCTGGTTCGGCCCGTCATTACCTACGCTTGTCCGGTATGGAGCAGTACTTGCCGTACTAACTTAAATAAATTACAGATTGTTCAAAATAAAGCATTAAAAATTGCTTTTAATACCCCATTTCGAACTAACTTAACTAAACTACATTTACAAATACACTATCCTACCTTAGATGTGTATATTTACAAATTATCAGAAAAGTTTTACTTATTTACAAACCCTATTAACAAAAATAAATTAATACAAAACCTATGTAAGACTCAGTCCGCCAGAGGGCGTGTGGTAGTGAACATCGGCTCCGTATTAAATTATTGTTTAAAAATAATTAAGTGCATATTAGTGGACAAATACTGTTAAAGTGTGGACTATAAGTGGTGACTCAACTGTGAAAGTGTTTTCTTCGCAAGATATCGTTGCGTTGTGGAGATATTTGCGTGAAATACTTTCGCAAGAAATTGCGCGTAAAAACAGTTCAAAACATACAGTGCAGAGATCAAAACAGACAAATAACATCCCGTAAACCACGGAACAGTGCTGAAATAGTGATAACAAAAGAACAAATCCAAAAATAATTTCGTTGTGAATTGTGAAAACAGTGTAAACAAAACCAAATTAACGGCCAAAGCGCTTGTTGGACTTTGAACCCGCTGGTTACAAAGATGACTGTCTCATATTTAGTTTGAAACGATATATTAACCTACAGAGCTAAATACGACTGATAATTTCGGAACACTTCGTAACGTTCGAATAGCCGAGCGGTTGTACGTTGCGATTTCAGCGTGTCAATCGCTAGTGCCCGGATTCGAATCTCAAATTGACCAATTATTTTTGTAGTTAAATTGAGATTTCTCGAGCAAGCTACACGACGAGGCAAGTTCAAATCTCGAGCAAGTTACGACTAATAAGGAAGGCGCCGCCACAAGTAAATAAAAATGTCGGATTCAAGTTGTAATATGTTGGAGTTGATGGGGGCTTTGCGAGAACAAATACGTGAAGACAATGAACGTAGCCTAAGCAAAGTGGAAGGTAACTTGTCAAATAAAATGGACGTGAGATTTTCTCGGTTGGAAGATAGCGTAAATGGAATAAAAACCACCCAAGCTCAGCACGAGAAGCGTATAGACGATTTAGAGAGAACTGTTCGACAGAGAAATTTGATCTTTTTCGGGATTGCCGAGGAAGAACGTAACTACTCGGAACTCGAAGACATTATTATCAACCTAGTACAATTCACAATGGAACTGGAATGTGATAAACGTGATATAGAATTCGTTGGTAGAATGGGCAAGAAAAATACAAAGCCTAGACCAATAAGAGTCACTTTCACAACGTATGGGAAGAAAATTGCCATTCTACAAAATAAGCCCAGAGGAGTTGACCAGGCTTGGTATGTTAAGGAAGATTTCTCGCCAAAAATTCTGCAGAGAAGAAAAGAGCTGCAAGAGGAAGTAAACAATTTAAGAGACCAAGGAATTCGAGCTGTTATCAAGTACGACAAAATAGTTAGACTACACAATAACAATAAGGACCTCCATTCTGACGTCGAGAAGAATGGCAAACGCAAAAGACCCGATCAATCCCCAGAACCTGAAACCGAAACATGCAGATCACAGCAAGAGAAATGTAAGCAAATGCCTAAGAAGACCAAAGCACAAAATATCACAAATTTCATGAATAATCAGAAAAAACAATTGAAAAGACCAGTTACACCAACACCAGGAACCAGTAAACATAACGAATACACAGTAACAAAATCGCCAACAATTAGTAAGCAAAAGGACAGTGTATTGAATAAATCACCAACGCCTACTCCAGGAACCAGCAAACATGATAATAATACATCAGTACAAAAAAACTAACCAGTAAACCTCCTCCTCCAAGCCGGCTGGTCCCCGTGGAGGAGCAAGACCGAATACCCCCCAGCAGAAAAAATAACCAAAATGAAAATACAGATAATAATAAAAACATATTTATAGCAAGTCTGAATGTCCGAACTTTACTTGCCAACAGTAGACTGACTGAGTTAATTAATTGCACCGATAGAGTAAAGTGGGACATTCTTGGCTTATGCGAAGTCAGAAGGGCAAAAGAAGTCATAGAAGAACACTCAAATTTTATCCTGTATCACAGCAACACTACGAAGGGAAGAAGGGGAGTTGGGTTCATAATAAAAAAGCACTTAAAAAACAACATTACCAGGTTGGAAACATTCTCTGACCGAGTTGTGTTACTAGAGATACAGTTCAGTAAAAACAAGACTTGGACTATTATACAGGCTTACGCCCCAATGGAAAAAAGCGCACCAATAGACCTACAAACTTTTTACGAAACTTTAGAAAAAGCAGTATCTTCCTCAACCTCGAAGAATTTAATTGTAATGGGAGATTTTAACGCTCAAATTGGAAAAAGACAATACGGCGAAGACATTGCATACGGGAAATTTTCTCATGGAATAAGGAGTCCCCATGGAAAGGAATTGATAAAATTTGCCCTAGAAAACAACCTAAAAATCACCAATACAATGTTCAGAAGAAAAAAGAAAAGGCTATGGACTTGGAAAACACCTAATAACATGCACTTCAACGAGATTGACTTCATCTTAACAAATAAACCGAATCAGATCAAAGAGTTTGACGTGATTAACACAAACTTCTACACTGATCATAGAATGGTAAGATGTCGACTCGTCACAAAAACCGCGAGGAAAATAACCCGCAATCCACCACCGGCATTGAGAATAATACCAGAGCTACCTGAAGAAAAATTGGAAGAGCTAAATGAAAAATTTGTTAGTACCATTGACAAAAGCGATGATTTACATGCGCAATATAGACATCTAAAAGAACAATTAACGAGCGTAATGCAAGATATGACAATCGAGAGGAAGAAAGCGAAGACAGGGATCAGTGAACATACTAAGAAGCTACTAGAAAGAAGAAAAATATTATACAAAGAAAAGAATACTAGAGAAAATAGGAAAGAAATCACTAAAATAAGCAAAGAAATAAATAGAAATATAGCCAAGGACAAAAAACAGTACAGACAAGAAATTTTGGAAAAACATATCAAGAAATCTGGAGCTATCAAAAAAGCGTTCAAGGAACTTACAGAAAAGAAAGAGTGGACAGCAAGTATAAGAACGAAGAAAAACACTATTGTATCTAAAAGACCTATAATAATACAGGAAGCAACCAAATTCTACGAAGATCTATACAACACAACGCATACACCGAACTTGGACATTGACAATAATAATTTAGAACCTTTGACTGTACCGAATATACTGACCAGTGAAATAAAACATGCAATTATGACTCAAAAAGATGACAAAGCGACAGGAGAAGACTGCATCACGAATGAGTTTTTGAAAGCTTTAAGTGACCCACTACTTTCCCCGTTACAGAAGATTTTTGACAACATCCTGAAAAAAGGGACTACGCCAGAGGAATGGAGCAAATCAACCACGATTTTGTTGCATAAAAAAGGAGATAGACGCGAATTGAGCAACTACAGACCAATCAGTCTCATGTCCAATATTTACAAAATCTTCTCAAAAATAATACTAAAGAGAATAACGCCAACGCTGGACCAAAACCAATCAGAAGAGCAGGCAGGATTTCGGAAGGGGTACTCGACAGTTGACCACATTCAGGTAGTGACCACGATTATAAGTAGATACACAGAGTACAACAAAATCCTATACATTGGCTTTATAGACTATACCAAAGCATTTGACAGTCTTGAGTACAATTCAATATGGCAAGCACTAAGAGAACAAGGAGTTGAAGAAGAGTATATCAATGTTCTTCATAATATATACTCAAAGAGCTCGGCGAAGATTAGGATGGAAAGAGACGGACCAGAATTTGCAGTCAAAAAAGGTGTAAGGCAGGGAGACCCAATGTCACCAAAAATATTTTGCGCAGTGCTGGAGATGATATTTAGAAATATAGATTGGCAAGACGAAGGAATAAATATAAATGGAGAACAGCTAAGTCACCTACGTTTCGCCGACGACATTGCAATCTTTGCCGAAACCCCACAAAAAATAGAAAGCATGATAATAGACCTCGCAAGAGAAAGTAAAAAAGTCGGACTATCACTAAATCCATCAAAGACTAAAATAATGACAAACGGGAGACGGGCTAAAGTAACAGTAGACAATGAAGATATAGAATATGTGACTGAATACACCTACTTGGGGCAATCGATGGCTTTCAAAGACCTGACAGAAAAAGAAGTAGATCGAAGAATCGGACTGGCTTGGAAAAAGTACTGGAGTCTCAAGGAGATTATGAAATGTAAAGACATTGATATTGCCATTAAAAGTAAAGTTTACAACATTGCAATATTACCTTGTCTGATATATGGTTGTCAGACATGGGCGTTAAGGAAAGAAGAAGAGAAGAAACTAGCCATATGTCAGAGAAAGATGGAAAGGAGTATGCTAGGAATAAGACTATCGGACAGAATTAGCAATAAGAAAATCAGACAAAAGACAAAGTTAAGAGACATAGTGAAAACCATAAGAACTTTGAAATGGAACTGGGCTGGACATGTTTGTAGAATGAAGAATGATAGATGGACAAAAAAGGTAATTGAATGGATCCCGAGAAGCGACTCACGCAAGAGAGGCAGGCCATATAGACGATGGGAGGATGTGTTCGCCCAGAGACACGGGCAAGAGTGGAAAAGACTTGCAAGAGACAGAATACAGTGGACTAAACTGGGGGAGGCCTACGCCAGAGAGGCGACAGATGTACTTAATTTAACCTTACCTAAACACATTGATTGACTTCACAGAATTTTTATTTGACTTAAAAAACAACATTTTTCGAAATTGACATTATGGGATAACAACATCAAAGATCTATATTTTAGAATTTTTATGTGACATTTATTAGACATGGAAAAATAATTTCTGCATAGTGTTATTAGTGGTGTTGTGTTGAATTGTGACATGTTTAAAAATTTAAATTACCTCTTATTCCCATTTATTGAAATTCTAAAGTGACATTTGAAGTATTTTATTGTAATAATCAACTGAGTATATCTGAAATAAAGGCTATTTTTATTTTTATTTTATTTTATTTTATTTTATTTTATTTTATTTATGTAAGACTCGAAAGAAAGATCTCAAGTTTATCGATACGTACAAAACGTATCGGTTACCTCACCATTTCATACTAATCCGCGATGAATAGACCGCGCGTTGACGTCACTCGAGCGCCGCGAGCTCGGTCGAGTCGAGCGAGCGCGAGCCGCGTACACGGCAATCTCGCCCCTGTTACCTGCGGTATCGGGTCGCAGTGCGCTGGCCGGTCGGCCGTGCTTGTGTGCGTGAGTACCTACACGACGGCCCCTGTTGCTTGCTGTGAATGTTACCTACGCTCCCAACTAGTTAGTTTCTACCCACTTTTTGGCTGTTTAACTATAATTAGCCTTCTTTTGTTTTATCCTATATCCAATGTTGTCAAAATGTAATGCTGTGCTAAAGCTTGCATAATGTAAAGATGTATAATGTATTACGATATTAGTCATAAATTCAACCTCTCATTGTTTAATCATCAGTAGGTATTCTCATCGCTAAAAGTTTTATATGAGTGGTATTCCAACTCGAAAACGCTCCGACTTCCATGTCAAAACATGCTAGGAAACTAGTTCATAACTATACCTAATGTACACTAGCATATTTTAATTGTAAATTACTTATGTGAAATAAAGACTTTTTGAAACTAAACTGACTTATTACACTTTGGGGTAAACTTCACGAGCCCTCGTTTGACCAATAAAAAAACTACCTACATTCTTTTGATAATTTCCATTCAATAAATGTTCATACAAATTTCATACTATTCATTTTCCGAGTGCTCATAAAGTTGAACATTTTATTATATACTCACTTTAGACAATAGAATAAAGAACGCCAGACCGAACGCAATGATAAGAATTGAGAAGACCATATCAGAACTTTTATGAGGGTTTGCAGTATTTCGAGGAACATCACCACATAGATGCCAACTTGGTCGAATCGTTGAAGGAGCAGGAGTAACTCGAACCAGGCGAGAAACACTGTTATTGATGCGGCAGAAAACTGTGCACATGGAAACAGAAAGAAAGTCAGTGTGAATCATATTTTACGACTACTTATAAACTTAAAAATTTAATAAAAATAGTTTAAATGCATAATTGCTGTAAACTATTAAATGACACATGTAAATATAGGTGATTTATTTCAGGCTTAACCAACTGTTACTAAAACTAATTTGGACACTGTAAAGAGGTGCCAAGTTAACTAAAAGTACAATGCTCAGACAAACTAAAAGTTGTTATGTTTGCAAAAACTTAGTAGTGATTTTCAATCACGAAAGCTCTTCAATGAGTCGTTACTATTTGTCACCAGAATCTGTTATAATTGGGGACATGCTACCGTATTTTACGGTGGCTCATTAAAAATGGCGTTGTAACACCCACCCACCTGTATATCGCTGTATCTTCCAAACACAGTCGGATAAACTGTAAGTGTAGAACTGATATAGAGCATCCAGGAAACCAGGTTTGAAGGGTCCACGGCGTAGTGCCATTTCTGCTGTTTCACGTTATAGAACTCGCGGAGCATGCATATAGAGTTGTATACTAATATGCCGACCGTGCTAACGTACATCACCAGTTTGGCTTCGAAATCTGAAAATTAAACACAAGCAAATGTGAGTTTTATTTCAAGCCGCTTAGTGGCAGGAATTGGCACCGGACAGAGATGAATGGCGTCTCTTGGTGGCGGAGGACAAGATCTGATTTGGGTCGTTGAGCCAACCTAGTGAGTTAAATGTGAGTTACTTGGTTGGTGGATGTTTGTTCCTCCTTCATAAAACATCAGATCACCATGATAGAGAAAGTGTGGCCTCGAGAGCGACATAGGCATAACATTTAACTGAAAATAAAATAGGCAAAACTGCGACCGTCAAAAGTGTTTTTTTTTATCTATCCATAGATAATGAAGAAGTTACATGTAGTATATTTTATCAAAATCAGTTATTTATGATACATTTTATATTCATATAGACAGCAATAAATCCGTATCCAATTTAATCATTGTAATATAACTGAACTAGAAATAAAATAAAATTTGCTCTATACATACCCGGCTCAAAACTAGACGACGTGTTCTTCGTACCATTTTCAACACCAGCAGTACCGTTTTGTAAATCCGTTTCGTTTTCTTGAGGAACGTTTATAACAGCTTGGTTGCTCGTCAGATGTTTCATTGCGGCTGTACTTGGGTTCACATTCAGCATCAGTAAATATGTGTAGACGGTCACAAATATAAGGAATATACAGTAGAATCGCAGGTTAGTCAGGTGAAAGTACTTTCCGTAAGAGTTCCATTTCATCTGCAAGTATTTCTGGCTCAGAGGGTGAGCTAGTAATTCCACTCGCCCGTGGCATACCATTGCCTGAAATTATAACATTTATTAGTTTATTGTTCACTCAATATATGCTAACATTTTCTTTATTAACACAATCTTACTTTAGGTTTATCAGAACTCAATTTAGTTTTGTTGGACCTAAAATATTCTAATTAACAATTGTAGATCAAATTACAAATATGAAATAAGCAAATAAGTAGGATATATACGTGAATAAATTTAAGATTTACATATAAAGAGTGTTTTATTTTTTGATGAGTATGTTATTAGTTTTAAATAAAACCAAATATGTGGAATCCCTTAAAAACTATTAAACATGACAAAATTTATACGGACACGTAAGCTTAATATCACAGATTTATTTTAGAAATACTGTCTCCAGCGTTGCCTACTCTCATTTGAAATTATTATTGTAATCGTTAGGAAAAAGATAAATCAATTCAACAATAATTACCAGTGTCGCCGCCATATTTTTTGTTTGGGATTGGTACATAAGTCAAAATAGTCAAAATAGTAACAAATTTTGTTTTCACACCAGTAATATTGAGATGTATGATACTAATATTTTATATCTACACTAATGTTGTAACATTCTACTTATGTTTCCAATACTTGACTTATAATTACTACTATTATAGCGCAGACAACAAAACACTCAATTTAAGCAATTTCACATAATGGTATAATATCCACATCGATATCGTAATATCTCATTATAACATCGATAAAACGCGACCAACCTGATTGCAATCAGGTTGGTCGCGTTTTAATGATGCGCGCAATGCGCTCTCATTGGTTAGATTTTAATGGCGGCAAAATCACTGTGACAATACAAGTACGCGTGAATTTAATTTAATAAATTAAAAGTTAAAAATGGATAGCGAATTCGTGAAGATAAAGTAGTGTATGCAACTGCATATAACACGGGTATTAAAACACTCGTTAACTCACACTCGTGTTTTAATACCCTTCATTATATGACAGTTGCATAAACTACTAATTTTATATCACCTACCATCATGTAACACAACTACATCTTGAAAAATAAATGAGCCTTTATCTTTAAGGAGAAAAAAAATGGTAGGTAGTAAAAAACTAGTTTTTCGTTTACCTTTTATTAAGAAATAAAAAAGGTAGCTTACATCTAAACAATTAGGTTTCCAAGCAATTACATATATTATATAATTAAATATATTATTAACACTAGATCATTATTAAAAATCCTTCATCTAATTAATTAAGGATACCTCATGTATCTATTTAATTCTTTATATTATTTTATTGTAAGTCCCGGCTGTTTGTCTGGTACGGCAGTCGTTAAGCCATGTCAGAGGCCCTTAGGACAGCCTGATAAACACTCGACACCAGAGTTGGCGACTCTATTATTATGAAATACTTAACGGATTGTAAATTAATCAATAATATGTTTGTTATTTTCCAATCAAAAGAGAAGAAACTGATAAAGCAAGCAAAATCATAATAATCAACTGATTGATAGAAGTTTATATGAAAGACGCAAACAAACATGATTTAAAAACATAACAAAAGTAGGTACATGATTTGAAACTTATACCATCTTATTACAAAACGCGGTTTATTAAATATTAATCTAGACTTTGAAAATAAAAAGTAGGTTCTTGTTGTTTAAACATCACATACAAACAATTAAAATGTCGACTTCAAATGAGAACGTTGATTTATCATTGGTAACATTTTTACAGTTTGATTATTATGACAGAAGAAAACACATTATGAACAACAAGAACACTGCATGAATTCAAAGTTCACCGCGTTTATAAGACCCTTTCTTACTTCAATGAAACAAAAACCAAAAAGTATAAAAAATCGTACAAAAATCTCAAAAAATATGTACTTAACAAAAATATTCAGCAACTTAATATCGTAAATATCAAAATCAAACGAAACGCAAAACAAAAACTTACATTTTGAAATCTTAGCAAATTACTTTAATTAATATAATTTACTAATAATTATAAGCAATACTTATTTCAATAAATTATGAACGAATATGATTTCAGATCTATCAGCAAAAAAAAAACAAATAACACATACACTTATGTAAATTTATGAATTGATAAGATATCAGAATCAGCCCCCTTAGACAAGAGCCGTATTTTAGTGAGCGTACTGTCGCTCACTTATGGAATAGAAAGAGCACGTCACTCCCATACATCGGTCTTTCTATTGTATAAGCGAGCATCAACGGTACGCTAACACTAAAATACGCCTCTTGTCTAAGAGGGATCCATCAAAAGTCTATAAAAAGAATATAACAATTTTCCGAAATCTGCGTCTGTTACGACATCATCTTGAAATATGATTTGTGATTCTTCTAACACAATTAAATACACGAACAAAATTGATATACCTCTTTACTATTCCCAGTTTGTGTTTCATCATCATTATTATCTTCAGTATGTCGCGCCTTCTTTTCTTGACTTTTTTGCTTGAGTATCTTTAGTTCCCGCAGATTTTCTTTTCCTATTGGCTTCAGAATTGGAAATTACAATTTCGTCGTCATTTCTGGGAACTTCTGCGTTTCGAATTCGATCGTCATTTCTTGTATCTTCATTAGAAAGTTCACAAAAAAGTCCGTCATTTAATTGATTTGATTCTCTATCATCTGTATTATGATTCTCAATGTTTGTATAGAGAAACAAACATTGAGAATCATAATACAGATGATAGAGAATTTCTGTATTGGGTTCCTTTTCTTGAAAGGTAACTTCACAACGACGAACACTCAGATCTATTGGTCTAATACTCAAATCAATCGGTTCTATACAGGAAACATGTTTAATGTTTGTTCCTCTATGTTCTGTATTGGGTTCCTTTTCTTGAAAGGTAACTTCACAACGACGAACACTCAGATCTATTGGTGTAATACTCAAATCAATCGGTTCTATACAGGAAACATGTTTAATGTTTGTTTCTCTATGTTCTGTATTGGGTTCCTTTTCTTGAAAGGTAACTTCACAACGACGAACACTCAGATCTATTGGTCTAATGCTCAAATCGATCGGTTCTATACAGGAAACATGTTTAATGTTTGTTCCTCTATGTTCTGTATTGGGTTCCTTTTCTTGAAAGGTAACTTCACAACGACGAACACTCAGATCTATTGGTCTAATACTCAAATCAATCGGTTCTATACAGGAAACATGTTTAATGTTTGTTTCTCTTTGATCTAAGGAGACGTTTTGTTCAAAATTAGCTGCACTAAAATGAATAAAATAAGATCTAAGATCTATTGGTTCTGTATATGAAACATATTCGATGTTTGATTCTCTGCCTTTTGTATTTGAAACCACATCTTCAATATTAGTGTCTCCGTTTTCTGTGTTCAATTTATTCTGTTCTTCACCGCGATTAATACTTAAATCTATTGGTTCTACATTTGTAAAATCTTCCATATCATCAATATTTGAATTTCTGCCTTCTGTATTTGAAACAACATCTTCAATATTAGCATCTCTATTCTCTCTAATGGAGTTGTCGCTATCCCCTTCATTTGATACGTTAAATCCAGTGTTTTCTTCACTACGATAAATACTTAAATCTATTGGCCCTACACTCGGAATATCTCCAAAATCATTAAAATTCGATACGACGAGACGAGTATGTTCAGTAGATTCTTCGCTAGATAGTGGATGTTGTGAAGAGCGGGTAACTTGCTGGAGCATCAAGTCGTGTTGTTGGCGTTGCGCTGAGCGAGCAGTGTGTTGATAGGACCCTGTGCTGAATCTCCACATATGAGTCCGAGGTAACTCTGGTGATGCATCGTGATCTTTATCTGAAACTGATATTAGTAATTGTTAGTTGTTTTTGATCTGTCTTTCAATAAATGCAAAGAATATATATATTCGAATGAAATAGAACCTTTTGCATTCTAAAATGTAATATGTGAGCGATGTACTGTTCTTATTTAATTAATAAGCTCCGCGTGCGTAAGATGAGCACGTTAAATTATTTAATATTTTTTGGGAATATCACTTATGTTGTGCAATAAAATTAACAAATTTTAAATTAATAACAATTTTGTTAAAATAGACTAAAATGTCTCACTATTATTATTCGAAGAAAATCTGAACATCAACTTACTTGGAGTTTTATTAGCATGTGCTGGTTCAGCATCAGAGTGCTGGTGAAGAATTGATGAAGCTCGATGTGTTTCAGCATTAGTGGTCACTAATATATGACGACCGGAGTTGAGGGTAGAATCTAAAATAAAAAAAGTTAGGTTATTTTTTTATTCCAAAATCGTTCATTAATTATAACAATAATTGATATGTACATCGGTTGTAATAATTGATGTGAAATTATTTGAATCTGGTAATTTAATAAATGTTCGGAATTTTAAAATCTATCTTGGAAGTTTTTTTTGTAAAGAAAATGTATAAAGTTTTGTTTTTATTTTGAATATATTTTTTCCTTACAAATGTATATCTCAACATAGTAAGTAAATTCGTACAAAAATAGACCTACTGTCAAGAGTCTTCACACCGCTGTAAGGGTCACTGATAGGTATAACCAATGTGTTTAATGTATTTTAACAAATAGCCGGGAACTACAATTTATCGTGTACGTTACATATTTGAATTCTTTATTGTAAACAAAGAAGTAGAGATACAATTTAGTGCCAAAAATGCTGATATGCTCGCTAAGGCCAAGCCTTTAAAAAAAGGTAGAGCAGAATGTAATCGGTCGCACAAACTTGGTTGACTTTATGTATAGCCCACCTTGAGTTTTATCAGCATGTGCTGACTCAGCATCAGAAGGCGGGTGAGGAGTTGATGGAACTCTATATACTTCAGCATTAGTTGTCACTATTTTATGACGACCGGAAACAGTGGTAGAACCTGAAATAGAAAAATAAAATAGTTATTTTAAATTTAGGCACTAGGTGTATTAAAAACAATAACTTGTTTATTAGGAAAGTAACTAAATTCGTATAAGAATGGCCAACTTTGGATTTACGATCGCCGTACCTAATATGACCAAGATTTGTATGAATCTTGACAAACAGTCGGGATCTGTACCTCTAGTATGAGTTTTAATAGTAAACTTGCACGAAAAAAGTTTTGGTAAATTTCCATACACTTTAAAAAATAAGCCCTCTAGCGGATACTTTTGAAACTAATCGGTACCACGAGTGTCAATCGGCAAAAGTTTTCATAAACCAAAACTTTTTACGTGAGCCAAGTGAATGATTTGGAACGATTTTGGCCGTTTTGGCAGTATGAGTGGTCGTTTTTTGTCACATTTGACAGCTTTCATGTAGTCTAACGTTTTGGAAACTACAACGTTTTCGTTTTGTTACTCACTGAAAAATATTCAGTGAGACGCGACGATTTTCACCGAAAATATTATGTTTGGACGAAATTACCTTGCGTGGGCGATTGTAGACGACGAAGAAGCTTCCTGCCGCGAAGAAGAACGGCAGGAAATCACTTGGAGACGTAGTTTTATGTCTCCAAGTCGTATATCGGACACACATTTTGTCCAGAGATACCGCCTCTCTGAAGGACGGTTTTAACTATGTTTGTAGCATTTTAAAACCGTACCTCAAAGACTCGCAACGAGTTTCTATGGAAACTAAGGTACTTGATACGTGTTTAAAACATATTTTACATAACTACATACATAACCTATAATTTTAATTCAATATGTTTTAGGTACTCTGCGCGATGCTTTTTTATGCCAATGGAGACTACCAAAGAGTGGTAGGAGTGGCTACTGCTTCTCGCAAGAAGCGATAAGTGGTTTTATTACACAGGTGACCAAAGCCATTAACCACCCAAACATTCTAAGTGAGTTTATAAAGTTACCAACAACACCGGAAACGGTATGAAATACGTCAAATATAGACATATGGCGGCAAATTGTTTATCTCTTATTTTTCTACGTGACAGGAAGAGAAAGTCTTATCTTTTCAGCCGAGAAGCATAGACAAACTATGATAGTTAAAAAAGTTCGAATGAACGATATGATATCCTATATCGTGTAAACGCAATACTACACGTATCACAGTAAGTGAACTCGAGGTACCGATTTTACGAAAAACTTGAAGTATTGAGTTTACACGATACGTCTCGTCGTTTTGGTATTGTGCAAACTCAAACTAGGGGCACTGATATTTATCTATTTATTTATTTATTTATAATGGTAAACAAAACAGAATGTGTTCCCAAATAAGCTAATAATATTTATCGAGTTAGATAGTTTAATACACAAAAACAAATAACTTACTTTGAGTTTTCTCAGCATGTGCTTGTTCCGCGTCAGAATGCTGGTGAGGAGTTGATGGGAGACGACGTATTTCAACATTACTTGTCACTAATATATAACTTCCGGAGTTAGAGGAAGATTCTAAAAAAAAAACAGTTTTATATTATTTCAGTACTATATTAATCAAAAATAATAATAACCTGTAGGTATATCAGGTGAGTAAATAAATTCGTATGAGAGAGGCCAACTCTGGTGTCGAGATGTATACCTATATAAGTTAAGTACATACTTAGAATATATCTTTAATTTTATAAAAATAATCTGACATGTAATTCGAACAAATTATTAATAAAATGTTTATCTGTTTATCTGAGAGTATATCAAGCCACCCTAAGGGCCTATACTGTCGGGACCATACTTTATTTTTCTGTAAAAACTTAGTGATCAAACTTGTTGTTTTTTTAAGATTTCACAAAGAACGCAGGTTGTCACTGGCGGAGGAATATTATTCTAGCATTTAGTAGCTGCACAGTGGAAGCTTCCTCTGAAGGCGGCATTAGCTTGTCTCTCTGAGAAGCGCAGACACATACGCGGAGGCGTGACGCCGGCGCAACACAACTTAACAATTTAGATCCTAACAAGAGGATGCTTCCGGGTTCACCGGAAACATGGATAACATTAAATACTAGTTTTTTATTGTAAAGTGTTACAGTTGAATTGCTTAAAAGGCATTTTATAGCTGTATTTAGGTATTGTATCTTTTAGTGAGTTTACTATTCTTTGTCATGTAGGTATTCATGTTAAACTATGACGTAATTTACCTAAGCACCTAGTTATTATATTGGGAGATGACTCTGGCCTCGTAACACAGTCTTACGGCTACCACGAGGTCAGAGGATACACACGTTATTGTACAATATTTACGTCAAATAAATGTTTTTTTTTTTTGGATGATGATAGCATCATACACATCATCTGATGATAGCATCAGCGAGTGGCTGACCCGAAAAAGGCGGAAGACGCGCTTTATCCACCGCAGTAGTGGCACAGAATACATGTGGTGGGCAACGATGACGTTATTTCGTCTACAACGAGCGGTGAAATGTTGAAACTAACATTTCCATCGAAACGAGAATAAATACTTATATCGACTGGACTATAGTCAATGTGCTTTTTGGTACCTCCAAATCCGTTCACATAAGTACGCTCTGAGTTGCAAAGTGTTAAATTCACCAAATTGAAAGCAACATTTGTTTGTTATTGAGCAGATTTGTGAGGCGGGATCTAGTAACGGGTAGAGTTAAAAGGAACTCACCATACAATACACTCGTTTCTTCCGGTCTGCTCATGGAACTGACGTCACCAGTCTCTGATGATGAACTGGACCCAGGGAGACTGCCTGAGGCTTCCTCGGTGGAAACTACGACCATTGAATGGCCGGAGTCGGACGATGCTGCAATTATATTATACATATAAACCTTTTCTGAATCACAAATAATAACACTTGCGAAGCCGCGGGCGAAAGCTAGTTTAAACCTTTAACCTGCGAGGGTATGACATACTTAACTAGCGTGTATTTGCGAGAAGTGGCGAGTATTTTTACATTGTTTTGGAGGATGTTTTATTTACAATAATAAAATATAAAAACAAGGGAAGAAAAACTAAACATACTACTTCTAACTACTACAAATAGGGGCACTTAGAAAATCTTTAGAAAAGCCTAAAGATAATCTAAGTGCTCCAGCCCACTACCAGAGGGCAGCATGCCCAGCATACTGGCCGCATTACCACGCTGGATGGCAATGCTGATACGTTGATACGTTTGGAGGATAATATGTATGTCCGCAGACGATCCTACGAAGGTACGATATGATTAGCTTGCCCCTGCGAGGGGAACGCTTACCTTTCTAACAATTTCAAGTGAGATGAATAGAATAATTGTCACAGGTTAACGAAATTGCAGCAAAAACTCTTAGACTCTTAACTCTTTGACTTCTATAATGCACGTCAATCCACGTCAATTGAGTAAGTATACAATAATTAACTGTATATTTGTTTATAAATATAATACGTCAGCTATTAGTTAAATCGATCAAGAAAATAAGAAAAGCTAAGCCATTGGTTCCATTTTGCCAAAAAAAGAGATATCAAGATGTAAATCCGTATTCACGATCCTTCTATAGCTATATTAGCACATATGTATAATTGGAACTGTATTGTAATGTTACAAATTTAACTCGTATCTATCACAGTTTCTTAAATTATGGACTTGAAAAGCCGATTAGGTAGTCACTTTTTCTGCCACAAATAACATTACACGGTGAGGATCCTTCCGATACGTGTTATACACTTCATAAAATTATTAAATTGTAAGCAAAGTAAATTAACACTATTAAATTTAGATGTAAAAAAGACATGTGGGTTACTCTATTGTATTAGAACATCATTTATCTGCATTAGAAAAATACTGCGTGAAACCTGCGAGGTTCAAATCTTGCGAAGTTATCTAGCAGATCGTTTTTAACAATGATGCATACTCGGCCCCCCTTTTTTTTTACCTCAGCGACGGCGCATATTCGTGATTCATCGAATTGAAATTCTAGTTTGATCACTCGTGAATATCGTTGGAACGCCGTGTTAACATGTTAGTGTAATAGTTTACTTGTAAAACACAGTAATAGCTACATCGTATGTACGGAGGTACATACACATACAAGTATTAAAATTACTGAAAGGCAATCCACAAATAATTTTGAACATTACGTTAAAAAATATTGATTAAAATATACTGAGGGTAGATATTAAAGAAAAAATTAATAATTCAGTTTCCAAGTACACAATATTAAAGCCAGGCAAAAGAAATAGATCATGCAAGAAAATTGAGGGTATTCTAAAACTATTTATAATAAAAGGAAACAATTCAAATGGTAAAGTCGAACGGTAACACCGTTAAAAATCACTTTACCAATAAAATAAAGTCAAGTGGAATTAAACTTACTGCTTTCCATTGGAACAGACTAGCGACTTGTCGCTGCGGCAAACTCAACGCTAATGAAAAGAGGTCGAACCATCTTCACCTTCATGGTTCGGTCGCCGGTGTGAGTGTGCGAGCGAGACAGAACGATAAAAGTGCATAAAGATCGAAAGAGAGGGAAAAAGGAAGCGGAAAACACGGTTGGCAACCGTGTTTTCTGCTTCCTTTTGCCCCCTCTCTCTAACAATTTATTAAGTTTTAAAATAACGGTCAAGTTAAATACTTATTAAGTAATTATCGGACTGAGTTTTCACAAAATATCGTTAAAATTAATTCAAAATTCTGTTACAATTTTCGAAATAGGATTTTATATATTTTCAATGAGTGCCGAGAAAAAAACATGTAGTTTTTTAACGAACCTCAGCGAACTTTATGGTAAAAGAGAGATGAAGACTCCTTCCCAAGAACTACTTTTCACAGAAATTGGTTCAAAAATATTGGCAGCACTTGTCTTGATAAAAATAAATTATTGAGAAATATAGTTTAAAAAACGCGGTTTATTAAATATTAATCTAGACTTTGAAAATAAAAAGTAGGTTCTTGTTGTTTAAACATCACATACAAACAATTAAAATGTCGACTTCAAATGAGAACGTTGATTTATCATTGGTAACATTTTTACAGTTTGATTATTATGACAGAAGAAAACACATTATGAACAACAAGAACACTGCATGAATTCAAAGTTCACCGCGTTTATAAGACCCTTTCTTACTTCAATGAAACAAAAACCAAAAAGTATAAAAAATCGTACAAAAATCTCAAAAAATATGTACTTAACAAAAATATTCAGCAACTTAATATCGTAAATATCAAAATCAAACGAAACGCAAAACAAAAACTTACATTTTGAAATCTTAGCA
Source organism: Macaria liturata (assembly GCA_964023185.1). Classification (NCBI taxonomy): domain Eukaryota; kingdom Metazoa; phylum Arthropoda; class Insecta; order Lepidoptera; family Geometridae; genus Macaria; species Macaria liturata. The sequence continues at coordinate 7,600,392 of OZ026808.1, forward strand.
AATTACTTTAATTAATATAATTTACTAATAATTATAAGCAATACTTATTTCAATAAATTATGAACGAATATGATTTCAGATCTATCAGCAAAAAAAAAACAAATAACACATACACTTATGTAAATTTATGAATTGATAAGATATCAGAATCAGCCCCCTTAGACAAGAGCCGTATTTTAGTGAGCGTACTGTCGCTCACTTATGGAATAGAAAGAGCACGTCACTCCCATACATCGGTCTTTCTATTGTATAAGCGAGCATCAACGGTACGCTAACACTAAAATACGCCTCTTGTCTAAGAGGGATCCATCAAAAGTCTATAAAAAGAATATAACAATTTTCCGAAATCTGCGTCTGTTACGACATCATCTTGAAATATGATTTGTGATTCTTCTAACACAATTAAATACACGAACAAAATTGATATACCTCTTTACTATTCCCAGTTTGTGTTTCATCATCATTATTATCTTCAGTATGTCGCGCCTTCTTTTCTTGACTTTTTTGCTTGAGTATCTTTAGTTCCCGCAGATTTTCTTTTCCTATTGGCTTCAGAATTGGAAATTACAATTTCGTCGTCATTTCTGGGAACTTCTGCGTTTCGAATTCGATCGTCATTTCTTGTATCTTCATTAGAAAGTTCACAAAAAAGTCCGTCATTTAATTGATTTGATTCTCTATCATCTGTATTATGATTCTCAATGTTTGTATAGAGAAACAAACATTGAGAATCATAATACAGATGATAGAGAATTTCTGTATTGGGTTCCTTTTCTTGAAAGGTAACTTCACAACGACGAACACTCAGATCTATTGGTCTAATACTCAAATCAATCGGTTCTATACAGGAAACATGTTTAATGTTTGTTCCTCTATGTTCTGTATTGGGTTCCTTTTCTTGAAAGGTAACTTCACAACGACGAACACTCAGATCTATTGGTCTAATACTCAAATCAATCGGTTCTATACAGGAAACATGTTTAATGTTTGTTTCTCTATGTTCTGTATTGGGTTCCTTTTCTTGAAAGGTAACTTCACAACGACGAACACTCAGATCTATTGGTCTAATGCTCAAATCGATCGGTTCTATACAGGAAACATGTTTAATGTTTGTTCCTCTATGTTCTGTATTGGGTTCCTTTTCTTGAAAGGTAACTTCACAACGACGAACACTCAGATCTATTGGTCTAATACTCAAATCAATCGGTTCTATACAGGAAACATGTTTAATGTTTGTTTCTCTTTGATCTAAGGAGACGTTTTGTTCAAAATTAGCTGCACTAAAATGAATAAAATAAGATCTAAGATCTATTGGTTCTGTATATGAAACATATTCGATGTTTGATTCTCTGCCTTTTGTATTTGAAACCACATCTTCAATATTAGTGTCTCCGTTTTCTGTGTTCAATTTATTCTGTTCTTCACCGCGATTAATACTTAAATCTATTGGTTCTACATTTGTAAAATCTTCCATATCATCAATATTTGATTTTCTGCCTTCTGTATTTGAAACAACATCTTCAATATTAGCATCTCTATTCTCTCTAATGGAGTTGTCGCTATCCCCTTCATTTGATACGTTAAATCCAGTGTTTTCTTCACTACGATAAATACTTAAATCTATTGGCCCTACACTCGGAATATCTCCAAAATCATTAAAATTCGATACGACGAGACGAGTATGTTCAGTAGATTCTTCGCTAGATAGTGGATGTTGTGAAGAGCGGGTAACTTGCTGGAGCATCAAGTCGTGTTGTTGGCGTTGCGCTGAGCGAGCAGTGTGTTGATAGGACCCTGTGCTGAATCTCCACATATGAGTCCGAGGTAACTCTGGTGATGCATCGTGATCTTTATCTGAAACTGATATTAGTAATTGTTAGTTGTTTTTGATCTGTCTTTCAATAAATGCAAAGAATATATATATTCGAATGAAATAGAACCTTTTGCATTCTAAAATGTAATATGTGAGCGATGTACTGTTCTTATTTAATTAATAAGCTCCGCGTGCGTAAGATGAGCACGTTAAATTATTTAATATTTTTTGGGAATATCACTTATGTTGTGCAATAAAATTAACAAATTTTAAATTAATAACAATTTTGTTAAAATAGACTAAAATGTCTCACTATTATTATTCGAAGAAAATCTGAACATCAACTTACTTGGAGTTTTATTAGCATGTGCTGGTTCAGCATCAGAGTGCTGGTGAAGAATTGATGAAGCTCGATGTGTTTCAGCATTAGTGGTCACTAATATATGACGACCGGAGTTGAGGGTAGAATCTAAAATAAAAAAAGTTAGGTTATTTTTTTATTCCAAAATCGTTCATTAATTATAACAATAATTGATATGTACATCGGTTGTAATAATTGATGTGAAATTATTTGAATCTGGTAATTTAATAAATGTTCGGAATTTTAAAATCTATCTTGGAAGTTTTTTTTTGTAAAGAAAATGTATAAAGTTTTGTTTTTATTTTGAATATATTTTTTCCTTACAAATGTATATCTCAACATAGTAAGTAAATTCGTACAAAAATAGACCTACTGTCAAGAGTCTTCACACCGCTGTAAGGGTCACTGATAGGTATAACCAATGTGTTTAATGTATTTTAACAAATAGCCGGGAACTACAATTTATCGTGTACGTTACATATTTGAATTCTTTATTGTAAACAAAGAAGTAGAGATACAATTTAGTGCCAAAAATGCTGATATGCTCGCTAAGGCCAAGCCTTTAAAAAAAGGTAGAGCAGAATGTAATCGGTCGCACAAACTTGGTTGACTTTATGTATAGCCCACCTTGAGTTTTATCAGCATGTGCTGACTCAGCATCAGAAGGCGGGTGAGGAGTTGATGGAACTCTATATACTTCAGCATTAGTTGTCACTATTTTATGACGACCGGAAACAGTGGTAGAACCTGAAATAGAAAAATAAAATAGTTATTTTAAATTTAGGCACTAGGTGTATTAAAAACAATAACTTGTTTATTAGGAAAGTAACTAAATTCGTATAAGAATGGCCAACTTTGGATTTACGATCGCCGTACCTAATATGACCAAGATTTGTATGAATCTTGACAAACAGTCGGGATCTGTACCTCTAGTATGAGTTTTAATAGTAAACTTGCACGAAAAAAGTTTTGGTAAATTTCCATACACTTTAAAAAATAAGCCCTCTAGCGGATACTTTTGAAACTAATCGGTACCACGAGTGTCAATCGGCAAAAGTTTTCATAAACCAAAACTTTTTACGTGAGCCAAGTGAATGATTTGGAACGATTTTGGCCGTTTTGGCAGTATGAGTGGTCGTTTTTTGTCACATTTGACAGCTTTCATGTAGTCTAACGTTTTGGAAACTACAACGTTTTCGTTTTGTTACTCACTGAAAAATATTCAGTGAGACGCGACGATTTTCACCGAAAATATTATGTTTGGACGAAATTACCTTGCGTGGGCGATTGTAGACGACGAAGAAGCTTCCTGCCGCGAAGAAGAACGGCAGGAAATCACTTGGAGACGTAGTTTTATGTCTCCAAGTCGTATATCGGACACACATTTTGTCCAGAGATACCGCCTCTCTGAAGGACGGTTTTAACTATGTTTGTAGCATTTTAAAACCGTACCTCAAAGACTCGCAACGAGTTTCTATGGAAACTAAGGTACTTGATACGTGTTTAAAACATATTTTACATAACTACATACATAACCTATAATTTTAATTCAATATGTTTTAGGTACTCTGCGCGATGCTTTTTTATGCCAATGGAGACTACCAAAGAGTGGTAGGAGTGGCTACTGCTTCTCGCAAGAAGCGATAAGTGGTTTTATTACACAGGTGACCAAAGCCATTAACCACCCAAACATTCTAAGTGAGTTTATAAAGTTCCCAACAACACCGGAAACGGTATGAAATACGTCAAATATAGACATATGGCGGCAAATTGTTTATCTCTTATTTTTCTACGTGACAGGAAGAGAAAGTCTTATCTTTTCAGCCGAGAAGCATAGACAAACTATGATAGTTAAAAAAGTTCGAATGAACGATATGATATCCTATATCATGTAAACGCAATACTACACGTATCACAGTAAGTGAACTCGAGGTACCGATTTTACGAAAAACTTGAAGTATTGAGTTTACACGATACGTCTCGTCGTTTTGGTATTGTGCAAACTCAAACTAGGGGCACTGATATTTATCTATTTATTTATTTATTTATAATGGTAAACAAAACAGAATGTGTTCCCAAATAAGCTAATAATATTTATCGAGTTAGATAGTTTAATACACAAAAACAAATAACTTACTTTGAGTTTTCTCAGCATGTGCTTGTTCCGCGTCAGAATGCTGGTGAGGAGTTGATGGGAGACGACGTATTTCAACATTACTTGTCACTAATATATAACTTCCGGAGTTAGAGGAAGATTCTAAAAAAAAAACAGTTTTATATTATTTCAGTACTATATTAATCAAAAATAATAATAACCTGTAGGTATATCAGGTGAGTAAATAAATTCGTATGAGAGAGGCCAACTCTGGTGTCGAGATGTATACCTATATAAGTTAAGTACATACTTAGAATATATCTTTAATTTTATAAAAATAATCTGACATGTAATTCGAACAAATTATTAATAAAATGTTTATCTGTTTATCTGAGAGTATATCAAGCCACCCTAAGGGCCTATACTGTCGGGACCATACTTTATTTTTCTGTAAAAACTTAGTGATCAAACTTGTTGTTTTTTTAAGATTTCACAAAGAACGCAGGTTGTCACTGGCGGAGGAATATTATTCTAGCATTTAGTAGCTGCACAGTGGAAGCTTCCTCTGAAGGCGGCATTAGCTTGTCTCTCTGAGAAGCGCAGACACATACGCGGAGGCGTGACGCCGGCGCAACACAACTTAACAATTTAGATCCTAACAAGAGGATGCTTCCGGGTTCACCGGAAACATGGATAACATTAAATACTAGTTTTTTATTGTAAAGTGTTACAGTTGAATTGCTTAAAAGGCATTTTATAGCTGTATTTAGGTATTGTATCTTTTAGTGAGTTTACTATTCTTTGTCATGTAGGTATTCATGTTAAACTATGACGTAATTTACCTAAGCACCTAGTTATTATATTGGGAGATGACTCTGGCCTCGTAACACAGTCTTACGGCTACCACGAGGTCAGAGGATACACACGTTATTGTACAATATTTACGTCAAATAAATGTTTTTTTTTTTGGATGATGATAGCATCATACACATCATCTGATGATAGCATCAGCGAGTGGCTGACCCGAAAAAGGCGGAAGACGCGCTTTATCCACCGCAGTAGTGGCACAGAATACATGTGGTGGGCAACGATGACGTTATTTCGTCTACAACGAGCGGTGAAATGTTGAAACTAACATTTCCATCGAAACGAGAATAAATACTTATATCGACTGGACTATAGTCAATGTGCTTTTTGGTACCTCCAAATCCGTTCACATAAGTACGCTCTGAGTTGCAAAGTGTTAAATTCACCAAATTGAAAGCAACATTTGTTTGTTATTGAGCAGATTTGTGAGGCGGGATCTAGTAACGGGTAGAGTTAAAAGGAACTCACCATACAATACACTCGTTTCTTCCGGTCTGCTCATGGAACTGACGTCACCAGTCTCTGATGATGAACTGGACCCAGGGAGACTGCCTGAGGCTTCCTCGGTGGAAACTACGACCATTGAATGGCCGGAGTCGGACGATGCTGCAATTATATTATACATATAAACCTTTTCTGAATCACAAATAATAACACTTGCGAAGCCGCGGGCGAAAGCTAGTTTAAACCTTTAACCTGCGAGGGTATGACATACTTAACTAGCGTGTATTTGCGAGAAGTGGCGAGTATTTTTACATTGTTTTGGAGGATGTTTTATTTACAATAATAAAATATAAAAACAAGGGAAGAAAAACTAAACATACTACTTCTAACTACTACAAATAGGGGCACTTAGAAAATCTTTAGAAAAGCCTAAAGATAATCTAAGTGCTCCAGCCTACTACCAGAGGGCAGCATGCCCAGCATACTGGCCGCATTACCACGCTGGATGGCAATGCTGATACGTTGATACGTTTGGAGGATAATATGTATGTCCGCAGACGATCCTACGAAGGTACGATATGATTAGCTTGCCCCTGCGAGGGGAACGCTTACCTTTCTAACAATTTCAAGTGAGATGAATAGAATAATTGACACAGGTTAACGAAATTGCAGCAAAAACTCTTAGACTCTTAACTCTTTGACTTCTATAATGCACGTCAATCCACGTCAATTGAGTAAGTATACAATAATTAACTGTATATTTGTTTATAAATATAATACGTCAGCTATTAGTTAAATCGATCAAGAAAATAAGAAAAGCTAAGCCATTGGTTCCATTTTGCCAAAAAAAGAGATATCAAGATGTAAATCCGTATTCACGATCCTTCTATAGCTATATTAGCACATATGTATAATTGGAACTGTATTGTAATGTTACAAATTTAACTCGTATCTATCACAGTTTCTTAAATTATGGACTTGAAAAGCCGATTAGGTAGTCACTTTTTCTGCCACAAATAACATTACACGGTGAGGATCCTTCCGATACGTGTTATACACTTCATAAAATTATTAAATTGTAAGCAAAGTAAATTAACACTATTAAATTTAGATGTAAAAAAGACATGTGGGTTACTCTATTGTATTAGAACATCATTTATCTGCATTAGAAAAATACTGCGTGAAACCTGCGAGGTTCAAATCTTGCGAAGTTATCTAGCAGATCGTTTTTAACAATGATGCATACTCGGCCCCCCTTTTTTTTTACCTCAGCGACGGCGCATATTCGTGATTCATCGAATTGAAATTCTAGTTTGATCACTCGTGAATATCGTTGGAACGCCGTGTTAACATGTTAGTGTAATAGTTTACTTGTAAAACACAGTAATAGCTACATCGTATGTACGGAGGTACATACACATACAAGTATTAAAATTACTGAAAGGCAATCATTTATTTACACTTAAAATAACTAGTTACAGATCTTAATGCTATGTACTTAATAATTACTACATAGACATTAAGCACTGGGTGCACTACATTGCACACTAAGTCGAAACTTGTGTCGTGCAATGTAGGCTCTTTCCGTTGATTCATAGATGTAGGTACATAGGTATATGGAATAAAAACTACAAGTGATAATAAAAACAACAAGTATTACCTATGTACTTGAGTGTAGTTCTTAATAAAAAAAATAGAAAAATAAATAAATCTAATTATCAGAAATTAGTATAGCTGCACATGTTCGTGCAATCCACAAATAATTTTGAACATTACGTTAAAAAATATTGATTAAAATATACTGAGGGTAGATATTAAAGAAAAAATTAATAATTCAGTTTCCAAGTACACAATATTAAAGCCAGGCAAAAGAAATAGATCATGCAAGAAAATTGAGGGTATTCTAAAACTATTTATAATAAAAGGAAACAATTCAAATGGTAAAGTCGAACGGTAACACCGTTAAAAATCACTTTACCAATAAAATAAAGTCAAGTGGAATTAAACTTACTGCTTTCCATTGGAACAGACTAGCGACTTGTCGCTGCGGCAAACTCAACGCTAATGAAAAGAGGTCGAACCATCTTCACCTTCATGGTTCGGTCGCCGGTGTGAGTGTGCGAGCGAGACAGAACGATAAAAGTGCATAAAGATCGAAAGAGAGGGAAAAAGGAAGCGGAAAACACGGTTGGCAACCGTGTTTTCTGCTTCCTTTTGCCCCCTCTCTCTAACAATTTATTAAGTTTTAAAATAACGGTCAAGTTAAATACTTATTAAGTAATTATCGGACTGAGTTTTCACAAAATATCGTTAAAATTAATTCAAAATTCTGTTACAATTTTCGAAATAGGATTTTATATATTTTCAATGAGTGCCGAGAAAAAAACATGTAGTTTTTTAACGAACCTCAGCGAACTTTATGGTAAAAGAGAGATGAAGACTCCTTCCCAAGAACTACTTTTCACAGAAATTGGTTCAAAAATATTGGCAGCACTTGTCTTGATAAAAATAAATTATTGAGAAATATAGTTTAAAAAACGCGGTTTATTAAATATTAATCTAGACTTTGAAAATAAAAAGTAGGTTCTTGTTGTTTAAACATCACATACAAACAATTAAAATGTCGACTTCAAATGAGAACGTTGATTTATCATTGGTAACATTTTTACAGTTTGATTATTATGACAGAAGAAAACACATTATGAACAACAAGAACACTGCATGAATTCAAAGTTCACCGCGTTTATAAGACCCTTTCTTACTTCAATGAAACAAAAACCAAAAAGTATAAAAAATCGTACAAAAATCTCAAAAAATATGTACTTAACAAAAATATTCAGCAACTTAATATCGTAAATATCAAAATCAAACGAAACGCAAAACAAAAACTTACATTTTGAAATCTTAGCAAATTACTTTAATTAATATAATTTACTAATAATTATAAGCAATACTTATTTCAATAAATTATGAACGAATATGATTTCAGATCTATCAGCAAAAAAAAAACAAATAACACATACACTTATGTAAATTTATGAATTGATAAGATATCAGAATCAGCCCCCTTAGACAAGAGCCGTATTTTAGTGAGCGTACTGTCGCTCACTTATGGAATAGAAAGAGCACGTCACTCCCATACATCGGTCTTTCTATTGTATAAGCGAGCATCAACGGTACGCTAACACTAAAATACGCCTCTTGTCTAAGAGGGATCCATCAAAAGTCTATAAAAAGAATATAACAATTTTCCGAAATCTGCGTCTGTTACGACATCATCTTGAAATATGATTTGTGATTCTTCTAACACAATTAAATACACGAACAAAATTGATATACCTCTTTACTATTCCCAGTTTGTGTTTCATCATCATTATTATCTTCAGTATGTCGCGCCTTCTTTTCTTGACTTTTTTGCTTGAGTATCTTTAGTTCCCGCAGATTTTCTTTTCCTATTGGCTTCAGAATTGGAAATTACAATTTCGTCGTCATTTCTGGGAACTTCTGCGTTTCGAATTCGATCGTCATTTCTTGTATCTTCATTAGAAAGTTCACAAAAAAGTCCGTCATTTAATTGATTTGATTCTCTATCATCTGTATTATGATTCTCAATGTTTGTATAGAGAAACAAACATTGAGAATCATAATACAGATGATAGAGAATTTCTGTATTGGGTTCCTTTTCTTGAAAGGTAACTTCACAACGACGAACACTCAGATCTATTGGTCTAATACTCAAATCAATCGGTTCTATACAGGAAACATGTTTAATGTTTGTTCCTCTATGTTCTGTATTGGGTTCCTTTTCTTGAAAGGTAACTTCACAACGACGAACACTCAGATCTATTGGTGTAATACTCAAATCAATCGGTTCTATACAGGAAACATGTTTAATGTTTGTTTCTCTATGTTCTGTATTGGGTTCCTTTTCTTGAAAGGTAACTTCACAACGACGAACACTCAGATCTATTGGTCTAATGCTCAAATCGATCGGTTCTATACAGGAAACATGTTTAATGTTTGTTCCTCTATGTTCTGTATTGGGTTCCTTTTCTTGAAAGGTAACTTCACAACGACGAACACTCAGATCTATTGGTCTAATACTCAAATCAATCGGTTCTATACAGGAAACATGTTTAATGTTTGTTTCTCTTTGATCTAAGGAGACGTTTTGTTCAAAATTAGCTGCACTAAAATGAATAAAATAAGATCTAAGATCTATTGGTTCTGTATATGAAACATATTCGATGTTTGATTCTCTGCCTTTTGTATTTGAAACCACATCTTCAATATTAGTGTCTCCGTTTTCTGTGTTCAATTTATTCTGTTCTTCACCGCGATTAATACTTAAATCTATTGGTTCTACATTTGTAAAATCTTCCATATCATCAATATTTGATTTTCTGCCTTCTGTATTTGAAACAACATCTTCAATATTAGCATCTCTATTCTCTCTAATGGAGTTGTCGCTATCCCCTTCATTTGATACGTTAAATCCAGTGTTTTCTTCACTACGATAAATACTTAAATCTATTGGCCCTACACTCGGAATATCTCCAAAATCATTAAAATTCGATACGACGAGACGAGTATGTTCAGTAGATTCTTCGCTAGATAGTGGATGTTGTGAAGAGCGGGTAACTTGCTGGAGCATCAAGTCGTGTTGTTGGCGTTGCGCTGAGCGAGCAGTGTGTTGATAGGACCCTGTGCTGAATCTCCACATATGAGTCCGAGGTAACTCTGGTGATGCATCGTGATCTTTATCTGAAACTGATATTAGTAATTGTTAGTTGTTTTTGATCTGTCTTTCAATAAATGCAAAGAATATATATATTCGAATGAAATAGAACCTTTTGCATTCTAAAATGTAATATGTGAGCGATGTACTGTTCTTATTTAATTAATAAGCTCCGCGTGCGTAAGATGAGCACGTTAAATTATTTAATATTTTTTGGGAATATCACTTATGTTGTGCAATAAAATTAACAAATTTTAAATTAATAACAATTTTGTTAAAATAGACTAAAATGTCTCACTATTATTATTCGAAGAAAATCTGAACATCAACTTACTTGGAGTTTTATTAGCATGTGCTGGTTCAGCATCAGAGTGCTGGTGAAGAATTGATGAAGCTCGATGTGTTTCAGCATTAGTGGTCACTAATATATGACGACCGGAGTTGAGGGTAGAATCTAAAATAAAAAAAGTTAGGTTATTTTTTTATTCCAAAATCGTTCATTAATTATAACAATAATTGATATGTACATCGGTTGTAATAATTGATGTGAAATTATTTGAATCTGGTAATTTAATAAATGTTCGGAATTTTAAAATCTATCTTGGAAGTTTTTTTTTGTAAAGAAAATGTATAAAGTTTTGTTTTTATTTTGAATATATTTTTTCCTTACAAATGTATATCTCAACATAGTAAGTAAATTCGTACAAAAATAGACCTACTGTCAAGAGTCTTCACACCGCTGTAAGGGTCACTGATAGGTATAACCAATGTGTTTAATGTATTTTAACAAATAGCCGGGAACTACAATTTATCGTGTACGTTACATATTTGAATTCTTTATTGTAAACAAAGAAGTAGAGATACAATTTAGTGCCAAAAATGCTGATATGCTCGCTAAGGCCAAGCCTTTAAAAAAAGGTAGAGCAGAATGTAATCGGTCGCACAAACTTGGTTGACTTTATGTATAGCCCACCTTGAGTTTTATCAGCATGTGCTGACTCAGCATCAGAAGGCGGGTGAGGAGTTGATGGAACTCTATATACTTCAGCATTAGTTGTCACTATTTTATGACGACCGGAAACAGTGGTAGAACCTGAAATAGAAAAATAAAATAGTTATTTTAAATTTAGGCACTAGGTGTATTAAAAACAATAACTTGTTTATTAGGAAAGTAACTAAATTCGTATAAGAATGGCCAACTTTGGATTTACGATCGCCGTACCTAATATGACCAAGATTTGTATGAATCTTGACAAACAGTCGGGATCTGTACCTCTAGTATGAGTTTTAATAGTAAACTTGCACGAAAAAAGTTTTGGTAAATTTCCATACACTTTAAAAAATAAGCCCTCTAGCGGATACTTTTGAAACTAATCGGTACCACGAGTGTCAATCGGCAAAAGTTTTCATAAACCAAAACTTTTTACGTGAGCCAAGTGAATGATTTGGAACGATTTTGGCCGTTTTGGCAGTATGAGTGGTCGTTTTTTGTCACATTTGACAGCTTTCATGTAGTCTAACGTTTTGGAAACTACAACGTTTTCGTTTTGTTACTCACTGAAAAATATTCAGTGAGACGCGACGATTTTCACCGAAAATATTATGTTTGGACGAAATTACCTTGCGTGGGCGATTGTAGACGACGAAGAAGCTTCCTGCCGCGAAGAAGAACGGCAGGAAATCACTTGGAGACGTAGTTTTATGTCTCCCAAGTCGTATATCGGACACACATTTTGTCCAGAGATACCGCCTCTCTGAAGGACGGTTTTAACTATGTTTGTAGCATTTTAAAACCGTACCTCAAAGACTCGCAACGAGTTTCTATGGAAACTAAGGTACTTGATACGTGTTTAAAACATATTTTACATAACTACATACATAACCTATAATTTTAATTCAATATGTTTTAGGTACTCTGCGCGATGCTTTTTTATGCCAATGGAGACTACCAAAGAGTGGTAGGAGTGGCTACTGCTTCTCGCAAGAAGCGATAAGTGGTTTTATTACACAGGTGACCAAAGCCATTAACCACCCAAACATTCTAAGTGAGTTTATAAAGTTCCCAACAACACCGGAAACGGTATGAAATACGTCAAATATAGACATATGGCGGCAAATTGTTTATCTCTTATTTTTCTACGTGACAGGAAGAGAAAGTCTTATCTTTTCAGCCGAGAAGCATAGACAAACTATGATAGTTAAAAAAGTTCGAATGAACGATATGATATCCTATATCGTGTAAACGCAATACTACACGTATCACAGTAAGTGAACTCGAGGTACCGATTTTACGAAAAACTTGAAGTATTGAGTTTACACGATACGTCTCGTCGTTTTGGTATTGTGCAAACTCAAACTAGGGGCACTGATATTTATCTATTTATTTATTTATTTATAATGGTAAACAAAACAGAATGTGTTCCCAAATAAGCTAATAATATTTATCGAGTTAGATAGTTTAATACACAAAAACAAATAACTTACTTTGAGTTTTCTCAGCATGTGCTTGTTCCGCGTCAGAATGCTGGTGAGGAGTTGATGGGAGACGACGTATTTCAACATTACTTGTCACTAATATATAACTTCCGGAGTTAGAGGAAGATTCTAAAAAAAAAACAGTTTTATATTATTTCAGTACTATATTAATCAAAAATAATAATAACCTGTAGGTATATCAGGTGAGTAAATAAATTCGTATGAGAGAGGCCAACTCTGGTGTCGAGATGTATACCTATATAAGTTAAGTACATACTTAGAATATATCTTTAATTTTATAAAAATAATCTGACATGTAATTCGAACAAATTATTAATAAAATGTTTATCTGTTTATCTGAGAGTATATCAAGCCACCCTAAGGGCCTATACTGTCGGGACCATACTTTATTTTTCTGTAAAAACTTAGTGATCAAACTTGTTGTTTTTTTAAGATTTCACAAAGAACGCAGGTTGTCACTGGCGGAGGAATATTATTCTAGCATTTAGTAGCTGCACAGTGGAAGCTTCCTCTGAAGGCGGCATTAGCTTGTCTCTCTGAGAAGCGCAGACACATACGCGGAGGCGTGACGCCGGCGCAACACAACTTAACAATTTAGATCCTAACAAGAGGATGCTTCCGGGTTCACCGGAAACATGGATAACATTAAATACTAGTTTTTTATTGTAAAGTGTTACAGTTGAATTGCTTAAAAGGCATTTTATAGCTGTATTTAGGTATTGTATCTTTTAGTGAGTTTACTATTCTTTGTCATGTAGGTATTCATGTTAAACTATGACGTAATTTACCTAAGCACCTAGTTATTATATTGGGAGATGACTCTGGCCTCGTAACACAGTCTTACGGCTACCACGAGGTCAGAGGATACACACGTTATTGTACAATATTTACGTCAAATAAATGTTTTTTTTTTTGGATGATGATAGCATCATACACATCATCTGATGATAGCATCAGCGAGTGGCTGACCCGAAAAAGGCGGAAGACGCGCTTTATCCACCGCAGTAGTGGCACAGAATACATGTGGTGGGCAACGATGACGTTATTTCGTCTACAACGAGCGGTGAAATGTTGAAACTAACATTTCCATCGAAACGAGAATAAATACTTATATCGACTGGACTATAGTCAATGTGCTTTTTGGTACCTCCAAATCCGTTCACATAAGTACGCTCTGAGTTGCAAAGTGTTAAATTCACCAAATTGAAAGCAACATTTGTTTGTTATTGAGCAGATTTGTGAGGCGGGATCTAGTAACGGGTAGAGTTAAAAGGAACTCACCATACAATACACTCGTTTCTTCCGGTCTGCTCATGGAACTGACGTCACCAGTCTCTGATGATGAACTGGACCCAGGGAGACTGCCTGAGGCTTCCTCGGTGGAAACTACGACCATTGAATGGCCGGAGTCGGACGATGCTGCAATTATATTATACATATAAACCTTTTCTGAATCACAAATAATAACACTTGCGAAGCCGCGGGCGAAAGCTAGTTTAAACCTTTAACCTGCGAGGGTATGACATACTTAACTAGCGTGTATTTGCGAGAAGTGGCGAGTATTTTTACATTGTTTTGGAGGATGTTTTATTTACAATAATAAAATATAAAAACAAGGGAAGAAAAACTAAACATACTACTTCTAACTACTACAAATAGGGGCACTTAGAAAATCTTTAGAAAAGCCTAAAGATAATCTAAGTGCTCCAGCCCACTACCAGAGGGCAGCATGCCCAGCATACTGGCCGCATTACCACGCTGGATGGCAATGCTGATACGTTGATACGTTTGGAGGATAATATGTATGTCCGCAGACGATCCTACGAAGGTACGATATGATTAGCTTGCCCCTGCGAGGGGAACGCTTACCTTTCTAACAATTTCAAGTGAGATGAATAGAATAATTGTCACAGGTTAACGAAATTGCAGCAAAAACTCTTAGACTCTTAACTCTTTGACTTCTATAATGCACGTCAATCCACGTCAATTGAGTAAGTATACAATAATTAACTGTATATTTGTTTATAAATATAATACGTCAGCTATTAGTTAAATCGATCAAGAAAATAAGAAAAGCTAAGCCATTGGTTCCATTTTGCCAAAAAAAGAGATATCAAGATGTAAATCCGTATTCACGATCCTTCTATAGCTATATTAGCACATATGTATAATTGGAACTGTATTGTAATGTTACAAATTTAACTCGTATCTATCACAGTTTCTTAAATTATGGACTTGAAAAGCCGATTAGGTAGTCACTTTTTCTGCCACAAATAACATTACACGGTGAGGATCCTTCCGATACGTGTTATACACTTCATAAAATTATTAAATTGTAAGCAAAGTAAATTAACACTATTAAATTTAGATGTAAAAAAGACATGTGGGTTACTCTATTGTATTAGAACATCATTTATCTGCATTAGAAAAATACTGCGTGAAACCTGCGAGGTTCAAATCTTGCGAAGTTATCTAGCAGATCGTTTTTAACAATGATGCATACTCGGCCCCCCTTTTTTTTTACCTCAGCGACGGCGCATATTCGTGATTCATCGAATTGAAATTCTAGTTTGATCACACGTGAATATCGTTGGAACGCCGTGTTAACATGTTAGTGTAATAGTTTACTTGTAAAACACAGTAATAGCTACATCGTATGTACGGAGGTACATACACATACAAGTATTAAAATTACTGAAAGGCAATCCACAAATAATTTTGAACATTACGTTAAAAAATATTGATTAAAATATACTGAGGGTAGATATTAAAGAAAAAATTAATAATTCAGTTTCCAAGTACACAATATTAAAGCCAGGCAAAAGAAATAGATCATGCAAGAAAATTGAGGGTATTCTAAAACTATTTATAATAAAAGGAAACAATTCAAATGGTAAAGTCGAACGGTAACACCGTTAAAAATCACTTTACCAATAAAATAAAGTCAAGTGGAATTAAACTTACTGCTTTCCATTGGAACAGACTAGCGACTTGTCGCTGCGGCAAACTCAACGCTAATGAAAAGAGGTCGAACCATCTTCACCTTCATGGTTCGGTCGCCGGTGTGAGTGTGCGAGCGAGACAGAACGATAAAAGTCATTGATCTCCATCAGTACAAGTACGCTGGATTGGCTGGTCGCCGCATCGTTTTGTGCCTATTTGATTTTCGCCATCTTGGCGCCGACAACGCCAGTAAAGTTCCACGGAACTAATAGTAGGGACGGGACAATGTAACAAATGATATCGACAAAAATCTAATTTTCGCATAGGCGATAGAGATACCTGTAGATGTCTATCCTTTTTAACCACTGACCTATATTACTACTAGTACGCCGGACTGGCCATATAAAATAAAAACTATTTTGTGCTGATTTGAAGGGCCTCCCTTGAGTGTACTGAAAACTAAATTTGGCATTTATTTCTCAAAAAGCAAATTGCCATCGTGTTTTTTACATCCTTTCCGCGATTTTATTAACGTTTTCTTTATAATTTAGTTTATACATATTAGAAAGTGTCCAAAACAATGTTAGTTAGAAATTTAAAGGAAAATGTAAATAGTCAGTAATTTAAACAAGTAGGTTGTAAGAAAAATTGTTAAGTAGTTAGTAAGAAAGCGTAGATTAGGTTCCCCCATAAACCACCTGGGGAGTTAGAAGTATTCACTGTCTTTTAATCAAATCTTATGATGATACTGAAGTTCTTAAGCGTAGTTAGATCAAAATTACTCAAACATTTTACACAATATGCACACAACATTCCCACAAACACATAAATACCCTAGACTACTCATTGGAGATACCAAACATTCATACGTAATCTTTATAAACCCGCAAAAATCCTTGCATTCCTTTCATATGTAATACGTGTAATACATTATCACATTATCTTTTTATTTTCTTGAAGCAGCTTCAGTTTGTACATTACTGTTTTGTAACAAGCACTATTTGCAACTGAAACTCTGGAGAAATATGTAGTGATTTTCCGCTGCGACTCACCACATATTTTAATCATATTTCTCCAGAGTTTCAGTTACAATGGATTTCCGCAAAGTAACGCCTGATTCAATATCTTAACTTATGTTGAATTGGTTTTTGTATTGTATATTATTTAATGCAATTAAGCCTTTAATCATTTAAAATCATTGTCATAGAAAGATCAAATGTTTACCTCAAATATGTAATTCTTCCCTAGGCCTCCGAGATACAGGCATTGCCTAGTTCGGGGTCCGCTAGAAAAGCACATGTATGTACTTAGAATGTAAAAAAAGAACGTAAATACCATGTCTTTATTATTTCATTAGTTAATAAAAAAAAATTTATTTGAATATATTACTCAATAAACCTTTGTTTTCCTATCTTTCTTCCAGTTACATAAATTGCAATGTACTTTTCGTCCACTTGTTGGTAGGGGTACGTTTGATGGTGCCGTTGGTTCTAATTCTGGTATAATGTTTCGGATACGGGTTTTGATATGCTGTGGAACATTAGCGATAAAAAATCTTATAATATGTAAAAATGTATGCAAAAATATGTTACGTATGTATTTAATCGCTACCAGGTCCAATAGACCCACACGCACCTTTTAGGCCCATAGCACTAACATGTAGCGCACTAACTGTCAGCTTAGATCGTTATCTACCGCCCTAAACTATAGTCGAAAGGTATTAAGAACGGCCACATTACAATCTTCGTAATTTCGAAATAATTCAACAAAATTCAAGGGACTGGGTCCACTGGACCCAGTAGCGAGTCCTTAAGTGTTAAGCCACAGTTTTAGTGAAGAGTCTTTTAACCTGTAATTTAAAAACAAACCGTTCATTGATACAATTTATGCCAGAAAAAACATCGACAAATATTGTCGATATGGAATATCGACAACACTATTGTGTTGTTTATGTTTATCAAAACTTGTCAATGTCATGTCAAATACGTTCTAATGTCATGGCATGCATGTAATACATGCATGGAATTAATATGTAATAATAAGGAATGAGCACTGCTGGTCCAATTACGAGCAGAACGAGGCGAATGTATGACAGGCTGTTGTCTTTTTCGAACTATGGTGATAATACATTATATAATTAGGATATTTCAATTCATCTTCCTACCAAATCTGGAGTAGTCTCTTTTGGGGCCCTTTTTTACCTGCATCTTGCCAATCATGATAATCCCTAGCTCTATTGACGCGTTAAGTAATAAACACCAACAAACTTACTTACAAAAGGCACTTTAATTTGTAACTTATGATAGTAACCGACATAAAAGAGACATTTTGTTGTGTCCTTTAATTAATTGAATAACTTAATAATCTTGTAACGCTTATCACAAGATTTTAGAATACATATATGAACGTGTACCGTAACCACAAACCTATTTCACTTTAAATAAAAGTCAACCTTAAAAAGTTAAGCATTAGTAAAGTCGCGACGCCCCGAAAAAATATAGGTCACCTTAGTCCCAATAATGTAATCTTAGCATACCTGTTGAAAGATATATTGCAGCCACTATAAGATTCACTTCTGCATTCACTTCTGCATTCTGCATACACTACTATTTCTTATCATTTTGTTATTTTTACAATAAAATACATCTAAATTAGTTACAAATGAAATTATTTTTTTCCCGTTACCTTTTGTCGTAATATAATGTCATCATAATGTTGCTTGTGTGAAAATAATATAATATCAATTTGTTATTTATTTATTCTATTTTGTGTTAGTTTCACAAATTAATTCAGATTTCTTTGTGTCGAGTAAGATTTATAATAAATAAAATTAAATAATATTATTTATTGATAAATATGACTACGTTGACTAGACAGTGACGTTTCTCACAGATTATTTTTTAAACTGGAAAGCTGCTGAAACAGGACAACAGCCTGCCTACTATGTCTCTCATTTTTGATCGATTTCATCCCCGATTGAACATTTATAGAAAATGAACTTTTACTGTAGAAACATAAGGCTTCTATTCGTATAAAATCTAGTTCACAAAACAAAAAGAGAAATCCTGTGATAATGAGAGGGATTAAAATCCTTGAATAAATGTCAAATTTAGTTCTCATTCCTCTCAAGGGAGGCGCTTCAAATCGGCACAAACAAGAGCTATCATTTTGTATGGAACAGCCAGTCCAGCGTACTAGTAGTAATGGAGGTCAGTGATAAAAGTGCATAAAGATCGAAAGAGAGGGAAAAGGAAGCGGAAAACACGGTTGGCAACCGTGTTTTCTGCTTCCTTTTTCCCTCTCTCTAACAATTTATTAAGTTTTAAAATAACGGTCAAGTTAAATACTTATTAAGTAATTATCGGACTGAGTTTTCACAAAATATCGTTAAAATTAATTCAAAATTCTGTTACAATTTTCGAAATAGGATTTTATATATTTTCAATGAGTGCCGAGAAAAAAACATGTAGTTTTTTAACGAACCTCAGCGAACTTTATGGTATAAGAGAGATGAAGACTCCTTCCCAAGAACTACTTTTCACAGAAATTGGTTCAAAAATATTGGCAGCACTTGTCTTGATAAAAATAAATTATTGAGAAATATAGTTTATAATAATTAAAATAACTCTTATAGATTATATGTTTTTACTTATAAGTTTATTTCTGTTGCCTCCAAGATAATTCCAGCCAGAATTTTCTTTCTCCATTTTCATCTACCATGATTTTTGGCGAAAAGTGTATGCCCGTCTCTGTTGCTCTTGGTCTACTATGCATATTGTTGTCCCGCTCTATATTATGTCTGCCGTGCGACCGGCGGTTATACCAAGACTAAATTTAATTATATTTTAGTAAAAACATAATAAGATTATAAACATATCTTACTTTACTTTACAAACTTAATATTTTTTTAAATAAAACTGCAACAGACATGAAAGAGGAGAAACTAAAAGTATGGTGGTTGTTTCCTTTAATATTTATTACATTAAGATAAGGTTACATTGTATGTAATTTTCTTACTTAATTGGTACAATGGTTTGGTTTTAAGCATATAGTAATAATTAAAATAAAAAAAACATATTGTTTTTAAGCTTTGCGTGGTCAGGAAATTATATTTACAGACTTGTATTATATTTTTATTTAAAAAACATAAGTACTTAGTACATTTAACATACATTAAACGTTTAGAAGAATATTTTATATTCATAATTAAATGCCATTAAAATAATTACATCGAGTTTACTCTAATGCCTCCCAAGATAGAATAAATTAAATTAGTTGAAATAAATTACGAAATGGTTTTACATAAATTGGTACCCTAGTAAAGAACAATTCACGCACTTTAGCACAGTAACTGCGTATTAACACATCTATAGCAAGAACTTTAAAGTATTGTTCAAATATAAGTATTATTATGAAAGTCAATACAATTTTTTAAATAAATATTTGTCTGATTCCTTTAAAACTAACATTTTATCTTATATCTAGAAAGTATTATTATGACGTTACGAAGTTAAATATATGCAAACCAATGACAATAAATATAATAAAAAGCAAGCTAATAAATAACAATATTTATATCTAAAAACTAAGTAGATATATGTTGGGATTGTCTCTATTATTATTATTAGACAAATTTAGTATTTGAACCTTAGTCTATCTTTTTATGTTTAAAAAAAGGAAAACATTTCTTATGGTCACGTACTAATAAGACTACATAATTGTGACAAATATAATTCATATTATGTAAAACTTTTGTTAGCAGACATACATTAACCCCTTGCATTGATAATTCTGGTCTTATAGTTCAGGAAAATAATGACTTGTATGTTTTTAGTATGTAAAACTTTGTCATTTACTGCACCTGAAGATATTTTTTTATTTTTGTGATCACTACAGTGTAATCGCCAGGAAAAAGAGAAATAAAATGAACAAGTACTACTAGTGGCGCCGCCCTATTTTCTACACTAATGTATTTGTCGGTGTGTACTGACTTATACCGTAGGAAAAGTCATTCTGGAAGTACTGTTAATTTTTGACCAAACTTGTTCATGAATGTAACCTTCTTACTTTGGCAGGAGAAATAAAATAGGTTTCTTCTATGCAAGCGTGGTACATCTTAGACTATAGTGGTGCTTAACATCAGGCAGGCTATAGTCAAACTTAAGCCTATTAAAAAAAAGAGACAAAATGTTGATGCAATAGTTTGTTTGAAAAATAAAAATAGTTGTATTGTTTTAAGTGTTTTGGTTTGGCCTTAAGTGCCCTTGTTGAATGACTGGGCGGTGCGCAGCTTCTTGCGGATCCTGGGAGAGCTCCAGCGCGGCACCACTCGGGTGTCTCCCGGAGACACTCCTTCGTCCACGTCATCGGCTTCCGTCTTGATCTCCATTTTCTGAAAGAGATATTTTTATCTTATACATATACATATCAAGATTTGAAGGTGTAAGATTAGTAGACTTCGCATGTGCACAGGATTAGGATTGTTCTCCATTTTCTGAAAGAGATATTTTTATCTTATACATAAACATATCAAGATTTGAAGGTGTAAGATTAGTAGACTTCGCATGTGCACAGGATTAGGATTGTATTCTCTAAGACATTTAAATTCAATAAAGTATATTTATACCACATTCGCGAGATATATTATACAACTATATAGGTATTGGTTCTTCTTTTCCGACTCACTAAACCGACCACATATAACAAAACAATAATAATTTACCTGCACAATAAGCCTGATAAGAGTGTGTTGTTGCTCGACCATTTGTGAAATGTTCTGAAGTCGCCGTTTCTGTTTATCCAACTCTGCCGTGATGTAATCTTCATTGCTCTCAAGAACCAAGTCCAAGCCAGCTGGAAATAAGGAAATAAAACAAACAAAATTACACGTTTACATATATTATTACATTCATATTACTTGTACGTAAGAAGATCACTTGAATTAGAAAGTTGATTTAATATTATGTGTATTTTTTTATAAATAATAATTTATTAAGAATGCTTAAATATCTCGTGTTATAAATTTACCATCATCAGAAAAAGGATTGCAGAACCATTTACGTAAAATCAGGTCTAAGAAACCGAGCTTGCATTTCTTGTTGTTCGGGTACTCAATCAGCTCGTTTGTGTCGATTTTTTCCAGTAAGAATGTCGGCAGTTTTCTTTCTAATTCAGTGTGCAGGACCACCTGGAAAATATAAATGAAATACTGCATACCCATCACGCTGAATTTACATGTGATTTATCATATTTAAAATTAGAATAAATAATAATATATGCTTAAGCTTCAGACACAATATAAATAAATCTATTCTTCAGGATTCTGAATGATATAGCTATGAAAAGATACATATGTAAAATCATGAACTTAGTGCAGTATTTAGGCTAGATCCTATAGATTATCGTACCTGCATAGCAAGACGCTTCAGTTGGGCATTTCTCCGTACACTCTCAATATCACCAACAGCCAAACCGATCAGCAAGTTCATGAGGAGAATAGGCATCAGTACCATGAACAGTCCGAGTATGAAGAAAGTGGGCAAAGGGAAGGGCAACACAATATCCGTCTCAGATTTATAGTACGGCTGCACGTAAGTCCCGACGAAATCCAGTTCTCCAAGCATCATGGCAAATGTACGCATGAGAGATATGGGAATGCTGCTAAAGGAAAGGTGGTTGCCCTGAAACAGTTTGTAATTTTTTAGCTCTAATTTAGGGTCTCACTCAATGCGCACAGCAAGACTAGTATTAATGCCAGTTACAAATTTATTTACAACATTGTATAAACGGAATTTCGCTTTAGCTATACAATTCGCAAATTAGCAATCACCACTTATTACACTTTGGGGTAAACTTCACGAGCCCTCGTTTGACCAATAAAAAAACTACCTACATTCTTTTGATAATTTCCATTCAATAAATGTTCATACAAATTTCATACTATTCATTTTCCGAGTGCTCATAAAGTTGAACATTTTATTATATACTCACTTTAGACAATAGAATAAAGAACGCCAGACCGAACGCAATGATAAGAATTGAGAAGACCATCAGAACTTTTATGAGGGTTTGCAGTATTTCGAGGAACATCACCACATAGATGCCAACTTGGTCGAATCGTTGAAGGAGCAGGAGTAACTCGAACCAGGCGAGAAACACTGTTATTGATGCGGCAGAAAACTGTGCACATGGAAACAGAAAGAAAGTCAGTGTGAATCATATTTTACGACTACTTATAAACTTAAAAATTTAATAAAAATAGTTTAAATGCATAATTGCTGTAAACTATTAAATGACACATGTAAATATAGGTGATTTATTTCAGGCTTAACCAACTGTTACTAAAACTAATTTGGACACTGTAAAGAGGTGCCAAGTTAACTAAAAGTACAATGCTCAGACAAACTAAAAGTTGTTATGTTTGCAAAAACTTAGTAGTGATTTTCAATCACGAAAGCTCTTCAATGAGTCGTTACTATTTGTCACCAGAATCTGTTATAATTGGGGACATGCTACCGTATTTTACGGTGGCTCATTAAAAATGGCGTTGTAACACCCACCCACCTGTATATCGCTGTATCTTCCAAACACAGTCGGATAAACTGTAAGTGTAGAACTGATATAGAGCATCCAGGAAACCAGGTTTGAAGGGTCCACGGCGTAGTGCCATTTCTGCTGTTTCACGTTATAGAACTCGCGGAGCATGCATATAGAGTTGTATACTAATATGCCGACCGTGCTAACGTACATCACCAGTTTGGCTTCGAAATCTGAAAATTAAACACAAGCAAATGTGAGTTTTATTTCAAGCCGCTTAGTGGCAGGAATTGGCACCGGACAGAGATGAATGGCGTCTCTTGGTGGCGGAGGACAAGATCTGATTTGGGTCGTTGAGCCAACCTAGTGAGTTAAATGTGAGTTACTTGGTTGGTGGATGTTTGTTCCTCCTTCATAAAACATCAGATCACCATGATAGAGAAAGTGTGGCCTCGAGAGCGACATAGGCATAACATTTAACTGAAAATAAAATAGGCAAAACTGCGACCGTCAAAAGTGTTTTTTTTTATCTATCCATAGATAATGAAGAAGTTACATGTAGTATATTTTATCAAAATCAGTTATTTATGATACATTTTATATTCATATAGACAGCAATAAATCCGTATCCAATTTAATCATTGTAATATAACTGAACTAGAAATAAAATAAAATTTGCTCTATACATACCCGGCTCAAAACTAGACGACGTGTTCTTCGTACCATTTTCAACACCAGCAGTACCGTTTTGTAAATCCGTTTCGTTTTCTTGAGGAACGTTTATAACAGCTTGGTTGCTCGTCAGATGTTTCATTGCGGCTGTACTTGGGTTCACATTCAGCATCAGTAAATATGTGTAGACGGTCACAAATATAAGGAATATACAGTAGAATAGCAGGTTAGTCAGGTGAAAGTACTTTCCGTAAGAGTTCCATTTCATCTGCAAGTATTTCTGGCTCAGAGGGTGAGCTAGTAATTCCACTCGCCCGTGGCATACCATTGCCTGAAATTATAACATTTATTAGTTTATTGTTCACTCAATATATGCTAACATTTTCTTTATTAACACAATCTTACTTTAGGTTTATCAGAACTCAATTTAGTTTTGTTAGACCTAAAATATTCTAATTAACAATTGTAGATCAAATTACAAATATGAAATAATAAGTAGGATATATACGTGAATAAATTTAAGATTTACATATAAAGAGTGTTTTATTTTTTGATGAGTATGTTATTAGTTTTAAATAAAACCGCCATATAATTTACAGTGAATCCAAATATGTGGAATCCCTTAAAAACTATTAAACATGATTAAATTTATACGGACACGTAAGCTTAATATCACAGATTTATTTTAGAAATACTGTCTCCAGCGTTGCCTACTCTCATTTGAAATTATTATTGTAATCGTTAGGAAAAAGATAAATCAATTCAACAATAATTACCAGTGTCGCCGCCATATTTTTTGTTTGGGATTGGTACATAAGTCAAAATAGTCAAAATAGTAACAAATTTTGTTTTCACACCAGTAATATTGAGATGTATGATACTAATATTTTATATCTACACTAATGTTGTAACATTCTACTTATGTTTCCAATACTTGACTTATAATTACTACTGTTATAGCGCAGACAACAAAACACTCAATTTAAGCAATTTCACATGATGGTATAATATCCACATCGATATCGTAATATCTCATTATAACATCGATAAAACCGTTTTATTGATGCGCGCAATGCGCTCTCATTGGTTAGATTTTAATGGCGGCAAAATCAGTGTGACAATACAAGTACGCGTGAATTTAATTTAATAAATTAAAAGTTAAAAATGGATAGCGAATTAGTGAAGATAAAGTAGTGTATGCAACTGCATATAACACGGGTATTAAAACACTCGTTAACTCACACTCGTGTTTTAATACCCTTCATTATATGACAGTTGCATAAACTACTAATTTTATATCACCTACCATCATGTAACACAACTACATCTTGAAAAATAAATGAGTATCTTTAAGGAGAAAAAAAATGGTAGTAAAAAACTAGTTTTTCGTTTACCTTTTATTAAGAAATAAAAAAGGTAGCTTACATCTAAACAATTAGGTTTCCATGCAATTACATATATTATATAATCAAATATATTATAAACACTAGATCATTATTAAAAATCCTTCATCTAATTAATTAAGGATACCTCATGTATCTATTTAATTCTTTATATTATTTTATTGTAAGTCCCGGCTGTTTGTCTGGTACGGCAGTCGTTAAGCCATGTCAGAGGCCCTTAGGACAGCCTGATAAACTCTCGACACCAGAGTTAGCGACTCTAATTCGATAAGAAGAAGAAAAATAATATTTTTTCTTCTTCTTATCGAATTGTATTATGAAATACTTAACGGATTGTAAATTGATCAATAATATGTTTGTTATTTTCCAATCAAAAGAGAAGAAACTGATAAAGCAAATCATTATAATCAACTGATTGGTAGAAGTTTATATGAAAGACGCAAACAAACATGATTTAAAAACATAACAAAAGTAGGTACATGATTTGAAACTTATACCATCTTATTACAAAACGCGGTTTATTAAATATTAATCTAGACTCTGAAAATAAAAAGTAGGTTCTTGTTGTTTAAACATCACATACAAACAATTAAAATGTCGACTTCAAATGAGAACGTTGATTTATCATTGGTAACATTTTTACAGTTTGATTATTATGACAGAAGAAAACACATTATGAACAACAAGAACACTGCATGAATTCAAAGTTCACCGCGTTTATAAGACCCTTTCTTACTTCAATGAAACAAAAACCAAAAAGTATAAAAAAAATCGTACAAAAATCTTAAAAAATATGTACTTAACAAAAATATTCAGCAACTTAATATCGTAAATATCAAAATCAAACGAAACGCAAAACAAAAACTTACATTTTGAAATCTTAGCAAATTACTTTAATTAATATAATTTACTAATAATTATAAGCAATACTTATTTCAATAAATTATGAACGAATATGACTTCAGATCTATCAGCAAAAAAAAACAAATAACACATACACTTATGTAAATTTATGAATTGATAAGATATCAGAATCAGCCCCCTTAGACAAGAGCCGTATTTTAGTGAGCGTACTGTCGCTCACTTATGGAATAGAAAGAGCACGTCACTCCCATACATCGGTCTTTCTATTGTATAAGCGAGCATCAACGGTACGCTAACACTAAAATACGCCTCTTGTCTAAGAGGGATCCATCAAAAGTCTATAAAAAGAATATAACAATTTTCCGAAATCTGCGTCTGTTACGACATCATCTTGAAATATGATTTGTGATTCTTCTAACACAATTAAATACACGAACAAAATTGATATACCTCTTTACTATTCCCAGTTTGTGTTTCATCATCATTATTATCTTCAGTATGTCGCGCCTTCTTTTCTTGACTTTTTTGCTTGAGTATCTTTAGTTCCCGCAGATTTTCTTTTCCTATTGGCTTCAGAATTGGAAATTACAATTTCGTCGTCATTTCTAGGAACTTCTGCGTTTCGAATTCGATCGTCATTTCTTGTATCTTCATTAGAAAGTTCACAAAAAAGTCCGTCATTTAATTGATTTGATTCTCTATCATCTGTATTATGATTCTCAATGTTTGTTTCTCTATGTTCTGTATTGGGTTCCTTTTCTTGAAAGGTAACTTCACAACGACGAACACTCAGATCTATTGGTCTAATACTCAAATCAATCGGTTCTATACAGGAAACATGTTCAATGTTTGTTCCTCTATGTTCTGTATTGGGTTCCTTTTCTTGAAAGGTAACTTCACAACGACGAACACTCAGATCTATTGGTCTAATACTCAAATCAATCGGTTCTATACAAGAAACATGTTCAATGTTTGTTCCTCTATGTTCTGTATTGGGTCCCTTTTCTTGAAAGGTAACTTCACAACGACGAACACTCAAATCAATCGGTTCTATACAGGAAACATGTTTAATGTTTGTTCCTCTATGTTCTGTATTGGGTTCCTTTTCTTGAAAGGTAACTTCACAACGACGAACACTCAGATCTATTGGTCTAATACTCAAATCAATCGGTTCTATACAGGAAACATGTTTAATGTTTGTTCCTCTATGTTCTGTATTGGGTTCCTTTTCTTGAAAGGTAACTTCACAACGACGAACACTCAGATCTATTGGTCTAATACTCAAATCAATCGGTCCAGTGTTTTCTTCACTACGATAAATACTTAAATCTATTGGCCCTACACTCGGAATATCTCCAAAATCATTAAAATTCGATACGACGAGACGAGTATGTTCAGTAGATTCTTCGCTAGATAGTGGATGTTGTGAAGAGCGGGTAACTTGCTGGAGCATCAAGTCGTGTTGTTGGCGTTGCGCTGAGCGAGCAGTGTGTTGATAGGACCCTGTGCTGAATCTCCACATATGAGTCCGAGGTAACTCTGGTGATGCATCGTGATCTTTATCTGAAACTGATATTAGTAATTGTTAGTTGTTTTTGATCTGTCTTTCAATAAATGCAAAGAATATATATATTCGAATGAAATAGAACCTTTTGCATTCTAAAATGTAATATGTGAGCGATGTACTGTTCTTATTTAATTAATAAGCTCCGCGTGCGTAAGATGAGCACGTTAAATTATTTAATATTTTTTGGGAATATCACTTATGTTGTGCAATAAAATTAACAAATTTTAAATTAATAACAATTTTGTTAAAATAGACTAAAATGTCTCACTATTATTATTCGAAGAAAATCTGAACATCAACTTACTTGGAGTTTTATTAGCATGTGCTGGTTCAGCATCAGAGTGCTGGTGAAGAATTGATGAAGCTCGATGTGTTTCAGCATTAGTTGTCACTAATATATGACGACCGGAGTTGAGGGTAGAATCTAAAATAAAAAAGTTAGGTTATTTTTTTATTCCAAAACCGTTCATTAATTATAACAATAATTGATATGTACATCGGTTGTAATAATTGATGTGAAATTATTTGAATCTGGTAATTTAATAAATGTTCGGAATTTTAAAATCTATCTTGGAAGTTTTTTTTTGTAAAGAAAATGTATAAAGTTTTGTTTTTATTTTGAATATATTTTTTCCTTACAAATGTATATCTCAACATAGTAAGTAAATTCGTACAAAAATAGACCTACTGTCAAGAGTCTTCACACCGCTGTAAGGGTCACTGATAGGTATAACCAATGTGTTTAATGTATTTTAACAAATAGCCGGGAACTACAATTTATCGTGTACGTTACATATTTGAATTCTTTATTGTAAACAAAGAAGTAGAGATACAATTTAGTGCCAAAAATGCTGATATGCTCGCTAAGGCCAAGCCTTTAAAAAAAGGTAAAGCAGAATGTAATCGGTCGCACAAACTTGGTTGACTTTATGTATAGCCCACCTTGAGTTTTATCAGCATGTGCTGACTCAGCATCAGAAGGCGGGTGAGGAGTTGATGGAACTATATATACTTCAGCATTAGTTGTCACTATTTTATGACGACCGGAAACAGTGGTAGAACCTGAAATAGAAAAATAAAATAGTTATTTTTAATTTAGGCACTAGGTGTATTAAAAACAATAACTTGTTTATTAGGAAAGTAACTAAATTCGTATAAGAATGGCCAACTTTGGATTTACGATCGCCGTACCTAATATGACCAAGATTTGTATGAATCTTGACAAACAGTCGGGATCTGATATTTATCTATTTATTTATTTATTTATAATGGTAAACAAAACAGAATGTGTTCCCAAATAAGCTAATAATATTTATCGAGTTAGATAGTTAAATACACAAAAACAAATAACTTACTTTGAGTTTTCTCAGCATGTGCTTGTTCCGCGTCAGAAAGCTGGTGAGGAGTTGATGGGAGTCGACGTATTTCAACATTACTTGTCACTAATATATAACTTCCGGAGTTAGAGGAAGATTCTAAAAAAAAAAACAGTTTTATATTACTTCAGTACTTACTATATTAATCAAAAATAATAATAACCTGTATATCAGGTGAGTAAATAAATTCGTATGAGAGAGGCCAACTCTGGTGTCGAGATGTATACACCTATATAAGTTAAGTACATACTTAGAATATATCTTTTTTTTTTTTTTTTTTTTTTTCTTTTTTTTTTATAAAAATAATCTGACATGTAATTCGAACAAATTATTAATAAAATGTTTATCTGTTTATCTGAGAGTATATCAAGCCACCCTAAGGGCCTATACTGTCGGGACCATACTTTATTTTTCTGTAAAAATGCGTCGACTTTTCACTTTTCAACAAATTTTTTTGGTGGTATGACTAATCCAATCATAGCACAGAGAGAAAAAAAAAACTGACTGCACGTATCAGTATTTTTTTAAACGTGTTTGCGGTGCAATTTGATGCAGCGATAAGCTATCTCAATAAATAAATAATCATCATTTAAAAAAATCTAATGCAATAAACAAAAAACATAAGTAGATAATAATAACTTAATTTATGATAAATAAATAATCTTCAGATTGCACTGGTCTCATGTACATACACGAGCTTCCCATTTTTAGTGATCAAACTTGTCGTTTTTTTAAGATTTCACAAAGAACGCAGGTTGTAACTGGCGGAGGAATATTATTCTAGCATTTAGTAACGGTGGGCAACGATGACGTTATTTCGTCTACAACGAGCGGTGAAATGTTGAAACTAACATTTCCATCGAAACGAGAATAAATACGCTCTGAGTTGCAAAGTGTTAAATTCACCAAATTGAAAG
The DNA here is from genome assembly GCA_964023185.1 of Macaria liturata. NCBI lineage: Eukaryota > Metazoa > Arthropoda > Insecta > Lepidoptera > Geometridae > Macaria > Macaria liturata. Next base: position 7,630,484 of record OZ026808.1, read on the forward strand.
CAACATTTGTTTGTTATTGAGCAGATTTGTGAGGCGGGATCTAGTAACGGGTAGAGTTAAAAGGAACTCACCATACAATACACTCGTTTCTTCCGGTCTGCTCATGGAACTGACGTCACCAGTCTCTGATGATGAACTGGACCCAGGGAGACTGCCTGAGGCTTCCTCGGTGGAAACTACGACCATTGAATGGCCGGAGTCGGACGATGCTGCAATTATATTATACATATAAACCTTTTCTGAATCACAAATAATAACACTTGCGAAGCCGCGGGCGAAAGCTAGTTTAATAATTTTAAAACTTAATAAATTGAGATTAGTCTGTTATCGCCTGGTGGGTAAAAGACGCCAATGTGAACATGTACAGAGTAATAGATACTTAAGTACTGGGAAGGTATATGTAGGTAAAGCATAAGGTAGGTGTACCTTAGATACATATAAAACCAACAAATTGCGAGAGACAGAAAGTGATGTAATCACATTTTATTCAGAGCTCATAATATAGGTAAGTACTTTAATCAAACTTAGTAGTATAATAAATAACTAAGTAATCAAAGGTACTAGTAGCACTAGACAGACTATAAATAACAGCTTATATCGGATTGACTGTAAGTGAACTGAGGCTATTATTATAAAATAATATTAATTTATCAGTTAAATAATTATAATCACAGAACTATTATTTTAAATCTTTACTTTGGGATGGATAAGTATGTTAAGTGATCTCTAATCAACCCTGGCCAGGCTTTGTGTATCCCTAAGTGAAGGTATAATTTCCAAGGCCAAGGCTCCCGATGCCAAGAGCGTAGTTTATAAGAAGCTTGGATATGGTAAAGCAACCTTCAGTACTTCCAGATAAAATATACGCAATCAGTAATGCGATATTGCTTTAGATTCTATAGATTTAAATCGTTTGGTCGGCATAGGCCTTTGAGGTTTTGAGACAACGTCATATTTTAGCACTAGGTTAAGCGTATGCTTCCATTTTATGCTATCTGCTGACAAGATATTTAAGCTGGCCTGCAAAGATATTGTCATAATATATCTTTATACTTAACCAGCAGTTCGCCATGTCCTGCAATAATAATTAACGTTGCTGAAAGTTTAGCTCTGCGCTGAATACTTTAGCGGTCCCAAAACTGACTCCATAATAAAATATGATTAGAAATGCGAATACCTTTGAGTTGTTACCAGATCTCTGCGAGGGGTGGCTCTGTATAGGGGTCGTTATGACCACAGCCCTGCGAGGGCTGGGTACAGACCACAGCATGTCTTTAGAGTACCCTGCGAGGGTATGACATACTTAACTAGCGTGTATTTGCGAGAAGTGGCGAGTATTTTTACATTGTTTTGGAGGTTAATATGTATGTCCGCAGACGATCCTGCGAAGGTACGATATGATTAGCTTGCCCCTGCGAGGGGAACGCTTACCTTTCTAACAATTTCAAGTGAGATGAATAGAATAATTGTCACAGGTTAACGAAATTGCAGTAAAAACTCTTAGACTCTTAACTCTTTGACTTCTATAATGCACGTCAATCCACGTCAATTGAGTAAGTATACAATAATTAACTGTATATTTGTTTATAAATATAATACGTCAGCTATTAGTTAAATCGATCAAGAAAATAAGAGAAGCTAAGCCATTGGTTCCATTTTGCCAAAAAAGAGATATCAAGATGTAAATCCGTATTCACGATCCTTCTATAGCTATATTAGCACATATGTATAATTTGCACTGTATTGTAATGTTACAAATTTAACTCGTATCTATCACAGTTTCTTAAATTATGGACTTGAAAAGCCGATTAGGTAGTCACTTTTTCTGCCACAAATAACATTACACGGTGAGGATCCTTCCGATACGTGTTATACACTTCATAAAATTATTAAATTGTAAGCAAAGTAAATTAACACTATTAAATTTAGATGTAAAAAAGACATGTCGGTTACTCTATTGTATTAGAACATTATTTATCTGCATTAGAAAAATACTGCGTGAAACCTGCGAGGTTCAAATCTTGCGAAGTTATCTAGCAGATCGTTTTTAACAATGATGCATACTCGGCCCCCCTTTTTTTTTACCTCAGCGACGGCGCATATTCGTGATTCATCGAATTGAAATTCTAGTTTGATCACTCGTGAATATCGTTGGAACGCCGTGTTAACATGTTAGTGTAATAGTTTACTTGTAAAACACAGTAATAGCTACATCGTATGTACGGAGGTACATACACATACAAGTATTAAAATTACTGAAAGACAATCCACAAATAATTTTGAACATTACGTTAAAAAATATTGATTAAAATATACTGAGGGTAGATATTAAAGAAAAATTTAATAATTCAGTTTCCAAGTACACAATATTAAAGCTAAGCAAAAGAAATAGATCATGCAGGAAAATTGAGGGTATTCTAAAACTATTTATAATAAAAGGAAACAATTCAAATGGTAAAGTCGAACGGTAACACGGTTAAAAATCACTTTACCAATAAAATAAAGTCAAGTGGAATTAAACTTACTGCTTTCCATTGGAACAGACTAGCGACTTGTCGCTGCGGAAAACTCAACGCTAATGAAAAGAGGTCGAACCATCTTCACCTTCATGGTTCGGTCGCCGGTGTGAGTGTGCGAGCGAGACAGAACGATAAAAGTGCATAAAGATCGAAAGAGAGGGAAAAAGGAAGCGGATAACACGGTTGCCAACCGTGTTTTCCGCTTCTCTCTCAATTTATTAAGTTTTAAAATAACGGTCAAGTTAAATACTTATTAAGTAATTATCGGACTGAGTTTTCACAAAATATCGTTAAAATTTATTCAAAATTCTGTTACAATTTTCGAAATAGGATTTTATATATTTTCAATGACTGCCGAGAAGAAAACATGTAGTTTTTTAACGAACCTCAACGAACTCTATGTTAAAAGAGAGATGAAGACTCCTTCCCAAGAACTACTTTTCACAGAAATTGGTTCAAAAATATTGGCAGCACTTGTCTTGATAAAAATAAATTATTGAGAAAGTTTATAATAATTAAAATAACTCTTATAGATTATATGTTTTTACTTATAAGTTTATTTCTGTTGCCTCCAAGATAATTCCAGCCAGAATTTTCTTTCTCCATTTTCATCTACCATGATTTTTGGCGAAAAGTGTATGCCCGTCTCTGTTGCTCTTGGTCTACTATGCATATTGTTGTCCCGCTCTATATTATGTCTGCCGTGCGACCGGCGGTTATACCAAGACTAAATTTAATTGTATTTTTGTAAAAACATAATAAGATTATAAACATATCTTACTTTACTTTACAAACTTAATATTTTTTTAAATAAAACTGCAACAGACATGAAAGAGGAGAAACTAAAAGTATGGTGGTTGTTTCCTTTAATATTTATTACATAAAGATAAGGTTACATTGTATGTAATTTTCTTACTTAATTGGTACAATGGTTTGGTTTTAAGCATATAGTAATATTTAAAATAAAAAAAACATATTGTTTTTAAGCTTTGCGTGGTCAGGAAATTACATTTACAGACTAGTATTATATTTTTATTCAAAAAACATAAGTACTTAGTACATTTAACATACATTAAACGTTTAGAAGAATATTTTATATTCATAATTAAATGCCAATAAAATAATTACATCGAGTTTACTCTAATGCCTACCAAGATAGAATAAATTAAATTAGTTAAAATAAATTACGAAATGGTTTTACATAAATTGGTACCCTAGTAAAGAACAATTCACGCACTTTAGCACAGTAACTGCGAATTAACACATCTATAGCAAGAACTTTAAAGTATTGTTCAAATATAAGTATTATTATGAAAGTCAATACAATTTTTGAAATAAATATTTGTCTGATTCCTTTAAAACAAACATTTTATCTTATATCTAGAAAGTATTGTTATGACGTTACGAAGTTAAATATATGCAAACCAATGACAATAAATATAATAAAAAGCAAGCTAATAAATAACAATACTTATATCTAAAAACTAAGTAGATATATGTTGGGATTGTCTCTATTATTATTATTAGACAAATTTAGTATTTGGACCTTAGTCTATCTTTTTATGTTTAAAAAAAGGAAAACATTTCTTATGGTCACGTACTAATAAGACAACATAATTATGACAAATATAATTCATATTATGTAAAACTTTTGTTAGCAGACATACATTAACCCCTTGCATTGATAATTCTGGTCTTATAGTTCAGGAAAATATTGACTTGTATGTTTTTACTATGTAAAACTTTGTCATTTACTGCACCTGAAGATATTTTTATATTTTTGTGATCACTACAGTGTAATCGCCAGGAAAAAGAGAAATAAAATGAACAAGTACTACTAGTGGCGCCGCCCTATTTTCTACACTAATGTATTTGTCGGTGTGTACTGACTTATACCGTAGGAAAAGTAATTCTGGAAGTACTGTTAATTTTTGACCAAACTTGTACATGAATGTAACCTTCTTACTTTGGCAGGAGAAATAAAATAGGTTTATTCTATGCAAGCGTGGTACATCTTAGACTATAGTGGTGCTTAACATCAGGCAGGCTATAGTCAAACGTAAGCCTATTAAGTGTTAAAAAAAAGAGACAAAATGTTGATGCAATAGTTTGTTTGAAAAATAAAAATAGTTGTATTGTTTTTAGTGTTTTAGTTAGGCCTTAAGTGCCCTTGTTGAATGACTGGGCGGTGCGCAGCTTCTTGCGGATCCTGGGAGAGCTCCAGCGCGGCACCACTCGGGTGTCTCCCGGAGACACTCCTTCGTCCACGTCATCGGCTTCCGTCTTGATCTCCATTTTCTGAAAGAGATATTTTTATCTTATACATATACATATCAAGATTTGAAGGTGTAAGATTAGTAGACTTCGCATGTGTACAGGATTAGGATTGTTCTCCATTTTCTGAAAGAGATATTTTTATCTTATACACAAACATATCAAGATTTGAAGGTGTAAGATTAGTAGACTTCGCATGTGCACAGGATTAGGATTGTATTCTCTAAGACATTTAAATTCAATAAAGTATATTTATACCACATTCGCGAGATATATTATACAACTATATAGGTATTGGTTCTTCTTTTCCGACTCACTAAACCGACCACATATAACAAAACAATAATAATTTACCTGCACAATAAGCCTGATAAGAGTGTGTTGTTGCTCGACCATTTGTGAAATGTTCTGAAGTCGCCGTTTCTGTTTATCCAACTCTGCCGTGATGTAATCTTCATTGCTCTCAAGAACCAAGTCCAAGCCAGCTGGAAATAAGGAAATAAAACAAACAAAATTACACGTTTACATATATTATTATATTCATATTACTTGTACGTAAGAAGATCACTTGAATTAGAAAGTTGATTTAATATTATGTGTATTTTTTTATAAATAATAATTTATTAAGAATGCTTAAATATCTCGTGTTATAAATTTACCATCATCAGAAAAAGGATTGCAGAACCATTTACGTAAAATCAGGTCTAAGAAACCGAGCTTGCATTTCTTGTTGTTCGGGTACTCAATCAGCTCGTTTGTGTCGATTTTTTCCAGTAAGAATGTCGGCAGTTTTCTTTCTAATTCAGTGTGCAGGACCACCTGGAAAATATAAATGAAATACTGCATACCCATCACGCTGAATTTACATGTGATTTATCATATTTAAAATTAGAATAAATAATAATATATGCTTAAGCTTCAGACACAATATAAATAAATCTATTCTTCAGGATTCTGAATGATATAGCTATGAAAAGATACATATGTAAAATCATGAACTTAGTGCAGTATTTAGGCTAGATCCTATAGATTATCGTACCTGCATAGCAAGACGCTTCAGTTGGGCATTTCTCCGTACACTCTCAATATCACCAACAGCCAAACCGATCAGCAAGTTCATGAGGAGAATAGGCATCAGTACCATGAACAGTCCGAGTATGAAGAAAGTGGGCAAAGGGAAGGGCAACACAATATCCGTCTCAGATTTATAGTACGGCTGCACGTAAGTCCCGACGAAATCCAGTTCTCCAAGCATCATGGCAAATGTACGCATGAGAGATATGGGAATGCTGCTAAAGGAAAGGTGGTTGCCCTGAAACAGTTTGTAATTTTTTAGCTCTAATTTAGGGTCTCACTCAATGCGCACAGCAAGACTAGTATTAATGCCAGTTACAAATTTATTTACAACATTGTATAAACGGAATTTCGCTTTAGCTATACAATTCGCAAATTAGCAATCACCACTTATTACACTTTGGGGTAAACTTCACGAGCCCTCGTTTGACCAATAAAAAAACTACCTACATTCTTTTGATAATTTCCATTCAATAAATGTTCATACAAATTTCATACTATTCATTTTCCGAGTGCTCATAAAGTTGAACATTTTATTATATACTCACTTTAGACAATAGAATAAAGAACGCCAGACCGAACGCAATGATAAGAATTGAGAAGACCATCAGAACTTTTATGAGGGTTTGCAGTATTTCGAGGAACATCACCACATAGATGCCAACTTGGTCGAATCGTTGAAGGAGCAGGAGTAACTCGAACCAGGCGAGAAACACTGTTATTGATGCGGCAGAAAACTGTGCACATGGAAACAGAAAGAAAGTCAGTGTGAATCATATTTTACGACTACTTATAAACTTAAAAATTTAATAAAAATAGTTTAAATGCATAATTGCTGTAAACTATTAAATGACACATGTAAATATAGGTGATTTATTTCAGGCTTAACCAACTGTTACTAAAACTAATTTGGACACTGTAAAGAGGTGCCAAGTTAACTAAAAGTACAATGCTCAGACAAACTAAAAGTTGTTATGTTTGCAAAAACTTAGTAGTGATTTTCAATCACGAAAGCTCTTCAATGAGTCGTTACTATTTGTCACCAGAATCTGTTATAATTGGGGACATGCTACCGTATTTTACGGTGGCTCATTAAAAATGGCGTTGTAACACCCACCCACCTGTATATCGCTGTATCTTCCAAACACAGTCGGATAAACTGTAAGTGTAGAACTGATATAGAGCATCCAGGAAACCAGGTTTGAAGGGTCCACGGCGTAGTGCCATTTCTGCTGTTTCACGTTATAGAACTCGCGGAGCATGCATATAGAGTTGTATACTAATATGCCGACCGTGCTAACGTACATCACCAGTTTGGCTTCGAAATCTGAAAATTAAACACAAGCAAATGTGAGTTTTATTTCAAGCCGCTTAGTGGCAGGAATTGGCACCGGACAGAGATGAATGGCGTCTCTTGGTGGCGGAGGACAAGATCTGATTTGGGTCGTTGAGCCAACCTAGTGAGTTAAATGTGAGTTACTTGGTTGGTGGATGTTTGTTCCTCCTTCATAAAACATCAGATCACCATGATAGAGAAAGTGTGGCCTCGAGAGCGACATAGGCATAACATTTAACTGAAAATAAAATAGGCAAAACTGCGACCGTCAAAAGTGTTTTTTTTTATCTATCCATAGATAATGAAGAAGTTACATGTAGTATATTTTATCAAAATCAGTTATTTATGATACATTTTATATTCATATAGACAGCAATAAATCCGTATCCAATTTAATCATTGTAATATAACTGAACTAGAAATAAAATAAAATTTGCTCTATACATACCCGGCTCAAAACTAGACGACGTGTTCTTCGTACCATTTTCAACACCAGCAGTACCGTTTTGTAAATCCGTTTCGTTTTCTTGAGGAACGTTTATAACAGCTTGGTTGCTCGTCAGATGTTTCATTGCGGCTGTACTTGGGTTCACATTCAGCATCAGTAAATATGTGTAGACGGTCACAAATATAAGGAATATACAGTAGAATAGCAGGTTAGTCAGGTGAAAGTACTTTCCGTAAGAGTTCCATTTCATCTGCAAGTATTTCTGGCTCAGAGGGTGAGCTAGTAATTCCACTCGCCCGTGGCATACCATTGCCTGAAATTATAACATTTATTAGTTTATTGTTCACTCAATATATGCTAACATTTTCTTTATTAACACAATCTTACTTTAGGTTTATCAGAACTCAATTTAGTTTTGTTAGACCTAAAATATTCTAATTAACAATTGTAGATCAAATTACAAATATGAAATAATAAGTAGGATATATACGTGAATAAATTTAAGATTTACATATAAAGAGTGTTTTATTTTTTGATGAGTATGTTATTAGTTTTAAATAAAACCGCCATATAATTTACAGTGAATCCAAATATGTGGAATCCCTTAAAAACTATTAAACATGATTAAATTTATACGGACACGTAAGCTTAATATCACAGATTTATTTTAGAAATACTGTCTCCAGCGTTGCCTACTCTCATTTGAAATTATTATTGTAATCGTTAGGAAAAAGATAAATCAATTCAACAATAATTACCAGTGTCGCCGCCATATTTTTTGTTTGGGATTGGTACATAAGTCAAAATAGTCAAAATAGTAACAAATTTTGTTTTCACACCAGTAATATTGAGATGTATGATACTAATATTTTATATCTACACTAATGTTGTAACATTCTACTTATGTTTCCAATACTTGACTTATAATTACTACTGTTATAGCGCAGACAACAAAACACTCAATTTAAGCAATTTCACATGATGGTATAATATCCACATCGATATCGTAATATCTCATTATAACATCGATAAAACCGTTTTATTGATGCGCGCAATGCGCTCTCATTGGTTAGATTTTAATGGCGGCAAAATCAGTGTGACAATACAAGTACGCGTGAATTTAATTTAATAAATTAAAAGTTAAAAATGGATAGCGAATTAGTGAAGATAAAGTAGTGTATGCAACTGCATATAACACGGGTATTAAAACACTCGTTAACTCACACTCGTGTTTTAATACCCTTCATTATATGACAGTTGCATAAACTACTAATTTTATATCACCTACCATCATGTAACACAACTACATCTTGAAAAATAAATGAGTATCTTTAAGGAGAAAAAAAATGGTAGTAAAAAACTAGTTTTTCGTTTACCTTTTATTAAGAAATAAAAAAGGTAGCTTACATTTAAACAATTAGGTTTCCATGCAATTACATATATTATATAATCAAATATATTATAAACACTAGATCATTATTAAAAATCCTTCATCTAATTAATTAAGGATACCTCATGTATCTATTTAATTCTTTATATTATTTTATTGTAAGTCCCGGCTGTTTGTCTGGTACGGCAGTCGTTAAGCCATGTCAGAGGCCCTTAGGACAGCCTGATAAACTCTCGACACCAGAGTTAGCGACTCTAATTCGATAAGAAGAAGAAAAATAATATTTTTTCTTCTTCTTATCGAATTGTATTATGAAATACTTAACGGATTGTAAATTGATCAATAATATGTTTGTTATTTTCCAATCAAAAGAGAAGAAACTGATAAAGCAAATCATTATAATCAACTGATTGGTAGAAGTTTATATGAAAGACGCAAACAAACATGATTTAAAAACATAACAAAAGTAGGTACATGATTTGAAACTTATACCATCTTATTACAAAACGCGGTTTATTAAATATTAATCTAGACTCTGAAAATAAAAAGTAGGTTCTTGTTGTTTAAACATCACATACAAACAATTAAAATGTCGACTTCAAATGAGAACGTTGATTTATCATTGGTAACATTTTTACAGTTTGATTATTATGACAGAAGAAAACACATTATGAACAACAAGAACACTGCATGAATTCAAAGTTCACCGCGTTTATAAGACCCTTTCTTACTTCAATGAAACAAAAACCAAAAAGTATAAAAAAAATCGTACAAAAATCTTAAAAAATATGTACTTAACAAAAATATTCAGCAACTTAATATCGTAAATATCAAAATCAAACGAAACGCAAAACAAAAACTTACATTTTGAAATCTTAGCAAATTACTTTAATTAATATAATTTACTAATAATTATAAGCAATACTTATTTCAATAAATTATGAACGAATATGATTTCAGATCTATCAGCAAAAAAAAACAAATAACACATACACTTATGTAAATTTATGAATTGATAAGATATCAGAATCAGCCCCCTTAGACAAGAGCCGTATTTTAGTGAGCGTACTGTCGCTCACTTATGGAATAGAAAGAGCACGTCACTCCCATACATCGGTCTTTCTATTGTATAAGCGAGCATCAACGGTACGCTAACACTAAAATACGCCTCTTGTCTAAGAGGGATCCATCAAAAGTCTATAAAAAGAATATAACAATTTTCCGAAATCTGCGTCTGTTACGACATCATCTTGAAATATGATTTGTGATTCTTCTAACACAATTAAATACACGAACAAAATTGATATACCTCTTTACTATTCCCAGTTTGTGTTTCATCATCATTATTATCTTCAGTATGTCGCGCCTTCTTTTCTTGACTTTTTTGCTTGAGTATCTTTAGTTCCCGCAGATTTTCTTTTCCTATTGGCTTCAGAATTGGAAATTACAATTTCGTCGTCATTTCTGGGAACTTCTGCGTTTCGAATTCGATCGTCATTTCTTGTATCTTCATTAGAAAGTTCACAAAAAAGTCCGTCATTTAATTGATTTGATTCTCTATCATCTGTATTATGATTCTCAATGTTTGTTTCTCTATGTTCTGTATTGGGTTCCTTTTCTTGAAAGGTAACTTCACAACGACGAACACTCAGATCTATTGGTCTAATACTCAAATCAATCGGTTCTATACAGGAAACATGTTCAATGTTTGTTCCTCTATGTTCTGTATTGGGTTCCTTTTCTTGAAAGGTAACTTCACAACGACGAACACTCAGATCTATTGGTCTAATACTCAAATCAATCGGTTCTATACAAGAAACATGTTCAATGTTTGTTCCTCTATGTTCTGTATTGGGTCCCTTTTCTTGAAAGGTAACTTCACAACGACGAACACTCAAATCAATCGGTTCTATACAGGAAACATGTTTAATGTTTGTTCCTCTATGTTCTGTATTGGGTTCCTTTTCTTGAAAGGTAACTTCACAACGACGAACACTCAGATCTATTGGTCTAATACTCAAATCAATCGGTTCTATACAGGAAACATGTTTAATGTTTGTTCCTCTATGTTCTGTATTGGGTTCCTTTTCTTGAAAGGTAACTTCACAACGACGAACACTCAGATCTATTGGTCTAATACTCAAATCAATCGGTCCAGTGTTTTCTTCACTACGATAAATACTTAAATCTATTGGCCCTACACTCGGAATATCTCCAAAATCATTAAAATTCGATACGACGAGACGAGTATGTTCAGTAGATTCTTCGCTAGATAGTGGATGTTGTGAAGAGCGGGTAACTTGCTGGAGCATCAAGTCGTGTTGTTGGCGTTGCGCTGAGCGAGCAGTGTGTTGATAGGACCCTGTGCTGAATCTCCACATATGAGTCCGAGGTAACTCTGGTGATGCATCGTGATCTTTATCTGAAACTGATATTAGTAATTGTTAGTTGTTTTTGATCTGTCTTTCAATAAATGCAAAGAATATATATATTCGAATGAAATAGAACCTTTTGCATTCTAAAATGTAATATGTGAGCGATGTACTGTTCTTATTTAATTAATAAGCTCCGCGTGCGTAAGATGAGCACGTTAAATTATTTAATATTTTTTGGGAATATCACTTATGTTGTGCAATAAAATTAACAAATTTTAAATTAATAACAATTTTGTTAAAATAGACTAAAATGTCTCACTATTATTATTCGAAGAAAATCTGAACATCAACTTACTTGGAGTTTTATTAGCATGTGCTGGTTCAGCATCAGAGTGCTGGTGAAGAATTGATGAAGCTCGATGTGTTTCAGCATTAGTTGTCACTAATATATGACGACCGGAGTTGAGGGTAGAATCTAAAATAAAAAAAGTTAGGTTATTTTTTTATTCCAAAACCGTTCATTAATTATAACAATAATTGATATGTACATCGGTTGTAATAATTGATGTGAAATTATTTGAATCTGGTAATTTAATAAATGTTCGGAATTTTAAAATCTATCTTGGAAGTTTTTTTTTGTAAAGAAAATGTATAAAGTTTTGTTTTTATTTTGAATATATTTTTTCCTTACAAATGTATATCTCAACATAGTAAGTAAATTCGTACAAAAATAGACCTACTGTCAAGAGTCTTCACACCGCTGTAAGGGTCACTGATAGGTATAACCAATGTGTTTAATGTATTTTAACAAATAGCCGGGAACTACAATTTATCGTGTACGTTACATATTTGAATTCTTTATTGTAAACAAAGAAGTAGAGATACAATTTAGTGCCAAAAATGCTGATATGCTCGCTAAGGCCAAGCCTTTAAAAAAAGGTAAAGCAGAATGTAATCGGTCGCACAAACTTGGTTGACTTTATGTATAGCCCACCTTGAGTTTTATCAGCATGTGCTGACTCAGCATCAGAAGGCGGGTGAGGAGTTGATGGAACTCTATATACTTCAGCATTAGTTGTCACTATTTTATGACGACCGGAAACAGTGGTAGAACCTGAAATAGAAAAATAAAATAGTTATTTTTAATTTAGGCACTAGGTGTATTAAAAACAATAACTTGTTTATTAGGAAAGTAACTAAATTCGTATAAGAATGGCCAACTTTGGATTTACGATCGCCGTACCTAATATGACCAAGATTTGTATGAATCTTGACAAACAGTCGGGATCTGATATTTATCTATTTATTTATTTATTTATAATGGTAAACAAAACAGAATGTGTTCCCAAATAAGCTAATAATATTTATCGAGTTAGATAGTTTAATACACAAAAACAAATAACTTACTTTGAGTTTTCTCAGCATGTGCTTGTTCCGCGTCAGAAAGCTGGTGAGGAGTTGATGGGAGTCGACGTATTTCAACATTACTTGTCACTAATATATAACTTCCGGAGTTAGAGGAAGATTCTAAAAAAAAAACAGTTTTATATTATTTCAGTACTTACTATATTAATCAAAAATAATAATAACCTGTATATCAGGTGAGTAAATAAATTCGTATGAGAGAGGCCAACTCTGGTGTCGAGATGTATACCTATATAAGTTAAGTACATACTTAGAATATATCTTTTTTTTTTTTTTTTTTTTTTTCTTTTTTTTTTTATAAAAATAATCTGACATGTAATTCGAACAAATTATTAATAAAATGTTTATCTGTTTATCTGAGAGTATATCAAGCCACCCTAAGGGCCTATACTGTCGGGACCATACTTTATTTTTCTGTAAAAATGCGTCGACTTTTCACTTTTCAACAAATTTTTTTGGTGGTATGACTAATCCAATCATAGCACAGAGAGAAAAAAAAAACTGACTGCACGTATCAGTATTTTTTTAAACGTGTTTGCGGTGCAATTTGATGCAGCGATAAGCTATCTCAATAAATAAATAATCATCATTTAAAAAAATCTAATGCAATAAACAAAAAACATAAGTAGATAATAATAACTTAATTTATGATAAATAAATAATCTTCAGATTGCACTGGTCTCATGTACATACACGAGCTTCCCATTTTTAGTGATCAAACTTGTCGTTTTTTTAAGATTTCACAAAGAACGCAGGTTGTAACTGGCGGAGGAATATTATTCTAGCATTTAGTAACGGTGGGCAACGATGACGTTATTTCGTCTACAACGAGCGGTGAAATGTTGAAACTAACATTTCCATCGAAACGAGAATAAATACGCTCTGAGTTGCAAAGTGTTAAATTCACCAAATTGAAAGCAACATTTGTTTGTTATTGAGCAGATTTGTGAGGCGGGATCTAGTAACGGGTAGAGTTAAAAGGAACTCACCATACAATACACTCGTTTCTTCCGGTCTGCTCATGGAACTGACGTCACCAGTCTCTGATGATGAACTGGACCCAGGGAGACTGCCTGAGGCTTCCTCGGTGGAAACTACGACCATTGAATGGCCGGAGTCGGACGATGCTGCAATTATATTATACATATAAACCTTTTCTGAATCACAAATAATAACACTTGCGAAGCCGCGGGCGAAAGCTAGTTTAATAATTTTAAAACTTAATAAATTGAGATTAGTCTGTTATCGCCTGGTGGGTAAAAGACGCCAATGTGAACATGTACAGAGTAATAGATACTTAAGTACTGGGAAGGTATATGTAGGTAAAGCATAAGGTAGGTGTACCTTAGATACATATAAAACCAACAAATTGCGAGAGACAGAAAGTGATGTAATCACATTTTATTCAGAGCTCATAATATAGGTAAGTACTTTAATCAAACTTAGTAGTATAATAAATAACTAAGTAATCAAAGGTACTAGTAGCACTAGACAGACTATAAATAACAGCTTATATCGGATTGACTGTAAGTGAACTGAGGCTATTATTATAAAATAATAATAATTTATCAGTTAAATAATTATAATCACAGAACTATTATTTTAAATCTTTACTTTGGGATGGATAAGTATGTTAAGTGATCTCTAATCAACCCTGGCCAGGCTTTGTGTATCCCTAAGTGAAGGTATAATTTCCAAGGCCAAGGCTCCCGACGCCAAGAGCGTAGTTTATAAGAAGCTTGGATATGGTAAAGCAACCTTCAGTACTTCCAGATAAAATATACGCAATCAGTAATGCGATATTGCTTTAGATTCTATAGATTTAAATCGTTTGGTCGGCATAGGCCTTTGAGGTTTTGAGACAACGTCATATTTTAGCACTAGGTTAAGCGTATGCTTCCATTTTATGCTATCTGCTGACAAGATATTTAAGCTGGCCTGCAAAGATATTGTCATAATATATCTTTATACTTAACCAGCAGTTCGCCATGTCCTGCAATAATAATTAACGTTGCTGAAAGTTTAGCTCTGCGCTGAATACTTTAGCGGTCCCAAAACTGACTCCATAATAAAATATGATTAGAAATGCGAATACCTTTGAGTTGTTACCAGATCTCTGCGAGGGGTGGCTCTGTATAGGGGTCGTTATGACCACAGCCCTGCGAGGGCTGGGTACAGACCACAGCATGTCTTTAGAGTACCCTGCGAGGGTATGACATACTTAACTAGCGTGTATTTGCGAGAAGTGGCGAGTATTTTTACATTGTTTTGGAGGTTAATATGTATGTCCGCAGACGATCCTGCGAAGGTACGATATGATTAGCTTGCCCCTGCGAGGGGAACGCTTACCTTTCTAACAATTTCAAGTGAGATGAATAGAATAATTGTCACAGGTTAACGAAATTGCAGTAAAAACTCTTAGACTCTTAACTCTTTGACTTCTATAATGCACGTCAATCCACGTCAATTGAGTAAGTATACAATAATTAACTGTATATTTGTTTATAAATATAATACGTCAGCTATTAGTTAAATCGATCAAGAAAATAAGAGAAGCTAAGCCATTGGTTCCATTTTGCCAAAAAAGAGATATCAAGATGTAAATCCGTATTCACGATCCTTCTATAGCTATATTAGCACATATGTATAATTTGCACTGTATTGTAATGTTACAAATTTAACTCGTATCTATCACAGTTTCTTAAATTATGGACTTGAAAAGCCGATTAGGTAGTCACTTTTTCTGCCACAAATAACATTACACGGTGAGGATCCTTCCGATACGTGTTATACACTTCATAAAATTATTAAATTGTAAGCAAAGTAAATTAACACTATTAAATTTAGATGTAAAAAAGACATGTCGGTTACTCTATTGTATTAGAACATTATTTATCTGCATTAGAAAAATACTGCGTGAAACCTGCGAGGTTCAAATCTTGCGAAGTTATCTAGCAGATCGTTTTTAACAATGATGCATACTCGGCCCCCCTTTTTTTTTACCTCAGCGACGGCGCATATTCGTGATTCATCGAATTGAAATTCTAGTTTGATCACTCGTGAATATCGTTGGAACGCCGTGTTAACATGTTAGTGTAATAGTTTACTTGTAAAACACAGTAATAGCTACATCGTATGTACGGAGGTACATACACATACAAGTATTAAAATTACTGAAAGACAATCCACAAATAATTTTGAACATTACGTTAAAAAATATTGATTAAAATATACTGAGGGTAGATATTAAAGAAAAATTTAATAATTCAGTTTCCAAGTACACAATATTAAAGCTAAGCAAAAGAAATAGATCATGCAGGAAAATTGAGGGTATTCTAAAACTATTTATAATAAAAGGAAACAATTCAAATGGTAAAGTCGAACGGTAACACGGTTAAAAATCACTTTACCAATAAAATAAAGTCAAGTGGAATTAAACTTACTGCTTTCCATTGGAACAGACTAGCGACTTGTCGCTGCGGAAAACTCAACGCTAATGAAAAGAGGTCGAACCATCTTCACCTTCATGGTTCGGTCGCCGGTGTGAGTGTGCGAGCGAGACAGAACGATAAAAGTGCATAAAGATCGAAAGAGAGGGAAAAAGGAAGCGGATAACACGGTTGCCAACCGTGTTTTCCGCTTCTCTCTCAATTTATTAAGTTTTAAAATAACGGTCAAGTTAAATACTTATTAAGTAATTATCGGACTGAGTTTTCACAAAATATCGTTAAAATTTATTCAAAATTCTGTTACAATTTTCGAAATAGGATTTTATATATTTTCAATGACTGCCGAGAAGAAAACATGTAGTTTTTTAACGAACCTCAACGAACTCTATGTTAAAAGAGAGATGAAGACTCCTTCCCAAGAACTACTTTTCACAGAAATTGGTTCAAAAATATTGGCAGCACTTGTCTTGATAAAAATAAATTATTGAGAAAGTTTATAATAATTAAAATAACTCTTATAGATTATATGTTTTTACTTATAAGTTTATTTCTGTTGCCTCCAAGATAATTCCAGCCAGAATTTTCTTTCTCCATTTTCATCTACCATGATTTTTGGCGAAAAGTGTATGCCCGTCTCTGTTGCTCTTGGTCTACTATGCATATTGTTGTCCCGCTCTATATTATGTCTGCCGTGCGACCGGCGGTTATACCAAGACTAAATTTAATTGTATTTTTGTAAAAACATAATAAGATTATAAACATATCTTACTTTACTTTACAAACTTAATATTTTTTTAAATAAAACTGCAACAGACATGAAAGAGGAGAAACTAAAAGTATGGTGGTTGTTTCCTTTAATATTTATTACATAAAGATAAGGTTACATTGTATGTAATTTTCTTACTTAATTGGTACAATGGTTTGGTTTTAAGCATATAGTAATATTTAAAATAAAAAAAACATATTGTTTTTAAGCTTTGCGTGGTCAGGAAATTACATTTACAGACTAGTATTATATTTTTATTCAAAAAACATAAGTACTTAGTACATTTAACATACATTAAACGTTTAGAAGAATATTTTATATTCATAATTAAATGCCAATAAAATAATTACATCGAGTTTACTCTAATGCCTACCAAGATAGAATAAATTAAATTAGTTAAAATAAATTACGAAATGGTTTTACATAAATTGGTACCCTAGTAAAGAACAATTCACGCACTTTAGCACAGTAACTGCGAATTAACACATCTATAGCAAGAACTTTAAAGTATTGTTCAAATATAAGTATTATTATGAAAGTCAATACAATTTTTGAAATAAATATTTGTCTGATTCCTTTAAAACAAACATTTTATCTTATATCTAGAAAGTATTGTTATGACGTTACGAAGTTAAATATATGCAAACCAATGACAATAAATATAATAAAAAGCAAGCTAATAAATAACAATACTTATATCTAAAAACTAAGTAGATATATGTTGGGATTGTCTCTATTATTATTATTAGACAAATTTAGTATTTGGACCTTAGTCTATCTTTTTATGTTTAAAAAAAGGAAAACATTTCTTATGGTCACGTACTAATAAGACAACATAATTATGACAAATATAATTCATATTATGTAAAACTTTTGTTAGCAGACATACATTAACCCCTTGCATTGATAATTCTGGTCTTATAGTTCAGGAAAATATTGACTTGTATGTTTTTACTATGTAAAACTTTGTCATTTACTGCACCTGAAGATATTTTTATATTTTTGTGATCACTACAGTGTAATCGCCAGGAAAAAGAGAAATAAAATGAACAAGTACTACTAGTGGCGCCGCCCTATTTTCTACACTAATGTATTTGTCGGTGTGTACTGACTTATACCGTAGGAAAAGTAATTCTGGAAGTACTGTTAATTTTTGACCAAACTTGTACATGAATGTAACCTTCTTACTTTGGCAGGAGAAATAAAATAGGTTTATTCTATGCAAGCGTGGTACATCTTAGACTATAGTGGTGCTTAACATCAGGCAGGCTATAGTCAAACGTAAGCCTATTAAGTGTTAAAAAAAAGAGACAAAATGTTGATGCAATAGTTTGTTTGAAAAATAAAAATAGTTGTATTGTTTTTAGTGTTTTAGTTAGGCCTTAAGTGCCCTTGTTGAATGACTGGGCGGTGCGCAGCTTCTTGCGGATCCTGGGAGAGCTCCAGCGCGGCACCACTCGGGTGTCTCCCGGAGACACTCCTTCGTCCACGTCATCGGCTTCCGTCTTGATCTCCATTTTCTGAAAGAGATATTTTTATCTTATACATATACATATCAAGATTTGAAGGTGTAAGATTAGTAGACTTCGCATGTGTACAGGATTAGGATTGTTCTCCATTTTCTGAAAGAGATATTTTTATCTTATACACAAACATATCAAGATTTGAAGGTGTAAGATTAGTAGACTTCGCATGTGCACAGGATTAGGATTGTATTCTCTAAGACATTTAAATTCAATAAAGTATATTTATACCACATTCGCGAGATATATTATACAACTATATAGGTATTGGTTCTTCTTTTCCGACTCACTAAACCGACCACATATAACAAAACAATAATAATTTACCTGCACAATAAGCCTGATAAGAGTGTGTTGTTGCTCGACCATTTGTGAAATGTTCTGAAGTCGCCGTTTCTGTTTATCCAACTCTGCCGTGATGTAATCTTCATTGCTCTCAAGAACCAAGTCCAAGCCAGCTGGAAATAAGGAAATAAAACAAACAAAATTACACGTTTACATATATTATTATATTCATATTACTTGTACGTAAGAAGATCACTTGAATTAGAAAGTTGATTTAATATTATGTGTATTTTTTTATAAATAATAATTTATTAAGAATGCTTAAATATCTCGTGTTATAAATTTACCATCATCAGAAAAAGGATTGCAGAACCATTTACGTAAAATCAGGTCTAAGAAACCGAGCTTGCATTTCTTGTTGTTCGGGTACTCAATCAGCTCGTTTGTGTCGATTTTTTCCAGTAAGAATGTCGGCAGTTTTCTTTCTAATTCAGTGTGCAGGACCACCTGGAAAATATAAATGAAATACTGCATACCCATCACGCTGAATTTACATGTGATTTATCATATTTAAAATTAGAATAAATAATAATATATGCTTAAGCTTCAGACACAATATAAATAAATCTATTCTTCAGGATTCTGAATGATATAGCTATGAAAAGATACATATGTAAAATCATGAACTTAGTGCAGTATTTAGGCTAGATCCTATAGATTATCGTACCTGCATAGCAAGACGCTTCAGTTGGGCATTTCTCCGTACACTCTCAATATCACCAACAGCCAAACCGATCAGCAAGTTCATGAGGAGAATAGGCATCAGTACCATGAACAGTCCGAGTATGAAGAAAGTGGGCAAAGGGAAGGGCAACACAATATCCGTCTCAGATTTATAGTACGGCTGCACGTAAGTCCCGACGAAATCCAGTTCTCCAAGCATCATGGCAAATGTACGCATGAGAGATATGGGAATGCTGCTAAAGGAAAGGTGGTTGCCCTGAAACAGTTTGTAATTTTTTAGCTCTAATTTAGGGTCTCACTCAATGCGCACAGCAAGACTAGTATTAATGCCAGTTACAAATTTATTTACAACATTGTATAAACGGAATTTCGCTTTAGCTATACAATTCGCAAATTAGCAATCACCACTTATTACACTTTGGGGTAAACTTCACGAGCCCTCGTTTGACCAATAAAAAAACTACCTACATTCTTTTGATAATTTCCATTCAATAAATGTTCATACAAATTTCATACTATTCATTTTCCGAGTGCTCATAAAGTTGAACATTTTATTATATACTCACTTTAGACAATAGAATAAAGAACGCCAGACCGAACGCAATGATAAGAATTGAGAAGACCATCAGAACTTTTATGAGGGTTTGCAGTATTTCGAGGAACATCACCACATAGATGCCAACTTGGTCGAATCGTTGAAGGAGCAGGAGTAACTCGAACCAGGCGAGAAACACTGTTATTGATGCGGCAGAAAACTGTGCACATGGAAACAGAAAGAAAGTCAGTGTGAATCATATTTTACGACTACTTATAAACTTAAAAATTTAATAAAAATAGTTTAAATGCATAATTGCTGTAAACTATTAAATGACACATGTAAATATAGGTGATTTATTTCAGGCTTAACCAACTGTTACTAAAACTAATTTGGACACTGTAAAGAGGTGCCAAGTTAACTAAAAGTACAATGCTCAGACAAACTAAAAGTTGTTATGTTTGCAAAAACTTAGTAGTGATTTTCAATCACGAAAGCTCTTCAATGAGTCGTTACTATTTGTCACCAGAATCTGTTATAATTGGGGACATGCTACCGTATTTTACGGTGGCTCATTAAAAATGGCGTTGTAACACCCACCCACCTGTATATCGCTGTATCTTCCAAACACAGTCGGATAAACTGTAAGTGTAGAACTGATATAGAGCATCCAGGAAACCAGGTTTGAAGGGTCCACGGCGTAGTGCCATTTCTGCTGTTTCACGTTATAGAACTCGCGGAGCATGCATATAGAGTTGTATACTAATATGCCGACCGTGCTAACGTACATCACCAGTTTGGCTTCGAAATCTGAAAATTAAACACAAGCAAATGTGAGTTTTATTTCAAGCCGCTTAGTGGCAGGAATTGGCACCGGACAGAGATGAATGGCGTCTCTTGGTGGCGGAGGACAAGATCTGATTTGGGTCGTTGAGCCAACCTAGTGAGTTAAATGTGAGTTACTTGGTTGGTGGATGTTTGTTCCTCCTTCATAAAACATCAGATCACCATGATAGAGAAAGTGTGGCCTCGAGAGCGACATAGGCATAACATTTAACTGAAAATAAAATAGGCAAAACTGCGACCGTCAAAAGTGTTTTTTTTTATCTATCCATAGATAATGAAGAAGTTACATGTAGTATATTTTATCAAAATCAGTTATTTATGATACATTTTATATTCATATAGACAGCAATAAATCCGTATCCAATTTAATCATTGTAATATAACTGAACTAGAAATAAAATAAAATTTGCTCTATACATACCCGGCTCAAAACTAGACGACGTGTTCTTCGTACCATTTTCAACACCAGCAGTACCGTTTTGTAAATCCGTTTCGTTTTCTTGAGGAACGTTTATAACAGCTTGGTTGCTCGTCAGATGTTTCATTGCGGCTGTACTTGGGTTCACATTCAGCATCAGTAAATATGTGTAGACGGTCACAAATATAAGGAATATACAGTAGAATAGCAGGTTAGTCAGGTGAAAGTACTTTCCGTAAGAGTTCCATTTCATCTGCAAGTATTTCTGGCTCAGAGGGTGAGCTAGTAATTCCACTCGCCCGTGGCATACCATTGCCTGAAATTATAACATTTATTAGTTTATTGTTCACTCAATATATGCTAACATTTTCTTTATTAACACAATCTTACTTTAGGTTTATCAGAACTCAATTTAGTTTTGTTAGACCTAAAATATTCTAATTAACAATTGTAGATCAAATTACAAATATGAAATAATAAGTAGGATATATACGTGAATAAATTTAAGATTTACATATAAAGAGTGTTTTATTTTTTGATGAGTATGTTATTAGTTTTAAATAAAACCGCCATATAATTTACAGTGAATCCAAATATGTGGAATCCCTTAAAAACTATTAAACATGATTAAATTTATACGGACACGTAAGCTTAATATCACAGATTTATTTTAGAAATACTGTCTCCAGCGTTGCCTACTCTCATTTGAAATTATTATTGTAATCGTTAGGAAAAAGATAAATCAATTCAACAATAATTACCAGTGTCGCCGCCATATTTTTTGTTTGGGATTGGTACATAAGTCAAAATAGTCAAAATAGTAACAAATTTTGTTTTCACACCAGTAATATTGAGATGTATGATACTAATATTTTATATCTACACTAATGTTGTAACATTCTACTTATGTTTCCAATACTTGACTTATAATTACTACTGTTATAGCGCAGACAACAAAACACTCAATTTAAGCAATTTCACATGATGGTATAATATCCACATCGATATCGTAATATCTCATTATAACATCGATAAAACCGTTTTATTGATGCGCGCAATGCGCTCTCATTGGTTAGATTTTAATGGCGGCAAAATCAGTGTGACAATACAAGTACGCGTGAATTTAATTTAATAAATTAAAAGTTAAAAATGGATAGCGAATTAGTGAAGATAAAGTAGTGTATGCAACTGCATATAACACGGGTATTAAAACACTCGTTAACTCACACTCGTGTTTTAATACCCTTCATTATATGACAGTTGCATAAACTACTAATTTTATATCACCTACCATCATGTAACACAACTACATCTTGAAAAATAAATGAGTATCTTTAAGGAGAAAAAAAATGGTAGTAAAAAACTAGTTTTTCGTTTACCTTTTATTAAGAAATAAAAAAGGTAGCTTACATCTAAACAATTAGGTTTCCATGCAATTACATATATTATATAATCAAATATATTATAAACACTAGATCATTATTAAAAATCCTTCATCTAATTAATTAAGGATACCTCATGTATCTATTTAATTCTTTATATTATTTTATTGTAAGTCCCGGCTGTTTGTCTGGTACGGCAGTCGTTAAGCCATGTCAGAGGCCCTTAGGACAGCCTGATAAACTCTCGACACCAGAGTTAGCGACTCTAATTCGATAAGAAGAAGAAAAATAATATTTTTTCTTCTTCTTATCGAATTGTATTATGAAATACTTAACGGATTGTAAATTGATCAATAATATGTTTGTTATTTTCCAATCAAAAGAGAAGAAACTGATAAAGCAAATCATTATAATCAACTGATTGGTAGAAGTTTATATGAAAGACGCAAACAAACATGATTTAAAAACATAACAAAAGTAGGTACATGATTTGAAACTTATACCATCTTATTACAAAACGCGGTTTATTAAATATTAATCTAGACTCTGAAAATAAAAAGTAGGTTCTTGTTGTTTAAACATCACATACAAACAATTAAAATGTCGACTTCAAATGAGAACGTTGATTTATCATTGGTAACATTTTTACAGTTTGATTATTATGACAGAAGAAAACACATTATGAACAACAAGAACACTGCATGAATTCAAAGTTCACCGCGTTTATAAGACCCTTTCTTACTTCAATGAAACAAAAACCAAAAAGTATAAAAAAAATCGTACAAAAATCTTAAAAAATATGTACTTAACAAAAATATTCAGCAACTTAATATCGTAAATATCAAAATCAAACGAAACGCAAAACAAAAACTTACATTTTGAAATCTTAGCAAATTACTTTAATTAATATAATTTACTAATAATTATAAGCAATACTTATTTCAATAAATTATGAACGAATATGACTTCAGATCTATCAGCAAAAAAAAACAAATAACACATACACTTATGTAAATTTATGAATTGATAAGATATCAGAATCAGCCCCCTTAGACAAGAGCCGTATTTTAGTGAGCGTACTGTCGCTCACTTATGGAATAGAAAGAGCACGTCACTCCCATACATCGGTCTTTCTATTGTATAAGCGAGCATCAACGGTACGCTAACACTAAAATACGCCTCTTGTCTAAGAGGGATCCATCAAAAGTCTATAAAAAGAATATAACAATTTTCCGAAATCTGCGTCTGTTACGACATCATCTTGAAATATGATTTGTGATTCTTCTAACACAATTAAATACACGAACAAAATTGATATACCTCTTTACTATTCCCAGTTTGTGTTTCATCATCATTATTATCTTCAGTATGTCGCGCCTTCTTTTCTTGACTTTTTTGCTTGAGTATCTTTAGTTCCCGCAGATTTTCTTTTCCTATTGGCTTCAGAATTGGAAATTACAATTTCGTCGTCATTTCTAGGAACTTCTGCGTTTCGAATTCGATCGTCATTTCTTGTATCTTCATTAGAAAGTTCACAAAAAAGTCCGTCATTTAATTGATTTGATTCTCTATCATCTGTATTATGATTCTCAATGTTTGTTTCTCTATGTTCTGTATTGGGTTCCTTTTCTTGAAAGGTAACTTCACAACGACGAACACTCAGATCTATTGGTCTAATACTCAAATCAATCGGTTCTATACAGGAAACATGTTCAATGTTTGTTCCTCTATGTTCTGTATTGGGTTCCTTTTCTTGAAAGGTAACTTCACAACGACGAACACTCAGATCTATTGGTCTAATACTCAAATCAATCGGTTCTATACAAGAAACATGTTCAATGTTTGTTCCTCTATGTTCTGTATTGGGTCCCTTTTCTTGAAAGGTAACTTCACAACGACGAACACTCAAATCAATCGGTTCTATACAGGAAACATGTTTAATGTTTGTTCCTCTATGTTCTGTATTGGGTTCCTTTTCTTGAAAGGTAACTTCACAACGACGAACACTCAGATCTATTGGTCTAATACTCAAATCAATCGGTTCTATACAGGAAACATGTTTAATGTTTGTTCCTCTATGTTCTGTATTGGGTTCCTTTTCTTGAAAGGTAACTTCACAACGACGAACACTCAGATCTATTGGTCTAATACTCAAATCAATCGGTCCAGTGTTTTCTTCACTACGATAAATACTTAAATCTATTGGCCCTACACTCGGAATATCTCCAAAATCATTAAAATTCGATACGACGAGACGAGTATGTTCAGTAGATTCTTCGCTAGATAGTGGATGTTGTGAAGAGCGGGTAACTTGCTGGAGCATCAAGTCGTGTTGTTGGCGTTGCGCTGAGCGAGCAGTGTGTTGATAGGACCCTGTGCTGAATCTCCACATATGAGTCCGAGGTAACTCTGGTGATGCATCGTGATCTTTATCTGAAACTGATATTAGTAATTGTTAGTTGTTTTTGATCTGTCTTTCAATAAATGCAAAGAATATATATATTCGAATGAAATAGAACCTTTTGCATTCTAAAATGTAATATGTGAGCGATGTACTGTTCTTATTTAATTAATAAGCTCCGCGTGCGTAAGATGAGCACGTTAAATTATTTAATATTTTTTGGGAATATCACTTATGTTGTGCAATAAAATTAACAAATTTTAAATTAATAACAATTTTGTTAAAATAGACTAAAATGTCTCACTATTATTATTCGAAGAAAATCTGAACATCAACTTACTTGGAGTTTTATTAGCATGTGCTGGTTCAGCATCAGAGTGCTGGTGAAGAATTGATGAAGCTCGATGTGTTTCAGCATTAGTTGTCACTAATATATGACGACCGGAGTTGAGGGTAGAATCTAAAATAAAAAAGTTAGGTTATTTTTTTATTCCAAAACCGTTCATTAATTATAACAATAATTGATATGTACATCGGTTGTAATAATTGATGTGAAATTATTTGAATCTGGTAATTTAATAAATGTTCGGAATTTTAAAATCTATCTTGGAAGTTTTTTTTTGTAAAGAAAATGTATAAAGTTTTGTTTTTATTTTGAATATATTTTTTCCTTACAAATGTATATCTCAACATAGTAAGTAAATTCGTACAAAAATAGACCTACTGTCAAGAGTCTTCACACCGCTGTAAGGGTCACTGATAGGTATAACCAATGTGTTTAATGTATTTTAACAAATAGCCGGGAACTACAATTTATCGTGTACGTTACATATTTGAATTCTTTATTGTAAACAAAGAAGTAGAGATACAATTTAGTGCCAAAAATGCTGATATGCTCGCTAAGGCCAAGCCTTTAAAAAAAGGTAAAGCAGAATGTAATCGGTCGCACAAACTTGGTTGACTTTATGTATAGCCCACCTTGAGTTTTATCAGCATGTGCTGACTCAGCATCAGAAGGCGGGTGAGGAGTTGATGGAACTATATATACTTCAGCATTAGTTGTCACTATTTTATGACGACCGGAAACAGTGGTAGAACCTGAAATAGAAAAATAAAATAGTTATTTTTAATTTAGGCACTAGGTGTATTAAAAACAATAACTTGTTTATTAGGAAAGTAACTAAATTCGTATAAGAATGGCCAACTTTGGATTTACGATCGCCGTACCTAATATGACCAAGATTTGTATGAATCTTGACAAACAGTCGGGATCTGATATTTATCTATTTATTTATTTATTTATAATGGTAAACAAAACAGAATGTGTTCCCAAATAAGCTAATAATATTTATCGAGTTAGATAGTTAAATACACAAAAACAAATAACTTACTTTGAGTTTTCTCAGCATGTGCTTGTTCCGCGTCAGAAAGCTGGTGAGGAGTTGATGGGAGTCGACGTATTTCAACATTACTTGTCACTAATATATAACTTCCGGAGTTAGAGGAAGATTCTAAAAAAAAAAACAGTTTTATATTACTTCAGTACTTACTATATTAATCAAAAATAATAATAACCTGTATATCAGGTGAGTAAATAAATTCGTATGAGAGAGGCCAACTCTGGTGTCGAGATGTATACACCTATATAAGTTAAGTACATACTTAGAATATATCTTTTTTTTTTTTTTTTTTTTTTTCTTTTTTTTTTATAAAAATAATCTGACATGTAATTCGAACAAATTATTAATAAAATGTTTATCTGTTTATCTGAGAGTATATCAAGCCACCCTAAGGGCCTATACTGTCGGGACCATACTTTATTTTTCTGTAAAAATGCGTCGACTTTTCACTTTTCAACAAATTTTTTTGGTGGTATGACTAATCCAATCATAGCACAGAGAGAAAAAAAAAACTGACTGCACGTATCAGTATTTTTTTAAACGTGTTTGCGGTGCAATTTGATGCAGCGATAAGCTATCTCAATAAATAAATAATCATCATTTAAAAAAATCTAATGCAATAAACAAAAAACATAAGTAGATAATAATAACTTAATTTATGATAAATAAATAATCTTCAGATTGCACTGGTCTCATGTACATACACGAGCTTCCCATTTTTAGTGATCAAACTTGTCGTTTTTTTAAGATTTCACAAAGAACGCAGGTTGTAACTGGCGGAGGAATATTATTCTAGCATTTAGTAACGGTGGGCAACGATGACGTTATTTCGTCTACAACGAGCGGTGAAATGTTGAAACTAACATTTCCATCGAAACGAGAATAAATACGCTCTGAGTTGCAAAGTGTTAAATTCACCAAATTGAAAGCAACATTTGTTTGTTATTGAGCAGATTTGTGAGGCGGGATCTAGTAACGGGTAGAGTTAAAAGGAACTCACCATACAATACACTCGTTTCTTCCGGTCTGCTCATGGAACTGACGTCACCAGTCTCTGATGATGAACTGGACCCAGGGAGACTGCCTGAGGCTTCCTCGGTGGAAACTACGACCATTGAATGGCCGGAGTCGGACGATGCTGCAATTATATTATACATATAAACCTTTTCTGAATCACAAATAATAACACTTGCGAAGCCGCGGGCGAAAGCTAGTTTAATAATTTTAAAACTTAATAAATTGAGATTAGTCTGTTATCGCCTGGTGGGTAAAAGACGCCAATGTGAACATGTACAGAGTAATAGATACTTAAGTACTGGGAAGGTATATGTAGGTAAAGCATAAGGTAGGTGTACCTTAGATACATATAAAACCAACAAATTGCGAGAGACAGAAAGTGATGTAATCACATTTTATTCAGAGCTCATAATATAGGTAAGTACTTTAATCAAACTTAGTAGTATAATAAATAACTAAGTAATCAAAGGTACTAGTAGCACTAGACAGACTATAAATAACAGCTTATATCGGATTGACTGTAAGTGAACTGAGGCTATTATTATAAAATAATAATAATTTATCAGTTAAATAATTATAATCACAGAACTATTATTTTAAATCTTTACTTTGGGATGGATAAGTATGTTAAGTGATCTCTAATCAACCCTGGCCAGGCTTTGTGTATCCCTAAGTGAAGGTATAATTTCCAAGGCCAAGGCTCCCGATGCCAAGAGCGTAGTTTATAAGAAGCTTGGATATGGTAAAGCAACCTTCAGTACTTCCAGATAAAATATACGCAATCAGTAATGCGATATTGCTTTAGATTCTATAGATTTAAATCGTTTGGTCGGCATAGGCCTTTGAGGTTTTGAGACAACGTCATATTTTAGCACTAGGTTAAGCGTATGCTTCCATTTTATGCTATCTGCTGACAAGATATTTAAGCTGGCCTGCAAAGATATTGTCATAATATATCTTTATACTTAACCAGCAGTTCGCCATGTCCTGCAATAATAATTAACGTTGCTGAAAGTTTAGCTCTGCGCTGAATACTTTAGCGGTCCCAAAACTGACTCCATAATAAAATATGATTAGAAATGCGAATACCTTTGAGTTGTTACCAGATCTCTGCGAGGGGTGGCTCTGTATAGGGGTCGTTATGACCACAGCCCTGCGAGGGCTGGGTACAGACCACAGCATGTCTTTAGAGTACCCTGCGAGGGTATGACATACTTAACTAGCGTGTATTTGCGAGAAGTGGCGAGTATTTTTACATTGTTTTGGAGGTTAATATGTATGTCCGCAGACGATCCTGCGAAGGTACGATATGATTAGCTTGCCCCTGCGAGGGGAACGCTTACCTTTCTAACAATTTCAAGTGAGATGAATAGAATAATTGTCACAGGTTAACGAAATTGCAGTAAAAACTCTTAGACTCTTAACTCTTTGACTTCTATAATGCACGTCAATCCACGTCAATTGAGTAAGTATACAATAATTAACTGTATATTTGTTTATAAATATAATACGTCAGCTATTAGTTAAATCGATCAAGAAAATAAGAGAAGCTAAGCCATTGGTTCCATTTTGCCAAAAAAGAGATATCAAGATGTAAATCCGTATTCACGATCCTTCTATAGCTATATTAGCACATATGTATAATTTGCACTGTATTGTAATGTTACAAATTTAACTCGTATCTATCACAGTTTCTTAAATTATGGACTTGAAAAGCCGATTAGGTAGTCACTTTTTCTGCCACAAATAACATTACACGGTGAGGATCCTTCCGATACGTGTTATACACTTCATAAAATTATTAAATTGTAAGCAAAGTAAATTAACACTATTAAATTTAGATGTAAAAAAGACATGTCGGTTACTCTATTGTATTAGAACATTATTTATCTGCATTAGAAAAATACTGCGTGAAACCTGCGAGGTTCAAATCTTGCGAAGTTATCTAGCAGATCGTTTTTAACAATGATGCATACTCGGCCCCCCTTTTTTTTTACCTCAGCGACGGCGCATATTCGTGATTCATCGAATTGAAATTCTAGTTTGATCACTCGTGAATATCGTTGGAACGCCGTGTTAACATGTTAGTGTAATAGTTTACTTGTAAAACACAGTAATAGCTACATCGTATGTACGGAGGTACATACACATACAAGTATTAAAATTACTGAAAGACAATCCACAAATAATTTTGAACATTACGTTAAAAAATATTGATTAAAATATACTGAGGGTAGATATTAAAGAAAAATTTAATAATTCAGTTTCCAAGTACACAATATTAAAGCTAAGCAAAAGAAATAGATCATGCAGGAAAATTGAGGGTATTCTAAAACTATTTATAATAAAAGGAAACAATTCAAATGGTAAAGTCGAACGGTAACACGGTTAAAAATCACTTTACCAATAAAATAAAGTCAAGTGGAATTAAACTTACTGCTTTCCATTGGAACAGACTAGCGACTTGTCGCTGCGGAAAACTCAACGCTAATGAAAAGAGGTCGAACCATCTTCACCTTCATGGTTCGGTCGCCGGTGTGAGTGTGCGAGCGAGACAGAACGATAAAAGTGCATAAAGATCGAAAGAGAGGGAAAAAGGAAGCGGATAACACGGTTGCCAACCGTGTTTTCCGCTTCTCTCTCAATTTATTAAGTTTTAAAATAACGGTCAAGTTAAATACTTATTAAGTAATTATCGGACTGAGTTTTCACAAAATATCGTTAAAATTTATTCAAAATTCTGTTACAATTTTCGAAATAGGATTTTATATATTTTCAATGACTGCCGAGAAAAAAACATGTAGTTTTTTAACGAACCTCAACGAACTCTATGTTAAAAGAGAGATGAAGACTCCTTCCCAAGAACTACTTTTCACAGAAATTGGTTCAAAAATATTGGCAGCACTTGTCTTGATAAAAATAAATTATTGAGAAAGTTTATAATAATTAAAATAACTCTTATAGATTATATGTTTTTACTTATAAGTTTATTTCTGTTGCCTCCAAGATAATTCCAGCCAGAATTTTCTTTCTCCATTTTCATCTACCATGATTTTTGGCGAAAAGTGTATGCCCGTCTCTGTTGCTCTTGGTCTACTATGCATATTGTTGTCCCGCTCTATATTATGTCTGCCGTGCGACCGGCGGTTATACCAAGACTAAATTTAATTGTATTTTTGTAAAAACATAATAAGATTATAAACATATCTTACTTTACTTTACAAACTTAATATTTTTTTAAATAAAACTGCAACAGACATGAAAGAGGAGAAACTAAAAGTATGGTGGTTGTTTCCTTTAATATTTATTACATAAAGATAAGGTTACATTGTATGTAATTTTCTTACTTAATTGGTACAATGGTTTGGTTTTAAGCATATAGTAATATTTAAAATAAAAAAAACATATTGTTTTTAAGCTTTGCGTGGTCAGGAAATTACATTTACAGACTAGTATTATATTTTTATTCAAAAAACATAAGTACTTAGTACATTTAACATACATTAAACGTTTAGAAGAATATTTTATATTCATAATTAAATGCCAATAAAATAATTACATCGAGTTTACTCTAATGCCTACCAAGATAGAATAAATTAAATTAGTTAAAATAAATTACGAAATGGTTTTACATAAATTGGTACCCTAGTAAAGAACAATTCACGCACTTTAGCACAGTAACTGCGAATTAACACATCTATAGCAAGAACTTTAAAGTATTGTTCAAATATAAGTATTATTATGAAAGTCAATACAATTTTTGAAATAAATATTTATCTGATTCCTTTAAAACAAACATTTTATCTTATATCTAGAAAGTATTGTTATGACGTTACGAAGTTAAATATATGCAAACCAATGACAATAAATATAATAAAAAGCAAGCTAATAAATAACAATACTTATATCTAAAAACTAAGTAGATATATGTTGGGATTGTCTCTATTATTATTATTAGACAAATTTAGTATTTGGACCTTAGTCTATCTTTTTATGTTTAAAAAAAGGAAAACATTTCTTATGGTCACGTACTAATAAGACAACATAATTGTGACAAATATAATTCATATTATGTAAAACTTTTGTTAGCAGACATACATTAACCCCTTGCATTGATAATTCTGGTCTTATAGTTCAGGAAAATAATGACTTGTATGTTTTTACTATGTAAAACTTTGTCATTTACTGCACCTGAAGATATTTTTATATTTTTGTGATCACTACAGTGTAATCGCCAGGAAAAAGAGAAATAAAATGAACAAGTACTACTAGTGGCGCCGCCCTATTTTCTACACTAATGTATTTGTCGGTGTGTACTGACTTATACCGTAGGAAAAGTAATTCTGGAAGTACTGTTAATTTTTGACCAAACTTGTACATGAATGTAACCTTCTTACTTTGGCAGGAGAAATAAAATAGGTTTATTCTATGCAAGCGTGGTACATCTTAGACTATAGTGGTGCTTAACATCAGGCAGGCTATAGTCAAACGTAAGCCTATTAAGTGTTAAAAAAAAGAGACAAAATGTTGATGCAATAGTTTGTTTGAAAAATAAAAATAGTTGTATTGTTTTTAGTGTTTTAGTTAGGCCTTAAGTGCCCTTGTTGAATGACTGGGCGGTGCGCAGCTTCTTGCGGATCCTGGGAGAGCTCCAGCGCGGCACCACTCGGGTGTCTCCCGGAGACACTCCTTCGTCCACGTCATCGGCTTCCGTCTTGATCTCCATTTTCTGAAAGAGATATTTTTATCTTATACATATACATATCAAGATTTGAAGGTGTAAGATTAGTAGACTTCGCATGTGTACAGGATTAGGATTGTTCTCCATTTTCTGAAAGAGATATTTTTATCTTATACACAAACATATCAAGATTTGAAGGTGTAAGATTAGTAGACTTCGCATGTGCACAGGATTAGGATTGTATTCTCTAAGACATTTAAATTCAATAAAGTATATTTATACCACATTCGCGAGATATATTATACAACTATATAGGTATTGGTTCTTCTTTTCCGACTCACTAAACCGACCACATATAACAAAACAATAATAATTTACCTGCACAATAAGCCTGATAAGAGTGTGTTGTTGCTCGACCATTTGTGAAATGTTCTGAAGTCGCCGTTTCTGTTTATCCAACTCTGCCGTGATGTAATCTTCATTGCTCTCAAGAACCAAGTCCAAGCCAGCTGGAAATAAGGAAATAAAACAAACAAAATTACACGTTTACATATATTATTATATTCATATTACTTGTACGTAAGAAGATCACTTGAATTAGAAAGTTGATTTAATATTATGTGTATTTTTTTATAAATAATAATTTATTAAGAATGCTTAAATATCTCGTGTTATAAATTTACCATCATCAGAAAAAGGATTGCAGAACCATTTACGTAAAATCAGGTCTAAGAAACCGAGCTTGCATTTCTTGTTGTTCGGGTACTCAATCAGCTCGTTTGTGTCGATTTTTTCCAGTAAGAATGTCGGCAGTTTTCTTTCTAATTCAGTGTGCAGGACCACCTGGAAAATATAAATGAAATACTGCATACCCATCACGCTGAATTTACATGTGATTTATCATATTTAAAATTAGAATAAATAATAATATATGCTTAAGCTTCAGACACAATATAAATAAATCTATTCTTCAGGATTCTGAATGATATAGCTATGAAAAGATACATATGTAAAATCATGAACTTAGTGCAGTATTTAGGCTAGATCCTATAGATTATCGTACCTGCATAGCAAGACGCTTCAGTTGGGCATTTCTCCGTACACTCTCAATATCACCAACAGCCAAACCGATCAGCAAGTTCATGAGGAGAATAGGCATCAGTACCATGAACAGTCCGAGTATGAAGAAAGTGGGCAAAGGGAAGGGCAACACAATATCCGTCTCAGATTTATAGTACGGCTGCACGTAAGTCCCGACGAAATCCAGTTCTCCAAGCATCATGGCAAATGTACGCATGAGAGATATGGGAATGCTGCTAAAGGAAAGGTGGTTGCCCTGAAACAGTTTGTAATTTTTTAGCTCTAATTTAGGGTCTCACTCAATGCGCACAGCAAGACTAGTATTAATGCCAGTTACAAATTTATTTACAACATTGTATAAACGGAATTTCGCTTTAGCTATACAATTCGCAAATTAGCAATCACCACTTATTACACTTTGGGGTAAACTTCACGAGCCCTCGTTTGACCAATAAAAAAACTACCTACATTCTTTTGATAATTTCCATTCAATAAATGTTCATACAAATTTCATACTATTCATTTTCCGAGTGCTCATAAAGTTGAACATTTTATTATATACTCACTTTAGACAATAGAATAAAGAACGCCAGACCGAACGCAATGATAAGAATTGAGAAGACCATCAGAACTTTTATGAGGGTTTGCAGTATTTCGAGGAACATCACCACATAGATGCCAACTTGGTCGAATCGTTGAAGGAGCAGGAGTAACTCGAACCAGGCGAGAAACACTGTTATTGATGCGGCAGAAAACTGTGCACATGGAAACAGAAAGAAAGTCAGTGTGAATCATATTTTACGACTACTTATAAACTTAAAAATTTAATAAAAATAGTTTAAATGCATAATTGCTGTAAACTATTAAATGACACATGTAAATATAGGTGATTTATTTCAGGCTTAACCAACTGTTACTAAAACTAATTTGGACACTGTAAAGAGGTGCCAAGTTAACTAAAAGTACAATGCTCAGACAAACTAAAAGTTGTTATGTTTGCAAAAACTTAGTAGTGATTTTCAATCACGAAAGCTCTTCAATGAGTCGTTACTATTTGTCACCAGAATCTGTTATAATTGGGGACATGCTACCGTATTTTACGGTGGCTCATTAAAAATGGCGTTGTAACACCCACCCACCTGTATATCGCTGTATCTTCCAAACACAGTCGGATAAACTGTAAGTGTAGAACTGATATAGAGCATCCAGGAAACCAGGTTTGAAGGGTCCACGGCGTAGTGCCATTTCTGCTGTTTCACGTTATAGAACTCGCGGAGCATGCATATAGAGTTGTATACTAATATGCCGACCGTGCTAACGTACATCACCAGTTTGGCTTCGAAATCTGAAAATTAAACACAAGCAAATGTGAGTTTTATTTCAAGCCGCTTAGTGGCAGGAATTGGCACCGGACAGAGATGAATGGCGTCTCTTGGTGGCGGAGGACAAGATCTGATTTGGGTCGTTGAGCCAACCTAGTGAGTTAAATGTGAGTTACTTGGTTGGTGGATGTTTGTTCCTCCTTCATAAAACATCAGATCACCATGATAGAGAAAGTGTGGCCTCGAGAGCGACATAGGCATAACATTTAACTGAAAATAAAATAGGCAAAACTGCGACCGTCAAAAGTGTTTTTTTTTATCTATCCATAGATAATGAAGAAGTTACATGTAGTATATTTTATCAAAATCAGTTATTTATGATACATTTTATATTCATATAGACAGCAATAAATCCGTATCCAATTTAATCATTGTAATATAACTGAACTAGAAATAAAATAAAATTTGCTCTATACATACCCGGCTCAAAACTAGACGACGTGTTCTTCGTACCATTTTCAACACCAGCAGTACCGTTTTGTAAATCCGTTTCGTTTTCTTGAGGAACGTTTATAACAGCTTGGTTGCTCGTCAGATGTTTCATTGCGGCTGTACTTGGGTTCACATTCAGCATCAGTAAATATGTGTAGACGGTCACAAATATAAGGAATATACAGTAGAATAGCAGGTTAGTCAGGTGAAAGTACTTTCCGTAAGAGTTCCATTTCATCTGCAAGTATTTCTGGCTCAGAGGGTGAGCTAGTAATTCCACTCGCCCGTGGCATACCATTGCCTGAAATTATAACATTTATTAGTTTATTGTTCACTCAATATATGCTAACATTTTCTTTATTAACACAATCTTACTTTAGGTTTATCAGAACTCAATTTAGTTTTGTTAGACCTAAAATATTCTAATTAACAATTGTAGATCAAATTACAAATATGAAATAATAAGTAGGATATATACGTGAATAAATTTAAGATTTACATATAAAGAGTGTTTTATTTTTTGATGAGTATGTTATTAGTTTTAAATAAAACCGCCATATAATTTACAGTGAATCCAAATATGTGGAATCCCTTAAAAACTATTAAACATGATTAAATTTATACGGACACGTAAGCTTAATATCACAGATTTATTTTAGAAATACTGTCTCCAGCGTTGCCTACTCTCATTTGAAATTATTATTGTAATCGTTAGGAAAAAGATAAATCAATTCAACAATAATTACCAGTGTCGCCGCCATATTTTTTGTTTGGGATTGGTACATAAGTCAAAATAGTCAAAATAGTAACAAATTTTGTTTTCACACCAGTAATATTGAGATGTATGATACTAATATTTTATATCTACACTAATGTTGTAACATTCTACTTATGTTTCCAATACTTGACTTATAATTACTACTGTTATAGCGCAGACAACAAAACACTCAATTTAAGCAATTTCACATGATGGTATAATATCCACATCGATATCGTAATATCTCATTATAACATCGATAAAACCGTTTTATTGATGCGCGCAATGCGCTCTCATTGGTTAGATTTTAATGGCGGCAAAATCAGTGTGACAATACAAGTACGCGTGAATTTAATTTAATAAATTAAAAGTTAAAAATGGATAGCGAATTAGTGAAGATAAAGTAGTGTATGCAACTGCATATAACACGGGTATTAAAACACTCGTTAACTCACACTCGTGTTTTAATACCCTTCATTATATGACAGTTGCATAAACTACTAATTTTATATCACCTACCATCATGTAACACAACTACATCTTGAAAAATAAATGAGTATCTTTAAGGAGAAAAAAAATGGTAGTAAAAAACTAGTTTTTCGTTTACCTTTTATTAAGAAATAAAAAAGGTAGCTTACATCTAAACAATTAGGTTTCCATGCAATTACATATATTATATAATCAAATATATTATAAACACTAGATCATTATTAAAAATCCTTCATCTAATTAATTAAGGATACCTCATGTATCTATTTAATTCTTTATATTATTTTATTGTAAGTCCCGGCTGTTTGTCTGGTACGGCAGTCGTTAAGCCATGTCAGAGGCCCTTAGGACAGCCTGATAAACTCTCGACACCAGAGTTAGCGACTCTAATTCGATAAGAAGAAGAAAAATAATATTTTTTCTTCTTCTTATCGAATTGTATTATGAAATACTTAACGGATTGTAAATTGATCAATAATATGTTTGTTATTTTCCAATCAAAAGAGAAGAAACTGATAAAGCAAATCATTATAATCAACTGATTGGTAGAAGTTTATATGAAAGACGCAAACAAACATGATTTAAAAACATAACAAAAGTAGGTACATGATTTGAAACTTATACCATCTTATTACAAAACGCGGTTTATTAAATATTAATCTAGACTCTGAAAATAAAAAGTAGGTTCTTGTTGTTTAAACATCACATACAAACAATTAAAATGTCGACTTCAAATGAGAACGTTGATTTATCATTGGTAACATTTTTACAGTTTGATTATTATGACAGAAGAAAACACATTATGAACAACAAGAACACTGCATGAATTCAAAGTTCACCGCGTTTATAAGACCCTTTCTTACTTCAATGAAACAAAAACCAAAAAGTATAAAAAAAATCGTACAAAAATCTTAAAAAATATGTACTTAACAAAAATATTCAGCAACTTAATATCGTAAATATCAAAATCAAACGAAACGCAAAACAAAAACTTACATTTTGAAATCTTAGCAAATTACTTTAATTAATATAATTTACTAATAATTATAAGCAATACTTATTTCAATAAATTATGAACGAATATGACTTCAGATCTATCAGCAAAAAAAAACAAATAACACATACACTTATGTAAATTTATGAATTGATAAGATATCAGAATCAGCCCCCTTAGACAAGAGCCGTATTTTAGTGAGCGTACTGTCGCTCACTTATGGAATAGAAAGAGCACGTCACTCCCATACATCGGTCTTTCTATTGTATAAGCGAGCATCAACGGTACGCTAACACTAAAATACGCCTCTTGTCTAAGAGGGATCCATCAAAAGTCTATAAAAAGAATATAACAATTTTCCGAAATCTGCGTCTGTTACGACATCATCTTGAAATATGATTTGTGATTCTTCTAACACAATTAAATACACGAACAAAATTGATATACCTCTTTACTATTCCCAGTTTGTGTTTCATCATCATTATTATCTTCAGTATGTCGCGCCTTCTTTTCTTGACTTTTTTGCTTGAGTATCTTTAGTTCCCGCAGATTTTCTTTTCCTATTGGCTTCAGAATTGGAAATTACAATTTCGTCGTCATTTCTAGGAACTTCTGCGTTTCGAATTCGATCGTCATTTCTTGTATCTTCATTAGAAAGTTCACAAAAAAGTCCGTCATTTAATTGATTTGATTCTCTATCATCTGTATTATGATTCTCAATGTTTGTTTCTCTATGTTCTGTATTGGGTTCCTTTTCTTGAAAGGTAACTTCACAACGACGAACACTCAGATCTATTGGTCTAATACTCAAATCAATCGGTTCTATACAGGAAACATGTTCAATGTTTGTTCCTCTATGTTCTGTATTGGGTTCCTTTTCTTGAAAGGTAACTTCACAACGACGAACACTCAGATCTATTGGTCTAATACTCAAATCAATCGGTTCTATACAAGAAACATGTTCAATGTTTGTTCCTCTATGTTCTGTATTGGGTCCCTTTTCTTGAAAGGTAACTTCACAACGACGAACACTCAAATCAATCGGTTCTATACAGGAAACATGTTTAATGTTTGTTCCTCTATGTTCTGTATTGGGTTCCTTTTCTTGAAAGGTAACTTCACAACGACGAACACTCAGATCTATTGGTCTAATACTCAAATCAATCGGTTCTATACAGGAAACATGTTTAATGTTTGTTCCTCTATGTTCTGTATTGGGTTCCTTTTCTTGAAAGGTAACTTCACAACGACGAACACTCAGATCTATTGGTCTAATACTCAAATCAATCGGTCCAGTGTTTTCTTCACTACGATAAATACTTAAATCTATTGGCCCTACACTCGGAATATCTCCAAAATCATTAAAATTCGATACGACGAGACGAGTATGTTCAGTAGATTCTTCGCTAGATAGTGGATGTTGTGAAGAGCGGGTAACTTGCTGGAGCATCAAGTCGTGTTGTTGGCGTTGCGCTGAGCGAGCAGTGTGTTGATAGGACCCTGTGCTGAATCTCCACATATGAGTCCGAGGTAACTCTGGTGATGCATCGTGATCTTTATCTGAAACTGATATTAGTAATTGTTAGTTGTTTTTGATCTGTCTTTCAATAAATGCAAAGAATATATATATTCGAATGAAATAGAACCTTTTGCATTCTAAAATGTAATATGTGAGCGATGTACTGTTCTTATTTAATTAATAAGCTCCGCGTGCGTAAGATGAGCACGTTAAATTATTTAATATTTTTTGGGAATATCACTTATGTTGTGCAATAAAATTAACAAATTTTAAATTAATAACAATTTTGTTAAAATAGACTAAAATGTCTCACTATTATTATTCGAAGAAAATCTGAACATCAACTTACTTGGAGTTTTATTAGCATGTGCTGGTTCAGCATCAGAGTGCTGGTGAAGAATTGATGAAGCTCGATGTGTTTCAGCATTAGTTGTCACTAATATATGACGACCGGAGTTGAGGGTAGAATCTAAAATAAAAAAGTTAGGTTATTTTTTTATTCCAAAACCGTTCATTAATTATAACAATAATTGATATGTACATCGGTTGTAATAATTGATGTGAAATTATTTGAATCTGGTAATTTAATAAATGTTCGGAATTTTAAAATCTATCTTGGAAGTTTTTTTTTGTAAAGAAAATGTATAAAGTTTTGTTTTTATTTTGAATATATTTTTTCCTTACAAATGTATATCTCAACATAGTAAGTAAATTCGTACAAAAATAGACCTACTGTCAAGAGTCTTCACACCGCTGTAAGGGTCACTGATAGGTATAACCAATGTGTTTAATGTATTTTAACAAATAGCCGGGAACTACAATTTATCGTGTACGTTACATATTTGAATTCTTTATTGTAAACAAAGAAGTAGAGATACAATTTAGTGCCAAAAATGCTGATATGCTCGCTAAGGCCAAGCCTTTAAAAAAAGGTAAAGCAGAATGTAATCGGTCGCACAAACTTGGTTGACTTTATGTATAGCCCACCTTGAGTTTTATCAGCATGTGCTGACTCAGCATCAGAAGGCGGGTGAGGAGTTGATGGAACTATATATACTTCAGCATTAGTTGTCACTATTTTATGACGACCGGAAACAGTGGTAGAACCTGAAATAGAAAAATAAAATAGTTATTTTTAATTTAGGCACTAGGTGTATTAAAAACAATAACTTGTTTATTAGGAAAGTAACTAAATTCGTATAAGAATGGCCAACTTTGGATTTACGATCGCCGTACCTAATATGACCAAGATTTGTATGAATCTTGACAAACAGTCGGGATCTGATATTTATCTATTTATTTATTTATTTATAATGGTAAACAAAACAGAATGTGTTCCCAAATAAGCTAATAATATTTATCGAGTTAGATAGTTAAATACACAAAAACAAATAACTTACTTTGAGTTTTCTCAGCATGTGCTTGTTCCGCGTCAGAAAGCTGGTGAGGAGTTGATGGGAGTCGACGTATTTCAACATTACTTGTCACTAATATATAACTTCCGGAGTTAGAGGAAGATTCTAAAAAAAAAAACAGTTTTATATTACTTCAGTACTTACTATATTAATCAAAAATAATAATAACCTGTATATCAGGTGAGTAAATAAATTCGTATGAGAGAGGCCAACTCTGGTGTCGAGATGTATACACCTATATAAGTTAAGTACATACTTAGAATATATCTTTTTTTTTTTTTTTTTTTTTTTCTTTTTTTTTTATAAAAATAATCTGACATGTAATTCGAACAAATTATTAATAAAATGTTTATCTGTTTATCTGAGAGTATATCAAGCCACCCTAAGGGCCTATACTGTCGGGACCATACTTTATTTTTCTGTAAAAATGCGTCGACTTTTCACTTTTCAACAAATTTTTTTGGTGGTATGACTAATCCAATCATAGCACAGAGAGAAAAAAAAAACTGACTGCACGTATCAGTATTTTTTTAAACGTGTTTGCGGTGCAATTTGATGCAGCGATAAGCTATCTCAATAAATAAATAATCATCATTTAAAAAAATCTAATGCAATAAACAAAAAACATAAGTAGATAATAATAACTTAATTTATGATAAATAAATAATCTTCAGATTGCACTGGTCTCATGTACATACACGAGCTTCCCATTTTTAGTGATCAAACTTGTCGTTTTTTTAAGATTTCACAAAGAACGCAGGTTGTAACTGGCGGAGGAATATTATTCTAGCATTTAGTAACGGTGGGCAACGATGACGTTATTTCGTCTACAACGAGCGGTGAAATGTTGAAACTAACATTTCCATCGAAACGAGAATAAATACGCTCTGAGTTGCAAAGTGTTAAATTCACCAAATTGAAAGCAACATTTGTTTGTTATTGAGCAGATTTGTGAGGCGGGATCTAGTAACGGGTAGAGTTAAAAGGAACTCACCATACAATACACTCGTTTCTTCCGGTCTGCTCATGGAACTGACGTCACCAGTCTCTGATGATGAACTGGACCCAGGGAGACTGCCTGAGGCTTCCTCGGTGGAAACTACGACCATTGAATGGCCGGAGTCGGACGATGCTGCAATTATATTATACATATAAACCTTTTCTGAATCACAAATAATAACACTTGCGAAGCCGCGGGCGAAAGCTAGTTTAATAATTTTAAAACTTAATAAATTGAGATTAGTCTGTTATCGCCTGGTGGGTAAAAGACGCCAATGTGAACATGTACAGAGTAATAGATACTTAAGTACTGGGAAGGTATATGTAGGTAAAGCATAAGGTAGGTGTACCTTAGATACATATAAAACCAACAAATTGCGAGAGACAGAAAGTGATGTAATCACATTTTATTCAGAGCTCATAATATAGGTAAGTACTTTAATCAAACTTAGTAGTATAATAAATAACTAAGTAATCAAAGGTACTAGTAGCACTAGACAGACTATAAATAACAGCTTATATCGGATTGACTGTAAGTGAACTGAGGCTATTATTATAAAATAATAATAATTTATCAGTTAAATAATTATAATCACAGAACTATTATTTTAAATCTTTACTTTGGGATGGATAAGTATGTTAAGTGATCTCTAATCAACCCTGGCCAGGCTTTGTGTATCCCTAAGTGAAGGTATAATTTCCAAGGCCAAGGCTCCCGATGCCAAGAGCGTAGTTTATAAGAAGCTTGGATATGGTAAAGCAACCTTCAGTACTTCCAGATAAAATATACGCAATCAGTAATGCGATATTGCTTTAGATTCTATAGATTTAAATCGTTTGGTCGGCATAGGCCTTTGAGGTTTTGAGACAACGTCATATTTTAGCACTAGGTTAAGCGTATGCTTCCATTTTATGCTATCTGCTGACAAGATATTTAAGCTGGCCTGCAAAGATATTGTCATAATATATCTTTATACTTAACCAGCAGTTCGCCATGTCCTGCAATAATAATTAACGTTGCTGAAAGTTTAGCTCTGCGC
Source organism: Macaria liturata (assembly GCA_964023185.1). Lineage (NCBI taxonomy): Eukaryota > Metazoa > Arthropoda > Insecta > Lepidoptera > Geometridae > Macaria > Macaria liturata. Next base: position 7,672,879 of record OZ026808.1, read on the forward strand.
TGAATACTTTAGCGGTCCCAAAACTGACTCCATAATAAAATATGATTAGAAATGCGAATACCTTTGAGTTGTTACCAGATCTCTGCGAGGGGTGGCTCTGTATAGGGGTCGTTATGACCACAGCCCTGCGAGGGCTGGGTACAGACCACAGCATGTCTTTAGAGTACCCTGCGAGGGTATGACATACTTAACTAGCGTGTATTTGCGAGAAGTGGCGAGTATTTTTACATTGTTTTGGAGGTTAATATGTATGTCCGCAGACGATCCTGCGAAGGTACGATATGATTAGCTTGCCCCTGCGAGGGGAACGCTTACCTTTCTAACAATTTCAAGTGAGATGAATAGAATAATTGTCACAGGTTAACGAAATTGCAGTAAAAACTCTTAGACTCTTAACTCTTTGACTTCTATAATGCACGTCAATCCACGTCAATTGAGTAAGTATACAATAATTAACTGTATATTTGTTTATAAATATAATACGTCAGCTATTAGTTAAATCGATCAAGAAAATAAGAGAAGCTAAGCCATTGGTTCCATTTTGCCAAAAAAGAGATATCAAGATGTAAATCCGTATTCACGATCCTTCTATAGCTATATTAGCACATATGTATAATTTGCACTGTATTGTAATGTTACAAATTTAACTCGTATCTATCACAGTTTCTTAAATTATGGACTTGAAAAGCCGATTAGGTAGTCACTTTTTCTGCCACAAATAACATTACACGGTGAGGATCCTTCCGATACGTGTTATACACTTCATAAAATTATTAAATTGTAAGCAAAGTAAATTAACACTATTAAATTTAGATGTAAAAAAGACATGTCGGTTACTCTATTGTATTAGAACATTATTTATCTGCATTAGAAAAATACTGCGTGAAACCTGCGAGGTTCAAATCTTGCGAAGTTATCTAGCAGATCGTTTTTAACAATGATGCATACTCGGCCCCCCTTTTTTTTTACCTCAGCGACGGCGCATATTCGTGATTCATCGAATTGAAATTCTAGTTTGATCACTCGTGAATATCGTTGGAACGCCGTGTTAACATGTTAGTGTAATAGTTTACTTGTAAAACACAGTAATAGCTACATCGTATGTACGGAGGTACATACACATACAAGTATTAAAATTACTGAAAGACAATCCACAAATAATTTTGAACATTACGTTAAAAAATATTGATTAAAATATACTGAGGGTAGATATTAAAGAAAAATTTAATAATTCAGTTTCCAAGTACACAATATTAAAGCTAAGCAAAAGAAATAGATCATGCAGGAAAATTGAGGGTATTCTAAAACTATTTATAATAAAAGGAAACAATTCAAATGGTAAAGTCGAACGGTAACACGGTTAAAAATCACTTTACCAATAAAATAAAGTCAAGTGGAATTAAACTTACTGCTTTCCATTGGAACAGACTAGCGACTTGTCGCTGCGGAAAACTCAACGCTAATGAAAAGAGGTCGAACCATCTTCACCTTCATGGTTCGGTCGCCGGTGTGAGTGTGCGAGCGAGACAGAACGATAAAAGTGCATAAAGATCGAAAGAGAGGGAAAAAGGAAGCGGATAACACGGTTGCCAACCGTGTTTTCCGCTTCTCTCTCAATTTATTAAGTTTTAAAATAACGGTCAAGTTAAATACTTATTAAGTAATTATCGGACTGAGTTTTCACAAAATATCGTTAAAATTTATTCAAAATTCTGTTACAATTTTCGAAATAGGATTTTATATATTTTCAATGACTGCCGAGAAGAAAACATGTAGTTTTTTAACGAACCTCAACGAACTCTATGTTAAAAGAGAGATGAAGACTCCTTCCCAAGAACTACTTTTCACAGAAATTGGTTCAAAAATATTGGCAGCACTTGTCTTGATAAAAATAAATTATTGAGAAAGTTTATAATAATTAAAATAACTCTTATAGATTATATGTTTTTACTTATAAGTTTATTTCTGTTGCCTCCAAGATAATTCCAGCCAGAATTTTCTTTCTCCATTTTCATCTACCATGATTTTTGGCGAAAAGTGTATGCCCGTCTCTGTTGCTCTTGGTCTACTATGCATATTGTTGTCCCGCTCTATATTATGTCTGCCGTGCGACCGGCGGTTATACCAAGACTAAATTTAATTGTATTTTTGTAAAAACATAATAAGATTATAAACATATCTTACTTTACTTTACAAACTTAATATTTTTTTAAATAAAACTGCAACAGACATGAAAGAGGAGAAACTAAAAGTATGGTGGTTGTTTCCTTTAATATTTATTACATAAAGATAAGGTTACATTGTATGTAATTTTCTTACTTAATTGGTACAATGGTTTGGTTTTAAGCATATAGTAATATTTAAAATAAAAAAAACATATTGTTTTTAAGCTTTGCGTGGTCAGGAAATTACATTTACAGACTAGTATTATATTTTTATTCAAAAAACATAAGTACTTAGTACATTTAACATACATTAAACGTTTAGAAGAATATTTTATATTCATAATTAAATGCCAATAAAATAATTACATCGAGTTTACTCTAATGCCTACCAAGATAGAATAAATTAAATTAGTTAAAATAAATTACGAAATGGTTTTACATAAATTGGTACCCTAGTAAAGAACAATTCACGCACTTTAGCACAGTAACTGCGAATTAACACATCTATAGCAAGAACTTTAAAGTATTGTTCAAATATAAGTATTATTATGAAAGTCAATACAATTTTTGAAATAAATATTTGTCTGATTCCTTTAAAACAAACATTTTATCTTATATCTAGAAAGTATTGTTATGACGTTACGAAGTTAAATATATGCAAACCAATGACAATAAATATAATAAAAAGCAAGCTAATAAATAACAATACTTATATCTAAAAACTAAGTAGATATATGTTGGGATTGTCTCTATTATTATTATTAGACAAATTTAGTATTTGGACCTTAGTCTATCTTTTTATGTTTAAAAAAAGGAAAACATTTCTTATGGTCACGTACTAATAAGACAACATAATTATGACAAATATAATTCATATTATGTAAAACTTTTGTTAGCAGACATACATTAACCCCTTGCATTGATAATTCTGGTCTTATAGTTCAGGAAAATATTGACTTGTATGTTTTTACTATGTAAAACTTTGTCATTTACTGCACCTGAAGATATTTTTATATTTTTGTGATCACTACAGTGTAATCGCCAGGAAAAAGAGAAATAAAATGAACAAGTACTACTAGTGGCGCCGCCCTATTTTCTACACTAATGTATTTGTCGGTGTGTACTGACTTATACCGTAGGAAAAGTAATTCTGGAAGTACTGTTAATTTTTGACCAAACTTGTACATGAATGTAACCTTCTTACTTTGGCAGGAGAAATAAAATAGGTTTATTCTATGCAAGCGTGGTACATCTTAGACTATAGTGGTGCTTAACATCAGGCAGGCTATAGTCAAACGTAAGCCTATTAAGTGTTAAAAAAAAGAGACAAAATGTTGATGCAATAGTTTGTTTGAAAAATAAAAATAGTTGTATTGTTTTTAGTGTTTTAGTTAGGCCTTAAGTGCCCTTGTTGAATGACTGGGCGGTGCGCAGCTTCTTGCGGATCCTGGGAGAGCTCCAGCGCGGCACCACTCGGGTGTCTCCCGGAGACACTCCTTCGTCCACGTCATCGGCTTCCGTCTTGATCTCCATTTTCTGAAAGAGATATTTTTATCTTATACATATACATATCAAGATTTGAAGGTGTAAGATTAGTAGACTTCGCATGTGTACAGGATTAGGATTGTTCTCCATTTTCTGAAAGAGATATTTTTATCTTATACACAAACATATCAAGATTTGAAGGTGTAAGATTAGTAGACTTCGCATGTGCACAGGATTAGGATTGTATTCTCTAAGACATTTAAATTCAATAAAGTATATTTATACCACATTCGCGAGATATATTATACAACTATATAGGTATTGGTTCTTCTTTTCCGACTCACTAAACCGACCACATATAACAAAACAATAATAATTTACCTGCACAATAAGCCTGATAAGAGTGTGTTGTTGCTCGACCATTTGTGAAATGTTCTGAAGTCGCCGTTTCTGTTTATCCAACTCTGCCGTGATGTAATCTTCATTGCTCTCAAGAACCAAGTCCAAGCCAGCTGGAAATAAGGAAATAAAACAAACAAAATTACACGTTTACATATATTATTATATTCATATTACTTGTACGTAAGAAGATCACTTGAATTAGAAAGTTGATTTAATATTATGTGTATTTTTTTATAAATAATAATTTATTAAGAATGCTTAAATATCTCGTGTTATAAATTTACCATCATCAGAAAAAGGATTGCAGAACCATTTACGTAAAATCAGGTCTAAGAAACCGAGCTTGCATTTCTTGTTGTTCGGGTACTCAATCAGCTCGTTTTTGTCGATTTTTTCCAGTAAAAATGTCGGCAGTTTTCTTTCTAATTCAGTGTGCAGGACCACCTGGAAAATATAAATGAAATACTGCATACCCATCACGCTGAATTTACATGTGATTTATTATATTTAAAATTAGAATAAATAATAATATATGCTTAAGCTTCAGACACAATATAAATAAATCTATTCTTCAGGATTCTGAATGATATAGCTATGGAAAGATACATATGTAAAATCGTGAACTTAGTGCAGTATTTAGGCTAGATCCAATAGCTTATCGTACCTGCATAGCAAGACGCTTCAGCTGGGCATTTCTCCGTACACTCTCAATATCACCAACAGCCAAACCGATCAGCAAGTTCATGAGGAGAATAGGCATCAGTACCATGAACAGCCCGAGTATGAAGAAAGTGGGCAAAGGGAAGGGCAACACAATATCCGTCTCAGATTTATAGTACGGCTGCACGTAAGTCCCGACGAAATCCAGTTCTCCAAGCATCATGGCAAATGTACGCATGAGAGATATGGGAATGCTGCTAAAGGAAAGGTGGTTGCCCTGAAACAGTTTGTAATTTTTTAGCTCTAATTTAGGGTCTCACTCAATGCGCACAGCAAGACTACTATTAATGCCAGTTACAAATTTATTTACAACATTGTATAAACGGAATTTCGCTTTAGCTATACAATTCGCAAATTAGCAATCACCACTTATTACACTTTGGGGTAAACTTCACGAGCCCTCGTTTGTCCGAATAAAAAAACTACATTCTTTTGATAATTTCCATTCAATAATTGTTCATACAAATTTCATGCTACATATTCATTTTCCGAGTGCTCATAAAGTTGAACGTTTTATTATATACTCACTTTAGACAATAGAATAAAGAACGCCAGACCGAACGCAATGATAAGAATTGAGAAGACCATCAGAACTTTTATGAGGGTTTGCAGTATTTCGAGGAACATCACCACATAGATGCCAACTTGGTCGAATCGTTGAAGGAGCAGGAGTAACTCGAACCAGGCGAGAAACACTGTTATTGATGCGGCAGAAAACTGTGCACATGGAAACAGAAAGAAAGTCAGTGTTGACAATGTCCATATCATAATTTTCCTTCGTGAAGCGACAGCTGAATCATATTTTATGACTACTTATAAACTTAAAAAAATAATAAAAATAGTTAAATGCATAATTGCTGTAAACTATTAAATGACACATGTAAATATAGGTGATTTATTTCAGGCTTAACCCACTGTTACTAAAACTAATTTGGACACTGTAAAGAGGTGCCAAGTTAACTAAAAGTACAATGCTCAGACAAACTAAAAGTTGTTATGTTTGCAAAAACTTAGTAGTGATTTTCAATCACGAAAGCTCTTCAATGAGTCGTTACTATTTGTCACCAGAATCTGTTATAATTGGGGACATGCTATCGTATTTTACGGTGGCTCATTAAAAATGGCGTTGTAACACCCACCCACCTGGATATCGCTGTATCTTCCAAACACAGTCGGATAAACTGTAAGTGTAGAACTGATATAGAGCATCCAGGAAACCAGGTTTGAAGGGTCCACGGCGTAGTGCCATTTCTGCTGTTTCACGTTATAGAACTCGCGGAGCATGCATATAGAGTTGTATACTAATATGCCGACCGTGCTAACGTACATCACCAGTTTGGCTTCGAAATCTGAAAATTAAACACAAGCAAATGTGAGTTTTATTTCAAGCCGCTTAGTGGCAGGAATTGGCACAGGACAGAGATGAATGGCGTCTCTTGGTGGCGGAGGACAAGATCTGATTTGGGTCGTTGAGCCAACCTAGTGAGTTAAATGTGAGTTACTTGGTTGGTGGATGTTTGTTCCTCCTTCATAAAACATCAGATCACCATGATAGAGAAAGTGTGGCCTCGAGAGCGACATAGGCATAACATTTAACTGAAAATAAAATAGGCAAAACTGCGACCGTCAAAAGTGTTTTTTTTTATCTATCCATAGATAATGAAGAAGTTACATGTAGTATATTTTATCAAAATCAGTTATTTATAATACATTTTATATTCATATAGACAGCAATAAATCCGTATCCAATTTAATCATTGTAATATAACTGAACTAGAAATAAAATAAAATTTGCTCTATACATACCCGGCTCAAAACTAGACGACGTGTTCTTCGTACCATTTTCAACACCAGCAGTACCGTTTTGTAAATCCGTTTCGTTTTCTTGAGGAACGTTTATAACAGCTTGGTTGCTCGTCAGATGTTTCATTGCGGCTGTACTTGGGTTCACATTCAGCATCAGTAAATATGTGTAGACGGTCACAAATATAAGGAATATACAGTAGAATAGCAGGTTAGTCAGGTGAAAGTACTTTCCGTAAGAGTTCCATTTCATCTGCAAGTATTTCTGGCTCAGAGGGTGAGCTAGTAATTCCACTCGCCCGTGGCATACCATTGCCTGAAATTATAACATTTATTAGTTTATTGTTCACTCAATATATGCTAACATTTTCTTTATTAACACAATCTTACTTTAGGTTTATCAGAACTCAATTTAGTTTTGTTAGACTTAAAATATTCTAATTAACAATTGTACAAAAAAAAAATCTTATAAATATGGACAAAACAAAAATTAGGAAACTGAATAAAAATCCAAGTGCTTATGTTACGAGACCTGAACTGAAATATAATTTGTCTATTTAGAAAGAAACAAATAAAATAAATACTCCATAAAAACAGATTTCTTCCACCACAATACAACACCCGTCACCAGTATTTCTTTTCAGAGGAAGGCGTTTGAATCATATAAATTTTATTTAAAAAAAACAAAAACCGACTTCAAGTATACTGTGACTAAAAGGTAACAAAATAGATTATTTTTATTTTTGCGACTCCTTAATTAAAATAAGAGTTGAGAGTAAAGAATCTATCAAATTATTGAAACTTACAATCCTATAAGTAGTCTTATTGAAATACGTAATATTTATTGTTGTTTTTGTCTGAAAAAAAAAACTGAAATATAATTCTAGAAATCGGTTTATAAACAACAGAGAAATCGCGTAACATACCCACAAAAACAAAAAGAGTAAAGAAAACTGTTAAGAAGACTTGATAACCTCCTTTTTTTTAATTCGGTTAAATAGTTGTGCTAGTGCTTTTCGATGACATCAAAATCTGTTCAGTTGCGTGAGCGTTTTACAACAATTTTGATCAAATTAACAGAATTCTGCCATTGATTAGTGCTGTTTGTAATCTTTGATTGCTTGCAAAGGCCATAAATATGAAAACCCAAATCAGCTCGTGATTAATAGATAAACGTTTTGTTTATATTTTTTATAACTAAAATACCGTAGCGCATGTAATTATTTAGAGCTATCTTCATAATTACTGTGAAAACTTACCGACCGTTAATGAATTCGTTAGCTACACCTTACTTGGGCTAGATGGCGCTGTGTGCAATGTCCCGGAATATTTATTTATTATTAATATTTATTTAATGTTATATGTCAAAAACATGTGTTACGCTTAATTTAATGCTTCAGTAGTTTTAGGTAAGTTTTGACCATGTCAATATCCCTACAGTAGCTGATTCAAGGTTTTCATTAATGCCTTTGATGCATGGACTACAAATATTTATTTACAAGTGCTTCGAAGCGTTGAAGAGACATATAAAGCGTAGCCCCAAGTGTCCTGTGGTGCTGACTCACGTTAATCACACTTAGAGGCTCTGGCCGGTACTTTGGGTTGTTCAGCGCCAGCCTAAGAGCATCCAACTCGAGCTTGGATTTTTGGTAGAATTTGAAAGAGTACTTAATCTGTATAATAGCAAAATACACTTTAATTACAAAGAAATAAGGTTCAACTTACATTGAGAGCAGGCAACGGAATTTTCTGCGAGTTGGGCACGTTCTCAGACTTTCTGGTGCCATCGTCGTCTTTTAGTAGAGGGCATAAAGCGTCGAAACTGTACTTGATCTAGATTTTAAGGTTAGATTATGACATCAATACACATAGCTACAATTACCTTATTTTTTATTTTATATCAATGACTAGCGAGAAGCGAGTGGTGTATTTTTTGACAGATTAATTTTCTTTAACGCTACTACGGAGAGACGGAACATATGTTTTTTAACATGGATTAAGTATATGGTTTCGAAAATGACATAGGCTACATTTCACCGTTTACCCACACAAGTATGCAAGTACACATTGTAAATCTTTTTAAGACCCCGTATCTAGGAATGACGATCTAATAAAAGCGACAGAGGTAGCTACAATCCTAGATTGAACACACAAGCTTCTCTGCAGCAGAAAGGTTTGTATTGGAATAATATTATGCTTTGTACATGTCCTACATTTCTAAAAAGAAATCAAACAAATTTAGGTCTTACGTAGAAGCTCTTAGAGTCTTTTTTGCAGTTGGCCTTGGTGATGCATTTATCCTGGACAGCTTCAAATACTCGTGGCATGTAAGCAATGAGGGCAAGCGTCACGCAAGGGTGACGATCAGAACGTAGAGCCATCACTTCTTTGGCCCTGAAAATATGATGAGTCTAATGATTATGCTGTTGAGGAGAAATCTGAATAGATAAAGGCAAAGTACGCCAGTGAAAGAATTCTGTTTACGGTAAGAATAATACAATTATGACGTTGATTTCATGATATAACATCACTGTTCCTAAAACGAATCGTTAATGTTTTAAGAATCTAATGGAATAAACAAATCACTTTTTTTCTTCTAAGTACGAGTAAGTGGGCAATGTTAATTATTTAATAAATTAATTTCATGCTAGCTGGTAAATGGATTAACTAATATGATAGAAAAAAAAGGTTATTTCACAGTGAAACGGCTATAGATAACGGTATTTATTCCTATTCCCGAACAATATTGCGGGTACATAATCTATCATTTTTCATCAATTCCCACACTTTCAAGTTTTATACTGTCTCTTTCATTATCATGCTTCATCTTTCTCCTTTCAGTTGGTTGTTTTCCAACGTCATAAAATATTTTTTTTTAGTCATACCTTTGTTCATGGGTGACCATAGCCAAAGCTGCTTCCGGGAACTTGTAGTAGATGGCGTAGTCTATGGCACTCATATCCAGATTGTTGTAAACAAGACGACACCCCATAGAGAGAAGCAGCGCTATGGAGTTAGGCTTATTTTCCATGGTAGCCAAATGTAGCGGTGTGTTCTGTAATATAGAATTGAAAAATTTAAGTTTTAGATTTGAAAACATTTTTTTTATTACTAGCTAAAAAGCGATGCATCGCGCTTGCCAATTCTGGGGAATGAATTAGATCTCAAAAGTAATTTCATGTATATTGACATTAGCGTGAACCAATTAAGTGCTGAGTATGGTCCAAGAACACCGCACAATAATGGTGACAATTGAAAATAGAAGAAAGAACATGGTTGGCCACCTTATACGACATGACGGCTTTCTGAAAAAGATCATTGAAGGGAAACTGAAAGCACGAAGGGGAAGAGAAAGGCCGAGGAAGTCATATATGGAGCAAGTAAAGGAGAAGGCGGGCGTCATGTCGTATAAGGAGGTGAAGGAAAAGGCAGAAGATCGGCAAGGTTGGAGCATACTCCACAAACAAGGGCGCCGCCCTTAAATTTGTAATGATGAACATTAGCGTGGTGGTGCCATGGTTAGTTGACAAAATTGTATGCTCTCCCAAGTAAGCATATTAACGGTATCCATGAGTCATTACTTAATCTGCATTGTATCTCTTTGTCACAGTTCTAGTATTCAAAACTATTAAATAAGACATAGTTCAACTTGTCACACCTTAATTCAGATTTACAAGCAAACGTATTTGTTTCCTGCACGGACACCAGAAGACTAGCTTTCCATAAAATATACTTTACTACTGTCTCTTGAGTCGTATTTCCTCATGACTGAAGGTCATAACTCCCCCGCAGAAATTAATTCGAAAAAAAATTAATTCGTTAGGGGAGTTCTTTTGGGCAGATACATCGTGGTGGGCGCCCAGGTCCTTCCACGGAATATACGTTACTACAAGTCATCAACTATAAAATCGAGTTTCCTTACCCCATCTTTGTCGACCTGATCGAGTAGATGTGAGTGCACAGAATGCAGCAGCTCGATGGTCTGAGTGTACCCGCTCATTGCGGCGAGGTGTAGTGGGTTGCGGCCGTTGTGGTCTCGGTGGAGCAGGGCCCCGCGGTTCAGGAGCAACTGGACTACTCTGGTGTGACCTGAAAAAGATATATAGATAATAAAGTTTTAAGAAAACACAAAAGACTTAAAAATTGCGCAACAAGTGGCAACTTTTCTAGAAGCAATGTATTGACTATACGGTTGTTCCTGCTTCTTCTGCACCACAGGTCTCTTTTTAGTATGCACATATGTGTTTGTCACTGCCTTGTTCGACTGTATCATAACATGAAGACCTACATAAGAGCTCCAATGTATCTGACTATAAGGTTGTGGGTACCTGCTTCTTCTACACCACAGGTGAAATCACAGATTAACCGAAACAAAGGGAGACTAGGGCCTTCTAGGAATTTTTGTATGTAACCCAGTGTCCGCAATAACCGCTAGCAGCGGCATCATTTCAATAAAGAGTTAGCATGCGTTTTCTGTGAGTGTTTGTTATGCGCAATCATCCATTGCGACATAAAAAAAAAGAAAAGTATTTCACCCACAGATAACAGAAACAAGGAAAGCTTGGGAAAGTAGGTCTCGTGCCAACGCATGCGGTGTAAAACGTAACTCATCGGTTCACCGCTTGCCAGTCGACGTGACGTTGGGTAAACAAAGTTATTGAACTATTGCTTGGTTTGTATAAGACATATAACAATAAGGTATAGATCTTATGCCGCAATGGAAGTTTACGCATAACATACACTCACTGACAACGCACGCTAACTCTTGATCGAAATGCAGCCGCTTCTAGCGGTCATTGCGGAAACTGGGTTTCAAACCAAATTTTTAGGCCAATAAAAGACCAATCAGTCTCTGTTTCTGTTATCTGTGGTATGTACATATATTTATGATTATAGGCTAACAGTTCTATACATAAGTTCGAATGAAAGGTGAACTCTAGGTCCCGCGAGGTTTGGCAGCTATAAAGGTCTGTCACATGTAAACACAGCTACCTCGTGACTGGCAGCTGACACGTGTAACGTACATCATAAAAGTAGCCAGCCATATGATAAATGTCTTTATTTCTAAATAGCAAAATATAATAATAGAAAAAATTTAAGTTTTTTTTTTAAATTAGTTTCCGTCAAGGAATTGACCAAAAACCGAGGAGAATGGCGCATACTCCACATACTTAAACATCGGTCTTAAATTTTGAAAGAATGAATGATTTTAAAATATATTTAAGCTTAGCTAGCCCTAATTCCCTCGTAAACAGTGTAAATGAAAATTTTACATTTTAGCTAATGAAGGAATTGAATTGAATTTTACACTCTTTTCAACATATATTAATCAAGACTTATCTACCTTAAAATACAGTAGAACCGCTTACAATCTTTTGATCATTTAAGATCTTGTAACTAAAGAAATACTGTGTTCGATCTTGGCTTTACTCAGAAAGAATTCACATATTTAGCTTATAAGTCACTAGTTGCGCTTCACGGTTTTGCTCGCATTAATCCGGGATAAACAGAAACCTATATGCATATCTTAATACATTAATAATCTAAATCGGTGCAGCCATTTGTATCAGATGTAACAAATATATACACTTGCACACATAGGTACACACACTCAGACGTTCCCCTTCATTATATTAGTGGTATAGCGGTTCTAAAAAGCGAGTGCAGCTCAGCGGTTCCCGTGTCTGCTTTTCATCCAGACGTACTCTGGTTTGAATCCGGCCCTACACCAATGATTTGTATTTTCAAATTAAGTGTGGATTTGCACTCGCTTAGCGGTGAAGGAAAACATCGTGAGGAAACCGACATGTCTGAGGACCACAATATCCAAGGACACGTGTCTTCCGTGGAAGGACCTGGGCGCCCACCACGATTTACTTGCCTAAGAAAACTCCCTTAAGAAAAAAATCTGCGGGGAGTCACGACCCTCAGTCATAAGGAAATACGACTTAAGAGAGATATTGGTGGTATAATTATTCACCTTCCCGAGAAGCTATGTGAAGCGGAGTGAGGCCTTCACCGTCACTCTCGTTGATGATGAACGTCCCCTTGTCCGAGTCGAGGAGCTGGCAGGCGGTGTGGAAGCGACCGTATCTAGGAAAGATGAAAAAAAAATAGTTTTTTGTTCATTAACGGAGCTATCAGAATAATGAATAATAAAATAAATATTTCAGGACATATCACACAGCGCCATCTAGCCCCATACTAAGCTTACGCTTGTATAAGAGACGATTTTTTTTTTAATTTTGAAGGATTTGTTTAGTTTTGCTTGTATAAATAAATAAAAAATGACCTTGCAGCAAAATGCAGCGGACTCTCATTGTTGTTATTCTTCAAGTTGATGCAGGCACCTAAACGGATGAGGTTCTCCAGGGAACGGATGTGTCCTTCCCGACTTGCGTAGTGTAGAGGAGAACACCCTGTGCTATCTTTCTCGTTCAGAAGTTGGGCCAAACTCATTTCACAGCGGTCCTGAAAATTAATTAATTACACATTTACACGTAAAACTAATAATGTCAATACAAAGTTTTTTTTAACGGGGGATAGGTTTACGTTTGACTACAGCCTGCCTGATGTTAAGCATTGCTGCAGCCTAGGGTGAAACACGCTTACCTAGAAGATACCTATTAACTCTGGATTTGAAAACCCCTGGATTGACCTCCATCCTCTATATCATGCACTAGCTGTGCTCGCGACTTCGTCCGCGTGGAATAGTTATTTTGGGCATCATATTTATTTTTGCAAACAACCTCTCAGCTGTATAAATTATAGCTGTTACCCACGACTTGAACCGTTTTCGCAGCGCACGCAACGGAAGCCCTCAAAGATGAATAATTTTCCCCGTGTTTTCCACATTTTCCATTGTTTCTTCGCGCCTATTAGTTGCAGTGTGTGTATGTTATATAGCCTAAAGCCTTCCTCGATAAATGGTCTCTTCAACACAAAAAGAATTTTTCAAATCGGATCAGTAGTACCTGAGATTAGCGCGTTCAAACAAACTCTTCAGCTTTATAATATTAGTATAGATTTTTGACCGTGTAAAGTCGGACCGAGTTGCTAGTTATCAATAAATTGAATTTAAAAGAAGAAAAACATATAGCTATAGAAAATAAATAAGGAGTTATGTTGGTAGCAACCGTTAATGTCTAGAGTTTTCAGAGCAATTTTAGCATGGTCTGCATCTTGACTGCAATTAAATTTTACTCAAAGTACACAATACCACAAAATAAAGAAGTTCTTAACGCTACTCGATAAGCCTCGTAGTATCAGCAAAGACATAAGAAATTATAATATTTTCGGGGATTCTTCGTAATATAACCGTAAAGTTAGAACTTTGTTTAGCGCAGCGGTAAGTAAAATCAGTGGTCATGATTGAAGTGAAATAATAACAAAGCATAATATCTATGATAGCTCAAGCGTATTTTATTGAAAAAAGATTTACTGTGGAAGTAAAACAATCCTTTTTAATCCTACGTGATTGCTGGCATATCAAACCAATATAAAAGTAGACAACCCCTCCAAGATTTTTTTAAATTATTTATTGTCTGTTAACTATTGGTTAGTATAGTGCTAACAGTCTAGCTCACAAACAAATTTACTTGCTTACTAAAATAATAATACACAAATTAGTAACATTAACTTTACATGACAATGTTCATGTGTATGCTCATTGATTGGTTAATTTAAAAGCGAGATAAAATTTAAAATACTATTTAACTATGAGAGATTGGACATAGTATACGCTAATACCTACCAAATAAATATCCTTCCTTTGAGTTAACTCCTAATTCGACAAAGTTTCGCCGAGGGTCGCAAATTGAGGTTACAAATTTAGTCGCTAGTGGCGTTCGCTTTATGTTTCGGTGTTCCGAAATTGAGTTATCCGAAAAGGCTGTCTGCTGCGGTAAAGTTTGAAAATGTGATCCATTTATAGTCGGAATCATCAATCAGCTATTTAAGACCAATATCATATAAGCTAAAGTTTATGTTTAAAAGATGTTCACAGAAATCTAAGTATTTGTATGAGTGTGTATGCTTGCTATGAAAATAGGAATGGGAAATTAGTAAAGAGAACTATTTTATAGATAGATAGATAGAAAGAAAGAAAGAAAGAAAACATTTATTGTGACAGATTTAACAGAAGAACACACAGGAGTAAAAACATAATAAACAAACATAAAAATCTGCCACAACACAGCCCCAACTCAGCATAATGCTGGTTGTGTCGAAGCAACCAGCGCTGGTCTTTCGTTGGGGCTGGCTGTGACGTCACGCACGTACAAGAAGGCAGGCAAACAAAGAAAGACAAAGACGTATACAAAGATGAGATGATATTTAGATAGTTTTATATGAAAAGCATAAAAGAGACGTTGGTCACGTGTTTGTATCTTTTAACGTGTGTTGTAAGTAAAAATTGTCATTGATTACTGTTTGCAGAAACCCTAGTATAAAAACCCTATTATAAAGTAGCAGTACAAGACACCTAAAGCCAAAGGATTAGCTCATAAATAAATCAGGATTCTTCTAATGAGAATATGTGTCTGAGCTCTGAAGGATAATATGACAAACAGCTTTTATGATATACGTAACGTGTACAACATTTCGTAATAATCTATATATATAAAACTCAAAGGTGACTGACTGACTAACTGACTGATATAGTGATCTATCAACGCACAGCCTCAACCACTGGACGGATAATTGGGCTGAAATTTGGAATGAAGGTAGATGTTATAACGGAGGCATCCGCTAAGAAAGGATTTTTGGAAATGCCACTTTTAAAGGGGTGATATAAGGGATGCAAGTTTTACTTCTTAATGCGAGCGAAGCCGCGAGCACCCACTAGTGTTTTATATATTTGAAAAATAAAAGAAGAATTACCTAAGTAAGTCGGAACTATCTATTTATCTGCTGTATTGATAAAACTGGCACTATTTCGCATACACTATACTAATTACCCAAATTGAAATACAACTCTCTAAATAAAAATAACGATTACGAAGTATGTATTTTAGTTTTTGTAGATTCGTCGATCACTAATGTGTACCAGATTAATAAAAAAATGCTAAATGGTGCTCATTAGCTTAACATAATATATACCAATATAATAATATACCTATAGCCCATAAAATCATATACATTTTGCAAGAGTAGCACAAAACAGTGAGTATCGACTTATGAGTGAGGAGGCTTATGCTCTTCAGTGCGATACTCTATAAGCTGACGATGATGATAATTTATAAGTCTTGATACCCTCATTTTTAGTCCATAAACATAAATATTTTTCTAACCTTGCAGCTAGCAGCAAAATCTTCCAGACGACCTCCGTTCATCACCACCAAGTGTAGGACATTCCTCGAATTGATATCTTTCAATTGAATATCCGCTCCCAGACGTATCTGAAGATCAAAATACAAAAAAAACTTGATTCCTGTACTAAATTGACAATAAATTAAGAAACCGGTTAGTTAATTATTTATACTACACCTGCTCGGAAAGTACCTTGATACTTTATCAAATTTACGGTAGAAAGTACGTCGTTGATCGTTGACACTTTCCGAGCAGGTGTAGTATAAAGCACTATGTATCACTCGAGAGAAAGTGCGATTCCCGATCTCGGGTGTTTTAAAGCCCTCGCCTACGGCTCGGGCTTCAAACGACACCCTCGACGGTAATCGGTCACTTTCTCCTCTCGGTGAACAATGTTCGTCTAGGTAAGCTCGCAAGATGCAGATTACAACGTAGCTAAACAACAGGCAAGTTGTAGTCAAAAGTGAGCCTATTTCATGTAAAAAAAAAACTAGGTTGTAATGTACTCTAGCAGGTACACTAATAACTAGAATATTCATATATCGGAAATCAGAACATATAAAAAGAAATCGTTCAATAATTCGAACGAAAAAACGAGTTATGATTTTAAAATAAATAAACTTTATAGTGAGTGCATATTTTTGAATGAAATATGGTATTTAGGTAACATATATTTTGTGTATCGTATTATATTCTGTTTTCTCATAAGCTACCTATATTATTTTAAAAGCTAACACCGCTGGCTGCTTCTTGTATATTTAAATGAACATGACACAAAAAATATAATCATTAGACATATATAATTCAGGAATATTTGTCTCATTCTGTTTCAAATTATAAATAAGTCACAGAAAAGACATCGAAAAAATATATCATCTTGACTAATAAGCACATATTTCCCTTTCTAATCTCCTGCTTTCACTGGTCTGACAAATTGGGCACAAAATGGCCGACTAATGTAGTCTGGAGATGATTATTTCAACGACAAGATATTTTATACGAGAGAAACGTTCACCATAAGTATATAATGTGCTTAAGAATCAGATACAAATATCACGCTATATATCTGCCTGTTGATTGGATATGATGTGATAGCTGTAGGTGCTGATTGATCCACGCATGATAGGATGTTTAATGGATACATATTATATCTCTGTTTATTCGTAACGGCAATTTTTCTTTTCTGGTTGCCTTGTTTCAAACGAAACGGTGTCTGTAGAATTCAAATAGATAGTTAGGACTCTGCATTATTTAGCCTATGGTTTGTTTATTTGTTTTCCATATTTGATCTATTAACGTAATGTATCTTGGGTTCAGGCTTGTGGCGCAGTATCTGATATTTATTAATAAAATATGATCAGCCACTTAACCTTAAGACTAGGTCATCCCCTACTACGCTCTGACAGAATTAAGTCATTTTTTCTGCTCCTTTTTATTATTTATTATATTTTATAATGTGATATTTGAGCAAAGCCCGTATCAGATAGGTAAGTATCTAGATAATATAATCGCCAATTAATATAACGTGAAAATAATCTTAATAATTATGTTCAAGATAACAAATGTGACCATTAAGAAAATAATCTCAGACAGTTTTTACTGAAAAGCGATCTTCAGGTTTCGCTATTCGAACAAAAACTTCATTACTTACAAATGACCGCACTCCCGAGAAAATTGAAACTTACAACTTTTCATTTCAGTGCATTTACGTGGAAATCATTGTAGAATTTCATTTATCCGCTTTAATCAAGAACGGGAGTAGTGACACAAATGCTCATAGAGAAAAGACGGTAAACGTGAAGTTATTTTATCTTATTTTCTAAGGAAACTAAGTAATTTACTCGACAATGCAGAGGTGAAACTTCTCAAGCGAGGTTAACGCGCTCACCAGCACGTGGTATTAGAGCGCTCCAAATGACATTAAAAAAAATGTTTGCAATGAATGTTTTACGTACCACTCTCCTTAGAACAAAGGACATTTATTACAACCCGTGCGGTTTTGGCCGCATCAAACAGAATTGCTGATGTTGAAGACAAAGGAGATTAATTCGAAAGCTTTTTGCGGCATTGGCTTTAGAATCGGGACAATGAAAACATACGAGCAGAGACTTATCAACAATTACAATGGTCATTGATTGGAAAACGATTTATTGATATTTTGCCGTCTAACTGTGGAATTCATTGTAACAGTAACAACGATCCTATCGTTGTTACTTTTAAATCGAAAAACAATATTGTACTAGTTCAGACAACCTTTGGATGTTTGTGGAATTTGTGTTAGAAATTACATTATATGAAGCTTGTCTCCCGTAAAATGGTTTATTTTTTTCCCAAATGCAAATTAAAAAAAATATATGTTTTCACACGAGGGTCAAATTTTAAACAACTAATTTAATTATTACGGCGGACAGTTATTGTTCAAAAACAAGTGACAACCACACAAACAACAGCCTAAGTTGGAGCATACTTGTGTGAGTATTTGAATGTTCGTACTACATTTCGTTATCTTTTTAGTGAACAAGTTCAGCACTTACCAAAGTGTGCACAGTTCTCCAGCCAGCTCTAGAAGCAGCCAATAGAAGCGGCGATCTCTTTTCCTTATCCAATGGATTCACATCCGAGCCTTCTGATATCAAATAGTTGACGATCTCTGGGTGATCAAACATGGCGGCGCAATGTATGGGAGTCATTCTTTGGACGTCGCATGAAGTGAGGCATGCTAGCTTCTCCTTGGGTTGCATTGCGAACATTAGCTTTACTATTTCCAAGGCTCCCTGCAAGTTAAAGAAAGTTGTCTAAGAAGTCATTTTATAAACAAACAAAAAAAACTAGAAAAACGATAAAGAATCACCTGCTACAAAATTAAAAAGCGCTTATATTAACCGCGCCTAAAAATGTGCTTAGTGTTTTAGCTCACTGCCAGAAACCGTCTTGCCCAACATACCAAGCTGAAATACTACGCTGGAAAACAGTGTTCATGCATTTAATTAGAAAATAAGCCAGATTTTGATCAAGCGTCACTTATTGTATTAAAAATATTATATGTATTATATCCGTTATCTAGTACCCACGACACAAGCGTTTGCTTAGTATGGGGCTAGATGGCACTGTGTGCAATGTCCCGGAATATTTATTTATTTATTTTAAAAGCAATCTCCTTTAGGTAATAAACGTACCTGAGCGCAAGCCAAATGAACTGGTGTGGACAAATCATGTTGTTGCGTTGATATCTTTGCTCCAGACTTCAAACACAGCTCTACCGCTTTTATATCTCCTCCATGCACCGCTGAATGCAGCGGGACATTCCCTTCGTTATCATATAGAGATATCATGCATTCTCGGGTGCAGCCCTTCGATTCGCCCCACTGAAGGAACTCTTCCATAGTACGCGAGGAAGCGTTTTTGGCTGCCTCGTGGATTGGATAGTAGCCGTTGTTACAGGGACGCTTCCATTCGGCTTCCAGTTCTGTTATCTGTTGGCATAGGTATTGATAGTTTATATGAGAGTGTTAAACTCTAGTGTTCAGGTCATTTGAAAGTGGTGTTGAAATTGGTATCTGATGTTGCCGCAGATTGATGTTTTACTACGTGCAGATAAATGTTGTCTAGAAATGACATACGTAGCATTCCACATTCTATAAATCCTCATTTTAAATTTAAAAAAATTGAAAAAAAGAAAAATTTGGAACGCCTATCACCGACACCCTCAAACATCTGGGGCACGGCAGTGCCCCCGCCAACTCGAGCGCGAAGCAAACACTGCCGTACCATCCTTTTCTCGAACCGTTTCGCCGCATTTTCAGCCCCCTATTTGAGAACCTCTGGATAGGATTAAAACGCTAAAATTTTCGTCATCTAGAAATTCGTAATAACACACTTGAAATCCAGAATTTCAAGTTGGTAGATCAATTAGTTCCGAAGTTATGCTAATGCAAAGTTTCGCATTTTCGACACTGACTCACTCACTCACTCATGATCATCAAAATACAACTAGT
Organism: Macaria liturata; assembly: GCA_964023185.1. Lineage (NCBI taxonomy): Eukaryota > Metazoa > Arthropoda > Insecta > Lepidoptera > Geometridae > Macaria > Macaria liturata. The sequence goes on from OZ026808.1 coordinate 7,692,758, forward strand.
ACTTCCCATAGACCTAGAGAGCTGAAATTTGGTACAGAGGTAGATTTTAGCGCCCACATAAAGGAAAATCTATCAAAACAAGATTTATGGAAGATCTGGACTACCTGGTGACCCTGATGAGAAAACGTAAGAGTACAGCCAAACTATGAGCGTTTTTACGAGAAATATGACAACGCAGTACATGCGACGTCAAAGTGAGCGGGATGCAAGGCCGAAAGCCGAGTTTCACCATCACTTTGGCCATCAGACCTTAGAGTACCATAAGGGATCTCGAAAACTATAAGAGATAGCGGGTTGGTGCTTGAACTAAATATGATGAGAACTGGTGGTATGTATCGGATCTTACAAAATTATCATCATCCTCAGCCAACTTTCTACTGCATTCAATTTTCTATATAGGTATATATACCTAGTCAGGTCATAAGTATTGTCACACAGTAAAAACTTTTCTTTTAGAATGCTGGCCACAAAAAAGTTTATTGAATTCGAATTTCGAATTGTTCATGAAAATAAAAATGTATACTTTTAACTCATTTTTAAATATGGAGTGGACGCTTAAAGAAGACCGTGTTGCAGTTATTGCATTGCATCGTTGCGGTTACGCGCCAATTCAAATTTTTGACATACTGAAAAATTTGAATATAACCAAAAGATTCGTTTATCGTACCATCAAACGATACAATGAAGACTCTAGTGTAGATGACAGGTCAAGAAGTGGTCGCCCTCGGTCTGTTAGGACTCCAGCAGTGATAAAAGCTGTGAAGGCGCGAATTCAAAGAAATCCCAAACGTAAGCAGAAACTGTTGGCCCTTCAGAAGGGGTTAAGCAGAACCACGGTGAAAAGGGTGTTAAATGAAGACTTAGGGCTTCGGGCATATCGAAGAAAAACAGGACATCGTTTGAATGCTCGTCTAATGGACCTGAGACTGAAGAGATGCCGCGCTTTGTTGAAGCGGTACGCGGGAAAAAAATATCGGGAAATTCTTTTTTCGGATGAAAAAAATTTTACCGTAGAAGAGAGCTACAACAAACAAAATGATAAGGTGTACGCACACAGTAGTGAAGAAGCGAGCAAACGTATTCCGCGTGTCCAACGAGGTCATTTTCCATCCTCGCTCATGGTATGGTTGGAAGTTTCTTATTGGGGCTTAACAGAGGTACATTTTTGTGAGAAAGGTGTAAAAACGAATGCAGTTGTGTATCAAAATACAGTCCTGACGAACCTTGTGGAACCTGTTTCTCATATCATGTTCAATAACAAGCACTGGGTATTCCAACAAGATTCGGCGCCAGCTCATAGAGCGAAGAGCACACAAGACTGGCTGGCGGCGCGTGAAATCGACTTCATCCGGCACGAAGACTGGCCCTCCTCCAGTCCAGATTTGAATCCGTTAGATTACAAGATATGGTAACACTTGGAGGAAAAGGCGTGCTCAAAGCCTCATCCCAATTTGGAGTCACTCAAGACATCCTTGATTAAGGCAGCCGCCGATATTGACATGGACCTCGTTCGTGCAGCGATAGACGACTGGCCGCGCAGATTGAAGGCCTGTATTCAAAATCACGGAGGTCATTTTGAATAAACTTTATTGTCATAAGAATCTATGTTTTGTTAAGTTCATTTTGGTATATAAATGGTTACATAAAGAATAAAGTTGTTTCAATTATTTTATATTAAACATGTGACAGAATTTATGACCTGTCTAGGTATATATATATATATATATATATATATATATGTATTCTACTCAATAAATAAAAATATTAAATATATATATTATACCGTTGACTTGTAAGTAGTAGATTATGATTAATTAAAGTTTAAGGGAAACATAGAAACAATAACCAGAGTTCTAACGAAAAATTAAGATAGATTAGAATCAGAAAAAATAGTTAAGTGGACTCTACATAATAGGCAAAAACTTTAGAAGATTTGAATAAATCTGCAAATAAATTAGTAAATAAACTTGTTTCCGTGTAAACTAAACGTGTAAAGAATTCTCAACCGCAAAGTCACGTAAAATTAACTATAATAATAAATAAATCGCAGTAAGGAACCTTAGACTTGGCTTAACTAATTCTAGAGATTTCATTACTTTTTAGAGATAAACAAGCAGCTCTATCAAGACTTGGCAAATTTTTTACAGAATGTTTTTGGTGGGATTTATGATTGGTTGGTTTGGTATTAATGCTTTTGGCCAAAATATGTTAATACAGATGTCTCTGAACCATATACACATGAAATTTACTTACATATGTACATATTTTCACTAAGACGTCAAATTTTTATATGCTAATTGTATGCTTACACATAACCTGAATGTCATAAATAAATGTCACTACTTCAGTATTTAGTATCCATTTATTCAGCACACATGAACTTTAACTAATTCATAGTTAAAATAATATGTCCCCTGTACATAACATGTAGCTAATAGTGATTACATTCCAAAGGCAAGATACCTTGTTATTATCAGAAATTAAAGTAACGTACAATATTCAATACAGCAATACACAAATGGCCCTAAGTGGGATATCCGAATGTCCGTGGGAGTCTAATCTCCCATTCATAAGAAAAGGCAGGAATAAAGACTTGTCTGCTGCAAAACGGTACGAATAACAGAAGGTCAATACTCACCAAGACTCTGGCGCACCTATCGTGATCGTGGATGGCCGCGAAGTGCAGTGCGGTGCGACCGTGCTCGCCGCCCAAGTTGACGTCGAACTGAGTCTTGAACTTAGCGAATACTTGGAGAACGGGCACCTGATTGCAGAAACTATTGTTGAACTATGCTGTTAGAGGTATCTATAAATATTATATGTACGTGCTAGTGAACGCCCGCGGCTTCGTTCTCATTATTTCAGGATAAAAAGTAGCCTGTAACACTTCTTGCTCCGTTAGCTTAGTTGGTAGTGGCTCTGCCTTCTAATCTAGGGGTGCGGGTTCGATTCCCGCAAGGCACAAGTAATTATGAATATTAAAATTTGTAATTATTTGTGTTAAGTCTGGTCGTTTCTATGTATAATAAGTATGTATTTACAAAAGAAAAAGTATATATGTATTATATCCGTTATCTAGTACCCATGATACAAGCGTAAGCTTAGTATGGGGCTAGATGGCCCTGTGTGATATGTCCTGAAATATTTATTTTTATTTATTCTAAGACCTCATACTACCTACATACCAAAAATTATGATGATCCGTTCAGCCATTTTTACATGATGAGTGTTTAAATAAACAGAGACACAGATAAACAGACATAATTTCTAGAAATGGTTAAAACTTGTTCAGCTATAAATTCGAAGTATTATTCTACTATTTTATATTAATTCGAATTAAAAAAAAAATATATCTTCAACGTTCAGGCTTTTGATCTTCTTCAGCTTTATTATATGTATGAGTATGAGATAGCTAAACGATAATATGTACTTAATTATTGTCTTTTTTTAACCGACTTCCAAAAAAAGGAGTTTATCAAGTCTTCTGAAAGTTTTTTTTGTGGGTATGTTACGCGATTACTCCGTTGTTTATCAACCGATTTCAAAAATTCTCAAAAGTTAGAATTTCCCCAAATACCTATATATATTTAACGGTGGATTTAGGCTTATTGTTTCGGAATAAAAAGAAGCCTGTGTTTTTGAGTCTTACCTATGGTCTCATTATATTTTACTTATTCAAATCTGATGACCCGTTTGATCATTACATACTTGTACAAACATACACATGCGCAAGATATGTATGTCTTTATAATATTCCTAGTGAGTGCTTGTGGCTTCACTCGCATTAAGAAAAAAAACTTGCATCCCCTATTTCACCCCTTTAAAAGTGGCATTTCTTAAAATCCTACCTAAGCAGATGCCTACGTCATAACATCTACCTTCATTCCAATTTTCAGCCCAATCCGTTCAGTGGTTTGGACTGTGCGTTGATAAATCACTATATCAGTTAGTCAGTCAACCTTTGAGTTTTATATAATATAGATTCTTTTTTGGATGTGGGTGGTCCTACAATATACGTCTTGTAAACAATTATTGCTCCTCAGTTTTTGTAATTTAAAATATATCAAATGCGCCTATTTTAAGTGCTGATTATGTTAGTGTAATGAGTAAAATCTAATTACTTGCCGTAGCATTTCTTCTTCCATGTTTGTGGCTTCTACATCACATTTTTAACCAAAATACTACACGGTGACACTGCAAGTTTTAGTACACAATGGAAACAGTTTTGGTGACCCAAAATAAGCTACAAAGCTTTTTTGAAAAGAAGATGGATGCCTTTTAAGCTAAATTGCAAGAGTCCTCCACCCAGGCCAGCACTGATGATGTCACATCATTAGCAGAGGAGTTTGCCGAGTTCCGGGAGTTTATCCTCACAGCTATTAATGCACTCCAAGAGCAAATCACTTTGCTAGCTCGTGAGTCTGACGCGCAGGAGATGCGATCTCGTCGTAAAATTCTACTCCTGCACGGTGTTCCAGAGGCTGAAGGTCAGGATGTCGCGGCTTGTGTACTGGGTGTAGTCTCAAAGCAGCTCAAAGTTGGCGATTTCAAGGCTGATAACATCCGTCGCTGTCACAGAATGGGTCGTACTTCTGCGTCAGACAGGCCCATTCTATTGAAATTACACGATACTACCACGAAACTGAAACTCTGGTCGGCATAAACAGCACAGAAGGGCTCGGGCATAACTATGTCAGACTTCTTGACCAAGCCGAGGCATGATGCTTTCATGTCAGCCCGGCATCGCTTCGGGGTTAATAAATGCTGGACAAGAGATGGATATGTCTTCGTGCTTGGGTCGGATAATAAGCGCCATCGAATTTGCTGCATCGCCGAGTTGGAAAAGATTGAGCCGGTGGCGGCGGGCGCTCCAGCAGTCCCGAAGATAGCTCCTTCGAAAGGGAAAGCTGTGAAGGTTGTCAAGGGCAAGGAGACGAAACGTAAACCGGCCTCGTCCAAGTAATTTGCATACTTTCTGTTGTGTGATGGTGTTATTTTGTTATTATGTTTTTCTGTAGGTAGGTTCATTGTATTTTAGTGTGAGTCTGACTTCTTTTTTGTAAAAATGTGTGGAATTTTGTATGTTTCAGATGCTAAACTTTGATAATGCTGTCAATGTCTAAATTAGTTAATGTCAGTGTAATATTTTGGCTTAAAATGTTATTTTATTTAGCACTACTTACTTCTAAATTGTACGTAATAACAAAAATGTTACTTTTTACTACTAATTTAATACATAGTATCTTTGTCACTTTCATTGTTATACTTAGTTACATAATTTTTTTTGTTAATATGGAGCTATGTGTATATAATATGAGTTCTCTTCCTGATGCAACCGGCGGGTGTATTGTATTGGCTGTATATAATATTTTTTTTAAGTTAATATTTTATAAATTTATATAAAAATATTTATTAATAGATATGTTTGATGAGCAGTATTACTAATAATCATAGCATTGGCAGTGATTTTTTCACTGCTTCTTAATCTTCTGATTGTAGTGATGATAGTTTTACCAGTATTCTACCCCTTTCTGAATTTCTAGACAGTACTTTAACTAATTTATTACCAAAAAAATTCAATGCACATTAACGCACAGAGTATTTCGGCTAGCTACTCAGATATGCTGGCGTCCCTAGACCAAAAGAACTTGCATGCTATAAACTTGAGTCTCGCGCCATACTAATGCGGAGCCACGAAAGGCGCGCGAACGCGCCCGACTTCAAATCAGCCGAGCGCATCAAGTGGGCTCCGCAATGGTTGATGCGCGAGCCATATGGCGGACCTGTCAAAATTGATGTTAATTGTTTAAAACAATGATTAAATGAATTGATTATGAATGTTAATAAAATAATTAATAACTAGTTAACAATTATTATTTGTTCTTGTGTAATATTTTCTGACAAATAGTTTATTATTTTATTGAAACTAAAAACCAATTGGAATTGATTTTATTGAATTTCGGACGGGTCCGCGCGTTCGATCAAAATCGTTCTCGCGGATCCCGTCGCAATTGCAATTGATTTTAATGATTTGTTTTATCGTTTCCACACCACTCTAAGAAGTAGATAATATTGGCGCGTTTTTTTATAGTCGTATCCCCGATAGGCCTACATCCACTCTCTGAAACTATACGAATAACAACATTAATCGTTTTGGTTTTCTCGTTAAGTATTAATTATTTTATTAACATCACAGAGCTTTGAAGTCCATGCTTGTCGCCCTGTGACTAGAGGCGAATTCTTTCTTTATTCGATACAAAACAGGTGTCACCATTTACTAAAACTAACACACTTTCGGCGGCACGCACCACAGAGCTTTGAAGTCCATGCTTGTCGCCCTGTGACTAGAGGCGAATTCTTTCTTTATTCGATACAAAACAGGTGTCACCATTTACTAAAACTAACACACTTTCGGCACGCACACTACGACGCACTAGATGTTCATGTACACAGTACGCTTCAACTTCATCGGCTGTGCAATGTCGATATTTTTTATCGATTATTTACACATTTACTTCGAAGATGGAAATATATGTCTTTAGTATAACTATATTATTTAAGTACAAATTATAGTTAACTAGCCATGGCCCGCGGTGTTATCCGTTGTAAAAACTTTTTTATCCCGTGGGATAAAAACTATTCTTTGTCCTTACCGGGGACTGAAACTATCTGTATAGCAAATTTATTTTTATCTATTTTATTTAATTATCAAATCATCTTCAAAAAGACTGGAGCATATTCTGGCATTTTTATGAGGAAACCAGTTGTATCTACCGGTCGCCAATATCCATTTATTTTTTAACACTGGATTTTTTGGGAAATGTAAATTAAGTATTGTGTTAAATAAAAACCGTAATCCAGAAAAATTTCCATACAAATCCAGAAACATCATATTATAGGTACATTAAGTATATCGATTATCGATAATTTGCTAGGTTCCATTTACACATCACTTAGCTATCGAGAAGTAGCGTCGTCATGACAACGAATGTGTTAATGCCATTCAAAATGTCAAAAGTTTTATTTATTAAAATTACGAAATTTTACTACTTACCGATGGTATTTTACGCCGGTAACACTGGAACTTGTTCTTACAATTTTTAACTTGACACCAGGACATATTTAATAGTTTATCATGCTGTAAAACCGAGTAAAACGACCGAAAACTCTCTCTCGCTCGGACTATGTTTGACAACAGACTGACAAGCGCTGTCGTAGGTTAGGTTGGCATGTTTACTGGTCCAAACGAGAACCACGTATTATTAGTCATTTCGCTTCTATGGGGGGGCGCGCGCGGGGGCGATGTGGCCCGATCGTTGTTCTGTGATTAACATTCATAATCAATTCATTTAATCATTGTTTTAAACAATTAACATCAATATTGACAGCTCCGCCGTATCGCTCGCATCAACCATTGTGGAGCAAACTCGATGCGCTCGGCTGAAGTCGGGCGCGTTCGGCGCCATTCGTGGCTCCGCATTAGTCTGTCGCGAGACCCAAGTCATGCTATAATATAGTCTCAGAAACATGGCTTCGTCCATGTCCTTCAACAACTTCTTATTCTCTTCCTGGCTTTATTCTTATTCGGAACGACCGAATCGGCACCATTGGCGGGGGTGTTGTATAAGTATTATTTTTTTCTTCTTTCTTTGTAATTATTATCGTGTGTTGCAATAAAGAATTTTCTATCTATCTATCTTTCTATCTATTGGGATTGAGCAGAGACTTGCATGATGGTGAGTCATGCAGTGACTTGTTTTTTTTTTCATTTTTAATCAGTCCTCTTTAACAGCAAAGACTTTCCTTTTCCATTTAGCCTGTGTATTAACTAATCAAAATACATCTAGAATGAAATGTTTTTATCAAACCCTGATTAATTTTCGATTTGATGCCGCGACATGATTAAATCAGTCGAGCTATAATTTACGGGACTCGATTCAAATCATGTTTCAGAAATCTTTATAATATCTCGCTAAGCTTTAATTGCTTGTACCTATTTTGTATAGAGATATTTAACTTTAGTCTGGTAATATTTAGAAATAGACTAATGCTTATAATATTTACTATGGATAGTATGTTTAGGGACGTTTTCAATATATTAAACAGGTTTCTTACATAGCTAAGACTGTGTAGGTACTGATACAAAACCCCATCGCATATATTTTTTTTTACATGATATAGGCTTACCCTTGACTACAACTTGCCTGATGTTAAGCAACGTTATAATCTACGATCTCGCGCGCTTGCCTAGAAGAAACCGGTTACTCTCGACTTGAAGACCGACAAATTATAGTTCAAGGGGAATAGAGATTCGGGCACGGAGTTCCACAGTTGGGCTGTTCGCACGATGAAAGTCGAAGCAAAACGCTTGGTGCGAATCTTTGGAACCTCAACTGTATAACGGTGCCTCCTTGCCGAACCCCTACTCGTACGATGGTGAAATGGCGCTGCAGGAATTAAATTATGCAATTCCTCCGCACACTCTCCGAAATGCAACCTGTAAAAAACCGAAAGACTGGCCACCAACATAATCCACATAATCCCATATATGTACAATGTACATATAAATTCATGCTGTAGACGAAATATGCTCCAGTTTGGTTATATGTTATTGCTTCTGCACTTTCATATCAATGACTTTTGGTGGACTTATTTTTTTACAGCAAGTAGGATTTCGAATTTTATTATTTGCACAGCTTTATCCTAATATTATATTGGATTTATACACGCCCATGCTCTGCCCTTGGTTCAAGACTTTTTTTTAACGCGGGTTTGCATTTGACCATTCTAGTTTGACTAGTAAGCAAAGGCTAGGCTATGCCCATATGATGGACTTGAATAAAAATTGCACGTGTATTATTATTTGTACTACAGCCCAATTTAAAACAATCTGAAAGCATGTGACATCTGGTATGTCAGACAATTTAATCGAGCTCACCTTATTCAGTTCGGCTGCAAGATGGATAGGAGCCTGCGTCTTCTCATTCAGGACGCCCGTCTCCACGTGTCTGTAAAGTCAAAGAAATAAAATGAAATTTGTTATTTTGCATAATTTAGTCTAACAAAATGATATTTAACTCCCCTCCCCAACTAGCTCGGGAGCCGATGGCTTCTCCCTGCTTATAATATCAACAACACTCACACAGAAAAATTGTATATATATATAAATTTAAATAGTCATCAAGCAGTATTAGATATACATTAAAATTATGTAATCATTAGAATTCATTGACATAGTAGTTTTAATCTCTTACAGGGAGTGCTGTGTTCGCAGACTAAATAGTTTAAATATTTTACTTCGACACGTGTACAAATGTATATTTTAGTACGAGTAAAGCCTTCAAATTAATTGATATAAATTGATAAAAGTTCATGGTTATAAAAATCTGTGATTTGCCTTTTCATTGCGGCGGCCTTTTACATCTATCTTATTCTATCTTATCTTGGATCAAAGATGTTAACGCCATCAAAATTACATACACTTGTTTATAAAACAAGTCAAAGCAATCACAACACCGGAAAATATGAAAGAGTTATACTATGCATATATCCATTCAACTCGACGAAGCCCCTATACAGCTGAATATTAGTGTAAGTAACTAACTACATAATGTTTAACAAATGTTTAATTTATTTATTATTTTTAAATTGTCTCATATTAATATCAATTATAATAGATACCTACTTAATTAGCTATGTAATGAATTACAATAACTTATCAAATCACTCAAAATGTAAATAGGTTATAAATGTAAGACTTATCTCATAGTGAAACACTTTATTATTAAATCACATACCTATTATAATAACGCTGTAACACTATAGATGAATAAATGAATTATTATTATTATTTCTCTTCACAGATTCTCGGGACTTACGCCCGGTATTTTTAAGGCATCAGTGGGGCCGTAGCCAACACTGAGAGGCCTTTTACAATATTATACTTAAAATTAAGTAAAAATTACAGATAGAGGATGTTAGGTATATAAAGTAACTATTGCAGACATGGTATTAATGTTACAGGCTATTGTGTTGAGTTGTTCATTGACTTAATAAAACTGGTCTATTGTACGAGGAACGGCACCCGCCAGTTATGCCTCATTCATAAAAATTATAGCGGGTGATGACTTGCCACTCACTAAATGGGCCCTCCACAAAAGGCAGCCTAAGATGACGCCGGAAGGGCAACATTGGTGTGAGAGGCTTAGAGTGTCGAGAGGTGTGCTGCGCGTTCTCTGAGCGGTACTAGCGGCGTTATGCCCTTTAACACTTCCACCCTGGAGCTTAGGTACTTAGCTCTTGCGTCTTCCACTCCCGGACGGCCAATCAAGGCAAGCCGGGAGGCAGGAGGTCTCATTTAGCCCCCAGGGAATCGGGGTCCGCGGTGACGCCACTCACCGACGACTCGCCATAAAGTCGCCCCTGCGGTTTTATTATTATTATTATTGTATGGACTTATTCTATGGGGAAACTCAACAGACTATGAGCGAGTATTAAAACTCCAAAAAAGAGCCATTGGAGTTCTAGTTGGAGGTAAATATCTCGAACCATGCAGAGAACACTTTCGGAACCTACAAATTTTGACGACAGTATCCCACTCAGAATACAGAAAGTTCTTTCTGTATTCTGAGGTATCTCAATACATTCTGGAAATTCTAAAACACGTACACAGACATCTACATCTATACAATATCAAAATTTCAAATGGAGACAAGAGTTCGATCAGAAGAATTGATGGGTTATTTTTACAAAAACCAAAACAATTCGACAAAAAAACTTCTACTCGATAAGACACTGAAGAAATATTTCAATAATTACTATAGTCATATGACTTTTGACGAAACTGTACCTGTACATACCAATAATAATGAACATACTTATAAAATATAATTGTTGTATGCTGTGCTATTTTCAGATAATAATTATTATTGTTCAATATAAAAAAAAAATATTTTTAATAATGAATTATATTACTGACGAGATTTTATAATACGTACTGTACATATGTATTATGATGTATTCTTTTAATAACATTAATAAATATCTTTATCTTTATTAAATCGATCGAAGACGAAAATTAAGATTAACTAGCTGCGCTCGCGACTTCGTCCGCGCGGAATAGTTTATTTTAGGCATCATATTTATTTGGTGCAACCTCTTCAGCTTTATAAATTATAGCTGTTACCCACGACTTGAACCGTTTTCGCAGCGCTCGCAACGGAAGCCCTCAAAGATGACTAATTTTCCCCGTTTTTTCCTTATTTCCATTGTTTCTTCGCTCCTATTAGTTGCAGTGCAATGTTTTATAGCCTTAAGCCTTCCTCGATAAATGGTCTCTTCAATACAAAAATATTTTTTTAATTCGGACCAGTAGTTCCTGAGATTAGCGCGTTAAAACAAACAAACAAACAAACTCTTCAGCTTTATAATATTAGTATAGATTACTAAATGGGGCCCACGATGACAATAATGAATATGAATCTAAATAAAACTAAAAAAATATCAAAAAATTACTTACTGCTGCAGCAAAAACTCGATGGCGTCTAAAGCTTCATTTTCAACAGCAATATGGAGAGGAGTGTTGCCCAAATTGTCCCGAGCGTTGAGATCTGACAATACATTAAAACGTTTTAGCAAAATTTGCTGCTAAGAAACAGAAAACCGCCCTAAGGGCGTGTGACAAATCCTAACATAGGTCGTATTATTTAACGTTAGGAGTACCTACGTAATTTAGCGTGTTATCTGAAACGGGAAAACGTCCTGTGGTACATAAGTGTTCTTCTTATTAGGTACACGTTTATATTATACGGTGAAACAAAATAATTAACCATCTAATAGAAAATCAGTCAAATATACTAGTTGACGCCCGCGGCTTTGCTCGCATTATTTCAAGATAAAAAGTAGCCTATGACTCTATTAAGACCTCATACTACCTACCTACATACCAAAGATGATGATGATCCGTTCAGCCGTTTTTGCGTGATGAGCGTTTAAATAAACAGACACAGATAAACAGAGAACAAAAACTAGAAATTGTTGGAACGTATTCTGCAATCAATTCGAAGTATCTCCGAACATTTTTTTTCAATATCTTCAATGTTCAGATTTTCGACCTTCTTCAGTTTTGTTATATGTATGGATAGAAGATTTTTTTATTTTTATAACTAGCTGTGCCTGCGACTTCGTCCGCGTGGAATAGTCATTTTGGGCATCATATTTATTTTTGCGAACAACCTCTTCAGCTTTATAAATTATAGCTGTTACCCACGACTTAAATCGTTTTCACAGCGCACGCAACGGAAGCCCTCAAAGATAAATAATTTTCCCCGTTTTTTCCAGATTTTTTATTGTTTCTTCGCTCCTATTAGTTGCAGCGTGATGTTATATAGCCTAAAGCCTTCCTCGATAAATGGTCTATTCAACACAAAAATATTTTTTCAATTCGCACCAGTAGTTCCTGAGATTAGCGCGTTTAAACAAACAAACAAACTCTTCAGCTTTATTTATTTTATTTAGTATTAGTAAGTATAATTTATCATCTAATAGAAAATCAGTCACCACCACAACGTACACAAATTGCGTTAGATAATTTTGTCTGAGATCATGATGAACTCATTTTTCAAGATTAAGCAGACATACGAATGCTGTGATATAAAAATACAGCGGGGACCGATTGACTCATGTCAAATCAGGGTACAAGTAGGTACCTAAGGAGAACTTTTCTTGACTCGTATTCCTCATTCCTGAGGATCGTGGTTCCTCCGCAGAATAGCAGTTAATGCCCAAGTCCATCAATGGATGACGGATATTCTCGGATTCCTCTTAGATATGAGAATGTTTTTTTATTTGGAAAAGTCTTATCTCCTGTCTGATTGTCGCAGTCTTTTCTTAAATAATTATTAACATCTATTTAAATCTAAATCAGATAGCCGCTTAGTCTGAAGTGTTTGGAAATTAGTGTGGATTTTCACGCCTGGCAGTTAGTACCTAGACCAAATCTGACGATAGCAGAAATAAGCTGGTTCGAATCCTGCCGGTCGTGATTATTTTCGCTCATTTTCCAATAAAAGTTTAAGTTAAGTAACCATTGTGCGGGTTTAGCACTTGAGAATATAACTCATAAATCACATATGTGGATTCCCTTGCGTTATATTTCTTCATCGCTAAGAGAGTTCAAATCCACACATAATTTGGTAAACAAGCCATTATTGGTGTATGTCAGGTTGCAATGCGAACGTTTCCATATCGAGAAATATTATTTTTCCAAGTATAAACTCATATATACCATTACGTCGATGCTTAAATGACTGTAGATTTATTTATGTTGACACATTGTATGATTACATACCTATTATGTTTGACATGATTTTAATAACAAAAATTTACATTATTTAATTAATAAAACTAGACATTGTAACTAAAATTTTAATAATTAATTCTAAAATATTATTAAAGCTAAATGTTATAAATGGAAATTGGCGAGATATTGTAATTTGTGTAGCATATTCTAAGATAATAGTACTTAAATATATGTATGTTACAACGGTACAGCATCAATAAAGATTCTTTATCTTTTATCTTACCGCCTCCGTAGTTGTGAATATAATGCAAGATGTTCGTGTTGTTCCGTGCAGCCGCTTGGTGCGCTGCTGTGCGCCCCCGCCCGTCTTTCACAGTCAGTCGAGATGGCTCGCTCAGGTACAGGCGCATAAAATCTTCCACATTGCCACTCTCTGCAGCCTGTGAGAGAGAAAAACACATTTTAGTTTAATATGCCAGAAAGAGTTTTTTTTACGTGCCTGATGTTAAGCGTTGCTGTAGCCTAGGGTGGAACACGCTTACCTAGAAGATACCTATTAACTCTTATGATGACCCCTGGATTGTAGTTCGTAGGAAACAAAGCTTTTGGTAAAGTGTTCCATAGCTTTGCCGTCCGAACAATAAACGTAGAGGCAAAGCGCTGTTTTCGACACTTCGGCACTTCTACCATATAACGGTGTCTTGATGAAAGGAGATGAGATGAATTTATTAGCTCCGATTCTCAGAGTGTCGTTAGTATGTTGTGCGCTTTTGGAAATGACATAAATTATCTATTTTGTATCGTTTAGGGTCTGAAGTTTAAGTCGTTAAGAGTAGGATATTCTTGACCTGATCAAATTTGTTGAACGCCTTGAATAAAGGAGATAGTTTTTTACGTGGGATAGGTTTGCGTTAGACTACAGCCTGCCTGGTGTTAAGCATTGCTGCAGCCTAGGGTGTAACACGCTTACCCAGAAGGTACCTATTAACTCTAGATTTGAAGCCTCCGGGATTGTATTGCCACCGTGGTTTATTCGTTGGATGGCCTGCGAGAGATACAATTCTATACATATTCATAATTCATAATATAAATAAATCTTACAATTAGTAGTTCTTGGTTCAGTTTGTCACCATCATTTTGAGCCAAACCTTCAGTCTCGGCCATGATTTATGTTTTCATATTTTCATTACGATAGATCTTCGTTGAAGTCAAAAATTGCACAAAGCTATGAGTATTATTACAGCAAATTAAACATTTTTTGTTCTGGTTGTTTTGATCTAAATACCCGATTAGCTATTTATGAAACTGTGTCTTAGTAAATAGGATTTGATGTTACGAGTATAATAACATAACATTACGGACTGCCTTTTAATTTAATAAAAACAATTACCAGTTTTTATTCAAAGGGACAAGTCGTACGATATATTTGGCCCAATCTTTCAAAGTGAATTGTCCAAATTGGTCACAAAGAACACATCGTTCTATCTATCACCGAATGTTAAGTGGTCAAGTTAATTCAAGTGAGTGTGGATTCAATTATACATCTATATAGGGATATCGCTAAAAGCATCGTACAAGTTATTACTCAGAAGCAATAGAACAACTATAGTCAATTGCTCATTCGATAGTTGAGTTGATTGACGAGTAAAATAACAATTTGAATATTGTACGTACATATTTAATTAAACAAATACTATTGTTAGTCTTAGCGCAACTCGGTGAGTTGCGATAAGTTAATCAAGCGATAATGTTGTTTAAATTTTGAGCTGCTCGGAAATACAACGTAGGTTACTTAAATAAAATAAATAAATAAATAAATATTCCGGGACATTGCACACAGCGCCATCTAGCCCCACACTAAGCAAACGCTTGTGTCGTACTAGATAACGGATATAATACTCATATACTTTTCTTTTGTATATACATACTTATTATACATACAAACGACCAGATTCAACACAAGTAATTATACATTTTAAAATTAATAAGTACTTGTGTCATGCGGGAATCGAACCCGCAACCTCTAGATTAGAAGGCAGAACCACTACCAACTAAGCTAACAGGCGAGTCAATTCAGTCAATTACAAAAAGTTTGTTACAATACTTGCGTATGGGTAATTTTTGTTTGTTTTAAATTATCCAGTTGAAACGATTTCTAAGAATGTGTTGATAAAAACAAATTAGAGCTCTGCCTTAGTATCAGTTCCTCATATGAATGACCATTCAGTGATAGGATAATCTCATGTCATCTTAAATCTCTTTGATTGACAGTTTCTCTTTCCTACAACCAAATTTTTACCTACAGAATAACATAACTGGGTTATAACATAAACTTGAAAATGTTTTTGGTTTATTTGGTGGTCTCTCTAATCCTCTGATGCCGCAATGGAGTGATGAATGATCGAAATTTTAGGTATAGTGGTAGTGTAGGGCTAATTATGGCGGATAACTCTAGAACAACCATTTGTTACGTCTAATCTACGACCCCTAGGTTGGTTTAAAACTCTCGACACTAGATTTAGCCACTCTCATACCAACTTATTTACTTACTTATCATTTATCATGTACTAAGTTGAAAAAAAAAACAAGAAAATAATATCAAAATCAAATGATAATACAATATATTCAATTTTAGTACAAATATCTGTTCTCTGTCAGAAAAGTTATAATTTTGTCTGTAACCAACAAACAATTTGGTTACTTCCAAAAATAATCGCAAGTATTTTGGAAGCAAACTAATAACAATAAGTTAACAACGAGAAAATAATGAAAACCACAAGTTGAAAACCGAGTAACAAGAGCGTTAGATTTCGCTAGAAGCACTGAACCTTGTTGAACCTTTGCCTATAAATTTCTTAAAATCATATTCAAACGTTTTCAAATATGTTCTGAATTTAGTGAGAGTCAACATTTTATTTACTTTTTAAGATGAGTTCTTTTCTACGCACTGATTGTACATTGAAGTCTTATATTTTATTCATTTCGAATGACAGTGGGCAACTCTGTCGAGAATAAAACGTAAACACTTATTAAAAGTATTCCATTAAATTTAAAAAGACCGAAAAAAGACGATGGTTATTAATATGAAAATCGCATGTATGCCATTGATAAAATCGTCAATTACGTAAATGATGCAGAAAAAAAATACATTAATCATTCTATATTATAATTACCACCTTCTTCATTTATTTCCAGTTTCTAATAATCTAAATTCATATAATTAATAATACCTATTGGTACTAGGCGAGTTGCAAGGCGTATTTTTTACCCCATAAATACCTGTTTATGTTTTTTTTAGTATGTTGTAAGGAACGATAACAACAGTTTAAAAACAAATTTGCAACCCTAAAAACTCTGGGCTTCTCTTTCAGTAACAATCAAAAAAGAAGCAATACCAAAAATCTGAAAATGATGGCATTGTATGCATGCTTCTGACCTTAAAGTGGTCGCGTATTAGCTATAATAAATTGTTTGTTTTAAAGTTTATATTTGGATTATTTTGATTTGTCCCGGTTAAAGGGTAGGAAAAATTTCAAGGCGCAGTATGTAAAAATTACTCTAGTAAGTGAATTAGTTTACGCATAACAAAAACAGGTATAAAAACCGTAAAGTTATATTTTTTAAGAAATTCTTGACCGGGCATTACAAATAGTTATCTATCGAAACTATGAATATTTTACTAACCGATTTCAAAACACAAAGTTTTCAACCCGATTAAATTAAACTAACATAAATTAGTAGAATTTTATGAAATTCAACTTTTACGAATACAAAATATACAAATACAAAAGCTTTTATTATGCTAAAAATATTACATCTAGGTACAATAAATACATTTTATTATGATATAATATGAAAAAAATGTTTTAAAGGCTGTATTTTACCTGTAAAAAACTTAAAAACACGTGACCCAAATTTCATATTTGTATTATTGTCCACGCATTTCTTTTCTTACATCAGATTAGGTATGTTTCAACACAGGATCAGAAATCGGTTCAGTAGTTCGTTAGATGTGGTTAAATATAAGCGCCAAGGCAATGAATTGATTTAATATTTCCAAACCAACACTATGTAAAATCTACCGAAAACATAAAAATACATAATATTTTAGATCCATGAAATTAATCTAATAATTTATGTGTTTGTATGTGACTATACATATGACTTTCATATACAGTAAATGAAGTTATGAAGTCCCTGGGGGTACAATAACGTTGAAATTCAACTTTATCCAATCTAACATCAAAGAGTATTAGGAAGAGAAGATGAAAGCGGAGGCCAGTTTATTCTCAGAGCAACTTTTTTGCATAAATTTAAGTTCCGTTACTAATACTTTCAAACACTTTGTTCATTTTATGAAGATACATACAAGGAATAAAGCGAGTAGCTTACGTAAGGTTCATATAACTTCATAAATATAAAAACAAATTATACCTAACATAGAATTTATGAGCTCCTTGATGTGGTGAAAATGTAGCTTTATGTGAGAAGCGTAAGTAGAGCTTTCTAACGTAGCTTGGAGAAGAAACCGTCAAACGAAAATAAGCTCAAAATAGAATTTTTTGAATTCTAATTCTAAATATTGTATTATTAAAATGATTACCTGCAATAATTCTTCAACAGGAAATCTGGTCATATTCACGAGTCCAAACATTTTGGACCAATGTCGCGGCAATTTTATCGTTCCACTTTTTAAGCTTTGTAGGCTTTTCAGTCGTCTTCTTTGGTTAAATGGACCCATTTCAAATACTGTATGATTATTACATATATGTTATTTACTTGTTTACTTCACACACCCCATGTTGTTTTGGGAGAGAAACAGTTTGGGATCGAGACGTGCGTCGGTCTCGACATCGTCCCTCAAACTGAGAATCAGTAAGGCGGCTTCTGATGGATTTGTTTGGGTGTATGCCAATTACTTGACTTCAATTTAAGCTAGCTTTTTGATAGTATTCAGAGCGATACAATACAGTAGCTTTAAAAAAAGTACCTAACGAGTGCCAGTATACATTAACTTAATGACCAGTGTTGTTCTCCTGCGATGTCAATACAAATTGTTGTCCATAAAGTAGGATTGAAATCTTAGAAAAAAAAACCGGCCAAGTGCGAGTCGAACTCGCACACGAAGGGTTCGGTACTATCATCTATATTATTTATTAGTTTAGATATATATTTTTATAGTTATTATGTTTCTAAATATTTACTTACAAATATTCAAGTTTCTATCTGTTTATTAAGATCGAGTATAAATTGCTTAAAAATTACGTTTGTTGTATGGGAGCCCCCCTTTAAAATTCACTTTATTGTTATTTAATTATTTATTTCAACAGGTAATATACAATTAAATATTCTGTGACAATTTGAAACGTTCTTTCTACCTGTTTCCGTCTGTAATACTGAGCAAAAAATACGAAAAAAGCACGTTTATTGTATGGGGACCCCCCTTAATTTTTTTATTTTTAGTATTTGTTGTTATAGTGGCAACGGAAATACATCATTTGTGAAAATTTCAGCTTTCTAGCTATCACGGTATATGTGATACAGCCTGGAGACAGACAGACAGACAGACAGCGGAGGCTTAGTAATAGGGTCCCGTTTTACCTTTTAGGTACGGAACGCTAAAAATAGGCTCACGTTCACTTTTCGCCGAAACTACAGAATTGAAGCTAGCGTACACCAATTATTGTTTTTCAAGTTATATGTGGATTTGCACTCGCTTAGCGGTGAAGGAAAACATCATGAGGAACATGAATGAGGATCACATTGTCCGAGGACATGTTGTCTTCCGTGTAAGGACCTGGGCGCCCACCACGATGTATCGGCCCAAGAGAACTTCCCTAACGAATTAATTCTCCGAAGGAGTCACGACCCTCAAGCCATGAAGCGACAGCAACGTTTTGCAAGAGAGGTCACGCACCCTCAGCATTCAAATGCATTGGTTTGGTACAACAGACCACCGTTTTAGTGCATTTTTTTATAGGAAATCAGTTAAACCGGTGATGATATTTCAACAATAGGGTATTTGACATAGTTATCAAATAAATAAGTTTTCTATTGAATATTATAGAATTAAAGGTCCTAAATAAACTATGGTGTTATATAGATAGTTGAATTCTTATGAATTTTGAGGTCTTCAACTACTTTTCTTCGTATTAGTTGTAAAATAAAGAAATAAAAATTCAGGTACGTTTGCTTACATCTCAAAATTATTCAATAAGATGATTAGTTGTGTTCCCAACTTAGTACGTCGTTGTGACGAGGGATAACCAGAGATGTTTTTAAAAGCATTTTACTTGCCAGGATACATGTGGTTTTTTTTAAATCACTATAGAGGTTGAGCTTTTAGATTCACTTTACAACCTCGTAACTTAATATTTAGGCCATATATGCGCCTGTTTTGACCTTATGTAGTGAAAAGCTGTATAAGAGAATAAATTAAAATAAAAAAAATATAAAAAACACTGTAACAAAAAAGTTGTGGTACTTAATAGGTAAAATTTCAGCAAAAATCTAAAAAAATATTTAAAAAAAATGGCAGGTCTGGGTTTTTGCCAAATTGTATTTTCCCTTTGGGGCCTCAAACCCCCCATTTAAGTTTGTCTAACCCTCTACCAATCACCCTGTATATAACAAAATATTTACAAACCCTTTTCTAACATTTTTACGAAATTAAGCATGTTTCTCACGAATTCGACTCTAAATTGCTTATTTAGGTACCTATATATAATAACTGATACAATTTAATATTTTTTTATACTTTAGCGATGCGCTCAGCGAGCAAGTGATGTGTCGTTTGACACACGACTGTCGAGCGTACTTTACTGTGCCCTGCGCTCGCAGCGTGTTCGAAACAGGAAGATAGGGTTCTGTTTTACTCTGTATTCTGTGTATTAGTAGTTTATTAAGAACGTATTTGAATGTATTTTGAGGTCGCTGTTGACATCAATTTATAAATATTTAGTTTAAACGATTAAAAGTTTCGACTCAATTATGACTTTGCAGACATTAACTTTCATTTAGTATTGCTAAGTCCAAGCACTTTCTTTGAAAGTGTGATGTTGACAGCTATTCTCACTAACGTGCAGAGTCTTGTAAGTAAATACATACAAACTATGGATAGTAAGACCAAGTAAGAAAGAAAGATGAACATTGAATCTATTTTCTTTACGTTTAATATATAATTGCGTTTATTGTCACAACTTTTTTTTTAATCTGTCAAGCATAGAATAAAATGGCGGTACCATTTGTGGTATTAGTTAAATTCATTTGTTTCCTTGTGATTGCACTGCTATGATCACGTACTTAAATAAAAAGTCATCTATATATATGTTACGGCTAATACCCGAAGTGCGGCTACATCTAGTTTTAGCCGGTTAGAACTAGGTGTAGCCACTTAGTCTTGGTTAAACCCCGAATCGAGACATATTTTGAAAGAAGTTGGCTCCTCCTCGCTTCGCTCGTCGTCGCATGTGCGTGGTAGAAAGCAACCTAACGAACCTAATCTACCTTCTGTCACAGACAAGTGACTTCGAGTCCAACACTTGCACTACAACAGGACTTGAGACCTAGTTTTACCCGAAAACAATCGGCTCGTACTAGGTTTAACCAAGACTAAGTGGCTACACCTAGTTTTAACCGGCTAAAACTAGGTGTACCCGCACTTCGGGTATTAGCCGTAACATATATATAGATGACTTTTTATTTAAGTACGTGATCATAGCAGTGCAATCACAAGGAAACAAATGAATTTAACTAGTACCACAAATGGTACCGCCATTTTATTCTATGCTTGACAGATTTAAAAAAAAGTCCTCAATTCTTCTTAATATTTTCTAGTCTTATTGTATGTATAACCGTTCATTACAAATTGGAGTCTGGCAACTGCTGCTTTAAAATTTTATTAGGTTGTGGATATAATAATTTAACTCACACTAACAATAAATTCTAATGCAAAATAAGTTTCTTATGACATATCCAAAAAAAAGACACATTGTAGATTTTAATATTTTTTTTTACGTGATGTAGGCTTACGCTTGACTACAACTTGCCTGATGTTAAGCAACGTTATAGTCTACGATCTAGCGCGCTTGCCTAGAAGAAACCGGTTTACTCTCGACTAGCTATCTGGCATTGTTTGGATTTCGTACAAAACAAATATTAATATTGATGAATTGAACACAGCAACTCATGGTGGAATCTGTTCTTACCTTCATGCCAGCTTAGTATCCATTTTGACGGTTCATATAAAATAAATAAATATTCCGGGACATTGCACACAGCGCAAGTCGCAACCCACGACACAAGCGTTTGCTTAGTGTGGGGCTAGATGAGCCCCACACTAAGCAAACGCTTGTGTCGTGGGTACTAGATAACGGATTTAATACTTATATATTTTTCTTTTGTAAATACATACTTATTATACATACAAACGACCAGACTCAACACAAGTAATTATAAATTTTTAGAATGCATAAATACTTGTGTCACGCGGGAATCGAACCCGCAACCCCTAGATTAGAAGGCAGAGCTACTACCAACTAAGCTAACAGGTCAGTCGATTGATCTGAAGGATTTACATGGAAAAATATATATTATGAAATTTTATCATTTGAAAAGTTACAGAAAAACTGTCTTGAAATGAATCCAATTAATAACGCTTTTATAATTAACAAGTGGACGCCCGCGGCTTCGCTCGCATCATTTTGAAATAAAAAGTAGCCTTTGACATTTTTAAGACGTCATACTACTTACATCCCAAAAAACATGATGATCCGTTCAGCCGTGGTTCTGTTATGAGCGTTTAAATAAACAAACACACGGACAAATATTCCCAAAAACTGCTGAAACATGTTCTATTATACCCGAACATTTTTTTTAGTATCTTCTATGTTAATTATATTATTATTATATTTAAGTAAAGCATTGGACTTAGTCTGTAAGGCTTGTACTTATGTAGTAAATAAAGAAATAACTAAAATGTTCTGATTTTTGACCCTCTTGAGAATTATTATATTATGTATAGATGTCTATTAAAATTATTGAAGAGTATTCTAAAACCAAATTAGTCTGGTTCTCGTGCTTCGGAGGGTATATTAAGCGGTCTTCCAGGTGCAGCGCGTGGTAGGATACTCACTGGTACCCACCTGAATAACTATAACCTTCAAAATAAAAAATATATGAACCAATTAAAATAATATGATGGACAAGGAGGCAACGCAGCCTCCATTTTGGAAACGCTGACAGCGGGTTTATAAATTAGGACTTGCGTAGGTTTAGATTAGTTAGGTTTTTATTTCCTAGATTAGATTTAGAATAATTTTAGTTTTATTTTATTTCTTACCATTTATTTAAGTACAATTTCGAATGCTAAATATATATATATATATATATATATATATATATATATATACATTTAAAACAAAGGACGGTCTAACTTACTTGGCCAAATTTGCTTCTTGCTTAAAAAGTATTAAATGACGTAATATAGGTTTCTAAGCATATTAAAAAAAATTAAGTACTAATTACTCACTGCGTTAAGCTTGGTCGGCGTAACTGATAATATCGGAACGGTGTTTGCGCGTCGATACAACCACATTTTCTAAAGCATTAGCACGTCCCAGTATTGTGATCCTGTGGATATAAAGCGATAGTGCTTTGCTATCAAGGGCTTTCAAGTTATCTCAGCCAATGTGAAAACATTAAATGCCCATTAATAATGTTTGATGTGATTTTGTTATCAACGTTATGGCGCAATCACAGTTGGTCATCACGTTTGAGTAGGTTTTTGAGAAATGATGCATACGTTGTAGTCATAGGGTCTTTAGTTAGGCTACGAGTACATTTGACCAACGAAATAAAATTGTAAACAGTTTTAAGCACGTTTGTTAATCTCTCTAAAATAAGTTTAAATTTTCTCTTCGATCATCCAATGACTGATTCTGTCGTCAGTTGTTTAACCTTAAAAAACACACAAGGAAATTTTACCATCGCAGTTTATTGAGTTACTGACGCTTCATTGAATGTCATTATTCAATAAAATAGTAACTACTTTATCCAAGAATTGCTTGTTTTTCACCTTGTTTTTAACATTATCTTTTATTTAATTCCCTTCGTATTCTCTCAAGGCTGATTCAATACTTTCATATTATCAGATTTCTTCACATTACTGTGTAAATGAAAATTGATACCCGTATTTATTAAAATTTGACAGTCCGCCTCTCGAATAAGGACTCCAAATTCAAGAAACATGAATTGATAAATAAAACCTCAAAGTTAGTAAGAAGAAAATAAGGTGTCTTAAAAAAATGCTTGTTTCATATCTATATACTAATATTATAAAGCTGAAGAGTTTGTTTGTTTGTTTGTTTGAACGCGCTAATCTCAGGAACTTGTGTTGAACTCAGGAAATTTTTGTGTTGAATATACCATTTATCGAGGAAGGCTTTAGGCTATATAACATCACGCTGGAACTAATAGGAGCGAAGAAACAATGGAAAATGTGGAAAAAAACGGGGAAAATTATTCATCTTTGAGGGCTTCCGTTGCGTGAGCTGCGAAAATGGTTCTAGTCGTGGGTAACTATAATTTATAAAGCTAAAAATGTAGTTTGCAAAAATAAATATGATGCCCAAAATAACTATTCCACGCGGACGAAGTCGCGCGCACAGCTAGTGGTAGGTACATATTTAGGAATTTGTATAAAATATTTTCATATAAGTAGTTACATACAGTATTTTTATTCAAATTCAATATGAAAACAGCATGAAGTTATTAAGAACCAGAAGAAGAAAAAAGAAAGCAATGTTTTGTTGGGTTATCCCTAATTTGAGATTTGATTATTTCCATTATGCTTATTTTCACTATGTTCATAAGTTTTTTAATTGATTTTTTACATTAATTAATTAATAAATACATTTGTCAAAAAAAGTTTTTTTTTTTTTATTCAACATAAATCTACCTATTTACAAAGTTTGTAGCTTAAGACTAAGATAATGAAATATACAACTAAAATAATTTAAGTGCTACAATTTAATTATGAACGTGCCTCTGAACTAAGCGATGCTTGTATCTCAGGGGCACCACTTCCCCATGTGTGTTGACATTAATTAACCTACTACAAGTGCTTAGTAACTGATTTAAATATGGTTTTTAACGTTTGTGCTCGAGGTCCATTTTCAAAAGCTCATATTATAATAATCAATTTAATTTGACAAATATATTATTAAGGACATTATTATTTAATTTTATGCATTATCAGGTGTAGAAGTTCAAATATTTGCATTCTCATTCAAATCTGTGGTGGTTTCTAATAGAGGTACTGTTTAATAAGTTATTCATTCCAACGATTTCAAACATGGAGTACGTAATTTTTTTTAGTCTTTCAGATCATATTAAGCGAGTAACAAACTCTTACGTAAAGTGATATTCATACTGTGTAATTAATTTATATTACGAACTTTATGAGTAGTGTGATAAAACAAGCTTCCATCCAGAAATTCCAGAAAAAAATAGACTCAAGAAGAGGCTTTTACATACACATAATAAGATAATAGAAAAAAAACCCTCTACATATATACTTATGTGTATATATAGGCTGTGTACATTTAACCTAAATTAAAAACATCTACATGTGGTATGGAGCCAAGAACGCTGGCTGCATTCCCACGCTGGATTGCTATAGAAATCCTTTGCGCAATGAACCAGCCAGCGTTCTTGTCTCTAGTGATGTCATTCAACCTTTTATTTTTGGCTGTGTGCCTTGTTCCAAAATGTTTATTTATTTATAAGTTATAAAAATGTTCGGCGCCTAATTTAACAATCATTGAAGACATTTGGAAAAAAATCAGGGTAGGTATTGTATTTAGTTTCAATACTAATTATATTCAAAACCAATGAATTGATTGTTAATTTAATTTCCTCAAGAAATACAAGCTCTAATACAGCGTCCTCAAGGACAGTTTATATCTTTGAAAAGCGAGTGAAGCCGCGGGTATCGACCAATAAACAGTAAATTACCTAAAAATAGGAGTTTCACGAACAAAGTAATAACATTGTGTCTGATTTAATAACAAGAAAATGCCTTTGATAACAAGCTACATATGTATGTAGGTACGGTCTTTAAAGCCCGTATTTATTTAATTTAAATTTAGTTTATAAACTAAAACTTATAATAAACTTAAAACACCTATAAAAAAGTATATCTGTAGGTAACGTTCCCAGCATGCTGGCGGCATTGCCACGTTGGAGTTAAGTTAGTTATTAATTAGTTAAGTTTTTATTTTTAATTAGTAAAATTTGTTTTGTAAGTTTTTTCAAATAAAGTGATTTAATTTAGTTTATCTTTTCAACAACTAGCTTTAACCGCGACGTTGCTTGCTTTGGCGACGAGTTTCTTTACAACTTATATTACTGAAATATATACCTAATTTTAATGAAATGAATTTCGAGTACTTTCGAGCAGTTGGTGGTAATTTCAGATGAACACAGCAAAGGGTTTCTGCAAACTAACACCAGAATCAATATCCTAGGTAAGACTGCCAAAAACTACAGGATGGAAATAAAGAAAATGTTTCTGATGGGATATTTTATACTCAGCTCAACAATAGTATAAAATCTTGAGGCTGGGGCGTATTTTGAAGAGTTTTGAGTTTTTCGAGCTAGGATAGCAAGCTAATGATAGTGAACTACATATTTAGCTTTATAAAATGAAAAAAATATATAAATATTACACACAGCGCCATCTAGCCCCACACTGAGCAAACGCTTGTGTCGTGAGTACTATAACAATATAATACTTAAATACTTTTCTTTTGTAAATACATATACAAACGACCAGACTCAACACAAGTAAAAAAAATAATTCATGAATACTTGTGTCAAGCGGGAATCGAACCCGCAACCCCTAGATAAGTAGGCAGAGCCACTACCAATTAAGCACAGGCCAGTTTATACTTTGACGAAAGCTTCATTTTAATAAATCAGAAATAGCGTGTTCCTGCCACTATTGTTAAAAAATTAGGGGTCGCTACGTCTACAGCTTGCTTCGAGGTGAAGTGATTGCATTACCTACGTTTCCGATTAGTGTACTTTGCAGTAGAGTCTCATACAAATAATACCAAATTCAAAATTCATAATTCATTTATTCTTCATCACAAGAAATGTAACAAAGTGCTTTGCCAAAATATAACTAAATTCACATAAGGACACAATGATAATATTTTATATTTAATACATTTCATTTATGTGGCACGCATCTCCTACACTGAGAGAGATCTCGTGCTGGAGGAGAGTGCATTCTCCTTAAGGTACAAACAATGGTTCGAGTTTATGTTCCGTTTAGGAGTTGATAAGTGTGATGTGACTTTTATCGACACGGAGAGCGCCAAGATCTCACGAGTGAATAAAAAAACCGTCTTCTGCCGGTCCCAACGGAAGACCAAAAGAATAGAATAGAATAGAATATAACTTTAATGTACACCATAAAAACACAAAAATTACAAAACAGAAATAAACATACTTAAATTAATATGTTGCACATTGGGCGGCCTTATCGCCTTAGGCGATTTCTTCCAGACCAACAGACCAGCTGGATGTCAAAATACGTCTGTAGTAGGTGCTATTTTTTAGTTTTGTATCAATTTTTATGTTACATGTGGCAATGAATGTATTATATTATTATTCTAACAAGACCTAGGTAAAAAGCTAGGTTCACTGTATACATAGGAGATATACGAAATGTAATTTGTTAGCATCTTTAAATTGTGTACCTAATAAATAAATAAATATTCCGGGACATTGCACACAGCGCCATCTAGCCCCGCACTAAGCAAACGCTGTAAAACCTGTATGTTTCTGTTTGTGAACTAACAATAAAAAATAACCTCTTACAATTTACAAAAAGTTCGTCGCGAATTTTACTAACTTACTGTTATTCAATGCTAGCGGTTAGTAAATTACTTACAAGTAGGTAGAATCCTCTTGAGATCTTAGGTCAGGTAACTTAATCTACGGAGCCTTGGAGACCATTCTTGATATTAATATCTCTGAAAATATCTTGAAGGCAGTGCCCTAGTTTAGGTCTCTACCATGAGTTATTTATTATTCTATATATCTATATCGGATTATTTAGCACGAGCAGAGCTGCAAAATAATATGGACACTAAATAAAATATCTCTCGTAGATGCAATAAGGCTTATTATGATGATGATGATGATGATCCTATCTATCTAGGTAATGAAAGACTTCGTGGAAAATGTGGAAAACAATTTTCAAAATTCGTTTACAACAACAATTTGATCTTATTTACCAAAAACTTTTATATCGTACCAAATACGTATAAAATAACGCATGTTTCGTGAGCTTCAGGCTTGCTAACGGCAGTCAAGGCCTTAAATAATTAAATTGTTTACTTACCGTACTTAACTATTTTATAACTTAGTAGCATACGTTACTTAAGAGAGTGTGGCTCAGCGGTTCTAGTGGCTGCTTTTCATCCAGACACACTCTGGTTCGAATCCACCAATGACTTGTATTTTCAAATTAAGTGTGGTTTTGCTCTTGCTTAACGGTGAAGGAAAACATGTGGTGAATGAAAACGTGAGGAAACCGACATGTCTGAGGATCACAATACACGAGGACATGTGTCTTCCGTGGAAGGACCTGGGCGCCCACCACGATGTATCTGCCCAAGAAATCTCTCCTAACGAATTAATTCAACGGTAGAGTCACGACCCTCAGCCATGATGAAATACAACTCAAGAGAGAGAACATACGTTACACTTAGCATAACATATAAGAACGTGCGTGAAAAAAAAACTGATAATACGTTCAGTGTCCCATTAACTTGGCAAGATTTCCCCGAAAAATACTCACATTGTTTCTTCTTCTTTGCTCATGTCAGTGGGACCAGTTGCTACAAATACCCAGTCTTCCCTGTTACCAAAAACCTCATTTTTTCTTTTTCTATTATTACTTGTCTCGTTTCGTATTAGGGGAGTCCCAAGCTACTCAGTTAACTGGTTGTGGCAGGGGGCCAGTCTAAACCTCCGTCATCTGATGTGTCGATACAGTCGTCATGAATGGATAATATACAATGGTCATACTAAATATAAAAATGAATATACAATTGTTTCCAGCTTTACTTCCATTATTCTAACTGAAGTATGTCTGTGTACTTGTATTAGTAGTCATTGTAGCTTTTAAACGAATTGACCGCTTTTGATGTAAGGACAAGTTAACCTGTTCAGTCCGCACATATTGCAAGGAGGAGCGAGGCATACAATCAATCAGGTCAAGTGGTATGTTTAGAAGTGGACAAATACAAACTGATGATGATGATGATATGTAAAGATCTTACCCTCAATATTCTGAAAGGGGATTCGGCCAATAGACAGACTTCTCCAGAGTTGGCTCGCTCGCTCGGTTGGCTGGTCAGCATGATTTGAAGTTCGCCACCAGGATCCAGAACCTTTTCTCGACGACGCCGGTCCTGCCCCGATATCGTCCACATCCATTCCTAAAAAAGAAGCATATTTTACATGAAGTGTATAAAGATAAAGATAAAAACTAATATTAGTGTGATTTTAAATTGATTTGTATTTGTGATAACCAATAAATTTGTTAAATAGGCAATTTATATTGGTAAAGAATATCATTTACACATATCTTGCCTGGCTCCCTGTTACCTTAGTAATCCAGCGATCATCAAAGCGAGAGTGAATCGGTTCTTATCGGGTAAGGACGCTCCATCTTAGGCCATAGCCTTTGCTTACCATCAGGTAAACTATGGCCAAGTGCAAACCCGTTCTGGTAAAAAGAAGGTTTAAGCTACGCAGCTACACACATATTGCTGGCAACTAAACTTGGTGCAGAGAAAAATAAAGAATTGACCCTGTTCCTTTATTGTCGTCTACGTCATAAAATAGGCTTAATTTAGGACTCTGAGATACTAACTATGGAGATAGAGAGTTAATTGTACCTTATAAGCTCCTGTCTAGGTATATTTAAGGAGACGCATTTAGACATCCACACAAAAATCTTAGATTTTATTTTCGTTATTGAATAAACTTTACTAACTTTTTTATCGAACCAAATTGGGTGTATAGGATGATGTCAGATTTGGATATAATTTGAGTAAGACGATCTATTTAAAACAAGCACCATAAATATAAACAAATACCATTCTACAAACGATTGCGGATAATCCACATTGCTCAATTCAAGGACACTGGATTAACGTAAGACTTGGTGATTTGATTTTGAAATAAGTACCTAGTAAATACAAACAAATTATGTTTTTTAAGTTTATGGACTTTAATAATTTAAATAAAGAATTTTATTATTATTATAATTATATGAGCAATTTTTTTGTGTTTCATTGTTCCAGAAATCCGTAACCAATCATATGGTCTGGACAATATGATTGATTACGGATTTCTGGGATATTAAAGCATGGGGTCCTCTGTTTTTTTTATATATAATTAATTTTATAGTAGGTCAGGTAAAGAAGTCGGTTTATTCGTTCCAAATTACCTTTTGTTAGTGTTAGGATATGATGTCTGGTGGTGTTATTATTTGTTATTCATGTAGTAAATTAAATGTATGCCACTTATAATAATTACTTAATTAAATGAGTATTTCTAATAACTATAAGTGCATGTGTTTTTGTAATTTTTTAATCTTCGATCAATGTTTTCATTGTAAATAAATATTTTTTAAATTGATTGATTGAGTGCTTACGGAAACCTACAAAATACACTAAATAAACAATAAATAAATCTAGGTAAGTAGTTACATGTTTGAGCATTTCGGTCGAAATTACAGTGTTACAGTGAGTAAGCGCTGTAAAACTTAATTTCAGTAAAGTGAGTACTTGTAATTTATAAATAGCACTTCCATGGCGTGTGACTAGGTGATTTAACCACTTTTATGGTCATTGCCATCCAAATTAGATTGACTAGAGCTGTTAGATTACCCATTACCGACCGATTTAAGCTTGATAAAAAGTGGTAGGAGTAAAAATTACAAGGTTTGGAAAACACTGTTATTGATATAAGCAAGGTTTCCTCATACGGTGTGTGTTGTAAATTAGTCTTGATTAGAGTAATTGCTTGGGAGAGTATTTTCTTAGTTTGCAGAAAATACTCTCCTTTGCAGTTATGTGCAAATGCCAGTAGATAGAGCAAAAATTTTAGATACATGAAACACAAAAACACCTTGATTAACAACGATCAACCCTTTGAACTGTGATGCCAAAGAAACAGACAAACAGATACCTAGACGTTATACTTACAGCCCTTTTTCCGGGGTTCAAAGACTGAATAACGAAACATTTTTCGCACTAGAAGTGTTTTCCTATATTTCAACACAAGTCCCGCTTATACTGACAGTTTTTCTCGTAAGTTCGTTTAGTACCTACTTGGTGTCTTTCAAGCAAATTGTTTGTGAAATATTGTATCTGTACGGTACAGAGCTGAGACAGAATGGATGATGCATACAAATGAATAACAGATTATATATTTGAATCAGAACAAAAGTTTTAGAAGAGACTGTATACAATTTTAAAGGGTCCCCCCTTTAAAATTGTATACAGTCTCTTCTAAAACCATGTCAGAGGCCCTTAGGGTGGTTTGAAAACTCTGACACCAGTACGTAAGTCTCATACCCTATGGTAAGCAAGTTTACTTATTATAGAGGGACAGCAAACTCTAAACCAATCTTAAATACTGTTAATTCTAATTGATAAGGAGCATTCTAATGAACACGCCTTAAAGAATTATAACCAGTACGTTCTTTGGAAAAAAAAACAATTTATTTAATCAGGTAGATTAAGAATCGACATCAATACAAACAATCAATTCAATTAGGCAAATTACGGTCAAGTGCTAACCAAAAAAAAAAAACTATTTATTGATTATCACTTAACAACGATGTGTATAGTCGTAATTGGACTCTTAGTTTAATATTATTCTTAAAAGTGTTTAGTATACATATTAATAACTTATTGTCTGTGACTGTACCAAAATAAATAAAATAAAATAAATAAATAAATTACTAGTAAAAAAAAACAATACACATTTTACCTACCTACAAAGTAATAATTTGTGATTCTGCTCTTAGCGTAGCATACGCTTACGCCTTAATACCTAAGTATTTACGTATACTGCATAGAAAATACAGTTAAAAATGTCTTCCACGTTTAAGACATAAAGAGCTCGCTTATATAGGGTCACGAACAAAGGTACAAATAACTTTTTATTTGAATGTAGAAAAGTGTTGGATAATGTTGCTTTTGGATCGATTGAGACATGTGTTGTGAAAATTAAAACCATACAAAGAATATGTAAAGCAAGTTGTGTATTCTTTGTTGCAAGCGAGTGTGGCCCAGCAGTTCGAGAGTCTGCTTTTCATTCAGATGCACTCTGGTTCGAATCCGGCCCTACACCAATGACATTTTTCAAGTTATAGTCCAGTCAATAAAACCCAAAACCCCCAACAAATTAGTTACTCGGCCAAACTTTGTGAATTTGTTAATTATTGATAAAAAACACTTTTCACCCCTTTTCAACCCTTTCCGTACACCCTACAAGGGTGCAAACTCACACGGTCACTTATTTTACCCTTCTGAACAAATTCACAAAGTTTGGCCGAGTAACTAATTTGTTGGGGGTTTTGGGCTTTATTGACTGGACTATTATGTGTGGATTTGCACTCGCTTACCGGTGAAGGAGAACATCGAGAGGAAACTGACATGTTTGAGGACCACTATATCCGAGGACAATATGTGTCTTCCATGGAAAGACCTGGGCGCCCACCATGATGTATCTGCCCAAGAAAACTCCCCTAACGAATAAATTCTTAGAGGGAGTCGTCCTCAGTCATGAGGAAACACGACTCGAAAGATAGGGAGAGAGAGAAAGAGAGAGAGAGAGAGAGAGAGAGAGAGTATTCTTTGTTAGTGCATTATGTGCACGTAATTGTTTTTATTGACACCATTCCTGTACAAATCTTTAGTAAGTGTAATTAATCAAGTAATAGATTTTTAACATATTTTAACAGATTTCAAATACTTATATTTGATACTGTGTCCTCTCCAGAAAAGCATGGATGCTATCGTTACAAAATACTGAACTGATTTCGATGAAACTTCGCGTTAACCAAGTTTAAAACTAATCTATAATACATTTATCCCACCAAAAATATTCTGTAAAAAACTAGTCTCGATGGAGCTGCTTATTTATCTCTATTCCAGTCAAGCGTGAGCCTATTTAGTTAAAAAAAGGTAAAATATAAACCCACCGCCAACCCTCGTTTCCTCGGCGCATGACAGAACTGCACAGGCGGAGCTCCATCCGTCGCAGCCATGATAGATGGGATGTGGAACGTCGACGGCTGGTTCGAACTTGTGCTTCTTTTTGCGTACCACTTGCCAGTCATCTTGCTGACACCTGGAAACAAAATCATATCGGTTTTTATAACATTTTATTATAGCACATAACTGCACGGATAGTTTACACTTCACAGTATTAACCTGATGTGACTGGAGCCGTGCCGTTATAGATTCCACACGTGAAACGAATGAAAAGTGTGCGGGGATGCGTAGACGCATTTCCCCCCCGAAAAAAAGGGGTATGACAGTACTCCTCTTTTTGAAGGCGTCTGTTAATAAAGAAACTATGAATTCATAACTTCGTGTTGTCGCCACTATCTAAGCACTGTAAGCTCCTTGATTGACGTTATTATCTTTTTGTAGTTCTAATTTGCATTGGAGGCGAAGAGTCCTGAACTAACAACCCGCTTGAGGCGTATTGTGCATTTCCCGTTACCAGACTTCCTGAAATAATGGGGCACTGCTGTGGGTTGCTGGGATATTAGTTGCTTTCCATATGCGTCAGATATAAAAACATAAATTAATATGCAGGACATATCATACAGCATCATCTAACCCGATACTAAGCAAATAATAAGTAACATTTTGATATGTGTCATATCGTCTAGTATTCTATCATCCATGGTTTAAACCATTAGTTTCATTCTAGAACTAGGGAGAAGGGAGAGCGTTATCGATGATTTCAAATACACCGCGGCTCATGCTCTTATCATGACACAAGTGTAATGGATTAAACAACATATTACAGACGAGATATCGTTTAAAAAATCAGATAGAAAACTGATTTATTATATTTTTCCTGACACCATAATCAAGAAAATAACGTTAAAATTAAAAAAAAAAAAAAGAAGCTACTGCTTAAGGTAAAAATGCGTTGATTTCTATACATGCTACTTCTGTAACTATATACATCCAGGCTGGCTGTAGTCAAACGTTGGCCTATTCCGTGTTAAAAAAATATTATTAAACTTTTTTCTTAAACCTTTGATAGTGTAACAAATTACAGCAACGTCTATGCAACCACACTCAAAATTGTCGTCTTTTATTCTTCCCATAATTTATTTGGTTACAGAACACGGAATGAAACATTTAAAATGTGTTGTCTTTTCGGTATTTCTGGTAAAAAGGTAAGAATTATAAAGGCGTATACAATATACATGTAAATGTAAATTTATTTATTTATCGTATGGAATTCTTTTTTAAATCTCTACTTCATAAATATATTGTTTTTAAATACGCAATCGCATCTGCAGTTAAGGTTTTAAAATCCTCCATTTGTCCGTCATACTTGGTTAGAGGACAGTCAAATACTACGTGCTGGACAGTCTGCTCGAGAGGTGCACACCGGCAAGCTGGTGATTCGCACCAATTCCATTTATTCCAAAGGTGGGCGCAGTTCCCTAAATGTAAATTATATTTATGTATACGATAATGACTACAATAGCCAGGAGCACTTCCATAAGAATCGTTTCGGGAGAACATCGAGCTTGTAAACAGAATAAATGGGGTACCTTTTCTGGTTACAGTTCAGTTATTGCTAACCTTTTATGTAGATACTAGTAGAAGTACGGCTTCGTCCGAGTTGTAATGAGATAAAAAAACTGTTCATTAAACGTAACTTTATTAAAATGGTTATTTTTTAATATTAGTGACGTCTATATGTAGTATGACTTGTATAATACCAAGTTTTTATATTGGTATTTGATTGTTAATTGAACTATATTAGTATTTTTTTTTTTATAAATATATATTACTTCTTAAATCTATTTTAAGTATATGGGCACCCAATTTTGGGTATAGGCCTCTTTCATGCGTTGCCAGTTACAACGGTCCTGCGCTAGTCTGGTCCAGCAGGGTGTTTCAAAGATTCGGAACGTTTTGACTTGCATTTCACGCACGTACGTCTTTGATTGGCATTTCGTTTCTGAACGGAAACGTTCCAAATTTGTGAAACACCCTACTTGTGTTGTTTTTGACATTAGAAGCGGCAATTAGTTGCGGTTTTTTAAATATTAGAACATATGACCTTTATGATGCGCCTTCAGCAGTAATGTGACACACGGTTGCCTCTGGAATCATTTTAAAAGACGATAATATACATTCAGGGTGAAATTAAAAAAACCGTTTTTTCAAGTCAATCAAGATTCACGGAGAGAGTTGGAGGTTTGCCAAGGAGAGGGACAGCATAAGATAAAAAAAAAAAATTGATACTCGTGACTCCGCTGCAGAATTAATTAATCCATGTATACTTCCTCGTTTATTATAACCAATTAGCACTTTCCCTAGGGTGACGTAGTTATATCAGCGACAAACCCTTAAGGAATAATCACATTACGTTGATTATAGTGGGGTCGTTAGGCTAAAGCATATGCTATTGTATACATATTTTATGTGAACAAGTATTTTTTTTTGTGTGATTGCCCCTGACGATTTAATTTTCAGGTCTTCACCCTCAGTCATAAGGAAATATGGCTCAAAGAGAGATATTTGCTTTAGTAAAAAAAAAAAAAACCTATACTTACTTCTTTTACTATATTTGAGTACTTATGTACTTAATAAAGATATTGACGAGGAACAGTACCACACGTAGGACAATTTGTAGTGCAAATGCTCGCAAAAGTAGGAAGCATTGAGAGGCGCTCTCTACGGTCAAGCTATGTTTTGGGGTAGCGACCTCTAAACCGAGCAAATGTATGTAGTAGTTCCTGTTGATTCGCGCTGCTCGTCTGCTCCCTCCCGTGAGGTTGAGCTCGTCGGTCTTCGTGCTGCAGCTCCCGAACGTGAGGTCGATGCGACCTGCACCATCTCCAGGAACTACCGCCTGCCGCCCCGGCGTCGTCACCCTGTGACCAAGCGCCGCCACGGCAGGCACACGCCTACCGAACCGAGTTCTGCCGAGAAATCGCAACTCGTGTTCCCTTCTACCTAATAGACAGTGACTATCTACCGTGTGAGTGCACTAGTGCCGCGCAATTGTGTTGTTCCGCCGCCGGGCAGTAAATTGTGACGTTACACGAAGAACAAATTAAAATCCTCAGTGCAGTGTACAGTGACGGTCCGCACGGCTCCCTCTGAACAGTCTACCTGTTTGGGCGGCAAACGGGAGTCTGTCGGAGAAGCCACGTACCGCGCAACACTGCACCATGCAGCCCTCGCATAGAGCGACCCACCCAGCCAGCCAGCCAATGAGAGCGCAGCAGAGCGCGACTGCAAATAACAGCCAGCAAGCTCGCCGCGTGGCTCCTGTATGGCCCTTCCCAAAGGACCGGTATACACCGGACAGTCGGGATGTATCACCAGGACCATCATCATCATCCTCAGCCGCGTCCAGATCATCGTCGTCGGAACGCGAGATGAAAACGTACGCAAACGTGTTGCGCGCGCCCGCTGTGGACAGACCGCAATCGCCGCGTAACACCACACCAAGACCAGCATCAGCGCCTTCCAGTCAACCAGCTGGGTCGAGAAAGATTCCACCCATCACAGTGGAGTCCCTCCCCAACTGGCCATTGCACCTAGAAGAGCTGCGCCGCAGGTTTGGTCGAACACCTGCGGCTCGGCCTCTACGCACCGGATTACGCCTGCTACCAGGAACGGAGGAGGAGTACCACGCCATCAAGGACTACCTGTCGGGGCTCGAGAGGACTGTGCCAAGTCTATCCTGGTACACCTACTCGCTGCGTACGGATAGGCCTATCAAGGTGGCGCTGCGGGGACTCCCAACAAACACGGACCCAAAATTTATAATTGAAGACCTAAGAGCGCGCGGATTCCCAGTAAATCACGCCCGCAACTTACCGCCTCTCCCGGGAAGAGTAAACTCCATCGTGTTCTTACAGTTTAGCATGATGTCCCGGGAGCTACAAACAAAACTTTTTGACACCACGGAGTTACTGAACATGCCGCACGTTTCGTTTGAAGCATGGCGCGGTAGCTCCAAAATACCGCAATGCCACAGATGCCAGGCGTTCGGCCATGCCAGCGCCCTCTGCCACCGCCCCCAGCGCTGTGTCAAGTGCGGGGGCCCCCACCACGGACGCGAGTGCACCAGCTTGCCAGATGCACCCAAGAAATGTGCCAACTGTGCGGGGCCACATGCGGCCAATAACCGCACCTGCCGCTGGTTTTTGCGCGAGGCGCGCAAGCGCGCTATCCCCATCCCTGGAGACAGGCGCCCGCCTGCGCAGCCCGCACCACCACCGCTGCAGAGACAGCCTCCGCAACAGTGGCGCGTCACCCGGCCGCCATCACCCGTGCTGCAGCGCGCGACACCAAAGCGGCGACTCGAGCTGCCATCACCGGCGCCGGAGCGCCGGCCCGACAGCAGCGGCGAGTCACCGCAAACATCCAGCTCCGCATCATCGCGACGAAGACGGAGGGGAAGGCGTGGTAGGGGTACCCCTTCTCCCCGCACCTCACTACCTCAGTCGCCCTCCCTCCTGCGCAGCCCGCGCAGTGAGAGAGGCCGCAACACGCCGCAGGCAGCGCCGGTGAGCGCGCCGCGGCAAGAACAAGCAACACAGACTGAGCCACCAAGTCTGCGCTGTGAGAGCGCGACAGAGGTCGGGACCTACAGCGACAACGACACCTTGTTGGAATCGTACGTGGGCCTCCTGACCTCCATCGTGGCAGGTGATGACCTGCGTGCCTCCGCCGCGCGAGCCCTCGACGAGTTGCGCGCCCTCGCCGAGCCGCGCGCCCGCCGCAGCATCACGCCACATCACCAACTACCACCTACCAGCACCCAGGCGAGCTCCGTACAAGGGGTTCCGGGAGCTGCATCTATTTCCCCGGAGTCAGTGTGCCCCGGCGCCCAGCCCTCTTAAAAAGTCAATGACTTGAGAAGAGAACCCTCTCAGAGGAAGACCACCGCAGTCAGTCAGTAGTTCCTGACATCGTATACTCAAGAAAGAAATAATAAAGTGATCTCCTGAAGACCCAGCCTAAAACGTTCCAGCCTGCAGCCCCACCGAAGAGAGTCCAACCCTTGAGGCCAGACCGCTCGGAGAGTGGGCACCGCGTCGACATTGGAGGGCCGACAAGAGGCCGCAACGCGGACGGCTGTGTAGGGGGTTAGGTGGTACTGTTCGTCAAGTTTCAAATTCAACACACAGTCTTATTCAACCACAGTTAGAGTCGAATTCAACACCAGTAAGTCTTAGTAAGAAGTCTTAGAACCAATCCTGCTGATCCTCATCAGCAGGATTGGTTCACCGTTTCAAAGTTGCTCAGCGTGCTATGGAAAGGGCTATGCTTGGAGTTTCTCTTAGGGATCGTATCCGAAACGAAGTAATTCGGCAGAGAACTAAAGTCACCGACATAGTTCAACGCATAAGCACGCTGAAGTGGCAATGGGCCGGTCATATTTGTCGCAGAACCGACAACCGATGGGGTAGGCGAGTTCTGGAGTGGAGACCGCGGCTCGACAAGCGTAGTGTAGGCCTGCCACTAGGTGGAGCGAGGACATCATAAAGGTAGCAGGAAACAGGTGGAGACGAGAAGCACAAAGTCGGGCTGAGTGGCGTGCCTTGGGAGAGGCCTATGTCCAGAAGTGGACGACCGTGGGCTGATGATGATCCTCCTCAGGCATCTCGACACACAGTTAATAAATAGGGTTCCGTCCACCCACCCAGGGGCACAGCGTCACACCTGTGCGCTTGAGTCCGCCACAGTACTGGACTCAATTCGTAGTACCAGTAATTTGATCAGGCAGGGTTGGATCTAGATTAGAACTTTTAAAATGGATTAGAAATCTGAATCTCTTTTACTTTATCATATGAAGTTTTCTTGTTGGTGTTGGTTAACGAGTAGATTAACATACATATTAGTGGACGCCTGCAACTTCGCTCGCATTATTTTGAGATAAAAAGTAATTTCTGACTCTTGTAAGACCTCATACTACCTACATACCAAAAATCATGATGTTCCGTTAAGCCGTTTTTGCGTTATGAGCATTTAAATAAACAGATAAACAGACAAAAATTATAAGAACTCCTAAAACGTGTTCTGTTATGGATGTAAAGTATACCCAAACAGTTTTTTTTCTATTATCTTCTATGTTCAGGTTTCTGGCCCATTTCAGCTTTATTATATGTAGAGAGTATTACGATCTGAACGGTCGTCACGATGTATTTGCGCAATAAATATCCAATAAATGACTGCGGGGGGCTCATTATAAGCGTAACGTTAATTGAAAGATACGAAAACTGTTACACGCCAAATTCTGTATTTTGATATCAATGATAACATACAGGAGGATGTAAAGCATAGAGTAACACCAGATGTAAAGGCTGTTTAGTACTATCTGTAGTTAGATAGGTAGAACCTACTCGTAAACCAACACAATATTTGTTTTCACAAGTTTTTCATTTAGTTTTTAAAACGATTTATCTATACCTGGGGCTTACTATCTTCTTCTTCTTATCGAATGAGAGTGGCCAATTCTGGTTTCGAGAATTTATCAAGCCACCCTAAGGGCCTCTGACTCTGGCTTAACGACTGCCGTACTATGACAACAGCCGGGACCTACAATTTAACGTGTATTTGACATATCACTACATAGTATAAGCGAAGTCGCTTCCCGCGTCTGTCCCTATGTCTGTATGTAATATATATGTATGCTTGAATCTTTAAAATATATAATATATGTATATAGAAAACAAGGAAGAAAAACTAAACATACTACTTCTAACTACTACAAAAAAGGGGCACTTAGAAAATCTTTAGAAAAGCCTGAAGATAATCTAAGTGCTCCAGCCCACTACCAGGGGGCAGCGTGCCCAGCATACTGGCTGCATTACCACGCTGGATGGCAATGCTGATACGTTGAGCCAGAAAAAGGCCAGCATTTTGGTCATGCGTCGCGTCAACCAAGCGCTCCGAGAGGTTTTGGAAAATAGTATGGGCTCCCGGACCCCACGGCCCCAAAGTCTCGTCTCCAAAAGGCTCAAATTTGTAACCTCGGCCGAGGCCTATGTATTTAAAATTGTAAAAAAAAAATTGTCTAATGATTGTATATAGATACATAATTTAAGAGGAATGTTTATAAGTATAATAACGCGTGCGAAAGCACGGTCAAAAGCTAGTAGAAACAAAAGTATTTAAATTGTTTGATCAGTTTACCCCTGCTCATTCTTATTCGTCCCCCTACCCCTTACCCCTTGATTCGTCCCTAGGAGTTACTATCTCTGGAACCATCAAGTAAATGGTGCCACTCCCTTGTTTGAAAAGGACCGTATTTTATAATGGCATTCAGTAAATGGGTTTCCTAAACTGACAGTTCAACTCGTGTGGGTAGGAATATCGTTTAATATATTGAGTGCCATTACTTTGAAGGTCGATGAGAGAAGTCTGGTAAAAGTATGCGTCTAAGCAATGGGAAGAGACAAGATCTATGTGATATATAATTATAGCATATGTGTTTGTGTATATAGATAGCAACGCTGATGCATTGAACCAGAAAATGCCAGAGAGTTTCATTTACCTATCTTAGCTGTGAAATTAAATGAATGAAAATGAATTAATTTCCTAAAGCTCAGATGCAAATATTTTATGTTTTCGTGATTTTGATTATTATAACGTGTTAAACTATTGAAGTTTTTTTTGTGAGTAAATTGCATTGATTGTAACAATCATATTTAATCGTTATTGTACATCACATTTCATGGATCTAATTCTAAATTGATAAAAACAAATTAAATTGCAATTTCAAACTCGTTTGTCTCTTAACTAACATGAAAAATAATTTTGTAAACTAAATTTATGATTCAAAATTATATTAATGTCGACTCTATATATGTAAACTAGTTATAGCATACCTGGGCGCTAACAAGGATTTTTTATATCATCCCTCTCTTTCCCTCTGGATTGTTCTCTCTTTTGTTTTGTGAAATAGATTTTATACGAATAGAAACCTTATGTTCTTACAATTAAAGTTTATTTTCTATAAATGGTAAATCGGGGGTGAGATCGGTCAAAAATGAAAGGCATATAGAGCAGGCTGTTGTCTTGCTTCAACAGCTTGCCAGTTTAAAAAATAATGTGTGATAAATGTCACTGTCAACTTAAGTTTTGAAATATTTAGCAATAAATAATATTATTTAATTTTATTTATTATAAATTTTACTCGACACAAAGAAATCTGAATTAATTTGTGAAATTAACACAAAATAAGATAAGTAACAAATTAATATTATATTATTTTTCACACAAGCAACATTAAATTATGATGACATTATATGACAAAAGGTGGCGGGAAAAAAATAATTTCATTTGTAACTAATTTAAATGTATTTTATTGTAAAAATAACAAAATGGTAAGAACTTGTAGTGTTCCGGGATGCAGAAGTGAATTTTATAGTGGCTGCAATATATCTTTCTACAGGTATGCTAAAGTTTAAGTAAGATTACATTATTGGGACTAAGGTGACCATATTTTCTCGTGCTTGAAATAATTTGTGCAATATGATATTTTTTCAGTTTACCTAAAAATGAAAACATCAAAATAAAATGGCAAAAGAACTTAAATATAACACGTTACTCGTTTAGGTTAGTACATGAAACACAAGGAAAAGGATTATATTGGTGTACATAGTTTAAACCATCACATGATAGTGTAAAAAAAATATAGGATATAGGCAACTACCTAAGTATATGCAATTCAAATATGAACTTGTAAATAAATATTGTATTTACTGCAAAATGTTTATGATTTTGATTACATTGCCTCCCTGTCAATTAACCGAATCGATACTATTATAAGTTACAAACTAAAGTGCATTATTTGTAAGTAAGTTTGTTGGTGTTTGTTACTTAACGCGTCAATAGAGCTAGGGATCATCATGACTGGCAAGCTGCAGGTAAAATAGGACCCCAAAAGAAACTGCTTCAGATTTGGTAAGAAGATGAATTGGTATATCCTATTATATAATTTATTGTCACCCTAGTTAGAAAAAGACAACTGCCTGTCATACTTCGCCTCGCTCTGCTCATATTGGATCAGCAGTAATATTTCCCTATATATTACTTCCATGGGCGCTAATTAAACGATGAAACCTTTTTAGTCGCGTGGCTCTCCCCATGAACCACATTGCCTCCGATGTAGGTTGCAGTGGAAAATGGATGTCTCAATAATATCATATTAATAGGCATGTCAATATTACTAAATTCTATGCAAATGTCGTCACGGTCAGTCCTTGGATGGGTGACCAATTAGTGGTTTTTAATCAGGACATTTTCATGGGTCGGATGACGCGTCAAATTTAACTGTTCGTAACGTCATGTTAGAGATGTCATGTTAGAGGCCCCTAGGGCGATTTGGGAACTCTACCACACTAGGCCTCCCTTATACTTACATGATAGCGATAACATGTGAAATAACCGGCCAAATGCGGCAACGGAAATACATCATTTGTGAAAAGCTAGCTATCACGGTTTATGAGATACAGCCTGAAGACAGACAGACAGACAGACAGCGGAGGCTTAGTAATAGGGTCCCGTTTTACTTTTTGGGTACGTAGCCCTAAAATGAGGCCTATGTGTCGATATTGTATCGAAAGCTTAAATTATTTCTAAACAAGCGCCTTCGTACGCTCGCCAAACTCCGCGCCAACAAGAATATTCACATCCAGATAAGATTTCCCACATCTGTGAGTGATTAGCGGAGCAGTCGTTTAATCAAGGACTGAAGCCGTGCTCTGAGGAAAACACTCGATATCAACTCGTTTAGTTCATCGACTTTTAGCTCCTTACCAAGCAAAGGTGGTATACCTATATGTTGCGGTGTGTTAAATTTGTTTGTATTAAGTAATTAAATTCAAAATGCTCCGAAAATTAATTAAATAATCGTTTAGTTTGGTTTGCTTATGTAAAGTCTGACGCTATTTTTAAGTACTTACTCGTATGTGTTACTAAGTAGAGTGAAAATTAATTATTAAATCGAGCAAAGTAAACTTAAGCTATGTTACTTTTTATTTACTTTACCAGAGTTGGCCACTCTCATTCGATAAGAAGAAAATTACTTTTAATAATAAAATTTAGCCTGCAATATTTTTACTTATTAAGTAAATATAAAAAT
This sequence comes from Macaria liturata, assembly GCA_964023185.1. Taxonomy (NCBI): domain Eukaryota; kingdom Metazoa; phylum Arthropoda; class Insecta; order Lepidoptera; family Geometridae; genus Macaria; species Macaria liturata. Next base: position 7,735,521 of record OZ026808.1, read on the forward strand.
GGTAGATTCTGGCTCCTACTTTAATAAGGAAGAACAATCTTAAAAAGCTACATTTCATGCTCCACAGTTTCTCAGAAGTTAATGTCTTATATCATTTTGTGCGACCACCGGTTACCCATCCAAGGACTGTTTGATACGTCAGTTGTCCGCTTAGATGAAACTTGTAGGATAAAAAAATCTTCAGCGAGTTCCCACCGGAGTACACGGAGCTCTTCTTCACAAGACCATGAGGCTGGCCACCGGGGGGGATTTAGTGGGTAAAAATCCTACATAACTCGACTGCACCCCATTGTGGTCGGGTATCTTTCTGAAGATTTCCCCTGTTATTACCCCTCATCAACAAAAAATAAGAAAGGTTCTAATTTTAAATTTTGTTCGCTTGGGTGATTCACTATTTGAATGCTTTTGTATGTACTATATTTGTATGTAATATCAGTATTCTCGACTGCGCGTTTCTTGTTAAGACCTGCGATATACATATATTATATCTGTGGTAATTTTCCGCTTATGGCCGAGATCTCGATTACATTTGGTGACGTGATCGGGGTGCTGAATAGTGTATCAGTTAGAGACTCATACTTTTAATTAGTTTGACTACTTACGTAGGTAGTTTACTCGGAAATTAACCTGGCATGTCACACTTCAGATCGAAGCCAATGGCATATTATGAGGCTTATACCCAGCAATGGGATCAAACCAGCTGTGCAGGATGATGATAATGATCACACATTCACACCAATATTAAAAAAGCGTAAATTTGTCAGTGTGTTTGTTCCTTCTTTACATTTAAATGATAATTCGCTAAATTGAAGGTCCCGGCAAGTCATCTTATAATATAAAATTGATAATGCGTAGCAATTTATTCATAAAACCCCACTAGGTGCTCGTGGCGTCACCCGCGTTATAACTTGCATCCCCTATTCCACCCCTTTAAAAGTGGAATTTCCAAAAATCCTTTCTTAGCGGATGCTTACGTCATAACATCTACCTGCATGCCAAATTTCAGCCCGACACGTCCAGTGGCTGTGCGTTGATAGATCACTATGTTAGTCATGCAGTCAGTCAGCTTTGAGTTTTATATGTTAAGATAAAAAAAAAACTCAACCGATTTAGATTTACACAGCTGAAACGCAAATTTCGAGTCAAGTTTATTTTATTATTTAGAGTGATGGAACGCTACATGCTTCATAATTCGATGATTATATATGTACATGGTGTATATCGTTTAAAACTATAAGAACTAATACCTTTAATGGTCATGCTAATCGTTTAAGACTAGATATGTTTACTTAATACCTATGTACATAAATTAATTAGATTATTAAAGGTACTCTATTAATAATGGTCAGATATTATGCATGTTTAAAAGACTATAGACTTCTAACCCTCTGTAAGCATAGTATTTTATGTTTAACGAGATTTTTAGGTAAAATTGATACTATAAATTTAACACTACATGCCTCTGTTAAATGACTGAAAAATGTGTCACATAGATAAATGTGTGTCGGTTCCAAAAACAACTGAACCCATTTTGATGAAACTGTTAAAATAAAATCTCTAAACCGAAAATATTTGGCCAAGCGAGCGTTAGACTCGATTCGTTCGAGAAGTATACATGTTATGGGTATGCCTATAATATCAATTTTATACTTATTTCAGCAGCTTTTAGATTAAAAATTCAGGTTTCTTGCTATCACAGGCCCTGAGATACACTCTGGTGAGAAACAGACATGTAGACGGACAGTGGATTTTTACTATTGGTTCCATTTTTTAGGGTTCCGTACCTAAAAGGTAAAACGGGACCCTATTACTAAGCCTCCGCTGTCTGTCTGTCTGTCTCCAGGCTGTATCTCATAAACCGTGATAGATAGAAAACTGACATTTTCACAAATGATGTATTTTCGTTGCCTTAGTTATAGTATGTTTGAATTTTGCACGTGACAGAATTGATGTGATAACAATAAAATATTGTATGTTTGCATGATTTGTTTTTGTTTTAAAACTTATACACTTTCAATTTCATAGAACTATTTACTTATGTTATAATAGTTATAAAAAATTACATCACAAAATGATCACAACACCTATACCTACTGCAATCATTACATGTATTATTCATTAAAAAGAACTAATTTCAGTTGCATTTTACAATTCCATCTAGTCTCCTAAACAACTTCTGTTACATTCGGCATCTTACTTGGCACAACGCGTTTCCATCGCTATTCAGCGTGGAAACGCTGCCAGTGTACTGGGGACATTCAGTTCCGCGCGCGGGAAGTGATGTTTTGTTCGTCGTCTGTTTGTTTGTACATTTTAATTTAATTTTTAGTAAGATTTTGAATGATTTAAATAAAAATTACTTATACTCAGTAAACATTATAGAATAGAAGTCATTTATTTCGGAATTACATCCATATGTACATGCAACACATAATACAGTTCTATTTTGTAGACATGTTATAACTAAATATAAATTATCTCAATTTATTTTACTTAATTTTATTTTACCATTAAATATAACAAATTTCATAATGATATACAGTTAAGTATGGTTAATTATTTAGAAATATATGAACTATAAAAATAAATACCTAAACTAATACATAAAATAGATGATAGTACTGAACCTTTCGTGCGCGAGTCCGACTCGCACTTGGCCGGTTTTTAAACCTTTGGTCATGATGTCCTTAAATATAGCACATCATTATTTGGTTTTAAAATATGCTTTAAAAATTTAAAACCCGTCCGTTGAATAAAGTTTCTACACATATATCTAGATCATTATAATTTTTTTTCATCCGATTTCATCAATATACTTAACAAAACCTCAGTTAAAATAGATAAGATAACATCTCAATTTGAAATCGGTTAAAAACAATGTTAAATTATGTGTTTGTTTTAGTGTAAAGCCACTTAACTTGACAAAAATGCATGCATCGTTTCCTCGTTTTAATGTACAATAAATTTGATCGCCCAGCTAGAATAATTTCGAGCGTAACAGTAATATAATATGTAAGAGTGACAGCAAAGGCAAATACATACCTAAGTGTGCAAAGTTCTTGGTGAAGATCTGGCTTTAGGAAAGCTCGCCCAATTATACACAATTTTAGAAGTTTGGAAGAAATCTGATTCTTTATTTTGCGTTGGATAGATTTTATTTGTCTACAGCCCGCCTGATGTTAAGCATTGCTGGAGCCCAGGATGTAACGCGCTTACGTACAAAGTACCTACCTATTACTTGCAAGTATTGAAAAAGTCCTTGAAAATTTGCAACTTCTAAAAAAAATTATGTAATAATATACTATAGTAAAAAGGCGCACTTACCGATCCGATATAATCCAAATGCAAAATCCGACAATCCAGATGACTTCGAAAAGCTTGCACTTGCGCAACTATTTCACAATGGCGGTTTTTGTTAGCCCTCGATGTAGCGGTCACAGCGAGCCGAGTGGTCGCCGCTAGACGGATGACAGTTTTGCGTAGACTTGCGTCGAGCGCCTCTAACTGCCCCATGGTGCTTCCTGATAACACATACACGTATAGTAGGTATCACTACATTCACTAGTCACTTCTCCTCCTATGTAATACACACATAGGATGAGTAACGCATCGTTTTGGTATTCGAAGCTCAGTATCTTTGTATGGACCTGACCAAATGGTGGATGGTGGATGGAGACCGTGCAGTGTGGCGATCATTGGGAGAGGCCTTTGTCCAACAGTGGACGAATATAAGATAGGCTGATGATGATGATGATGATCTTTGCATTGTTGGCTATTAACCAAGCTCTGTATCAAGTGTCTCTGCGTGGTGTCATACAATATACAAAAATATTTATTGACATAATATGTACATAATAAAAACGGGTAACAATAAGTTTCGTGAAACCTCTGGCCTTGTCTTAGTCGTGAGACTGTGTTACAAGGACAGAGTCTTCTCCCATATGTGAGACTAATGTTATATTACGTCTAGTATAAGTCATGGAATTGTTGTTGTTATTTAGCCATATATAAATTAAATTTTTATTTCAGGGGTAGGCATCTGATTATCCTGTTTTGGTAAAATGTCGGTTTTTATACAGTATGTTGGGAGAGAGTGCTGGCGATATTCAAAAATGGACGGAGTCTGACTGATGATGATGATGATGATACGGAGCTACTGCTTTGCGATGTTCATCATTAAACTATGAACTACATTATCCAATATTTATAAAGGCGAGGCATTGTGTGTGTTAGTTCCTTTTTCGCGCTTTAACTACTGGACCGATATAATTTAGTAGAATAATATAAAGACAGATCTATGGATAAAAAGTAGCCTGGGTGTTAATTTATCCAATATTAACGCTAACTTAGGTTGTACTCTGTATTTTGTGGCTAAGGCTAGTTTTATTCTGGATTAACATTATACTTTATGTGCGTAAATAAAGTATGATTATACTGGCTTCTTCAAGTTTGAATGTTTTTAATTTTAAATCTCATTGTTTTAAGCACTATTCCTTTAAACACGATGTTGGTCTCATTAGCAGAATACTTTTAAAATTGAATAAGTAAAAATTGCAAGAGGTATTTTGGTAGTTAATTTGAACAAAATGTTACATGTTTTAATCAATGACAGTGAAACTGGAATAATAGACGTGCCAAGACACATACTGCTGAATATATACCAAAAAGTACCTTATATAAACATAGATACCTACTGTAAAAGTATAAATCTTTTCCAATAGTTATTTCGAGGAACGTGAAAGTATGAATTTTAATATAATTAATGAACAACTAAATGTACCTAAGTAAGAAAATATGAAATAAATAACTTTTTAATTTTTTTTTACTTTTTTTTATTTGACGATTCCATTTCCAGTGAAAACTTTCCTGAATTTGAAACATCCTGCATTTTTAAAAAAAATATTATTTACCCTGCATTATTGGTAAATCCTGAATTTTGCCCAGAAGAAAGGTCTGGAGGCCTGCTTTTGTTTGAATTACTTCATATTTTTCAGGTAAGTATAATACTGTCTCAATGAACACTAAACACAAACGAAATTCCTTTGAAGCTGCAACATATTTCTCACAGAGACTTCAAGTTTGAAACACCCTCCCATTTTGATTGTGATGTTAAAAATGACAATGCAATGCTTGATTGCTTAAAAGCGACATCTGTTAGGAACTATTAAGACCATGTTGAATTTTGCTTTTACAATGACCAACTTTACTACGAATACTCAGCAAAATGGTTCGTAACGCCACCAAGAGATGTCGCTCTAAGTATCATCAACTCTCATTTTGTGTAATAAAAGTTTGTTACCTGGGATATATTATGTTTGCTTAGGGTGTAACACGCTTACCTATTAACTATCTTGAATTGTAGTTCGCAGGAAGTATAGCAGTCCCTTTTTTCACCTATAATTATTTCCATTAATAATTATACATAATTGATAATGCAAATAATTAATGCATATTATATCTCTGTTTATATCTGTCCCATCCTCGGAAAATAATCAGTAGCCGCTCTTATTTAAGAACGTTATGAACTCCAATGGCAAAGAGTACTATTACAAGACTATTTACCCTCTTGAAAAAAGAGCCAACAAGGTTATTAACACATTCTATAAATAAAATATAAATTCAAATTCATTTATTCAATTATAACCGCAAACTACTAAGCGGAAGGCTTGTTTGTTTCACTAATTTCTATAAAAAAAAACACATGCTGTAATAATAATACTTTATTTGTGATAACAGCTATAACAATTTATGGCAAAACGGTTGTTTAAAGAAGAGTAGGTACAATTTACGTATACCTACTTACAATGGGATTATAAGTTAAGTTATAATATTTATGTCAATAATATTTTATTTTAGGTACTTTATTATTATTTTTAAGCTAATGACTCTTCGTCTCGAAAATTGAGATTGAGTGATCATTTATCTAACGTTACGCATTTTTAAATCTTTTGCTAACAATATCATAATATATTTTATTTTATTAATTCCTTAATAGTATCGGGTACCATTATTATTTTGTTATTAAATTAACATCATTTAATAATTTACTAAGCTTGATCTTTTTATATATATAATATAAAAAGACCAATATATAATACATAAATTGAGTACTTACATGATGTAAAGAGAAGGATGTTGATTTATTTACTTATATAAATTTGTATTCGTAAATATTTAGTGCTTGACTCAATTTATAAACTTAAAAAAATGCTGATCAACCATTTGCTAATTAATTTATAAGACATACCGGACTGCGATCTTGTTTTAGTGTAATATTTAGTATGACAATAATTTAAATTTGCTATTTTTAATATTTAACAATAATTTATCTTTGACAAGTCGTTTGCAAACAAAATTATCATTGACAAAATAGTATGCATTTATATACAAACGCCGCTTCGTCGGGTGTTGTAAAAAAGATTATAATTACAACAATCCAAGCTAAAAAGAGTTTCAGTAGAGGAGTCTCGATACAATAAGGCATACGACTATTTAAGATAGGCACTCACTTAAATCATAGATTTCTAATCTATAGGTATCTGTGTATGTTTTCATGAATTAAACTTCATTCTCAAGTTCTGAGAATCGTATCGGTAGAACTGCAACTGGCTCCGAAATATTTGGTTTGTTAATGAAGATGCTCCACGATCTCTTGTTTAGATCGAAAATACCTGAAAAATGTATGATTTTTTTTTATTAATATATGTAGATTGTAAAATTGTGAATCATAACACTTTAACATAGCATAGTAATATTAATAGTAAATTAGATCTTCTTATCGAATGAGAGTGGCCAACTCTGGTGTCGAGTTATTCGGGCCCTAAGGGCCTTTGACATGGCTTAACGACTGCCGTACCACAACAAACAGCCGGGACCTACAATTTAACGTTTCATCCGACCCACGGAAGCGCCCAAAATGGAATACCACTTTTCGGTCACCCAGATGAAAATCGATGTTTCGTGTCAGGTTGGTTCATGGCAACAGGTAAATTCGTAAATATATTCGTAAATTAACGTTCGTTTAATATTTTTTATTTTTTTTTTTTATTTTTTAATCGTAATGATTAACAGCATAGAGTAATATAGTCAATGATATCTGTCATTTCTATCAAATCAAACAGAGAAAATGCGTTAAAACGCTATTTCTATCAGAGACCTCCCCATACATTTTACGATTTTTCTCGCCAAGATGAAAGCGAAGTTTTTTGAATCGTTAGGCTTAGTTAAACAGCAAGCAGCAGAAGTATTTCCACGTTTAAGGATACTGAAACTATAACTTAAAAAAAACTTTCAGAATACTTAATAACCTCCTTTTTTTTTAAATTAGTTAATAATTTAAAAAAAGGAATAAAATTTCAACTTACCAGCTGCTATAGTATTGATAACTGCGTCTTTCTTTTCCTGGAAGATTTGAAACACGTCAGCACTGGTATCAGATAGGATATCCTTCACATCCTTCCTACTTTTAGGCACCGCGTGATTCTTGATAGTGCTGAGACGGACTACACTGCTGTCCACCAATGGACCGACCACTTCCTTAATGGGTATGCGTTGGTATCTGTTGAAAATAAGAGGTCATTTGATCAACTTTTTACGATGACTAACATTATGTTTTTTCTAGAAATGGAAGGAATACACTAGATGAAAAAAAAACATATGACCTACTTTTGGTTAAACAGAATCCGACTGTTTATCAAGCTTATCTTAATCGTATCTTATTAAAACCAGAATAATAATATCTAAGTATATCGTCGTGTCCAAAACGTAACGTCTTTGTGAAATCCTGATTAATTATTATCACCTTTACTCAAGGATTTTTATCCCTCTCTTATACCTTTACTCAACATGTATTCAAATTCTGACACTAAAACATGACTCTTTATAAAACAAAAGCAATTGTAATTGTAGTAGTGTAAAAAAAGTCGATAACTCACAGATTGCAGTGGACCAACACGTCCTTATCATATTTCTGTATGTTCAACTGTGAATGGTCAGCCTTGAAGTCAGGTGCTACTTCAATGTTGTACATCTGACGATTGCCCCACGCGTCAGACCTGAAAAACAATAAAAAATAATATACGGTACAGTCCCAATATCAGAACATTGACTTGTATATCAAGTTATGAGTACATGTTTTTACAATCGCTTGACATTTTAGGGAAATATCTTGAGCCCCTTCACGTGTAACAAGCAACAAGATATTCTGACCCGGCGGTGCGAGTAGTAAGGAGCAGTCATACTCGTAAAAGACTTTAGAGGGGATAGGTGTAAAAACCTTTAAATCTGAGGGATCTTATGTTAACATAAAGTGGTCTCTATTTTTCCCCTCTTTCAGAAGTTTAATGATAAAATCTCGAATCTAATCTTGTAAATAAAAACCCTAGTCTTAAACTAAATAATCTAGCATTCCCAAAACACTTCATATATACTATATCCTATATACCAGATTACAGATCGCTAGAAATTGGAGAAAGTGGGGAAACTTCGTAAAAGGAAAGATGATTACATGAATAGTCACGACCCCGAGCATTGGGGTATCGACGCAAAGAGAGAGACATAAAGAATCTTTATTGATACTGTAAAGTTGTAACATACATATGTAAATACTAATATTATAGAATATCTACTATATAAAAATAAGTCGGGTTTTCCTTCCTGACTCTTTAACTCCAGAACGCACTAACCGATTTCCACGGTTTTGCATTCGTTGAAAAGGTCTCGGGCTCCGTGAGGTTTATAAAAAAAAACGAAGCCATCTGGTGGCGAAACGGAGTTCGCGGGGTCTGCTAGTGCTACAGAAATTACAATATCTCATCAAATTGAATTTATAACATATAGCTTTAATAAAATTTTAGAAGTTACAATGTCTAGTTTTAGTAAGTAATAAAATAATGTATACCAGATCATGTTGACGGAGAATCCATTGCCAGTACCAAGACCGTCATCGGAAAGGATCTTCTTAGCATCAGCGAAGTTTCTGGCGGTCAGAAGCTTCCGAGTGACGAATGTTCGTGCTGTAAAGTCAGAACCAGTTACAAATTGAATGTATTAATATCTGGTGAGACGTTGGGCGAGTCGGAGCGTGATGTTAAATAGAAGAGAAATGTTATCTTCATAATGGATGTATACCTATTCAATGAACTTAAAAATACATTTTGTTATTTTTTTATTCTACATTTGCACAATGTATTCTAGGGCGTGCGTGTAATCTTGACTAGGATTGCGTTAGCACGGACGCCTCACAGGTTTTTTAAATTTTATTCTAATCTGCAGTTAAAAAACTGCACTCACAGTATGTCGATAAGTTATTTGTTGAAGTGTTTATTACAACATCTAAATTGCCTAAAAAACTCCAAATATACATATAGTAAGCTATTTTCTGGTTTCCGCCTGGCTAAATGTCAAAACATAAGACATAATATGTTAATTTCTCGACAATCTCGGCATGATCCAGAAGTCTCGTTTGAGAGCCAGTTTTATTTGAGTACCTAATAGGTTAGCTCCTATTTTGACCACAGGTGTGAGTGTCACTTTAGAAGACCTGAATAGAAAGACCAATGTACGGGTATGACGTCATTTTTTTTATTAACGGCATCACACTTGGCCAATTCCCCCGCGAGGCGCATCGTAATGTCACTCCCATACATTGGTATTTCTATCCCATAAGTAAACGTCAGTACGCTCGCTAAAATACGCCTCTTGTCTTAAGACGGGGTGCCATGTGAAATCGACTTTTCATAAAAACAAATAAAATAGAAGTTTATAAGATAGAGCTACATTTTTTTCCGTTTATATAATTTTGATTCAGTGTTAAGACTTTAAAAAACGCCAAAACACGATTACGTATACTTCGCTCGATAGTTTTTTTTTAATACTTGTTTTGAAATATATTTCATCTTTTTTCTAAAAGTAGTACAGAAATTTAAACCAATTTAATTTTACTTATCTAAAAGGTAATGTTATTATTTAGAGGAGTAGAAAACCATAAATAGAATATTCTGAATTGCTGATATAATATAAATTTATTTCGTTAAAAACGTCTGCAAAACTGCTCAAATTGTGCAAAATTGATTGCGTGTGGACAAGACTCGTCGGCCGGAGCTATGCGCGCGATGCTCGCCCTTGCTATCATGTTAATACGGCGTGGATTGGCATGCGAAAAAGCAACTGTAGGCATTTTTTCCAAGCGCAAAGCGTTTTCGGGTGAAATATCGTGGCCTTAAGGGGGCTGGTGTTCAAATGCCTGACCGTCGATTGTACAAAAAGGTTCTGAAAATTATTTCAGTATTTAGTATTCGACAAATATTAAGTACTACTTAAGAAGCCAAACGATGTAGGTAATTAATTTTATGGCAATATCTCTGTTTAGTAATTATATTTATAAATATCACAATATACTCATTATTTTCTAAGAACAGTGACATATAAAACATATATCTATAATTTTGATTAAAAATTAATTTGGCCATGCGAAGCTAGGTAGGTATATGAAACAAGTTTTTAGAAAAAGTTTTATTACCTAGTTAACCAAATCCGAATTATTCATGTCCTCAAAGTTATTTGATTTTCAAATTAGTTCAATGTTGAAAAGTGAAAAGGTGAATGTCAGACACGTGGACACGGTTAGCGAAATATTTTATCAAACTAATAAATTAACATATTTTTGAGGGCGTGGGTGTAGATGAATGTATTCGTGTTCTACATAACGAATGAAAGTAAAGTGACCAATTAGTGTTATGACAAAGAGCACATTCATTTGATTTGTATTTTTTTTTTCTAATATTATTATGTATTGAAATAACTTTTAAAAGAGAGGTAGGTACTCAATGAACCCAAAGATTGATAATGACTTTAGCTTAATATCTTATTATTTAACGGCGAAGGAAAACATCGTGAGAAAACCGACATGTTTGAGGATCACAATATCCGAGGACGTGGGTCTTCCGTGGAAGGTGGGCACCCACCACTATGTATCTGCCCAAGAGAACTCCCCTAACGAATTAATTCGGCGGGGGAGTCACGACCCTCAGTCATGAAGAAATACGTCTCAAGAGAGAATCTCTTATTAATGTCATAAAAAAAACCAAGTTCTTTGAAGTGTGCAAGAATTTTATAAATCCATAATACACAACATTTGTCTCGAGACAGTTGACAATTTCTAAATCTATCCAACTGCTATTCAATCTTGATTCAATTACTGATATTAAAATCATAACTATCTGCAAACTTTATAAATAGGATAGTTATAAGTTATGCGGGCACGTTGACATTGAAATCCATATTTAGCTTATGAATTACTCATATGAAAGTTGTTAATAATTTGTCTAATAATAGAATAGCTTCCTTGCAATTTGAATGCAATCAATGAGCTGAAAGTCTATCAATACTTTGACAAGGTCAACAGCTATAGAATGTTTAATTGATATAGAGGATATAATATGGCTGTGTCTATTATGTAACCATGTGGAACAACGAGATAACTAGTTCCTATATTTACCTCCAGATATTTATAGATCTATTTAGCTTGAGCGTGTTACAGATAACTAAGCAACATACATTATAAAAAAAAAGAACTAATTAAGTTTAAAAGTTGGTTACTACCTTAAATTGTAAATGTTTCTATGATTATAAATGTATGAATTTAAAATAATGACGAAGTAAATCTTTGAATGTGCTTTCTGTCCAATATATTAATTAGAGCTATGAGAATGTAACGTGTTTAACTCTCAGTCACGGCTTATTTCTTTTAACATTAATTAACCAAACTATTAACACTTCTCCGCGACAATCGGCATTATATAAATCTGATTATCTACAAGTCATTTTTATAATTTTTTAGGTAAACTCTTTAAATAAAGCTACTTTAGTTAGTAAGAATTAAAAGGAGTGCTTGAAATTAAACGTAGTAACAAGTGTACGTAAAAGCAAATGGAGTAAAATAGTGATAAACAATGTATTGAAACATTGAATATATATAAAACAAAATATATAATAATATAAATATCAAATATATTTATATTATTATATAAATATTTACACAAGTATTTATGTAAGTAACCTTAAAAATGTATAATTACTTGTGTTGAGTCTGGTCGTTTGTATGTATAATAAGTATGTATTTACAAAAGAAAAGTATATAAGTATTATATTCATTATCTAGTACCCACGACACAAGCGTTTGCTTAGTGTGGGGCTAGATGGCGCTGTGTGCAATGTCCCGGAATATTTATTTATTATTTATTTTTCAAATAGTATGTCATATGTATTTCATTGATATATGAATTACAGTGGTAGGTAAAACTACTTTTGTAACAGATGAATAAATTTAATTGCTAGAATTCTTGTACAATTTTCTAAGCTGCAGACAACAGTTATTAAAATAATAATTCAAATCCTGTGCGTTAGAAAATATCTTACCCGTATACACCCGTGCTATAACACCACGGTTGGTATCTTTGGAAGGTCACGAATTGAATTCCATAATCTCAGCGATTCCGGTTTAGATTTGCTAATGGTTTGCCAATAAATAACAAAATCTTGGCATTGCACTGTGACAATGCGGCATACCGACCTTATAATAATACCAGCATGACATGGTGGCGTGGAATATAAACCTTTGTTAAGGTATTTAGTGTTTACCATTGAATAAGGACTAACGACTGTAACTAAGCGTTATAAACATGATCATTTAGTTGAAACAACCGACTAGCATTTACGTATATAATTGTGTCGAAAATTTGATGATGATGATGGAACACTGCGGGTTCCATCATCAGGAGGAGGAGTCAGCACGCGCGTCCCGGTTGGCCACTAAATTAAATCATGCCTCACGGGAACTATAATACAGTGAACATGATAATGTTTGTGTTTTCCCAGTTTTACCGAGTCTGTTACGGAATCTTTGAGCCAGTGAAATGACAATTGCTAGGATAATATATACCTGTTATGCTGGTAATTTTTTTTTGCTAATATATTTTTTTAATTTAAGCTAGCGACGAATATTCTGTATAATTCATACAGACGCCATTCCTAAATGTCAAAAATTTTTGCCAATACAATATCAATAAAATGAGAATCACTGTATCGGAAATAAGCTACTGGGATATTTTTTAGCAAAAATTTGTCTTAATTCCCTAAGTTTCCTAGTAAACTAAAAAACTTACGTGTGTTTCCGAACTTCAATGTGTAAGGACTCAGAGTGTTGATGGAATAGACCAAGCCATACTCATTGTGCTGCATGGTGTAGCCTGGCATATGTCCCGCGTAGCAAAGAGACGAAAATCGCTCTTCTGTAGCCTGTAAAAAAGGCGCAAATTAGCGTGAGCCTAATAAAGAATAACAAAACTGTTGATATTCAATATACATGAAAATAATAAAATTTAAATCTGAAAAATATGTAGGAAATCAAAAACATAGTCGAAAGTTAGAATCACGTAGAGATACAAACAGTTTATTGAATATTTACTAACATTTTATAAGAGTAATTAATCGTGTCTTGCAAAATCTTCGCTGATTCTGTTAATTTATAATACCTAGATGAATCATGTTATAAATAAATCAGCATTCATAATCTCAAGGCTAGGCTTTCATCAAACGTTACTAATTTAATTAATGTTGCGTGTATTTTAAGATTTAAAGATGATTGAAAATAGAAGAAATAAGTGAGAACTTAAGGATCAATTCATCAATGGATTCTGCAGGGGGAGTCACGGCCCTCTGTAATGAGGAATACGAAGAGGAGGAGGAATATAACTTACCCCTAATGCTCTATCCTCAGGGGTAGGGGTGATATGCGCTGAGAGAATGTAGAAGTGGTTCAATGTCTCGCTGAAAGCATCTTCTGTGTGACCCAGTACGCTCTAAAAACAGAAAATAACAATTATTTACTTCTTAAAAACAACTTAAAGAACGATAACAATACTGACTGAAATAACAACTAGGTATATAAGATAAATTAAAGAAGAAAAATAAAGAAGAATAAGAAGAGATAAGAACTTAAATAAGTTAATATTTATATATTACTAGCTGGTGCGCGCGACTTCGTCCGCGTGGAATAGTTATTACCATAAAAACGGTTCTAGTGAGTTAACCTCAAAAGATAGACATTATACTCTTGCGGACAGTTTGTTAGATCATTTCAAGAGGAATAATTCTTTCATACACATTTTTTTGATTTCTTGAACCATTTTCGCAGCGCACGCAACGGAAGCCCTCAAAGATGAATAATTTTCCCCGTTTTTTCCAGATTTTCCATTGTTTCTTCGCTCCTATTAGTTGCAGCGTGATGTTATATAGCCTAAAGCCTTCCTCGATAAATGGTCTATTCAACACAAAAATAATTTTTCAATTCGCACCAGTAGTTCCTGAGATTAGCGCGTTCAAACAAACAAACAAACTCTTCAGCTTTATAATATTTGTATAGATTTGAACATTATTAAAACGTAATCTAGCTGCGATACTAAACAAGTAGAGTTATATTTATCGAATGTTATAGCTTTCTTTAGATGCTCTTGTAGATACATATTAGAAAGACTCCGTGGTCTTGATGATGTGCCATAAAAAGGTCACAGCTGACGGTAATTAATTAGCCATGGCAGAGGCCTTTAGGGCGTTTGAAACGACGTATGACCTAGTCAGAATCGAAAAAGAGATACCATTTGGTATCAGTTTATTTTCATTCTTTAAGCTATTTCTTTCTGAACCGTATTAAATTTTGGTATATTTTTTTTACATGAAATAGGCTCACGTTTTGACTAAAACTTGCCTGATGTTAAGCAACGTTATAATCTACGATCTAGCGAACTTGCCTAGAAGAAACCGGTTTACTCTCGACTTGGTATAGTTAGCAAAAAGATGTTCATAGTTTCTATTAGATTGTGTTCTGATTATTATATTAGTCCTGGCTGTTTGAAATAGTACGGCAGTTGTTAGTCTAGGTCAGAAGCTTTTGAGGCGGTTTGAAAACTTTCATATGAGCTGGCTTGCCTACTGCAATAAAACCAATGTCTGAAATCAGTAATTAGTTTGCCGCAAAAATGATAACAACAAAGTACTGATTATACCTAGTATTTGTTCACTACTATTAATAGCTAAAATAATATCGCTATGTAAAAGCAAGAGTGTGTTTTTTGTCCGTTGGTCTGTTTGTTCCTGTTTTACGATGCAATGGATTGTCGTGATTTTTGGTATGGTGGTAGTATAAGGATCTAAGTGTCCTATAGGCTACTTTCGATTCAACTAGAGTGAAACCGCGGCCTTCTACTACTAAATCCAATAAATGGTACAGAATATACCTATATATGGTGCGTTTAATGACGATCCTCACATAAGTGAAAAGAGACCTACTTTTATCGAAAATTAGATTAATCTAAAAAAAAAAAAGATAAGTGCGGTCTTTTGGGTAGATTGAAAACTTTGACACTAGAATTTGTCATTTTCAAATAACCTCATATTTTTACTAGTTGACGCTCGCAGCTTCGTTCCCCTAAGTAATAATAAAAAGCCTATGACACTTCCAGGATCTCATACAGCCTTCATACAAAAAATCAAGATGTTCAGCCGTTTTCGCGTGATGAGCGTTGAAATAAATAGAGAAAGAGAGACACAGATAAACGGATAAACAGTCAAAAATCTATAAATTGTTGATCGTGTTCTGTTATCAATTCTAAGTATCTCCAAGCAATGTTTTTTAAAATCTTCAATGTCCACACTTTCGACCCTCTTCAGCTTTATTATATACCTATATATGTATAGATAGATAAAAAGTTAGTCAGCCATATAAAAATGTCTTACGAATTCATTGTTGAGGATGCCAACTGAGGTACAGCCGCCAGTGTCGTTCCTTGGGATGTGGTTGTCATTGATGTTGCCGATCAAATCGTCCAATTGCAATATGAATAGCTGCAACAAAGAATCATATTCTGATTAAAAATGTATACGTTTGAACAATAAATTAATAGTACTAGTATAAAAATTAAAGGGAAAAATTTAAAGGAATGATTGTAGACTTTTGGCTCGCAGCGGGCAAGCATAGGTTCAATAATAGTTAAAAAATACTACCAAATATACCAAAGAAAAAACTCTCTGGTGAATGACTTAGCGGCGGGTCACCACTCGCAGTAACGTGGAATATGAATCAAAAAGGGATTCGTGACATGAACAAGTATAAGGAAGACAAACCTGAAGGCTAACTATATAATAACATCTTACTATTTACATTCGCACAAATTAACTCATAATTACGTGATAAATGTCTTATTGCACCATTATTCCGAAAACGCCGATTTTAACGTGCATTAATTACTAGGCATGGCAAAAACAATAGAAATATTAACCTGATAAGGAAAATTATATGCTACTGAGCATTTTTTCCACCGTAATTTGGATTGTATTGTGGGTACATAGGTATATAAATAGTCATTAAATGTTTTTTTTAGACTGGCAACCTTGAGCTTGACCACAATTGGACTTAAATTTTATGTCGTTATTAGTACGGTTAGTCTGTAGATGTGGTTTCAGTGGCTTTGTAAAAACGGTGATTTAAAGTATGAGTATCTTTAGCCTAAATTAGCCATTGGGGTGACCTGAAACTTACACTTAATTCGTTTTGGTTGGGTCGCTATTTTTCCGTTGTATGATATAGGTACATATATCTACAATGTCCTTTCTAGACATGAAGGGCATGAGGACCACACCTGTGGCATCTAAGGGAATAGATCTCTACCCAGCACTGGATCAACGGGGCTGAAGATGATGATAATATATAGAAAATATAAATATTTCAGGACATATCACATAGCGTCATCTAGCCCCATACTACGAGTCAGCTTACGCTTGTATTATAGGTACTACATAACGGATATAATACATACATACTTTTCTTTTGTAAATACATACTTATTATACATAGAAACGACCAGACTCAATACAAGTAATTACAAATTTTAATATTTTATAAATGATTGTGTTATGCGGGAATCGAACCCGCTCACTTAGATTAGAAAGCAGAGCCACTACCAACTAAGCTAACAGAACAGTCTAAAGTTATTTGTATCAGTACATACCGTTTGGAATGGTACCCCAGCCCCATCTGCCGTTCCTTGGATTTCTTTCACGTAGTAAGGGTATCTCTTCTTCATGTTAGACAATGTTTTCTCATACACAGCTCTGCCGGCTTCGGTTTTGAACTCCTTTTCGAAGTCTCGAAGATTTTGGTATGTGGCGATGAAATTCTTGATAGGAGCCGCAAAGTAACGGCCCTGAAAATTAATTTTTTTTTAGTAATCTTTATTTATAATAATAAACATAAAAACAAGGGACGAAAAACTAAACATAATACTTCTAACTACAACATAAAAAGGGTCACTTAGAAAATCTTTACAAAAGCCGAAAGATAATAAGTGCTCCAGCCCACTGCCAGAGGCCACTGCCCAGTATACTGGCTGCATTACCACGCTGGATACGTTGAGCCAGTGAAAAGCCAGCATTTTGGTCACGCGTCGCGTCAACCAAGCGCTCGGAGAGGTTTTGGAAAATAGTGTTGAACATCTTTATGTTTTTTTAGTTAATGTTAAAATTAAGTTTTTTATCGTCTACAAATTAATGCGACACTAAAAAATGTTCACCATTTGCTTTAATTCTTTTATTTACGTGGTAAAGATCTAATGTGGTTATGATAAGATCTGATAGCAAGAATTTTCCAAATATGATAAAAGTATAGAATCATTCGTTCATAACTAAACAAATAATCAATTTAACAACTTTTAAATATATGGAAACTTTGTCAAAATTATCTAGTAGTATAAAAAAAAAATTTGAAAAAACAAACAAGTTTCAAGTCACCAGTAGTTCCTGAGATTAGCGCGTTCAAACAAACAAAGAAACAAACTCTTCAGCTTTCAATAAATTAAATAAATATAAAATTTAAATTCGTACAAAAAGGACTACGATTACTAACTATTCTAATTAGTATTGTAATAGTCATTAACTTATGATAAGAATTAATCGCTTTAGCCATTCGTCTTAGTAGGGCACCAAACAATGGAATCGTATTATATGTTTTAGCTAGGGCCTATGTTCTACTTAAAAATTTATCTTATATATTTTATAGCGTTTTAGTTTTCGTGAAATAACATCTTCTACTATATAAAATTAAGTCGTGTTTTCCTTCCTGACGCTATAACTCCAGAACGCACGAACCGATTTCCACGGTTTTGCATTCGTTGGAAAAGTCTCGGGCTACGTGAGTTTTATAAAAAAAAAACGAAGCCATCTGGTCGAAACGGAGTTTGCCTGGTTTGCTAGTTTTGTATGAAATTTACAAAACTTAAATACTGTAGAACCAAGGTGGTAAAAATGTTTTTTTAAAGGCGAGTTTTTTGTCCAGATTCTTTCTTTGAGTCGTATTTCCTCATTTCATGGGTCGTAACTCCCCCGCAGAATTACTTCCTTAGGGGAGTTCTCTTGGGCAGATACGTCGTAGTAGGCGCCCAAGTCCTTCCACAAAATACATACATAATGATCAGATTGTTGGAGTTTAAAAGACCGCCTAAATAATAAGATTGAAGTACGATAAAGTAGGTTCGAAAAAACACTACAATTTGTTTATTATTTTATTATTTTTTTTTCAAAATTTACATTAATTTGCAATTTTTTGATGGCCTGTTAGCTTTGTTGGTAGTGGCTCTGCATTCTAATCTAGAGGTCGCGGGTTCGATTCCCGCATGACACAAGTATTTATGTACTTTAAAAATTTATAAATACTTGTTTTGAGTCTGGTCGTTTGTATGTATAATAAGTATGTATTTACAAAAGAAAAGTATATAAGTATTATATCCGTTATCTAGTACCTACGACACAAGCGTATGCTTAGTGTGGGGCTAGATGGCGCTGTGTGCAATGTCCCGGAATATTTATTTATCAATTTTATTTGAAAACGCCATTGATAAGTTTATTGTTTAAAATAAAAATAAAGAGAGATTAAACTAAAACAAAAAGAAAATACTGAAATGTTGAAGACAATGATTTGATTTCATGACAAGTGCACATGCAATACTTCTTTAATTAACTTCATTAATTCACAATAATGCAGTCAAACTAAATGCAGAAAACAATACATATCTATCGATTAATTCCATTTCGTGACAATAATGTAAATCGCTTTGAATATAAAACATATCTTGAGACAAACCTTGGAATGTGAATACTTCTAATGGTAACACTTAGATCATGGTATCTGTGATTGTTTTTTAACCCTTAACAGCACGGGAAGGATCTTTATCTGATCATTACTACAACGAAGGGGTAAATTTTGTATAAAGTATAAACCATGTCCAAATCAAGAGAATTCGTTTTAGTTGGTCGGAATTTTCATGAAATGTAAACGTACTTACGGGCGGTTTGAAAACACGGCGTTACAGTTAATTTTTTTTTTAAATTCAACTTGGTATTCCTTAAAGTTTTATACCATATTTAAGTTAAAAAAATAAGTAAATTGATTATTATTAATTAAGTTTACTATATAAGTTTCGATTTCTCTTTAAGATTGAATATTATGATTTCTGCTCCTGCCGGAACTCCAGGAGAAACCTACAAAAATGTATGTACTTTTCTCATTATTACAAGCGCTTGCTTACACAAAACAATAGATTTATTTTATTCCATATTCTATTCTTCACTTATAAAATAATCGATTTCCATAATAACAGAGGTAAGTATGGAGTGATGACATTAAGTACAGCATTGACCTCTTTTCCGGTCTAACGTATTATTTTCATTAAAAAACTGAAGCTAACTATTAACCTAATCTGCCTTGGCAAGCCGATAAGAAATTTTCCTTATTGGTACTATTTCTTAATATGAGTGACCTAGAATATAAGGCATAAATATTTTAACCTGATAGGAAAGATCCAAAATAGGAAAGATTTTCCGTTTAATTTCACTTAATATTTTCTATATTTATGCTTCCGTGTATCTTTAAAGCTTCATTCTTAGTTCTAGCTTAGGCATGTTTTTTCTTCGAAATTTGTGTCGTTTGTACGAGAGTCGTACCAGAAGAGCTACTGATGTGCGAGTTATTTTTACTTTTAAATAGGTACAAACATAGGTAATAAAAACCGCCTACATCGAGTTGGGATTGCGCACTATTTTATTTATAACAGTCCCGAACCATTTTATTTATAACAAATGGCAAACAGTCATGTAGTTTGTTATGTTTTATGGAATTTATAAATATTTTATGAGGGATGATATATTTTATAGCTGTAATACAAAGTTTAGTGGTTTGTTGATGTGGGACAGTACCTAGCTCATCGATGAATACTTCAAGTGACTAGCTATCACAATTTATAGTAAATCCTGATGACAGCGAACTCTAAGCCATTAGGTTTCTGCTCTTTACCCTGATTCCCTGTTCTCCACGTACTATAATCTAGCAATCTTCAAATAGATAATGAACTAGTTCTTATTGGGTTAGCACGCTCCATCGTAGGCCATAGTCGTTGCTTGCCATCATCAAATTATGGTCCAGTGCAAACCGATCGTTGAAAAATAATCAGATCTAAAACGTACGTACCGTATCGAAGCCAACTTCATAGTGGGAGCCTTGTACGTATAGAACTGGCACCGTTTTCCGCCTCCCAATCCAGGGCTTATCAGTAACCACGTTTCCTGTAACAATAAACAGTATTTCTTTATAAAAAAATATAGAAAGTCTGGAAACAAACCGCCTTACTTTGAAAATAAAATGTCGGTTCTGTTTGCTCAAACATCACACACAAACAATCAAATGTCAACTTCAAATTGGGACGTTGATTTATCATTGGTTACATTTTGACAGTTTGATTATCAACAATAGACAGACAAATTTCGAACAGCAAAAACGGACTGCATATTTTCAAAGTTCTGGACTAATAGTTAAACCACGTTTTGTAATAAAGCCCATAGTTTTATTTAAAAAAAAACGTGGCACTTTACATAAAAACAAACACAGATACAAAAACATTCACACAGAAATATTGACCCAATTTTGGTGAATTAAAACGTCATCGTCTTCTAACTTAAAACATATCAGCAATAACACTACTTATATGTTAAGTCAGTATCATTTTCAGTTTTTATTTTATAATCTACGTAAACTAACATACAGTTACGAAATTCGGCACACGTGTGTGGTTTTCTGAAAAGCGAATAAAAACTAGGTTACAATATTAATGCCTATGTTTCTGGTGTTTTTTTTAGCCACAATCTATGGTGTTGAGCACAGTAATATCAATCATTTATTTATTCATAAAACCAATAAAACACGTTACATTGACCACAAATCGCAGAATTACCTATTAAGATTCTAAAAAAAGGATTCCTAATAAAAGGTATGTAACGTCAACTATGTAACTCATGCTTTAAACACCTCCATAAATACTGAAATTCCGTAGCGTTTGCTTAGTGTTGGGCTAGATGGTGCTGTGCCGGAATATTTGTTTAGAATTTTATTAGCAATTCCCAATTCGTATTATTTTTGTAGTATTTTACACGCACAATTATTTAATTAGCCTATTATTTTTATTGTTTCCAGTTCTGCATCGTTAAATCACGCGGCAATTTGCCGTCTAAAAATAGCCATAATAGGTAGGTATACGAGGTACGTAAACTGTTGGGTCATTAATTTAGATGATTTGACGAAAAGGAAGTTTGTTTGTCAAAGTAATCAGGTGAGTAGGTATATTATAACACTAGGCATGTGCTCGTATATTAATTTAAACGTACACATAACAAAGGCCTTACGAAAATTAATGAATGTGAATAGTTTTTTTTTTAAAAGAACCCGGAAATTAGATCGCTATGTATTAGTTAGAAAATTGGGATAAGGTATGTAATGTAAGGTAGTAAATATAATTATTAATAAAATAGTAAAAAAAAAAAATAGTTTAATTAGTAAAAGTTAGAATTAAATTTTTTATTTCGCTAAGCCATTTGTATTGCACAAGCTTGGGTATTTACAGGTCACGCCAGGTAAACGTTGTTGCAGGTTTACAAAAATATGTATGATAATTAAAATACTTGTATTATTTTTTAAGCAACTTCAACACACATATTTTTGTGATCGCATGAAATTAGTTTTACATGAAAAATCGCCAGAACTCTTTACTCACCATTTAGTTCCCTCATCGCAAGTGTTGAGTATCGAAGCTTGGATTAAAAAAAAAACAGGCGGCGTTTAGTAGTCACAGCGGCGGTAAGGTAAACACTGTCAGTTGATACAACATTTAGATTCTAATATATATTATAGCCAGCATCGGCCAGGCAGTCAGGCGCCCGGCAGTCACGACCAAGGACTGACTGGCTTGCGTAGCTACACTTATACAATTAATCTGATGGTTTTAATTTACCATTTTCGCATCTGTTTCGGAGATATCAACGTAAATTGCATTCTCACGCGACTTGGTACATTCAGGTACACAATTGTTCTTTGCCGGAAGACATTTTTGTATTTACTTTTGTATTGTTTATGGATGGTCTAGATATTGTTATTTTATATATACTTACATACAGAAACACATACATAAATGGTCAATTTGCATACATATTTTACAAGGTACATAATATAATAGACAGCTGCCTTGCAAAAATCTATATTATATAAAAATGAATTGCTGTTCGTTAGTCTCACTAAAACTCGAGAACGGCTGAACGTATTTATCTTTACTTAGTCTTGAAATGTTCGTGGAGGTCTAGGGAAGGTTTAAAAGGGAAAAAAAAATGAAATTAATTTATACAAAAGTTTAGCTCGCAGTACGAAGTCTGCCGGGACAGCTAGTATATATATTATTATTAATAATGCGTATTTACAATATATGATATTTAAATAAATTTTGTTTGGTTAGTTATATTCTTAATGGATAAACACGATCATTTCGGATAAATATGTCAATGAAATAATAATATATACAAACCTGTAGTGTCATTACCTACTTTTTATCCTGAAATAATGCGAGCGAAGCCGCGAGTGTCAATTAGTATAACAACTATAAAATAGCCCGTGCCGAGCTGAATCTCGACTGGTTTCCAGCTAGCAACAATGTTTATTACGAGCGACATATTTTTTAGCATTTTATAAAGCACAAATGAATTATGTGATCTTTGTGAGGTAAATGACACTTGTAAGCCAAGGATATTAATATGTTGCTCTCGGTTGCTCAGAACTTTAGATTAACTTTGTTGATCGCGAACGAATGTAAGAGTCACCTGAGCAATGTTGATAAAATACAATTTCTAGGTCTCAGGAGCGTTCCACTCACTCTAAGTCTATACCTAAAAGAGAAGGAAAATTAAATAAAAGTCCCCACAGAGAAATCTCAAAGAATATCATTTCAATCTCACGATATAATTTTTCCTTTGTGGTATAATAAAAGATGGATTTTAATAAGTTCTGTGTAAGAAAGGGTTAGATGGAAAAGTCCCAGACAACGATTGCTGGAGATTGTATTATGAGATTGGCATCTGATGAAAATATTTGAAATCTAGTGCATTTTTAAATTTCTAGCCTCTATTGATTTAGTGCAGTTCTCGGGCTCTATAATCAAAAGTCCCTTATCGGGACTTAGCGCGGGCGGAGCCGAGAGTTTGTGCTAATCGTAAGCCTATGTAAATTAAACATTTTACTTTACAAAGGTATGTACCGATACTAGAATTGTGAAGAAATGAAATATATTGTGTACAATATTATTATATATACAAAATAGCATTTAGTTCCACCTCGGTATAAGCAGGATTTACCTACGACAACAAAAATATCACTTCAGATGATCTGGTGGTAAAATAAATGCCTTTTTATAAAGCACAAAAAAATATAAAGTAGACACCTACTAAGGTTAAATGACTGGGTTTCTTAGTAAAGAATCGACACATTGTCTTTTATCATGATGATGATGCATTATGAAATATGAATGATGATATAAATATATCCTTATTAGCATACAATAAAACTAACCTACCTATTTCTAGGAACACATTTATTTTTACCGAGCAAGCGAAGAGTGTTATTATCAATTTAAAATATATTTGATATATATAAGAGCATCTCTATATTTTTTATTACGTATAACAATCAGCAAATTTAAATCTAAAAAAAGAGCTTAAGCTTTAGCTTTTTTAGTAAAGCTGAAGTACGCCAAAGATCTGTTTATAGAATATAATAGAAAAAAAAATTGGGTATAATTTAAATCGATAAAAGAACACGTTTCAGCAGTTTTCGAAATTTATGTCTGTTTATTTAAACGCCCATAAATCAAAAACGGATGATCATGATTTTTGATATGTAGTTAGTATGAGGTCTCAAAGTGCCATAGGTTACTTTTTATCCTGACAAAAAAACGAGCGTAGCCGCGGACGTCCACTAGTTCATAAATAATGCTTCTCGTAGCGGCAAAAATCGTGCGTCAAAAAATTTCAAGTTTTATTATATTTTGTGAACATACAGAACTGAAATTGAATATGAAACTTGAAGTCGGCATGTAATTTCAACCGGCTCAGGTTTGCCGAGAGAACGTATGCGTGTGTAAACGCCTCCAGGGTCCGCCTGCCCTACGGCTAGCTAAATAGAATGAGCTACATCAAAGCAAAACCTTGGAAACTTTGCAAATGAGGGACCGCTACTTCGCTTCGTACGCAACGTCTGCTATGACGTTTTTCCGTTTTGATAATTTCTTATGGTACAAAACACGTTCGCCGTAGCCGAAATCGGTTTGGAACCCATCATCATCATGCATTTCTTATGGTTCAGTGTTTCAGTTAATAGCTAAGTTAAGTTACTATAATTACCAGAACCATTGACTTATTTGTGAATTATGAGTTTTCAAAACTATTAATGTAAGTACTCACTGCTTGCCAGTAATAGGTAAGAAGACTGTTACTAAATTTATTATACAGATTAATTAGATCTTCTTCTTCTTCTTATCGAATGAGAGTGGCCAACTCTGGTGTCAAGAGTTTATCAAGCCGCCCTAAGGGCCTATGACACGGCTTAACGACTGCCGTACTATGACAAACAGAATGGAATGCCACTTTTCGGTCACCCATCCGCGTAATGAACGCGTCTGTATTTTAATTATTTCGCTCCACTTATAGCCTTGAATAACAGTTTTTTTTTAAATATTTAATTAGGTAAGTATGAACCGGAACCGTACGAGGAAGATTCCCTTTATATGTTTTTCTTGGGAATGACGATAGTATATTTTGTATCTTACATTTATATTTTCCCGTATGAGTATGATAAGCAAAACCGCACAAAAAGAAAACTGTTATTCGTAAGCTGCACGATTTTAACCACAAAACACTTTGAAGGAACAAAATGCAAGATCAATCTTATAATTATCTTTCTTAGAATCAAGAGTTCAGTGGAGTCAAGTTATGCCTAGATTTTAAACGTTGGTTTTGAATCCAGCAGTAGTTTTATTGAGTACCTACTCTTAAATGATTTGGTCATATCATATCTTGGGCTGTACGACACAGGCAAGCTTAGTGTACAGCCCAGCGTACACCTTTACCTAAATTGTATACCTTACATTAAAATGTAAGTCTCTTAATTGTAAAAAATTTAAAGGAGCAATAAACAAATTATGTTTTATTATTATGTTAATATATTTTGAATGTTAAGGATTTTTAAGTCCTATTTATAGACCCACATAATGAGTGTTAATTAATTACAATGGCGTGTCAAATATGCATACATTATGATGTCATGTGATGAGCAAAATCTTAATAAAAAAAAACGTGTCGTAAGTTTTTTGTGGAGGCATTGTATCATAGAGGACAATGCATTAATTTGATTCGTAAAATGTAATTATCATAACATTAAGTCGACATTAAGTCGGCAGATTTGCAAGAGGTGTGATTTCCAGTTTTATTATATTATATTTTCCAGAATACTTATAACTATATTTCTGGTTAATATAAGTACGCGTATGATAAATTCTAGGTTATTCCCCGTATGACGAAGCTAGTCCACATAATAATTAGTTAAGTGAAGATTATGTTAATTATGATAGGACCTAACGATTTATTAAATAGAAAAAGTACTGCAAATCATACACCAATCATGCATTTTTATAATTGTAGTAAAGAATCACTACAGTTTAATTTTAGACTTCTTTTATTGCATGAAAGTAAAGATAATAAATTATAATGAAGAGATTTAAAACTACCTATGAGTTTTCGGCATGAGTTATCGACTACAGGCAAAACCAATTTAATTAATGTGAAGTAGCTAATATTTGTAATAATAAGAAAACGTAATTACGCAAATTCCTAATTCTGTGAGAATCAACAATAATATATCAGATACAATGCTAGGTATGATCCAATTTTTATCTCATAAAAAAATCCGAAAAAATATTGTATGCGGTAAAAACTTTCCAATAAAGTCTCCTTAACTATGCCTAACTAGTTAATCAATCATACCTGTCTTCAATTGTACCATAAATTAAAGTAAGTAATTGGATAATAGCTTCACAGTATAGGCGTCCCGTGGTTTTACTATCTGCAAGTTGTTATCTATGCTATTTTATCCGTCAGTAAATATAACATTTTGACGAGGTACTTAAATTCAGTGGACGCCTGCTGCTTCGCTCGCAGTATTTCAGGATAAAGAGACATGACAGATGACACTCCTAATACCTCATACTACCTACATCCCACAAATCATGATGATCCATTCAGCCGTTTAAGAACGTGTTTTATTATCGATTTAAAGTATACCCAAACCTTTTTTTGTCTAATATCTTCTTTGTTTAGATATTTGACTCTCTTCAGCTTTATTGTATACTAGCTGTGCCAGCGACTTCGTCCGCGTGGAATAGTTATTATCATAAAAACGGTTCTAGTGAGTTAATCTTAAAAGATAGACATATACTGTTCCGGATATATGTTGTTAGATCATTTTAAGAGGAATAATTCTTTCATACACATTTTTTTGATATCTTGAACCGTTTTCGCAGCGCACGCAACGGAAGCTTTCAAAGATGAATAATTTTCCCCGTTTTTTTTACATTTTCCATTGCTTCTTCGCTCCTAGTAGTTGCAGCGTGGTGTTATATGGCCTAAAGCCTTCCTCGATAAATGGTCTCTTTAACACAAAAAAAATATCAATTCGCACCAGTAGTTCCTGAGATTAGCGCGTTCAAACAAACAAACAAACAAACTCTTCAGGTTTATAATATTAAGTATAGAAGTATAGACATTATGTATTATAGATTTTGTATACTGACGATCGATTGAATTTCAGTACAGAAGATTAGTAAAATCTGCACATCGTTACACATCGCTATTAACTTACCATTTTTTTAATTTCTAGAAATTTTCATCAACCAAGAAAAAAAGTTTTAAGAACATATTGATGAATATTCCTTATTAATTATAATTACTTGGGATTTCTGAAACTTAGTTTGTTTTAAAGAAAGCTGTTGAACTTATTATAATTTTATCAAATACAAAGGATCCTAATTTATAATTTTTGCAGCTTCATAGAAATAATATTGATGAAATTTTTTATTTTGATAGCTTTTTTTGATTATATATTTTTATTTCTACTGTATTCTTTCTCATTTCTAGGCCCTTCTTGACATTGCATGGTAATAAAATATATTATAAAGAATAGCAAATACACAGATTGAGATAATTATGACCTGATGAAAAAAAAGAAACTCAAGAAGTTAATAAACATGATAGTGACTTTATTACAATGATTTTTTTAAAATTTTACTATTTTTTTTTTAAATCATCGTTGTTTAACATCAACCATATTGCTAATTACTTGTAAAAATATTAAAGTTTGTTTGCATTATTAAAATAAAAAATAACGCAGGGCCTTATTACATAACGTGGTTTAAATATAAGTCTAGACCAAGTCCGTTTTAGTTGTTCGAAAATTGTCTGTCTACTGTCATATTTATCAAACTGTCAAAATGTTCTAATGTTGAATCAAAGTTCCAATTTGTTGTTGCCACCGTACATATGGATATTTCAATTAAAATTTCTCAGTTTGATGGCCTATCTTCCCACGTGACAGTGGCAAAATTGCGAAGTTATATCTTCGCAAAAGCCATAAAAAAAAAATTGAAGTTGACATTTTGATTACTTGCATGTGATGTCTGAACAACAAAACACCACTTTTTATTTTCAAAGCCTGGACTAATATATAAACCGCTAATTTGTAATAAGACGGAATGTACTGTGAATCCAGAGGTACAAAATAGCAATTTTATACTTACTTTTATTTAAATACAAAAAAGCAAGACCTTACTTGAAGTTATATTGTCTCTTAATTGATCATATTTTCAAGACACATATATATCATACAAGATTACGGAATCCATCTTCAAAGGCCATAATATCAAGGTGAATGACCATCATTACCCTTGATAAAAGTATATTATTCTCATAGTATGAATAATATATATTAATGTATATTCGGAAAACTTATTACCCATACGCCCCCTTAAGGTAGCGCTTCAAGTTTTGGTTAAAGTCGCGCTGAGAACCTAAAATAACTTGGCACTTTTAGGTCATGGGTCATACATTTATGAACGATGTGTGTCATTAAAAAGTTAGGATTGTAAATTAATTTATTTGTTTATTAATTTCCGTTTATTTATACAAGAAAATAAGTAGAAATTATTTATATCTACATGACCACAATACATTTAAGGTTAAACCTGTCCTTCAGCTAAGCGTCACGCGCCGAGAGATAGCGTTGTTTTACTGAGAGAGCCGAATATATTGATTTTAAAGAAACAAGATTATAATATTATCTGACTCTTTTTTTGCGAAATTGCCATGGTTACAGAATACCAAGAAATTTTTATTTTTACCATAAACAGTTCCAATTCCTAAAATTTCCAATATTTCCCGATTGATACAAAATGGGAACACGACCTTAACGCCGGAAAGACATTATTAAATGATATTTAAAAATTACAATTTTAAACCACATTGCGTTCTAAAATTGAGACCTTCAAGTAGCTTAGGACCATGACATTTTGGAAAAATAATTTAAGCAATATATTTTTGATAATGTTTTGTCAACACCTTTAATTTGGAATATGTAACTAGACATACAAGAAAAGTAGGTAATATCGCTGCTCAATTTGTACATTAAGATACCTTTAGATTAATTTCCTTTATTTTGGCATGAGAAACGAACTTAACTTATAAAAAATGTCAATCTCACAAAATATAATAATATTGAAATCGCTGTATGGCACCTTAGACACGGCATGACTTTGTCTAGATTTCATTACTTTTTACAGATAAAAAAGCATTTCCATCAAGACTTGGCTAGTTTTTTACAGAATATTTTTAGTGGGACATCACTTATATTTGTAGAAACGAATAGTACGTAGAAGGGGGCATTACCATATCTCTAATTCAGCTGAGACCAGCGGAGGTTTCTTTATCAGATGCTTCATACTTTCGATTATTGTCATCGGATGAAACGGCCCACCAAATTGAATATTTTTTGTCATGTCATGTCAATATCTCTAATAGTTAGGTTGGGCTCTTATGTTTTCTAACCACTAGGAACTCCAGATATTCGATTATCCTAGTTTTAATTAGTGTGACCATTAAACCCTAACTATGTACCACATTTCAGCTCTCTCTTGATGGCAAGTACTAGTTCTATTTGGATGATCATGAGTGATCATTGAGTGTCCTGAATGCAAAACCTAATTTTCGCTTAACTTCGGAACTAAATATCGTATAGACTTGAAATTTTAATATTCTTTTAATTACAGCTTATTGGATTAGTAAAATTTCTGCGTTCTGGTCCTTTCTCGAGGTCCTGAAAATGCGGCAAAACGGTTCCAGTAAAGGATGGTGCGGCAGTGTTTGCTTTTCGCTCGACTTAGCGGGGCACTGCCGTGCCCGATCCGTTGCTCTACCTTTACCTATATCCGATGATCAAACTGTTGCTTGGGTTGAAAAATATTTTCGTCAATCGTTATATTTATAAAATCGTTTTATATATAATAAAATATCATCAGTTATATTCTAGTGAAAAATTAACGCTTAAATGCTAATCCACAAACTATGGTCAACAAAATCACAAACAGAAAAAAAAGTAGAAATATCAAACTAATATAAAATGCAAAAGATCATCATTACGTATGAAAAATAATGAATGAAACCCACTTTGTGTGAATTTACATTCCTTTAACATTAAAATTGTAGATCAAGTTCAACTTGAGTTTGCGTTGTTATTGTATATATATTTATCTACACTAATGTTGTAACATTCTACTTATGTTTCCAATACTTGACTTATAATTACTACTGTTATAGCGCAGACAGCAAAACACTCAATTTAAGCAATTTCACATGATGGTATAATATCCACATCGATATCGTAATACCTCATTATAACATCAATAAAACGCGACCAACCTGATTGCAGGGCCAATCAGGTTGGTCGCGTTTTATTGATGCGCGCAGCTGCGCTTTCATTGGTTAGATTTTAATGGCGGCAAAATCACTGTGACAATACACCATACGCGTGAATTTAATTTAATAAATTAAAAGTTAAAAATGGCTTGTTGTTTGATTAATTGCATTAGTGAAGATAAAGTAGTGTATGCAACTGCATATAACACGGGTATTAAAACACTCGTTACTATTATGAAACTCGCTGCGCTCGATTCATAAACTCACACTCGTGTTTTAATACCCTTCATTATATGACAGTTGCATAAACTACTATTATTGTATTCTTCATTTTGTAAGTTTGTAAGTATTTGTGTTTTGTTTATGTAGATGTAGTGCGTTTGTGTTCATAGTTAGGTAGTTAGTGTAGGTATAGGTATTGTAATGTTACCGGTGTTGCCATATAATTGTGTTTGTGTCCCTTTGATGACTTTAGAGTTAAATATACATATAAATAAATTTACTGACGGACAGAATGACTTACACAACAACTTCTAGGGAGTAAAACCACGAAGCACCTTTAACGCAAAGCTTTTGTATAATTTTATTAATTATTGTATAATTTAAATTTATGGTTTAATTGAAGACATTTACTTGAAAATAATTAATTAACTTATTAATCATAGTTAAGGAGACTTCGTTTAAACATTCATTTTCAGGCTCGTTTTTATTTCGAATAATTACGTAAGCTTAAATTTGATCGTAATTTGATCGGATAATATGACTTTCATGTTTTCGTATTCTTTTTCATTTTTACCGAACTTCAATTATTGCGATTTATTAGAGAGGGATGAAATAAAAAATCCTTGGATTTATTCAAATTGTCTTGCTTGTCGTAATAGAACTGTCTTTTTGTCTTTAGTTGTCATCTCCTACAAAAAGGCCCTATGGCTCAAAATCTCGTCATTATGATTACCCTGGCCACTATCATTCGACAAAGAGAAGTCATAAAGTTTAACTGTAGTGATTCCTTACTATAATAATAATGCATTATTTTTTCAATTTCAATAATGGCATCGCTAGCTCCAATCATAATTAACTTAATCTTCCCTCAACTAATTAATTCTCTAGTAGCTTCAATACAAATAGAAAAGTCTATCACATATCAGACGCGTGCTTACTTCAAACATGGTTTTTGAGAAATATAAGAAAGCAATTTAAAAAAAAATTAGTAATGTAAATGATCAAAGTTTCGCAGATCCGATGAGTTATTTTTATATTTTTTCATTTCTAGCAACTACATTTGGACTTACTGATGTGAAAGCCTCAGATCGGATGTGAGTATTATGTATTTATATATGGGAAATGCGGCCAATAGTTTGGACACGCTTCCTGCTTATTAGTATAGTTTAAGTAGTTTTTTTATATTAGAAATTGCTTTTTTTTTCATTAATATAAAGTTTAAAATCAAATTTACACATACACTTTATTATCTTTAGGTTTAGACATATGTCACCGATTTGTATCGTGAGCGCCGCTGCGGCTACCACATTGTTCAGTATCTCGGAGTTACATTTCATAATAACTGTAAAATATCACCTGGCGATAGAATGTGGGACTTATATGTTTGTATATTTGTATCAATTCATATTGATATCGTCTATAATGACTAGCAAGAAGTATTATCGCAATTTGTTCCAAGCTTTGGAAAGTGATTTCCAGTATACTTTGGACAAAGGACAGAAATACAGGTTTGATGACATATTTTTCAAGTTAATGTTCCGAGTAAGAAAAATTCATGACTGAAACGACCTTGGAAGACCCAAGGTCATTTCAGTCAAATGAATAAAAGTAATAGGCTCTCTACCTGGAGCGCTGTTCCCAGAAAATTATAACCCAGGGGTCTTCAAATCTAGAGTAAATAGGTTTCTTCTAGGCAAGCGTGCTACATCTTAGACTATAGTGATGCTTAACATCAGTCAGGCTATAGTCAAACGTAAGCCTATTAAATGTAAAAAAAAAAAAAAAAAACGGTACCACTAGCTATAAAAGAAAATCACACTAGTTTTATTTATCAGCACCACTTTAAGAAGCAAATACTCGTATTAATGTTCTTATTTTGATATTTTGTAAGGAGCTACAATTCGATAATATTAATTATTATCAGTTAATAACTATGATGTACATTTTTGTTCAGAGAAAGATTCTTGGATAATCAGCGGCTGACTTTCCAAGCCAGTTTCATAATGACAATATTCACTTTTATGATGGGAGGCGGCATAGTGGCAGTGGCAATTCTGACCACTATATGGGGCCTGCTTACTATGAAGGAAGGCGATAAGAGACCACAGTCGTACCCTATATGGTTCTTTAACATGGACGTGCTTGCTTCTCCAACCTATGAAATTATCTTTATCGTCGCCAATACCTTCGTTCTAATAGAAACTTATTTTTACATATGTGTGTAATACATTATTTTATCATGTTTTTAATTATTTCTCTTATCGCTTCTAATAAAAATTTGAATACGTTGCTTTATTGCTGACTATTTAGTGGTTTAATTTTAAAGAGGCGATTGTTCTTTTTGTAGCTTTTATTAATGCTACAAAAATACTAACCCATCTGCACGATTAAAAATCCAAGCTTTGCTTTCACACTATGCTAGCACACCAAATGGCTTTGGTCCTTTTCCTGATGGCATTCGTTAAAGAGGTCGACTAATAAAGAGTTTGCTTGTAATCTGTTCCAGTTGTTATGCAGAGTCATATCTTATGGATACGAACAATAGCATCAAAAGCAGATTTGATAGTTTGGAATTTACAAGACATGCTGACAGATATGAGACCAGCTACCAACAATAATGAGTTTCAACATCAAAATTCAGTACTGAAGCATAGATTGAGAGAAGTAATTTTGATGCACCAATCTATGATACTTTTAACAGAAGAATACGCAGCGGTCTTTAAACGTTGTCTGTTATACGAACAGATGGTAGCATCGCCAGGCATTTGCTTGACAGCTTTTTGTTTTGTTTCGGTAGGTTTCAATACAGTTTATTAAAATGGACATTGTCTGTGTACTAAATGTGTTTTAAGCCTAGAAAAGGTTGGCGGAGAAACATTCGGCCTATTTAAAGAGAATAGAGAAGCGTAGACTTGCATTGAAATTAAAAAGGCAACGAAACCGAAAGGGATTTCGTTAGTTTTGGACGTTTCTTTCTCTTTTAAGCTGCAAGAGATTATAAATCCAAAAAGAAACAAAGGCAACTAGTATTTTTTTACTCAATATCACGAGGCAAAATCGGTTGCATCTTCATAATTTTGAATGAATAAATAGAGCATACCTACTACATTTTGGCCTAGTAGGTATCTATTAAAATGACTACAATCCGTATTACTAATAGTTTACAAAATCTTATGGAAAAAACTTAATTTTAGATGGTTTTATTAATTTCAGAGAGCTGAACAAGGAGATTATGAAATAATTTTGCTCGTATTGTGCATAGCGGTCATTGGGGTAGTGTTTATACCAAGCTTTTTATGCACACATCTACTCGAAAAGGTTTGTTATTAATCTTCTTTTTGTAAAGTGAACGAAGCTGGCTCCCAATAAACCGTTACTATAATCAATATGTGTTAAGAGGAAATTCTCAATCAGAACAGATAGAAAATAAACATTTATTTAAAAGACACAGAAAAACACAACAAAAGACAAGGGAAGAAAAGCTACTACAACAAAAATAATAATAAAAAGAGGGCACTTAGAATATCTTTAGAAAAACCTAAAGATATGTATTCTAAGTGCTCCAGCCCACTGCCAGAGGGCAGCGTGCCCAGCATACTGGCCGCAATAGTGTTACTTATAATTTGTACAAAACTTCTAGATACAGTTTTTTGCATTAGCAACAATTCTTTATACACACACTGTTTACATGGTCTAATTAACACTTCCCATAATACGGGATGCAAATTATGCTAATGTCTTTTTAAACCCAAAAAATCAAATCAACTAGATGCGTTGGTTAAAAGTAACTCATCATATTTGCCCGAAAGTAAATGATATTGTAGGTTACGATGAAACGTGTTTAACAAATAATTACAGTGTTACTCTTACTTTATACTCCAGTAGATAGTAGTTACGTTAGAAATTTTCCTTTTGTTTTCATTTAACAACGGAAAAACGTGTTGGCAAAAGGCTACAGTCATTCAGAAAAACCTCGTTCAATGAATGATTAATGAAATATGTATAAGTAACTGTTTGTTCTATTGTTATTAGTGTGCTGCTAATTAGTGTAAGTTCTCAAATATCAGACTTCTTACTTACTCTCTCATCTCACCCGAAATATTACACCAGCATAGGAAAAAACTAAACTTTCTAAAAAAAACTATGCTTCTAACTACTACTACTAAGTACAACTTTGTAGAAAAACTTAAAGATGGTCTAAATGCCCTAGCGTATGTACTACCAGAGGGCAGCGTGCTTAGTATACTTGCTAACCTTATTACCACGCTGATCGGCAATGCTGATGCGTTGAGAAAAAAAGGCCAGTATACAGGTGACGTGAAGAGAATTTACAAGTGACATTGTTGGTTTAGACTCACTCAGTAGGCGAGGCAGTGCAAGAT
The DNA here is from genome assembly GCA_964023185.1 of Macaria liturata. Classification (NCBI taxonomy): domain Eukaryota; kingdom Metazoa; phylum Arthropoda; class Insecta; order Lepidoptera; family Geometridae; genus Macaria; species Macaria liturata. The sequence continues at coordinate 7,770,557 of OZ026808.1, forward strand.
GTGCCATTCTGGAACGTCGGGCCCATCACCAGGCCCTACCTGGTCCTCCTCATACAGAGGTCCATGCGAAAACTGCCCACCGCGGCTTCAGGATTTGATGATATCTCACTACAAACATATGCTACCGTAAGTATGATACGTGAAGAAGCGCACATTCCTTGTTGTGATTATGTAAAAAAAAACTGATTAAAGATGGGTTGTCAACCCATTTGCCGTACAATTATCTGTGTCAAACAAGTCAAATATTGTATAGCCCATAGATAAGGGAAACAAAGGGAGATTGACTATATAAGAATTATCGTGAGAAACCCAGTATCCGCAATGACCGCTAGCAGCGGCTGCATGTCGTCCAAGAGTTGTCAGTGAGTGCTTGTTATGCGTAATCATCCATTGCGGCATAAGAACTACTTTATTGTTTTACGTCTTATACAAACAATGGTTCAATGACTTTGTTTTCCTAACGTCACGTCTACTGACAAGCGGTGAGCCGATGAGGTACGTTTTGCACCACATGCGTTCACACGGAGCCCGCCCACTTACCTTATCTATTTGTGCATGTTCATATTGCTCAAGGATTGCCCGTAGAATCAGCAGACTGCAGTATTATTTTGGAATACCATATTATAATTCCTAGTTCTTGCTTGTATTCGGTTGGGTGGCGCATACCGACAAGAATATGTATAATATACTGTATACGGCAGTTGTTATTCAATGAATATGTATACATACAAAGGTTTAAAAATAATCTACTGAATAATGCTTCTATTTTTCAGATGATAACGCGAGCGTACTCGTGGTTTAATATGCTGCGCCAAGCCAATTTAGATTTCACTTAAAAATATTTGTCAATATCACTAAACAACCACAATCTTGTTAATCTACCACCTTTTTATTTCAAGGAATTTTCACAACATATATCATTGAGGCACCTATTTTTTACCACTTGAATATACTACAGGAACTTTAAAGAAACCCATAAAAACATAATTGTAATTTGCAATCCTGTGTTTTTTAATAAGCCTATTTTTTATTTATTTATTTATAATGGTACACAAAACATAATGTGTTCCCAAATAAGCTAAGTATACATTCAAAACTGGTTTTGATCCAGAACAGAGCTTTTGTCTATTAACTCTCTTATTCACAAAAAAATACTGAAAATATATTTTAAAAATAGAATATTTATCTCTAATTATAAGAAAAAAATAACTCTTTAAAGCACAATCTAGCTACAATTATGTATCGTAGAGTCAGAAGTAAGATGGGTAATCAAAATCCAATCAAATATATTATGTCAAAATCTAGCCATGTTTCGATGGAGCCACTTGTTTATCTCTCAGAGGTTTAGAGGTGCAGGCACACATACTAGTATGACTATTAATATGTTCCTGAGACACAAGCATTCTTGCTTAGTTCAGAAGAACCGGATCTATTCATTGCACAAATAAAAAATGTACTTTACACATATTTACTAAAATTATATTATACTCGTACTTATGCTACTATTGTATATTTTGAAATCTTGTTTGTGTCAATAAATGATTTTATTATTATTATTATTTATCTCTAAAAAGCAATGAAATCTAGACAAGGATGTGCCAAGTCTAAGGTTTCGACTTGCCAGGCCGCTCGAAATGGCGGGGGCCACGCCGCCCCGCGCCCCTGATCACATCACATTATCGAGGTCAACACCAACCTCATATCCAGTAATACGACAAAACAGGCTGTAAATGATGATGAGGATACTTTACGTCAAGTAGATTTTTTTATCTTTATCTTTTATCTATTATTTAGCCGAGAATAATACAAAATACATGAAACAAGTTAATCGTACAAAAAATCGCATTTGCCTAATCTAAGAACCATGTTAACTAATGTTAAATTTTGATTTTAAAGGCATTCAAATTTCTTGCGCAATCTAGATATTTATTCATAGATAAAATAAATAAATAAATATTCCGGGACATTGCACACAGCGCCATCTAGCAGTGTAGGTATGATGCAGTAGGTATTTATGCTAGAGTGTGTATGGGCAATATCCGAGGACATGTCTTCCGTGGAAGGACCTGGGCGCCCACCACGATGTATCTGCCCAAGAGAAGTAACGTATTAATTCTGCGGAAGAGTCACGACCCTCAGTCCTGGGGAAATATGACTCAAAATTGAGAGAGTGTATGGGCAAAATCTTCAAAAGCGGAAGTCGTAGTGTACGTAAAACATATTATGTTGGTGGACATGGAACCGACTACCCATAAAGAAGAATAAGAAAATCAAAAAAGGGTTTAAAAGATCCTCACTTACAACAATGATTAAAGAAAAACAGAGATGAAAATAAACATGGACTACTTATAATTACTACATGGTCAATGGCTGGTATGTTGCACAAAAAAACCTTAGCGTGAACCACTAATTGCAGGAATACAGATGTGAACACATGTACGTAAATTTTTAAGGATAAACAAATAATTTGTGTTTGTACAAATAATAACGCCAAAAGATGGTTTGAGTGCTCCCGCTCACTACCAGAGGAGAGCGTGCCCAGAGCACTGGCCGCATTACTACGCTGGATGGCAATGCTGATGCGTTAAATCAGAAATAAATAAATATTAAGAAAAAAAAAAGCCCATGCCTTCTTTTAATACAGGAAACCTTTTAGACCCGACAGCTTTTCGACTCGTGGTTAGCTTGCGTTTGGGTGCGAGGAGCTGTGAGCCGCATCGCTGCCAGTGTGGTACTGATGTCGACCAGCTCGGGCACCACGGCCTCTCATGTTCGAGGAGTGCTGGTAGAATTAGCCGACACGCTAGTCTGAACAACATCATTCGCCGGGCTTTTTCCACTGCCAATGTTGCAGCTATGCTCGAACCGAGCGGCCTAGCACGTGACGATGGAAAAAGACCTGACGGTATGACTCTTGTGCTCTGGAAGTTTAGTCGGCCCCTTGTGTGGGACGCAACTTGCGTCGACACATTGGCGCCGTCTCATCTGTCTTTGACACGGTGTCGGGCTGGAACGGCGGCTATTATTGCCGAGCATCACAAGAGACGCAAATATGCTAACCTCGGCCGAGGTTACATATTTGAGCCTTTTGGAGTCGAGACTTTGGGGCCGTGGAGTCCGGGAGCCCATACTATTTTCCAAAACCTCTCGGAGCGCTTGGTTGACGCGACGCATGACCAAAATGCTGGCCTTTTTCTGGCTCAACGTATCAGCATTGCCATCCAGCGTGGTAATGCGGCCAGTATGCTGGGCACGCTGCCCTCTGGTAGTGGGCTAAAGCCTTCGATCAACAATACCAACGCTGGAGCACTTAGATTATCTTTAGGTTTTTCTAAAGATATTCTAAGCGCTCCTTTTTGTAGTAGTTAGAAGTAGTATGTTTAGTTTATCTTCCCTTGGTTTTATATTTTATTATTAGGAAAAAAAACACAAGTTTTTGAAAGATATTCACACAATATAATAAAACGATATACTTAGTAAAAATTCACTTTTGTTTTTTTATGTATTACATTATTTATATATTTAGTATTCATTTAATAATATATACTCACTTCTCTGACATACACAATGCACATAAAAAATGAAAGGAATCGAAAATTTAAATTAAATTTCTTTATCAAACGTATTTTACATCCACCTAATAATTCAGTAGCTTTAGTTATTTAATTTATAATATAAATTTATTCATTAAATACCTTTTTGCGGCAGAATTACTTCAAAGTTTCATGAAAAATAAATATTTCAATTTCATACAAGCGTTTTAATTATGTACATAAAGGTATTTGGTCATGAAAGATAGGTTCTATAATTAAAAACGTAGACTAGGCACTTGTTCAAAATAGGCAGTATATTTTAATATCTACACCCTGTATTTATTTGCTATTACTTATTTTGAGCCTTAAAATATTATTGCCAAAAAAAAGCGAGGACGCGGCCTCAAAATTCAAATTATGCAGTTTTTTAATAAATTTAAATATTTAGTTCCTGTGTCGTGCTAAATATTATGTAGATTTGTATTGGAATATAAGCGAATGTGGCTTAGCGGTACCAGTGTCTGCTTTTCATTTAGACGCACCCTGGTTCGAATCCAGCCCTACACCAATGACTTGTATTTTCTATTTTAATATTAAATTTTTCGTGAGACATTTTATCAATATGTTAACTAAAACGGTTTGTTTAAACTCGTAAACAACATACGCGAATTACACGTGAGTGAAAACTGTTTTAGGTAACATATTGTATTTTCTAGTTAAGTGTGGATTTGCACTCGCTTAACGGTGAAGGAAAACATTGTGAGGAAACCGACATGTTTGAGGACCACAATATCCGAGGACATATTGTGTCTTCCGTGGAAGGACCTGGGCGCCCACCACTATGTATCTGCCCAAGAAAACTCCCCCAATGGATTAATTCTGCGGGGAGTCACGACCCTCAGTCATGAGGAATACGACTCAAGAGAGAATTGGAATATTAGGTATTTTGATGTAGCGCTTTCAATGTTTACTTTTGAGGGAGAATGAGAAGAGTTTCCGGGTGTCTGTTAAGATGGAGATTGATAGATTGATCGTTTTCACACCACGGTATATTGGTATTTTTTCACCATACTGGTAAAGCTTTTTTCGTTAACTAATAATGAATTCAGCAGCGCCATCTCCTAGAAACAAAAGTTATTGAAATCAACTCGGTACTATAAAATCGCTCATTATAATTATTCTGATTTATTCAACAATTAAAAATCAGTTAATCGATATGCTTAAGTCTTATATCAAAATCCCAGAATCCTACAATTTAAAGTTTCACCATGATAATTGTAATGAGACTGCAAAGACGATAGAGCCATTTCACTGTTTTAGTAATTTGAGATCTATCTCCTGACAATTTCACTACAAAAATGCAAACAAGAAGTAGAATCACTATAAATAGTGTAGAAAAATAGATGTTTTTGCAATAGTTAAGTAAATCATTAAAATTTTATTTTATTGTTTTCCATGGTGACCTTATTCTCAGCCATCATTATGGTAAATAAATAAATTCCATTTTGTCTTGAGATCCATAATTTAGTTGCTTATTTATTACGGGCAACTAATAATAATTTATTTATTTAAATTTCACTTATTTTTCATAATAATGCGTCAGGTACTTCAGCACAGAAATTCTATTAAATTAAGTCAGAATGCATTAAAACATTATGTAGGTATGTAGGTAGTATGATTATTATTATAGGTACATAATAATACAGCTGAAGAGGGTCGAAAGCCTGAACATTGTAACAATATATTAAAAAAAAAAATTTCGAGATACTCAGAATTGATAATAGAACACGTTCCAACAATTTATAGAATTTATGTCTATTTATCTGTTTATATGTGTCTCTGTTTGTCTGTTTATTTATTTAAACGCTCATTACGGTGGAACATGATTCATGATTTTTGGTATGTAGGTAGCATAAGGTCCCGGAAGTGTCATAGGCTACTTTTATGCCGAAATAACGCGAGGCGTAAATAATGAAGCCGCGGGCGTCCACTAGTTAGAAATATTGTATAAAGGATTTGAATTAAGTTTAGCATATTAATCAATATATTCTATGGATTAATGTGTGACTTAATACATCCTATTACCTAGCTATATGAGCCAATAAGCAATTAATTTTTTTGTGTCTTTATGAGTTTACAAGTCACAAACAGCCAATTTTCCTTAAAACGTTTTTACGTCAATTACCGCGGTCACATGGTGAAGTCACGTGATGTTGCTAACATTGTATCTTCAATGTAAGCCATGGAACGAAAAAGAACTGATTGACGTAGGAATATTCCATGTAAAGATTATAGAAATTTACATTTGGGCAGATATTTTATTTTATGTTATTGCAATAAGCAGCGCCACATTTGTTTGCATAATTTGAAATTGAATTTTGTTGTGACGACTAACGTAATATTTGTTTAATATTATTATGTTATATTAGTTATGTGGTAATAAAGATATTATCTTTATTGCACACCAAAATAAACGAACAATATCAAAATGACAATTGTAAACATATTGGTATACAAGTGGGCGGCCTTATCACCATAAGTGATCTTTTCTAGGTAACATTACTAAGAAACCAGAGAAAGAGAACATTTTGGTATATGGCGTACAAATAAAATAATACTTAAAATAAAAGAATCAACAATATTTTTGTGAAAGAAAGTTCTTTAAACTTTTAACGTGAAATACGATTAATTTGACTCCGCGCGAGTAGTTTTATATTATCACGCTTCATAATCTTCAACTTTATTGGCTTCGGTCGTTTTGATTATTATTAAATAAATAAATTATTTGTTGGAAAATGAGCGAAAATGCGCTTGACAAAATAACTCTTCATATACTTTACGTATATAAATGTGAAAGTGTGTTTGGTGCTATATTCCGTTTTCACGCAATAATGAAGCTACGGATATTTGTGATTTTCGGTATAGTGATAGTATACGGCCCTGGGCTACTTTTATGCCATAACAACGCGAACGAAACCGCGGGCATCCACTTATATTATATAAAGGTGAAAGAAAGAAAGAAAACATTTTATGTGGCAGATTTAACAGAGAAACAAACACAAGTAAGTACATAATAAACAAATAAACATAAAATCTGCCACAACACAGCCCCAACTCAGCATAATGCTGGTTGTGACACATAGAATAGGACTTAGGTTATTATTGACCTTAACACTGCGAATATCCAATTATATATGTATCTAAAACAAAAAACACACATTGGTTGTTTGGAAGGTCCTCTTAAATATTAATTTTACTCTATTTTGACTGCTCTGTTAGCTTAGTTGGTAGTGGCTCTGCCTTCTAATCCAGGGGTGCGGGTTCGACTCCCGCATAACACAAGTAATTATGAATATTTAAATTTGTAATTATTTGTGTTGATTCTAGGCGTTTCTATGTATAATAAGTATGTATTTACAAAAGAAAAGTATATATGTAATATATCCGTTATCTAGTACCCATGATACAAGCGTAAACTTAGTATGAGACTAGATGGCGCTGTGTGATATGTCATGAAATATTTATTTTTATTTTATTATTTTGACTATTTTGAGTAATTCTTGTTAAATCGAAAACACTATACAATAAATTGTAAAACTGAAAATCGAAAATGTAAAACTGTGCACCATCTATGAAAACTGTCTATTTATAGTGCATTGGACACCAAATAGTGACAGACAGACATACAAACAGACAGGAAGGGAAACCTTTTATGTGGGATAGGTTTGCGTTTGACTACAAAATTACTGCAGCCTAGAGTGTAATACGCTTACAAATAATTCTAATTCCTTTATTCTATTTGAAGACCTGTATCTATATCTATCAATCTATCAAAGAAGATACTGTAATTACATCGCACAGTAGTAAATATAACAATATTGAGCTACATTCCTTTTTAATAAAAACTTATAAAACAAATTTTACTAATTTAAAATAAAAACTTAAGTAATTAATACCTAACTTATAAACTAAAACTTTTAATAAACTTAAAACACCTATAAAAAAAAGTATATCTGTAGGCAACGTTCCTAGCATGCTGGCGGCATTGCCACGTTGGATGGCAATGCTTATCCTTTGCGCCAAGAATGCGCCAGCATGCTGGTCACAGGTTGCCTGAACTATCTGTTCTACTAAAAATTTATATATTTTATGGGCTCCCGGTCCCCACGGCCCCAATGTTTCCACGCCAAAAGGCTCAAATATATAACCCCGACCTAGTGTGATATATTTGAGCCTTTTTCGCTGTTCAGCCAGAATAGCCGCCGCTCCAGCCTGACCCTGTGTCGCGGAGAGATGGGATGGTGCCAATGTGTCAACACATGTAGCGTCCCACACAAGGGGCCGCCCCAACCTCCAGGGCACGAGGGTCATTCCGTCAGGTCTTTTGCCATCGCTGCGTGCAAGACCCCTCGGTTCGAGCACTGCTGCAACTTTGGCGGTGGCAAAAGCCCGACGAATGATGTCATTAAGGCTGGCGTGGCGACTAAATCTTCCCGCGCTCTTTATGCACGAAAGCCCGTGGTGACCGAACTTATCGGCAGATGCACCACACTGGCAACGATGCGCTTCACAACAATGAGCACCCAGGCGTAGGCTAACAGCTAGACGGAACGTTGTCGGGTCCATCAAATTCCCCGTGTTAAAAGAGGGCAACGCGTGTAGCCATTGCCCGGATTCCCACTCTCCGACCGCAAGGATACGAGCACGATCTGCGGAACTAGTACACGTTTCTAAAAGTATATTCCGCTCTAGTTCGCAGATCGGCCGATCCCATAGCCTTTGTGAACTCATTGTTCGGGGAAGATCAGTACTGGGGCACGCTAGCTGCCAGGCGCTTCTGGCCTCATCTAAATGCGCAACAGTAATAGCAACAGATGGACTTAAAGCTGGTGCGAGGATTTGTTGGACAAGTTGGAATGTTCCATGTACGGACGCCAAAAAAGCCGGTAGTGCTACACTCGAAATTTTTCGGACTCCTAAACCGCCCAACCGTATCGGTAAAGAAGCCTGTGACCAGGTCCTGTCATCTATGTCTACGTTAAGAATAGACATTAGACAGTCCCGTATAATATTGTCTAAGCCTAAGAGAAGCTCGACGTTTTGCCACATAGGACAACAACGTAGGTAATAAATAAATTTTGGTACAAAAACACAATGTTTAATAATTGAATATGCCATATGTGCGTTAATTTTGAGTAACCAGCCAGATGATTCTCTAAAATTTTTAATTTTTTCTTCTACAAATGATTGAATCGACTCATCCAGTATTGGTGAGCCAAGCAGACGAAGAGATTTTTTTTCAAGTATAATAATACCCGGAGCCAATTTGTTGAATTTTTCAATTACCGAATCTTTATCCAAAAGTGAGTCAGACACAAATAGTTCACATTTTTTTGAATTTAAATCTAGTCCTATAAGGCGGAATTCGTCCACCAAAAATTTTAAATCTGCCAGGACAGTGTTTACATCACCAATACTCATCAATCTATGCATATAAATAAAGCTGAACAGGGTCGAAAGTCTGAACATTGAAGATATTTCAAAAAATGTTTGGATTTATGTATGTACTTCGAATTGATAGCAGACCTCGTTCCAACAATTTCTAGATGTTTTGTCTGTTGATCTATGTATGTTTCTTTAAATGCTCATCACGCAAAAACAGCTGAACGGGTCATCATGATTTTTGGTATGTATGTAGTATGAGGTCTTAGGAGTGTCATAGTCTACTTATTATCCTGAAATAATGCAAGCGAAGCCGCTGGCGTCCACTTGTAAGAAATAAGGTACCCGTTTTTACCCTTTACACATTTTTTACCCTGAAAAGGATAGTGTAGCTTTGTGGACAAATATCCGTCTCTTATTTGATCCTCACTGGGTAGTAGGTGTTACTAATGACTTGTTTATACGATATGATTATGACAAGCATATCGAATCGATCTGATCGACTGTCAACATTTTAACGCCGTTCATTGATTTGTTATGGTAATTATTATAAATAAAATTGATTTTGCAGTTTTGGCATTTGTAGAATCAAACAAAATTGTATTTTATGTTCAACTAACTCGTGCATATTTAAAATGCTAATCGTAATTTAAATTCACGACGGGCTGGTTCAGTCTTATTGATATAATGCATACCTAGGTATAATACATATTTAAATCTAACACATAAATATGTAAAAGTTTGAACAAACCTTTTTTTTTGTTGTGGAAATATTTAATTCAGTATTCAAGCTTTACAACATTAAATCCATTAGCGCATCAAGGATTTTCATCCCTCTCTTATTTCGATGAGCGTCATAATCCAAAGCGTCTAGACCCAGGAAGGTCGTGGTAGCCAGTGACTGACATTGGGCTCCACCAGACAATTAAATATAAGGAGATGCATTTAATGGAGTGCACAATTTACAACAACAATTGCACAGCCCATATCTGCTTATAGTAATACTGATTGTAGATAGAAATGAGTATTAATAAAAAGAACTGACCCAAACTTTTGGGAACATTGCTAACAGAAAGAATAACGAATAGATTACAAAAGGGGCGAATGGGAGCGTATTACTCAATTATTAGTTTTATTGTGGTTTTATTAGATACTAGACGCCTGCGGCTACGCTCTCATTATTTCAGGATAAAAATATCCTATGGCACTCCTAAGACCTCATACTACCTACCAAAAATCATGATGATCCGTTCAGCTGTTTTGCGTGATGATTGTTTAAATAAACAGACACAGATAAACAAAGAAACAGACAAAATTTCCAGGAATTGTTGGAAAGTGTTCAGCATTCAATTCTTAGTCTTTCTAATATTTTTTTATATATCTTTATTGTTCAGACTTTCGACCCTCGTCAGGTCAGCTTTATTATGTTTATGTTTAAATAGATAGATAATGAACCATCAATACTGTATACCTATACCTACAGTATATTCTAAAAAACTGCTTCATTTTTTGGAATTTATCGACCTTGACCGCATAATAAATTTATTCCAATGTCAAAAACATCGATTTTATAAAACGTGTACATATTTGATTTCTACGTAGGTACGATAAAACAGGTTTTTTGGCCGATGGTCCATCAGGTTTACACAATATCGAACGTTGACCTTAAGGTGACCCGAAATGGTGAACAACCTACTTTTGCACTGGCAACCTTCGAAAATACAACCAAAATACAAAAACATAACTAACGATTCTAGAGCCAGCGTTTACCGCAGCTTTACCTATTCAGCGAGGTAACGCGGCCAGCACATTAGGAACCCTGTCCGCGGATACCGATTTAGGCGTAGTTTATTTTTTGTATGGTTTGAGATATATTTATTTTAGACTAGTGGAAGCAAACGGCTTCGCTCGCGTTGATGGATGAAAACTAGCTTTTTGACACGCCAACGACTCTATACTATCACAATGCCGTATCATTATGATCCGTCGCTCCGTTACGGTGTGAAAGTGGACTAATCAGACCAACAAACCAACAAACACATTTTTACATTTACATATTAGTTTAAAAAAAATTCGTTAATATTATATTATTGTTATGCTCTGTTAGTGTGATTTAAATTACATTGAATATATGTAGCTATGTTAAAAACATCAATTGATAGATAGGCATTCGACAGGCTAAAATCCGGAGAAAAAGTGATTTGAAAAATTAACCGTCTTCACCTTTTTTATGCAGGAGCATAAGCAGAGCTCTAAGATTATTAATTAACCAGTGGAAACCCGCAGCTTCGCTCGCATTATTTCAGAATAAAAAGCCTATATGACACTCCTAAGACCTCAACTATCTAGGTACATACCAAAAATCATGAAGTTCCGTTCAGCCGTTTTTAAGTGATGAACGTTTACAGAAACAGACAAACAGTGACACAGATAAACAGATGTTTACAGACATTTTTTTAGAAATTGTTGGAACGTGATCTTTTGTCAATTAAAAAATATCTCCAAATAATATTTTTTTAAATATTTTCAATGTTCAGACTTTGAATCCTCTTCAGCTTTATCATACCTATATACCTATATTATGTATGGATTATCAACTCACGAAATATAACTTACTTACTTTTCACACTTGCTAAAAAAAAACAAAACGATAAGAAGACGGAAGAGGATAAAAAGATCATTAACATATGAATTAGTTCACACCACGCTCAAACCGTAAAAAAAATGACATAGCGTTTTTCATGGTTCTCACATGATATATACAAGTTATGGAAAAAATAAACTTATTATTGGTTTTAATTTGTAAAGTAGTTGGTACCACCTGTCTATTTGACATGCTGTAGTATAGAGGCTAATGTAGGTACTTTTAACTCAGTTTCTAAGTGATTTATGTAAGTGATTTAGTTAAATAAAATCCAGGAACAACGAATGTATAACGAGTTTTCACTTTGTCTATCATTCTTATTCTTATGGAATGAGTGGCCAACACTGATGCCGAGAGTTTATCAAGCCTTAAGGGTCTCTGAATAGGCTTTGACTGCCGTACTAGACAAACAGCCGGGACCTGCAGTTTAATCCGACCCACGGAGGTGCCCAAAATGGAATGCCAAAGTCTATCATTGAAAACAAAATATTTAAGTTAAAAAAAAGATAAAGATAAAGAATCTTTATTGATAATGTAAAGTTGTAACATAGGTATAAGTACTAATATCATAGAATATGCTACACAAATTACAATATCTCGTCAAATTGAATTTATAACATTTAGTTTTAATAAAATTTTAGAAGTTACAATGTCAAGTTATCATCATTATCATCATCATCAGCCCGTTATCGCCCACTGGTAAGCATAGGCCTCGCTTCTTGTACACCACTCGTCCCGGTCCTGCGCAGATTTAATCCAAACTTATGTCCTTGAAATTTTCATAAGTAGTGGATAACAAGTTAAAATATGTTCGCTTCAAGCATAACAAGTTGAATTGTAGGTTCCGGCTGTTTGTCATAGTAAGCCAGTTGTGCCATGTCCGAAACTCTTTTGGTGGTTTGAAAACTGCCATCAGAGAGCCACTAATTTACAAGGGAAAATTACCTGAATTCGTGAAAATCCCACAGATTGCAATAACTGCGTCATATTAAAGAAGTATGTCAAAATCAACGGAAATCATATTGATGGTGAAATTTGACGGTCAGTATGTTAATTTTGATCCAAGTGATGGATTTGAATGACGATACTTACAAGCAATCAGCAGCAAGCCTATTTTTGTGTTCGAATTTTATAACCATTCAAGTGATATTGTTTGGTAAAGTTGAATTATTCATACAGAGCAATGCAAAACTAAAAAATAAGACCACTTTTTACTAAGTATTTGGAGAAATTCTATTAAATTTTAAGATCCTAAGGAATTAACTTTTTTAAGCGGATTAAAAATATATAAAAGAACGAGTTTTATTCATTAACTAGTCTTGCGAAACAAATTAGCTGTTCTATATAATATTATATAAACCATTATTTTAAATTAATTTTATTAATCTTATTAATGACAATTTTAAAATGTATTTTACCCTATATTCATTGTACGGTTGTGAATATATCAAAACATCATTGATAATAAACATTTTCTTTTCATGCTAGTTCTATGCCGTTTGTAGTAGGCAAACGGTATAAAACTACCACGTTCCAGTCTTGGACCAATAATTATTTTTGATGTCTAGTTTAAAAGGCGTTAGTCATCAGAAGCTATATTAGACGCTCCAGTTATATTTTAAGTTTACACGTGTCGGCATATACTTAAAAAAACATAGATGTTTTTTATCTTCAAAAGGTACCATCAGTGTCAAGGATAAAGCCTTCATCTTGACGCATACTATATTATAAACACAGTTAATATATATTTTTTTAATACGTTTCAATCAGCTAAAATGTGTGCGCCATGCCTATCATTGTTTTATATCTAAGGGTATTTTTTGTATAACCGATGTCACTAGCTCGCAGTGCTATGGGAATTAAAACTAAACTTACCCATAAAACATAAAACCGCAAATCCGATTCTCCAATCCATTCTTGATGATTCGAATTTGATGATCTATATTTCACTGAATCAAATTATTACTATGGTGATATGTATTAAATTAGCTTCGTAAAGTTAATTTAGCAATAGAGCAAACTAAGAAATCAGTACGATTTGTTAAATTTGATATTTCTCTAAATATTTCAGTGATTCTGTCACTCAGTCTTTACTTCCGCAAAGATACGTTAACGACTCACGTGCAAACGGTTGAGTCTGCTTTTATAACTTTGCGATGCCCAACAGTAGGTATTAACGTAAGGAAAAAATACATACATTGTTATCAGCCAAGTCCTTATTAAGACACTTCATTTTTATGATACATCTGCGGTACCTATAGCAATGAGTGTTATAAAAATACATTTTTCAAAGCAATAATGTGTCCAGAAATTTTCTCTCTAAACAAATTCTGTTTATATTATAAGACTCTTAGTATATTCGACCAAGTTTCGGCAATTCTTTGAAGAAATAAGTATCAATTACTCGGTAAAAAGATCGATTGCTATGAAATTCTAAAGTTATCATCCGAAAACAAAGGTGCCAAAAATTAAACTCCCAGACGAATTGATTGATTACATACGCCTAAAGTGAGATAATTATTTTCATCACATAAACCATAGTATTATTCCCAAGTGTAATAATTCACTGTTAAAAATTGATTTAAATAATTTTTAGGGAGTTACTTTCCATTTTTGGCACATAACCTAGAAGTATATTTTACAATACTTTCATTTTAAGTCATTCGATGATCAAATTTTTAAACCAAACCGTTATAAAAAATCAATTATGCCCACGCATTGGCTGGTCTTTGACCGCTAGCGATTAAGGCCTTAACCATCAAAATAATTTGTTATGATTGTGGTTCATAAATTAACAATAATACGCTTTAACTTTAGTTTGACTAAAGAAGAACTTATAAACTTATAACTTGAAATTTTCACCTACTTCTTATGGATTTAATTGTCGAATGGAAACTGAGTTGGTCTATGGTCAATTTGTTTCTCTTTTTACAAAATTCTCTGACCAATAAAATGCTTATCATAGTCTTAGAATGAGATCTTGCATTCGATATGGTCATGATCCTGTAATAAATTGCCTGTGAGAACTCTCTCGCTGAATAGATTCTGCCAAAGTCGAACTATCCTTTGTAATGGAGAATATTAAAATATAAAAATTGGACCAAATGCGAGTAATCTATACTATTAATATTATAAAGCTAAAGAGTTTGTTTGTTTGTTTGAACGCGCTAATCTCAGGAACTAATGGTGCAAATTGAAAAATTATTGTTGTGTTGAATAGACCGTTTATCGAGGAAGGCTTTAGGCTATATAACATCACGCTGCAACTACTCGGAGCGAAGAAACAATGGAAAATGTAGAAAAAACGGGGAAAATTATTCATTTTTGAGGGCTTCCGTTGCGTGCGCTGCATAAACGGTTCAAGATATCGAATAAATAATATGTATGAAAGAATTATTCCACTTAAAATGATCTAACAAAATGTCCATAACAGTATATGTCTATCTCTTAAGATTAACTCACTACCTTTTTTATGATAATAATTATTCCACGCGGACGAAGTCGCTGGCACAGCTAGTCATATATATATATCTCGTAAACTATTGAAATGAAAGTCCTTTCTCTTCGCAAATTTACCTCAAAGGCATTTATCTAATACCGTAGACAAGTATAATATACTGAATACCTTTATCTGTCAATAGAGATAACTACACTATAGAAAAACACGTAGGTAAGTGGATGCTTCTCTAGAACAATAAGATCAAGTAGATACATTGTTACGTAGCTAATGGTTGTCAGCACATTAGCTATCAACAAAGTACTCTTGTTGTCATGGATGATATAACCTAGAGACTCCTATAAACATTATATCTATTACTTATACAATTTGTGCTATAATCTATAGCATAATATTTACACTATACAGTATATATGTACTGTAAATATCATACAAAAATCTGCTTATTTTCTTATAGTAGGGAAAACAAATCTGGAAATCTACCAGGGACTCTTTAGAATGTTTTATCATATAGAAATGCATGTCTTTAAATCCGAGTAGGAAAATAGTTTTCTTTCAGACAAATGGTTAAACATTGCTATTCAACTTTTCACTTGAATTTAAATGTATCTTGTATTTTAATGTACCTTGCGGTGTTACTTACATAAATCTGACACATAAGGTCGCTAATGCCACTTTTAGAAGCCTGTTCAAACTTTAGCAATAAATAATTATCATGGTGACCGTTGTGAAAACATTGTACCGTCTTGCAAGAGATACATACAGATAGCTCAATAAACAATGTTCACTAGGCATTTGTGTTTGAATTATTTTCCCAAAATTAGTCGTCTATTGGTTTTGATGTCGTTGATAAGCATGAACTTGAGAATGAATTATTATCACAAAGAAGTAGTAGATTAGGTGAGATTTTTTTGTATATGAATCCTTGGACAACTATTTTAAAAAGACGTTACGGTTTTCGACGTGACGAGATCTAGTGTATCTATATAGGCTCTATCTAGAGATGAGAATAGTATATATATATGTAAATGTATATTGTATACAATAGCCTGGTTTATAACTTTTACATTTAGTTTTTAATTAGTTTTAGGGTTCAAACTATAGAATAAGTTTAATATGTTACTTAAAAGTTACAAATAAATTTATAATAATATCACATTGTATACATTTTTTTTTACTTAAATAGGTTCACACTTGACCACAACCTAACTGATGGTAAGCAATATTTAACATAGTATATTATTATTTATAATACATTGTAGAGTGTCCTAATAGGAGCATGGAGTAAATTTGGGATTTCGTTGGTATCGAAAATAACATTTTCCGGTTATCGGAACCGGATTCATATTATGGGACCTGTTTTTTGTCATTAATTTCTGACATGTTCATTATACGTAGTGAACTTACTTTTTATAGTATTATTGTATGAAATTTTGTTACACACACAATATTAAGGAAAATCTTGTAATTTGAATTATGTAGATGTGCGCAGTATACACGAGTGTCCTCTGTATGTCGTTAGCATCTCTGTTGTTTTCTCTCAACAGTAATAAATTGTACTTTTCTGGTGTTTAGACTGTTATTTTTTATCTGCAATGTTGAATTTGGCATAATAAAGGATAGAGAGAAATTAATTTGAAGCCAGCGTTCATATATGTATTATTCTTTTAAATGTTTTGGTTGAATCATATTGCTAACGTTCTAATTGGTTTTATTTACGCTGTAAAGAGCTGAAATTATAAGTATATTTTAACAACCTAAATACCATGTTGTTCAAACAATATCGACCTCGCAATACAAATCCATATATAAATACTTAACTAAAAGTAAATACGGTACAACAATATATACTAATTTAAATTCAGCTCAGAAGAAAATGAAATAGAACCGAGTTCCATATCATAAAGACAACACGTATGATAAACAAAGAAAGCATTAGTTATGCTACGTTTTAACAAATCATTTATGCTTTGCAAAATTCGCTAAGATTTTAAAGTTAAAGACTTACCTGAAGCAGCCATTTTCAGGTGTTTTCAGTGTCCAGTAACTGTTTAGACTAAACGAATAGTGCCTCCGCTGGGAAACATTACAACTGCCATAATTAGGTTAGACGTATTATCTCTATCTTTAGGCCAACAAAGTTAAGAGTAGTATTACTTTGCTATCTGTTACACAATATACAACCTTATTCCAAAGCGATAAGATCAATGATAACACCGTAGTAGCAAATAACGCAGATAATGCTGATGTCAATTTTATAGCTCAGCTAATTACTAGACAAGTTTGAGGTAGGATTTTAATGAAACCCTATTTATTGGGGGAAGTAGAAAGGACTAAGATTAGACTGTAAATCTTAACTCTTAACCGAGTTAAGACTATAACTGCCGCGCGATCGCTGTGACGATCGATGTGGTGAAGGTCATATACCACCTTAGGCATGCTAGAACGAACTAAAACAAGTTATTTTCTTTTTTATGTTTAGGAAAGTTTACAGCAGAAGTTTATTAGTGATATATGTAAGCGATTTAATATACAAAAATGTAAGCCGAAGTCTGTAATTTTACGTACCTATCTTAAAAGAATTGTGTTGTGACATGAAACTTCTTATGTTCTTTAATTTATGTTGTGTCTGTCTATATGCTTCATTTTACAATAACTTTATTTTATTCTTTATTCTTTCTAATAAAATTATTTCATCATATATTGGCCGCTGTTGAATTAATGTTAACCTTAATCGCGTTTTGTTTTTGATTTAACACGAATTGAAATTTACGAAAATCTGGATCGGGAACCGACCCCATAAATTAGGAACATGGCTAATTTGAACAAAAACAACAAATAATTGAACTACAAATTTATCCAAATCAACAGTTTGATGTACATGAAGATCGAACCCATAACTTTATTTTTAGAAGAAATCGATTAAAAACCGCGCTACACAACTGCACGCGATTGGTGCAGCACTCATGCTTATTGATTGACTAAGATTAGAATCTCCCTTCATTCTTTATTAGTATCTTTTTAATCCGTTTGCATTGTTTCCTATTCCGATACCACAAAGGCAATTGTAATACTATTCTTGTAATTTCTGTTTTTAATAATAAATAAATAAATATTTCAGGACATATCACACAGCGCCATCTCGCCCCATACTAAGCTTATGCTTGTATCATGGGTACCAGGTAACGGATATAATACATAGGTATATAAGTACTTTGCTTTTGTAAATACATACTTAATATACATAGAAACGACCAGACACAACACAAGTAATTACAAATTTTAATATTCATAATTACTTGTGTTATGTGGGAATCAAACCCGCACCCCTAGATTAGAAGGCAGAGCCACTACCAACTAAGCTAACAGAGCAGTCGTCTAATAGTTTTATTGTATGTATGTACCCACCATATGAGTCTATAAGTTACTCACAATAAAAGTATTTTGATTTTATTTCGATAGTTTTCTTGCATAACTAATGTGTCGTGTTAAAGTCGTTTGCTGCTTTTATTAACAAAACAAATATTTTCTGCTAAAGAAGAATAAACATTGTTATTCTAATATTTATTTTAAATAGTCAGTTTGAAGTCCAAATTGCTCGTGGGATAGCAGAATGCAGCAATCATTCGCGATTGTTCAAGTTAGTAAACTACTGTCGCGGTTAATTATATTAGGATAAATAATTGTGAATAATAAAAATGTGGCATTTTCATCTGATCGGTTAGCTGAGACGGATAACTCGTTAAATGAGAGCTCCCGTTTTTTGACATTTGCCATTTCAAACCTTACAATCCAGTAGCGATCCTAGCGGCAAATGGGTGAGGTTTGCTTAGTTTGAGAACATTTGGACCTCACGGTACACTAGCGCCTCTAGCGATGATTTTACACGTGGTAGTTCTCATTGAACTGGTACTTACTGCATGCTACCATAGAACAACACTTAAAATAAAGCTAATCATTAGTAAACGCCAGAATTCAATAGAACCAGATTTCAACAGTAGGTATACAAATTTACTTTGCGGTATATAATGACTAACTAATACACATAAGTTTATTTCATAAGCATGACACAAAGCATACAATATTAATGACAATTAAATAAAATTATAGTTTAATATCAACGAAAAACGTACAATACAAAAGTCCATTAATAAAAAAATAAAAAAAACGTACAATACAAAGTTAACTAATTAAAAGTAAAAACTAAACTAATTAAAAACTAACTTCTAAAGTAAGATTTATAATAAACTAACTACATAATACTATTTTTTTGTTATTATCATTATAATGCCTAATATTGCAAGTAGTTTTCTATTGATAGCAATAAAAAGTTTAGAGCTTATTTCTTGCTTCACTGTGCTATTTTCAGTATAAAAGTTTGAAGTTTTCATTATTGAGTTATCAAGTTTGTTGACATATTTTCTTGTCAAACAATTTCTAGTTTTTGTAGTGGTGCCTTTCATTTCTCAATTTTATTCATATTTTGTAGTGATTGTTGTTGGATACGATTTCTAATTGTGTTATTTTATATTATGAAGGTAAGGGGAACATGTTTTTGCAAACGAATGTAAGTAAATTCAAACTAAAAGTAAGAAACGTACCTATATTGCAACTTTTATAGTGGACCACGTTGATTCATAGTTATATGTATAAAGAAAAATTAATGATAATACATAACATAATAAACTGTATAATAATCGTCTCATTACGGAGAATCGTTTGCCTAGTACGGCAGTTATTAAGCCATGTCAGAGGCCTTTAGGGCGGCTCGATAAACTCACGACACCAGAGTTGGTCACTCTCATTCGATAAGAAGATTAAGGGTGGTATCCTTCTGTAAATCATTGGGAAAGTTTTCTTAGGAAGATATCATGTCTTTTGCGATGATAATACTCTTACACAACATGCTCTCTTATTTTGTGGGTTAGAAATAATGGTCGGTTTCCTCACGATGATTTCCTTCACGTAACATCAGCCATAGAATCACTAACGTTGTAGAGAATCATACCTATTCTACTCAAATTAAAAGCTTGCGTAATGATTATATAATCTACGAAGGAGCCTTGCTAGGTTCTATCCCGGATTCCTATGAAATAATTTTACTATTGTCAAAGAATTAAATTTCACGAACTACAAATATTATCTGACACACGATATTGATGTAAAAAGAAAATTACCACAGGGCTAATGCATGAGTACTATGAAACAGAACGAATCTTTACAACAAGTAAATATTTGAAGCGATTGGCTCTTAAACCTAGTTAAAAATAAAACCCGACACAAAACCATAATTTTACAATACTAGTCCTAATTCTATATAATTAAATATTACATTCAATTTTAACAGGAGACATTTAATCCACTGATAATTGAGACATCCTCTTCCATACAAAACTAAAACACTAACGACAATGCAAATTGAAATATACTCGTATACACTTTGCTTTATTTATATTATGCATGGAAATAATATATTGTACTGGAATTATGACTGCTGATCCAATTACGAGCACAGTGAGGCGCATGTATGACAGGCTGTTGTCTTTTTCTAACTAGGGTGACAATAAATTATATAATTAGGATATATCAATTCATCTTCTTACCAAATCTGGAGCAGTCTCTTTTGGGGTCCTATTTTACCTGCATCTTGCCAGTCATGATGATCCCTAGCTCTATTGACGCGTTAAATAACAAACACCAAAAAACTTACTAACAAATTAAAATGCACTTTAGTTTGTAACTTATAATAGTATCGATTCGGTTAATTGACAGAGAGGCAATGTTATGTCGGCAAGATATTTTATTTAAAATTTTGTTTACAAAGTGACCAGCAATGTAATAAGTAATAGAAAATAAAGGCTTTTTTATTTTTATTTTATTTTATTTACCAATTGTTTCATGGCTGCGAGACCCCCGACTTGGTGTACACTCCACCTTTTATAATGATTGTCTCCTTCTTGCTATTGGATTGGTTTCATCTGTATTAAATTAGTTGATTGATTCTGCAAAGATATTCTTCTGTTGAGTTACTTAATAAATGTTTTTATACCTAGATATATTATTCCGAGCAAAGTTACACACACGCGCCGGCAGTAGATACATTACGCTTGGTATGGACCTAAATTTTCACAGTAATCATAAAAAAAAAAAAAAAACATTATTATATTTTTAGGTACATACATATTGATTAAATCCTTGTAAATCTTTACTACATTCAGAGTACCAACAAGCTTTTTGAGTGTAGTATTCTGTATCTGAAGCCAAGCACAATTTTGATATAAATTTTAATTACTCCCGATTGAATTCAATACATACTAATTTTGTAATTATTCCGAAAATATATAGGAAAATATTTAAATATTCCGGGACATAGCACACAGCGCCATCTAGCCCCACACTAAGCAAACGCTTGTGTCGTGGGTACTAAATAACGGATATAATACTTATATACTTTTCTTTTGTAAATACATACTTATTATACATACAAACGACCAGACTCAACACAAGTAATTATAATTTTTTAAAGTACATAAATACTTGGGTCATGCGGGAATCGAACCCGCGACCTCTAGATTAGAAGGCAGAGCCACTTCCAACTAAGCTAACAGGCCAGTATTCTGCAGCAACTGCACTCAGAAAAAGTGAAAACTATATTGCTCCTGTTTACGTTGGTAACTGACAACAATTTTAATTATATCAATCACAATTCAAAAGTAATGGTATTCAGATGGCCATGCATAATAATCACCAGTTTTATTCAAAGCCTTCGGCGCCCTGTCATCTAGTAACAAAGGCAAGTTATTAATTATTAATAAGTCTTAATTATTAGGTAAAAGAGTTAGTTAGTTGGCGTGGCATCTTTATTTCAGACTTCCTTTTCAGTCATTTCAAGGTTTCATATACCAATTAGGTGTAAAGACTTTTGAGTAAGAAGTAGGTTTACTAGGTAGTTTACGTTGTATTATTTTTTACAGGCCGTGAAGCCACTTTCTCGGCTGCGACCATCTCGTACCGAACATGCAAAACTAACAGTCCTGGAGCAAACTACCAGCTCTCCAGAAATAGCGGAACAAATCTCAAAGCTTCGGGAAAAAGGGCAAGGGTGTGAGAAAAAGTGCTTAGTAGAAGGAGGGTCGGCTTCTGAATCTAATTTGGTAAGAAATTTAAAGACGCGTTTGAAATCGTCGGTTTTAAAGCATAGCAATTTATAATATGTTTACATAGATACATTTTAATTTACTTTAACAATGTTCAATTTGCGTTACCAGTCTGCCAGAAAAGATGATACGCGCCACGAAGAGCCAATACGCTTAGAGAAGATACTATCACCAGGAGACCAAAATAACGAAACAAAGTTCAAGAATATGAGACCCGTAAGTCCAAGAATTGAGGACCCGAAGAAGTGTATCGGGGAATATAAAGACAATGGTCTGAGAGGCGTTTCGAAGAATGAAAGATCTGTGAAATACGCGAGGAAACCAGGGTGTAAATATCGTTTTAATACCTTATTATATTCATAACGTACATAACCTAACAATATGCAGGGTACGTAAGTACGTATCGTAGTAAACGGAACGGTTAAGTTAAGTTTTAAGTCTTTACACAATAATGCTATTTAGATAAGCACTGTGCAGGTTACTAAATTGATCTGATTTACCTAAGCGACACATTTTGTGTGCCACGTCTAAGTCAGCTTAAATATACTTATTTTGTTTAAAAATCTCTAGATTGTTGTATATTATAAATTTTTTGATATAATAATACAACAATCTAGAGATTTTTGAAGAAAATTAGTACATTCAAGCTGTAAAATATTTTGAGATGACTTAAATGAAATATCTTAGTTGATCTTAGTTATATTTTATTACTAGTGGATGCCTGCGGATTCGATCATATTATTTCAGGTTTTTTTTTGCGTTGTGAGCGTTTAAATAAACAGATACACAGATAAACAGACAAAAAATCTATAAATTGTTGGAACGTGTTCTGTTATCAATTTTAAGTATCTCAAACAACTTTTTTTTGAACTACGTGCTTCAATGTTTAGATTATCTTTCAGGCTCTTCACCCGAGTACGACACAGATAATCCAGTGAGCCGTCAGATTCGGGACATACATACTGACACCCGCAAGAGTGCCCGAAGAATCAGAGACTCCAGAGCTAGGATTCTTGAAATACAAAAGGTAAGTAATCCATACGCTTTGTCATAAGTTTTGTAAGAGGATTAGGAAGGTCAAGTCAGTCATTTATTTAAATCAATGTTGCTTTTTATTTCATCTTTACTTAAGTTTCTTTATTTCTTGCTACGAATGGGTCAGCTTATTATTTGTTTTTTCCTACTTTTTTATCTTTGATGTATGATCTTTAGTGACTTGGCACACTTTCATGACCATTGGAACACTAATCTTTTGAAGGTTTTATCAATTTAATCATCATCATTTTATTATCATTACTATTTATTAGTATACTCAGACTTAACCATAAAGATTATAGTAGTATACATTGGTAGTTAATGATTTAACTGTTAGGAAATTATATTAGAATTAGATGACCTATTGGATCCCTTCCTTGATTATCCTGTGTTTTTGATAAATAAATAAATAAATATTCCGGGACATTGCACACATCGCCATCTAGCCCCACACTAAGCAAACGCTTGTGTCGTGGGTACTAGATAACGGATATAATACTCATACACTTTTCTTATGTAAATACATATTTATTATATGTACATACAAACGACCAGACTGGACACAAGTTTTTTTTTTAAACTACGTAAATATTTATGTCTTGCGGGAATCGAACCCGATAATGAAGCTCTTACATCGGATATGAAAGAAAGTCAAAATATTCCTTTTTTTTGTTATAGAAGACAGCACTAACAGACTCTGATGTGAAAGAACTAGGAGAGAGAAGTGACTTGCTTCTCCGAGAGATGGAGCGATTTGACAAACTCACAAGAAACATGCAAAAACTAGTCAGTGCTGAAATGATATCTTACATGAAGAAGCCCAAACCGGAAGAACAGATACAATTCCAGTACCTACCTGGATCGACCTACGGAAAATTTGGTAAAAGCTCTATTATTATACATGTGTTATTTTACTTGAAACCAGAATTGGCCAAGAGAGTGCTCTTACTAACTAATTTATGTTACTAAAATTTGATACCCAATTGGTATAATACCATTTTCACATTAAAGAAATCGGTCACCCCATGACAATTTGTTGTGGTCCACAAAGTCACTTGTACTGGTGTCGCTTTAAGAAATGGTGATGAACATATCATAATATCACGTGCTACTTCATTACTACTACTATTAGGATAATGTTTTTTTATGATAATTATTGTAACTGATATACGATATATATTATGTGTAACTTTGTATTTGTATTGTTCAGGCTCACCAGTCCACCACGAGATGAAGATGAATCACCCTACAGTGCTGTTGAGTGCCGGGAACCACCCTCCAGAGCTTATCATCGCGGACCAGCCTTCCAAGAGTAAATCTGTACGTCATGCGCCGTCATGCTACAGACAGAGATAGATATATTTTTGTCACTTCCCCAAAAACCCTTTTGAAATTCGACCAGAAAAAGCCTACGTACCAATAGAAATATTGTAATACTTTACCGAATTAATTTGCAAAATACAGCAACTTACCCATACTGTAAGTTACTTCGTAATTACTCATAGCAAATTCTTGCGGTAGCCTATTGCAGTTTTATCAGGCGCTATTTTTAAACAGAAAGTTGTTTTTTCGAACAAAAATTAGTACCTACTTATTCTGTAAAATTACTAGGAAATTTAATAAAAATCTTACATCTGTATACCAACGATGAAAAACTTAAAATAAAGGGTGCTGTTACGTTAACTGTTACTTGCGATCAGGAATCTTTGTTGTGTTGTATTCAAAAACAAATAAAAAAGTGTGTAACTTAATGGGTTTTGAAAATTTAGTTCAGCAATTGCCTCTTATTGTCGTTATTTTGATAACAAGATGCTATCATAACTGGCTAAGTATTAATTCCGACAAAAAAAGGAATTATTTTGTAGCCATAAATAAAAACGAGTTATACAAAATCAATTGAAAATTGATTCTAGATGAGATAAAAAAGCAAAAAAAACTTAAAAGAAAAGTTAAACATGAGTTTTCTACTAAAGAAAACGAAAAGAAAATGACTTCAAAACGTTAAATCTATGAATTAAACGCCTGAATGAAATATTACCATACCATGGCAGAATCCTAATAGCAAGAATCAGTTATCGTAAAAGGTTTTGAATAAAACCACATAAACGAGTTTTCTTTTGTAGGAGATCGACCTGACGCGCAAGTTGAGTGAAAGTTACGATATGCAAGAGAAATTGGTCGCAGACAATGCTGATCTGGAGGTGAAGAGGTGATAATTTTTTTCTTTGCTAATTCACTTAAAATAACAAGTTTAACAGTTGAATCATAACAGGCTAGCTATAATGTACTTTAAATCGATAACAGAACACGTGAATTTTCATGCATATGTGCAGTCTTTGTATTCCTCACACAAAAAAAAGTAGTAAAGTTGTCTGTTTATTTGGTTACGCATCACACAAAAACAGCTTTTTTAAAGGTTTTTGATACGAAGATAGTATGAAGTCCTGGGACTGACACTCGCTACTTCTTATTCCGAAATAATGCGAGCAAAATACGGATCTCCCTTAGTGACCAAATTATAATATTAATGTGTACCTTTGTAGGTTTGGAGGTATGTTGAAATTGGATACAAATTGATGATAATGGCTATATTTTTGTTTTCACGTATATTATGTACTTACTAGCTGGTGCCTGCGACTTCGTCCGCGTGGTTACCATAAAAACGGTTCTAGTGAGTTAATCTTAAAAGATAGATATATACTGTTGCAGACATTTTGTTAGATCATTTCAAGAGGAATAATTCTTTCACACATATTTTTTTTTTAATCTTAAACCGTTTTCGCAGCGCACGCAACGGAAGCCCTCAAAGATGAATAATTTTTGCCGTTTTTTTCACATTTTCCATTGTTTCTACGCTCCTATTAGTTGCAGCGTGATGTTATATAGCCTAAAGCCTTCCTCGATAAATGGTCTATTCAACACAAAAAGAATTTTTCAATTCGCATCAGTAGTTCCTGAGATTAGCGCATTCAAACAAACAAACAAACTCTTCAGCTTTATAATATTAGTATAGATTACCTAGCTACAGTGGAAAATCCTTGAAAAGATTGTTATTTTAGCTAAGACTGTTTGTTTTTACGAAATACGAGCACTTATTATTATTTCTAGGAATCGTTTTTAATTATTATGTTATTAAGATCTCATTAGTTCACATTGTAATGATATCAAACCTGCACGAATTTGTTTTTTTTTGTCATTCTGACATTTCGAATTTGAAAAATGAACGCCAAATCGACAAGGCTCGTTTTCGACATCTGTCAAATCACACCACATCCAAACCCATCTCAAAACAGATCCAAAATTATGGTTATTTCAAAATAACTTGTGATTCCTCAAAAATGGATACATACAGGTACGTGGTTTCAGATATATACTGTATAAGGAGTTGATGACGAAAGACCAGAACTTGGAGACTTGTCGCGCGCAAGTGAAACGTCTTCAGGGCGAGCTGAAGATGATGAATAAAGAGAACAGCATCCTGCAGGAGAAACTGAGCAAAAACAACCCACAGGTCTTATTATACTTTTTGTAACCAAAACGGGTTTGCACTTTATTTATTTATTCACTACATAAGCACAAGCCTTACAAACTAAGTCCAGTTCGCCTGCCGCTTGATACCATACATAACACATGGCGGATGCCACGTTAAATTGTAGGTCCCGGCTGTTTGTCTAGTACGGCAGTCGTTAAGCTTTGTCAGAGGCCCTTAGGGCGGTTTGAAAACTCTCGACACTAGAGTTGGCCACTCTCATTCGATAAGAAGAAGAAGACTTGTGACCATACATAGCACATCTCGGATGCCACGTTAAATTGTAGGTCCCGACTGTTTGTCTTAGTACGGCCGCCATTTCGCCATGGCAGTGGTTTGAAAACTCGCGACACCAGAGTTGGCCACTCTCATTAGATAAGAAGAAGAAAACTTGACCATATTTTTCCTTATGGTAAGAAATAAGCTAAAGCTATGGCCTAAGATGGAGCGTGCTTACACGATAAAATCGATTTTATATTCATATGACTTTAAGATAAGACAATATCATATAAATATCATCCCACTAAACCATTCTATGTACTGCTATTATAACTAGGCGAGAGTTTTATCGTCCATGTGTATAATTTTATTGTATTTTTGCACGCTCAACCAGCTGGACTGAGTTGTATAAAGTTTTTATTCATTACCTACACATACTTATTTCGGTCAAAAAAGCTACTTATGAGTTATGTTCTAATCTATCAATCAAACTACAAGCAAACCAATTCAATCGTTTAATTGGTATGGAGGTAGATTAGACGTTGGATTGACACATAGGTAATTTGTAGTAGGTACCACGACCCTAGGAAGTCAATAGTCGTACTCCTTAATACTCAGCATTGTAAATCCTCGTAGAATGGCGGGTGCCTAAAACCTTCTACAGATGACTAGTACGTCCTCAACTTTTTTGATCCACAAAGTGTTACTTCTGTGTAACTCTCACCCACACAAACAAATTCAGTTTTTTGACTATCACTCAGTTTTTGTGTGAAATACTCGGAATCTAAATAAGTTTTAGATTCATGACAGTCCAGATTATTCGTCTTGGATTTAAAAAAAAATATAGTGACTCTTAGTGTTATGGATTTTATGCAAAGGCTGGTATATACGAGTACTCTACCTAACTCATTAGCATCGTAAGTGGTCACCATTTTTAAAGCATTTAAATCTTACAGGGCGATGCAACTTCGTTGAAACATGATAAAGATACCACACGCATAGAACATTCGGATTCAAACTGCAAACAGGTAATCACAGAGTTAGTACTGAATGAAAACCTCTCGTTTCGAGAGATTTTAATAAGTTCTAAAGGTTTCTTACACTGTGATATTTTGTATTAAAACGTCCTCACAATTTAACGTCGGAAGCGGCAAGATGAAGTAAGTTAATATGGGCTAGCCAACTTTTCCAAAAGCTGATTAATAATGGTCTAACAACCATCGTATTTTGACAAACATCTAACAATGATGTTTTTATCTAGTACGGGTTTGCACTTGACCATAGTTTGCCTGATGGTAAGCAAAGGTTATAATACCCTAAGATGGAGCATGCTTACCCGATAAGAACCGATTCACTCTCGCTTTAATGATCGCAGGATTATAGTGAGTGGGGAATGGGAAGCGTACAATACGACAGTTGTTTTTGCAGTTTCTAATTGTTGATCGAGATTATTACAATCAACATACACCCCGAGTCATATTAAATGCAAGTTCAGTTTTAATGCCACGAAATTCCTTAAACAGAATAGTTTTATAAATCCAAAGAGTAGCTGAAAATTAATTACACCTGTCCGACTCGTGGTCTTTGTAAACAATAAAAGGACCGTTCCAGAGAGCAATTTCTACTTATTTAATTTCCTAGAATATGGTTTATAAAGTTTATCAACCAGCGGAACCGTGTTATATGATAGAAAAGTTCTCAAAAGCTAGCTGTCGAGGCCGTGAGGAGTCCTAGGAAGCTACTTTAGTAAAATGAAATGGTTTTAGTAACCATGATTGTTATAATATTATGTCTAGTAGATTTTAAAATTATGCAGGTAAAAGTGTATATGGGTTGTTATGTTAATGACTTGCATTTTAAGAGCCCTCGACTAAGCGAAATTTTATTTTAAATATGATGAATATGAACAAAGTTTTAATTGGTCTATAATTTAGTAAAGCTGGCAGTTTTTATGCGTATAAAAGCGATATAAATTATTTTATTATTTTAAAATTAATAGGTAATATACAATTAAGATAACTATATTGTAACGTACCTTTAATTATATACATTCTCATCGTAATATTTAGTACCTACCTTATACAAGACTTAATATTATATAAGCCTCACAATTGGGAGAAGACACTGGCCTTGTAACACAGTCTCACGACTAGCACAAGGCCAGAAGTTTCACGAAATTTATTGTTACCTGTTTTATTATGTCAATAAATATTTTTGTATTTTTTTGTATTTTGTAATAAATTATGTTGGGAAGCTAGTGAAACATTTAATGTGACACCAATAATTACGTGTAAATAGGAAATAATATAGAATAGAATTAATAGTAATGGTATATATTTAGTTAGGAGGAAACATCTCGGCAAGAACAACGCAAGTCAGGGAGTATTAGCGCAAAAGAGAGGAGGCCTATTACCCTGCAGTGGGTCTCATTAGGCTGATGATGATGATGATGATAAGGAAATAATATGTAAAAAAATTAAATTTGCCTTGCAGTACGGATGGGGTATGTAACGCAATTAGTTCAAGCAAAATTGAATTTTATAGTAGGCCTCCCGTTTACTAAAGGAATTAAAGTTAGAACAATTTCCCCCAGGTTTTCCTTTGTTTCTTACAGGATACAAACCACTTTGACGCCGCAACCGCCAAGAATCTTGTAGAGAAGCTAGCAAACTACAAAAGTTCTAAATCGGAAATAGTACGTATTTTTCCATTATTCAATTCTACAATAAAGTCGGTAACTGTTAATTATTTCCTAGCATTTTACTTTACTATGCTTTGGGTTTGTTTAGGATATTATCTATATATAAGGCTATCTTTGACTGACCTGTTAGCTTAGTTGGTAGTAGCTCTGCCTTCTAATCTAGGGGTTGCGGGTTCGATTCCCGCGTGACAAGTATTTATGCGTTTTAAAAATGTATAATTACTTGTGTTGAGTCTGGTCGTTTGTGTGTATAATAAGTATGTATTTACAAAAGAAAAGTATATAAGTATTATATCCGTTATCTAGTAACCACGACACAAGCTTTTGCTTAGTGTGGGGCTAGATGGCGCTGTGTGCAATGTCCCGGAATATTTATTTATTTGTTTATCTTTAATCTTATTTTTTAATAGAACAACATTTCATTTATTTGGAACTTCACCGAACAGATATTTAATTTTAGTGGTGCTTAACGACAGGCAGGCTGTAGCAAAACGTAAGCTTATTTCTTGTTTAAAAAAAACGGTTACTAGATATTTATAAAGTCGTTTTTGGGTTACACCTATGTACGAGTACATAACATTCTAATAACAGGTTAGCTGTCCGATGAGGCACATGTGCTTCATGGGTGATTGCACTGGTACGTCCATGAGGCATATGTGCCTCATGGCCAATGATGTAGATAATGCAATCGATCTATCGTTTTTTTTTTTAATAATTATATTATTTGTAGCATTAGTAAATTATACTACAACCAAATTCTACCAATCAATTTATTATTGAACTTGAACAAAAAATAAATTTCACTTAAAAATTAACATTAACCTTATTCAAACACAAAATTATTCTTTCACCGATGTTACTATTATTGTGAGACCCTTTGAACAAGGGTTGCCAACAAAAATTAGGAAACTAGCCTATTATCATCAAAACCGAAATGGCTATTGTAGACCTGCGATTATATTCCCTCATGAATGTTTTTCTTTAAAACATAGCATACAATATGAAATGTTACATATTGTACACTCAGTTGATACCATTTTAGCCTTTTTTCCAGCATCTTTGGATGATAAATTTTCATTGCGTTTCTTTGCGTAACATCCACTGCAACGTTTTCTTTTTATTTTATTATTACGCTGTCGTGGCATAGTAGTCAAAAAATGACTTGTGGACGGATTTGCTGTTTTCATTATAATCCATTTCATATAGCAAGGCACCTGTGACACATATAAAACGTCACTTGTCAATATCATTTTGACAATTGTAATGATGTACTGCAGTAATTCGAATTAGAAATTTACCGATTATCGATTGTAGTTACTTTTGGATATTTTCATCTGCCTATCCTAAAAATGTTATGTGAATTACCGACAATCACAAAAAAATATTCGTCGAACCCACAATAAATTCCTACAGATAAATTAAGGAAGGGACAAATTGAGAAGAAGAAAAGAATACAATTATGATAAAAAATATTTATTTTAAAAAGCTGCCTCGGTAACAGCATTTCATCATCGGTGCTTTCGTCATCGCTTGATGAAGATTGTAAATTTATAATTAAATTATTTCTTATAATATTGCTAGTATTGCCAGTATAATATATATGAAGCCAAAATATATGTTAAATTATTCAAATGAAATTATGATACACAAAAATTTTATGTTTTCCGCTATATTTTTTATGATACAAAACTCATAAATACCTTCCTTAAACTATTTTAATATAAAAAATCGCATAAAATCATTGTGCTTGAAGTACATAAATCATTATCTCTGATAGATCAAAATGATAAATACTTGTATTTGCGATATTTTTTTTGATGTCAAAAATAATCGATTACTAAGTCCCAACCCTACGAAAATGACGTCACAATTAGCAGTAGTACGTAATTTTGCTGTGCGATGAAATTTAATATTTTATTTTTTTGTAACATTGAATGCGAGTACGTACGTGCGCGAAAAATACCCTGTATTTGATGTCTTATAATTTTTACTGTTTATATTAATAGTTTTTTTTGTTAACTTACATAATGTTTTCACTAATAAATAGAAATATTTCAATATGAGCATGACGTCACAATAACTTATGTACATGTTCTTTTACGTTCTACTGACCTGTCACAGGTGACTTGCTATATGAAATGGACTATAGTGATGACGATGACGTAGATATTTGCAATAATTCTTTGACAATTTGTTAAATAATTAATTTCTTATCATACTCATCTAACATTAGCAATTCAAAAAAATTCAAAATTATTTAATTTTCATAAAAATGCATACATACAATAATATCTCTAAAGCACCGTACTAGACGCCGGTGCGTCTGTGACACGGTGATTAGCGCCTTCCGGGGTCTTATTTTTGGAAAGTATACATTTTATACATTTTAAATATTTACTCTTACACAATAGAATTTAGAATTTAATTAATTTAATTATATTACATTAAATTAAATATAGTAAAATTACAAAAATCAGAAAAGGTCAAATTGTTAAGTATTTAGTCAATTAATTAGTAAATTATCGATATAATTAATTTCAATCACTAGGACACATAAAGTATCATAAAATACTTGAAGAGAATGACGTAACTTAATACGAAACTTCATGAGCGTTAGCTGTCATTATTTACTACAAGGACGTGTACAAAGAAGATCGAAACTTGCTTCGGGACAGCTAACCTGTTAATAATAGTCACAAAAATCATATAGGCACATAGATAGGTTGCGATCAAAGGCTGACTTGTGGCTCACAAAAAATATTTTAAAAGCTTCCCAGTATCGATGTACTACCTAGGTAATGCAGTTATGGGCAACCATGCACTCGGTTTTTGGACATAAAATGTCCTTATGCTTTTTAGGCCAAAAGTTTCTGCACTAATCTAACTGAGAAAAAACTAACATTTTACCAATTCACGAGGTCTGCACAATATCGAAGCAGCTGGCATGCAAAAAGAGGCTTATACCTAACTTTAGGATAAGGAAGGTTTTAGATGATGATAATATGATGATATAAGCGAGTGTGGCTCGGCGGTTACAGTGTCTGCTTTTCATCCAGACGAATCCTGGTTCGAATCCAACCCTATACTAATGACTTGTATTTTCAAGTTATGTGTGGAATTGCGTATTTTCAAGTTATGTGTGGAATTGCACTCGCTCAGCGGTGAAGGAAAACATCGTGAGGAAACCGACATGTTTGAGGACCACAATATCCGAGGTCATGTGTCTTCCGTGAAAGGACCTGGGCGCCCACCGGGACGAATTTGCCCAAGGGAACTCCCCTAACTAATTAATTCTGCGGGGGAGTCACGACCCTCAGTCATGAGGAAATACGACTCAATAGAGAGAGAGAGAGATGATGATAAAGAAACTACCTTTATTTCAGGAAAAGCAACTAACTGACCTCGAAGAACAAGTACGTCACATTCGAGTCGAGATGTCTAGGAAACCAGAGGATTTCGACAAGAGTTCGTGCCGCGGAGGCAATGCTGGCGGGCCTAACACCTGCTTCTCCCAACCGGTAATGTAGACTTTGCTGTTAATAAAATTTATGTACGAATGTATGAAATGACAGAAGATTTATTTCAGTTGACACATTTACATAATTATTTACTATGTTTCACATGATTTTAATAACAAAAATATACAATTTTTTTTTAGTAAAATTAGACATTGTATCTTGTAAAATTTTATTAAAGCTAAATGTAGTAAATTTAATTTGACGAGATATTGTAATTTGTGTAGCGTATTCTATGATATTAGTACTTATAGGTATATATTGTATGTGGCAACTTTACAGTATCAATAAAGATTCTTTATCTTTACGTACATACTACGTATGTACTTATTGATGCTAAAAAAACGCTTACTTAACGCGTAAATATTTGGAGGAACAAGTAGAAGATTGAACAATATGCCATAAAGGGCGCCTAATATACTTAAATTTTACACTTCAAAGCGATTGAGAGTGATTTACGTATTGAAAAAATGATAATTATGCACCTAATCACATAGCCTGAGATTTATTAAACTATAAGACATGACTTGGCATTAACAATAATATAATTATTACCAATATTTATTAATCAATACCAATTAAGGCTGGGATATACTCGTCTATAGCGAACACTGTCACTCTGGGTAGAAAAGAACGAGAAACACTATGGCGCCGAAATCGCTAAAATCTACCACTTTCGTTGGAAATTAATTAATTAATTAGAAATATAATATTGAATCGAAATTTTACTCCAGCAGTGTTGAGTCATAGTTTATTTTACATCACTCAAATTAATTTTAGAAATATGCGTTTGAAATTGTTTAACAAACTAAGTGTGTTAAGGCCAGCTAAAATTCAAAAAAAGACCTAACTTTGTGTTTTTTTTCTATCGAGGAAATTAATAGTCAACGTGTTTCGGAAACAGTAGTGTAATTAAATATTATATGATCAAGATTAAAAACAAAAAAAAAATGTTCTTTTAACGTAAAGACTTTTGGCTAAAAAATTTTTTATAGTACCCCGTTTTCTGAACTCATAGGTCCTTAATTATTTATTATTGTTCTTTCTGTATTCTGGGTTATTATATTAAAACATGACGCAAAACTCCTTCACTTAAAAGATGATTGCCATTCTACAGAAATGTTACCTACTTACCTCTACCTCTATTTAGACTGCTCCGTTAGCTTAGTTGGCAGTGGCTTTGCTTTCTAATCTAGGGGTGCGGTTTCAATTCTCGCATAACACAGGTAATTATGAATATTAAAATTTGTAATTACATACATGTGTTGAGTCTGGTCGTTTCTATGTATAATAAGTATGTATTTACAAAATCTAATCATATATTATGTATTATTTCCGTTATCTAGTACCCATGATACAAGTACAAGCGTAATAGCTTAGTGTGGGGCTAGATGGTGATGTGTGATATGTCCTGAGATATTCATTTATTTTATTTTCCAGGGAGGTGGCCCTGCTGCTCCACCGATGTCAAGAGCGGTTAGTAACTAATTCTTAATTGTTAGTATTTCTTACTAGTACTATAAACCTAGTGTAATTTATAAAAAAAACTGCTAAAGGTCAGTTTTGGTTTACACCAATTTTTTTTTATCAAGGACTGTGCTGAATGTAGTAAAATAAACTGAGGCCAGAATACTGAAATTAGGTTTCTTATTCATAAATAAAAGACAATGTTCAGACTTTCGACCCTCTTCAGCTCATATGTTTAGATAAGCTGAAACTGATTAGCCATTGTAATACATTGATAAAATTTCTAACAATGAAAGGCGTCGTATTATCTTCTTTTTCACCGATGTCTAACCTTAGGTGTTACTTTCTTAGAAAAGATGACGTGTTCGTGTTCACACGACACTGTGGCTCATTCTTAGCTTGTCAGTATGTAACATTATACATAATAGACTCCTCGTAATGGCAAAAACTTTTTTTCCGTCAAATAGGTTCGTGTAGGACCGCATTCGATGTTAAGCTTTACTGGTAGCCTACGATACATGTTTAACCAGAAGGTACCCATTACTTTCAAGAGATAAATATAATCTGCAATATAGATGAAGACTCCTTATTTTGTCAAACAGATTTATACATTGAATATTTATTATTTCCGAACTATCATGGGTACTTGACTGGCCTGATAGCTTAGTTGGTAGTGGCTCTGCCTTCTAATCTAGAGGTCGCGGGTTCGGTTCCCGCATGACACAAGTATTTATGTACTTTAAAAATGTATAATTACTTGTGTTGAGTCTGGTCGCTTGTATGTATAATAAGTATGTATTTACAAAAGAAAAGTATATAAGTATTATATCCGTTATCTAGTACCCACGACACAAGCGTTTGCTTAGTATGGGGCTAGATGGCGCTGTGTGATATGTCCTGAAATATTTATTTATTTAATTATATCCTAGAATTCATAAAAAAATCGACGTGATAAGTCACTTACTGCTACTTGGTAGCCTTGCTTGCAGCATGAGATATTTGGATTGCAACCAGTAATATGTATGTTTTCAAACGTATACACATAAACGAAGGCGCGATCAAGATGAGAAAAGGAAAATCTCAAAACTAAACCACCTTCGAACATTACCTATAACTATGTAAATGGCATCCTCACATGTAGCAACTGTTCTAGAACATTCACCGCTAAAATAGGGTATATTAGTCATGTGAGGACGCATCAGTGACTTACCCGTAGGAAATACGTTCGCCGTAGCCGAAATCGGCTTGGAATGCATCATCATCATCATGTATATTTGTGCTTCCACTTGTGATCGAAATTATAATCCTCGTGGATTCACCAGGAATGGAGTTACTCGTACCATTTCTTAGCCCACGCACTTCATCAAATTTAAATGGTTCGTGTATAATAAAAATAGGTTTTTTTACATGAGATAAGCTCACGCTTGACTGCAACTTGCTTGATGTTAAGCAAGTATAATCTACGATCTAGCGCGTTTGTCTAGAAGAAACCTGTTTACACTCGACTTGAAGGTGCAAATGCCATGTCCAAAATTTCCATTTATAGTTATTGTCAATATGCTCAAGAAAATGTAACAAATTAGCCCTATCGCCCTATTTAGGGGTCTGTATGTAATTTTGTCTACGGTAAAAAGTAACAAGGTGAAAATGAGGTGGCAAAAGTATAAAGTAACACAGGGTAACAAAGGCGCTGTCCCTGGTGTCAGGGCTATTGTGTAGCATAATGTGTGGACATCTGAGCCGAGTGGCGCCACCTCTGTGTTTACGGGCACTTTAAGAATGACCTTTTTGTCCAGTTTCTTTTCAACGAAATGTCAATCTGATTTTTTCTTGCTAGGGTTGAAAATGATCTAGCTATGAGTCATATAATGCGCTGAGTTAGTTAGCCTGGAGATTAGCCAATGTGTAAGAGATATATGTGTTTGTCTAAATTAAATAAAAAAGGGCTGCTACCAGGTTCTTGGGTGTATA
The DNA here is from genome assembly GCA_964023185.1 of Macaria liturata. Lineage (NCBI taxonomy): Eukaryota > Metazoa > Arthropoda > Insecta > Lepidoptera > Geometridae > Macaria > Macaria liturata. The sequence goes on from OZ026808.1 coordinate 7,807,227, forward strand.
ATAAAAATAAGCGTTAATGAGTGCTTCTGATATGAGCAAAATTAAGCACTTTTGATATTTTTTAAGAAAACAGTTTAGGTATGAACTATTTATTCTACAACAGACGAAACAATAATTATTCCATTTTAGTGTGTTCAGGATATTTGATTTTGGTTTAAAACAAAACTTATGTTATTTGGCTATGTACTATACTCCAGGAAAAAATGCGTTTAGGCCAAAGAGGACAGATTGAATCCATTTACTACGGAAATTACTAAAACTACATTTATTACGGAAATCCATTGCGGATGACAACTTTGGTATGATTTCTAGTGTTGTTCCGTTGCACCTTTTTTATTATTAGGGTGGAGGAATATACCAAAAATGAGCAGTGAAACAACCACAGATAACAGAAACAAAGGGAGATTTGGTAAGTGGCCTCGTGCAAACGCGTGCGGTGCAAAACGCACCTCATCGGCTCACCGCTTGTCAGTCGACGTGACGTTAGGAAAACAAAGTTATTGAACCATTGCTTGGTTTGTATAAAAATTATAACAATAAAGTAGCTTTTATGCCGCAATGGATGATTACGCATAACAAGCACTCACTGACAACGCACGCTAACTCTTGATCGAAATACAGCCGCTGCTAGCGGTCCTTGCGGACGCTGGGTTTCAGAGAAAAAATCTTAGAAGGTCAATCTCTCTTTGTTTCTGTTATCTGTGGAAAAGTGAAAATGTCTAGTTATGTATAATTTGTATTTTATTTCTCATATTAATATCTTTTTTCAGTGCGGTGTTTGTCCACCGTGTCCAGCGCCTTGTAATCCAAATGCACCCCCGGTGAGTCATATGATAATAAATGTAATAAATATTAAATGGGTTTTACATTGACCACACCACAACTTGGGACGTATTCTTTACTAGACAGAAAGTAGCCTATGACACTCTTAAGACCTCATACTACCTATGTAGGTAGTATGAGGTCTTAAGAGTGTCAACGCTCATCACACAAAAGCAGCTGAACGGAAAATCATGATTTTCCGCCGCATTTGCGTGATGAGCGTTTAAATAAACAGAGTTACAGACAAACAAACACAAATTATAAAAAAAACGTCCGAAACGTGTTTTCCTATCGATTTGAAATATACCATAACATTTCTTTTTCTAATATCATCTATGTACAGATTTTCAACCTTCTTCAACTTTATTATATAAATCTTTACCGAAACCGGGAGATTCTCCGCAAATTTTTCTTACGATGATACTTCTTTGATTCCACTCCTCTCTCGCGTCGCATTCCTCATTACTGAGAGACGTGACTCCTCCCCAGAACCGATTCGTTGGGGAAGTTTTCTTGAATAAGTACACCGTGATCCTTCCGCAGATGGTGCAAGTTCTTGGATCTTGGGGTCCTCATGCATATTTTCACGATGTATTCTTTCCTTTCACTGATCATTCTTTCTTGAGTCGTACTTCCTCATGGCTGAGGGTCGTGACTCCCCCGCAGAATTAATTCGTTAGGGGAGTTCTCTTAGGCAGATACATCGTGGTGGGCGCCCAGGTCCTTCCACGGAAGACACCATGTCCTCGAATATTGTGGTCCTCAAACATGTCGGTTTCCTCGCGATGTTTTCCTTCACCGTTAAGCGAGTGCAAATCCACACTTGATTTGAAAATACAAATAATTGGTGTAGGGCAGGATTCGAACCAGGGTGCGTCTGGATGAAAAACAGACACTGGAACCGCTGAGCCACACTTGCTATATCGCTATATACTCGATCCATTAACAATTAGCAATAATTTAATATTTTTAATACGAATATGTGTAACGGTAATATATGTATATAAATAGGTAATTTACTTTTACAGACTCCAGCCGAAAAAGAAGTAGGAAGACTGACCATTGTTTTACGTCAAACTGAAGAAAATTTCAAGACCAAAGTCACTGAGGTATCGTATTAGTATTTTTTTTATAAATTTCTTTGCACACGCAGACTAAATTATATGGTGTTGCAGATAAATTTAACAAATTTACGTTAGTGAAATAAATAAAAAATGGGGTTTAAGGCAAACTTGAACAATCTAGTGAACAATTAAATTAAGTATATAATACTTATTTGAATTTATTTTTCATAAAATATGTAATTGTTAATTTGTTTTATTAAATTGTGCATTACATTTTGAATCTATATTATAAGTAGTAAGAGTTTCTAATTTAAAAGCTTAAAATATTGTTAATCCGCAGTGTTGAGACGCTTTGTTAGCATTTCATGCAATTTTAGAGGTTTAAGCTTTGTTTGCATGTTTACGGTAAAATTGCCAAGAATGCTTCATTAATAATTTTACGATACCTACTTGAAATTTTTCTCGGAATCTCATTAGATTAAAACCTCTACCTACACCTCCTTTTAAATGCTTTTTTATTTTATTTATTGTTTGTCAATATTAATTGAACTGTCGCTGTCATGTTTGGTCGTGTCTCGGAAAACGTAAATTTATAATAAAATTTTAATCGTATCTCTGTAATTATGTATCCAAAGATTGTTGAGGTAATTATCGTATAAATCTATTGTTTTTTTGCGCTTTATGTATGCAGATTATATTTTATTTATGCGTAAAGAAAGACTTTATGGCAGACAAAAACAATTTAATATTTTGATTACCTACTCGAATAAACATAAGCACAATATACTCGAGGGTCTTCCCTTTGTAATAAGGCTACGGTACAAACTTAAAACAAACAATAATCCACCTGTCCGGTCGCCTCGTAGCTTGCTGATGAATTACCAGCGAATAATAAATACCATAGAAACATAACTGCTTACTGCATTATTTTAAGTTGTTAATATATTACTACGTTGTAAACGAGAACCCCCCGAAGAACCTGCCTCTCTACGACACAGTTTTTAACTAATATAGAGGCAGTGCTACTTGTAAGATGTAGCATATGATTTGTTTACAATAAATTTATCTTATCTTTATCTAAGCTTATAACTGAAGCCAAAACAACGATTCAAAGAAGTGGTAATTACAATACAATACAATACAATATATCTTTATTGCACACCAAAATAAATTAATTACAATAAAAGGACTTAAACTAAAAATAATGTACAAGTGGGCGGCCTTATCACCTTGAGTGATCTCTTCCAGGTAATTCACCGCCACCGCGATTTTGTTGGGTTCGTAACCATTAAGAGACCAATTGCGACCAAGCATTCCGTTATTTCGGCAACATACCCCATGTTGCCGAAATAACGGAATGTGATTGGGTAATCACGAGTAAGCGTTGTGTACGAGTGGTGCGTGGAAGAGATGGAATGTAGAAGGATTTTCGCTGTGTCATTTGTAAGGAGTTACATTTCTCTGAGATCAATTATTCGTAGTGAATTACATTACCCAGAGTCAAGGATTACTTTCTCATTTGGAATTTGAAATGCGCGGATTTATCTCATTCCATGCCGTAGAGTAACTTTTTTAAACCGAGTCTGAAACAGAGGTTGTCAATTTGAACTTTGTGTATTGATACTAGTTTATACACACGGTTTTGTGTTGAAACTCTAAAGTTCCATGGTACTTATTAAATATCATAATGATGCGTTGATTATTTGCTGCGTAATATACGAGGAACAAACGGACTAACAGACAGACATTTGGGTAGTAGGTAATTATTTGGGCTATTGTTGTAGTTTATAACAAACTTTAGAGTAAAAATTAGTGTCATAAAATATATTTTATAATGTAAATTTTCGTAGTCTGTTTACAAAAAAGTTCTTCATAACGCTTTTATATCTATGCCGCAATTGAAATTGAAAATGTTTTAGTAAAAAGTTTAGAAGTGAAGTTGGGTGTTGGAGAATGTGTCTGTGCTCCTTTGAATTTTGATGAAAAGTTGTGGCTTTCTTTGCAGTTGAACAGGTTGTGTCCTAAAAAGCCTTAAAAAGGTTTTTAAAGTTGTTTCTTTATAGAATTCGTTCTGATAAACGCCTGGGATTCCTAGTCTTTAGGCGAGACGATCGATTTACAGCCAGGCACGGAAATTTATCCTCGTTTTCACTACTAGAGGGTTAATATCAATACTTCAGTGCGGGCTTAGCACTCAATTAAATAAATTAAATGCCATATTATTTGAACTTACCAAACAGAAAGTTTACTAGTAAAAATAAAAAAAATAACTTAAGTATTAAAAACTAAAACTTATAATAAACTTAAAACACCTATAAAAATGTTTATCTGTGGGCACCGCCCCCAGCATGCTGGCGGCATTACCACGTTGGATAAATAAAATAAAAATATATTAATAAATTGTATTGTCAACTTGAACAGAGTCTCTACAGAGGCAATAGCTAGGCAGACGTACAATAGGGTACTAATTTCATAATTATTTTCTAGTGTGCTATGCTCCGCGCAGAGCTTCTGAAGAAACGAGAAGAGTTGGAAAAAGAAAAATGTCAGCACAAGGAAGTACAGGCGCGATTGCGAGAACTAGAAATGAGATTCGAAGGTAATTCACTGATACATTTTTAGGATATCGAGTATCAAATTTTGTTGTGGAAATAATCAGTCGTATATCATATGGAAATAATGGATTTTTCATTACTCATACTCTGAAAGTAGGTCTGAAGTTGCCTGAGGAGCGGGTTGAAAGTAATACTTTTCATCACTAGTGAGAATCGCTTCCAACTGACAGCTGTCAAATTAACATGTAAAACTCTGCGCGCGACTGGCGGCAGCACTTATGCCAAGAATTGGCCTCTGATGCAAATTGCAATCAGAACATTTTAGTTCCAATTTTATCTGCGCGCAGAGTTATCTTGAACTCTACTAACTTAAATAAACGTCAAACGAAAAGTATCATTATGATATGTTTTATTTAATATTTCTCCAATTACACGCCACCAATTCTGTTTTACTTGATTTTTTTCTATAATCTTTACTTTTTATATTATATATTGCTTCGTGGTTACAAACGAAATCTATTAAAATTTTGTCGTCCTCGCTGCTCCAAGAATTGGAACTCACTTTTTACGTTGTCCGAAAAAAAAACACAAATACGTATTAAAAATAGCTTCACCGCTATCAAAAACACGTTCACCAAACTATCTCACACCGACAAGACGGCCGTCATGCAAATGGTGGCACCGCTTTTTGACGTTACGGTGTCAGTTACCGCTCTCCAGGAAACCGCGTCATTTCGTTTACATAGACAACGTTCTAGTGACGTCATTCACCGCTGTTTTACTGCCGCTATATGACGGCACCGCTTTCCTAGGAAACCAAATGTTTAGGGCCTCTCTCTGTTTTTACGTTTAATTACCACGAATGAACACAAATTGTACTGTGCTTACACTGATACCTCTAGTCCCTACAATATTTTAATATTTTAATAAAACGTATATTTCAGGTCTCACTGCCCATACAAATATGATGCTGGGCACGAAGGAGCAAGCTCTGGAGAACGAGGTCAATGTGCGAGCCTTGAAGCAATGTTACCGCGAGGCTAAAGATGAGATCGAAGAGCTCAGACTGCTGTTGAAGGAACAGAATGACCAGCTGCAGGATTATAGAGTCAAGGTAATATGGAGACATTTGCCATCCTTTCTGATTTTAATCTCTAAGAGAATAATTGCCGCCGCTCGCCGAAGAATAAAGCCGCCAAACTATTCAGTCTAATATTTTTTTTTATCACAAAATTCAGATTTAACGTGCGTGAATATTCTTAAAATTTATTGATTATTAACAAAAAACCTAATTTTTTTTATAGACCTGGTTGTGTACTAGATTAATTATTTTACAGTAAAAAAAAATACTCAGTTCTAATACGAAATGTTGCGAGTATTTAAATTGGTCGATTCAATCCAGGTAGGTATCGGAAAGGGTTTACTGACCGAATTCATTTGTTCGTTTCTATTTCCCCGCAGTACATTCAAGCCCAGCAGCTGGTTGAGGAGCAGCGCCGTCAGATGGACATGATGGATATGGACAACACGAGGATCAGCGAGCAGATCAACCTGGAGATACAACGTGTTAAGGTATGGTCTTTTTGAACAGATAGGGCGCCTGTGTCCCGGCGGGCCGCTCGCGCGGCGGCGTGCAGTATGCGTGCTGCTGCGGTCCTAGATCGCACGTTCTGAAAATAGGTATCATTAAATCCGAAACGCGTAAACAACATACGCGAATGACACGTGAGTGAAAACCGTTTAGTTAACATATAGATAAAGTTTGCTCTTCACCTTAATGCTGAATGATAAACACACATTCTAGTCTAGGATGGAGCCAAAGATCGTGAGGAAACCGACATGTTTGAAGACCTGGGCGCCCACGACGATGTATCTGCCCAAGAGAACTCTCCTAACGAATTAGTTTTGCGGGGGAGTCACGACCCTCAGTCATGAGGAAGTAAGACTCAAAGAGAGAGTCTAGGATGGAGCCTGCTTACTTAGTTATTTTAAAAGAAGCATAGAGTTCCTAAAACAATTTTCTAAACTGATTTGGGATGAATACTTACTATCAGAAATGATCAACAAGTAAATTTTCAAAATCATAAAACAATATTGTTTCGATCTCTCTGCAGTCAAGGAAAACTTAATTTTTCATCTAGGCGCTATATGGGTGTTTTTGATATAAATTATATTATATTCTAGCGGGGTGTGAGGTCCTCTCTTTCTAGATTTAAGCCAGTGTTTGAGGAAATTATTGCACTAACCAGTTTACTAGTACGGACAGGTTTGATTATATGGCCTGTTGCAGAAGAGCTGCTGACATCTTTTTCTTTTGTGCTTGTTTTTTCGCTTGTTTTTCTGGCAGTCTTAGCAGTCGCTAAGTCATAGGGCGTAAACTCGACACCAAAATTAGCCACTTTTGAACTTACTAACTTGCACTTATTGGAAAATGATCGAAAATAATAACGACCTGCGTAGGTATTTCTGCTACCGTCAGAAGGCCTTAAACAACTAGGCTACGGTCTACTATCTGTCAGATGCGAAAATTCACACTCATTTTCAAACACTTGTGACTAAGCGGCAAATGGTGTCACTTGTTCTGTCAGATAATGTCTAACAAGTCCAATAAGTTTAAGTTGAACAACTAGGATATATATATATATATATATATATATATATATTATATATATTTATATATATATATATATACATATAGTGCGGGTGTAACACTTGCCAAAAATACTTACTTACTCATTACTAACTTGCATTTGTATATTACCATCAGCTAAAGTTCCAAGAGAAGCTCCAGGAGTTGGCTCCAATCCCTGACCTGCTGAAGGCGACACAGATGCGTTTGAAGGACGCTCAGCAGTCGCAGGCCATTGCTGAGCATAATGCTGAGCAACTGGCGAGGGAGCTCAACTGCGCTAGGGAAAAGGTTTGCCAATATTTTACCTACCTATTTATAGGGCTATCGACTGAGATTCATGGTAGGAGTTTTGCCCAGAAGTGGAACAACATGGAGTAATAGGAAAAAATCAGGCGTTCAGCTGCAAGATGGATCGACGACATAACATCTGTCGCAGGTTAAACATGGATGACGCTGGCGCAAGATTGAAGCCAATGGCATATTACGAGATAGGCCTATAACAAGCAGCGGAACATCCATCTAAAGATAATGATGATGACCTATTTATCTAGTAACAAGCGTTTTCTGACCATCTTTTATACCTTCAGGTGCACCAGCTCCTGCATAACAGCCTCAAGCAACCCGTGGACAAGGTGCCTGAACGCAACAACGACGAGAAGGCAATGGCCACGTTGCAGCAGAGGATAGCCCAAATCACGGAGAACAATCAGTCACTCAAGAGCGAGATTGAGAGGTTGAAGTAAGTAGTCATAGTATAATAGTTATTAAGATTTGTGAATTGGTTCTTCTTCTTCTATCGTTATTGTATTTTATTGTACTGTCGTTGGTTCGTTATCTAGTACCCACGACACAGGCGTTTGCTTAGTGTGGGGCTAGATGGCGATGTGTGCACTGTCCCGGAATATTTAGTTATTTTATTTATTTCTATTCATAACCTGGAAGAAATTGTTCTCAGCAATCGCCAGTGAGGTTCATTTGAATTTCACTAGAGCTGTTGTGCAATAGTGTAATTCATGTTAAACACAAATAGCCAGTGTTCTTACTGGTATTAGAAAAAAATCTATCTAGTTACCGATCTTAGCATATTATACTCATAATTAATGAACGATAGAAGGAAATTCGGAAAAAAATATCAGAATGTTTATTGACGCAAAGCGGTATTTCGTGTGCTAGATCTGGTAAGTCGTTTAATTGAAATTCTATTGAAGTATAGTAATAATTGAAACATAAGCCTACACAATAGAAGCAGTATGTATTGTTCTCATAAAGTTTTACTGACATCCAATAAATTACATGCATATTTCTCACTAGTGGACGCACGCTCGCTCGCATTATTTCGGGATAAAAAAGGCCTATGACACTTCCGGGAGAGTGACTCTCTACTATTTTTGAATTTAAGTATTTAGTAGGGATTTCTTATTCCCATATTGTACGATTTCTGCACGTACATATAGCGTTTGTTTAGGAGGCTTGGTGACGCCGTGTGAGATGTCCTGAAATATTTATATATGCACTCTGCAGGGGCAACGTGATCCGCATGGAGGAGGCGGTGCTGGCCAACGAGAAGCGGCTCCAGGAGAAGATGCACGAGTGCGCGCAGCTGGGCGGCGAGCTGGACCGCTCCCGGGACGAGGCGGCGCGGGCGGTGCAGCGAGCCAACGAGCGCACGGAGACTATACGCAAGTGAGTTTTTGTACACACTAATACGCGGTGTGGCTTGCCGGTTTCAGCGTCTGCTTTTCATCCTGACGTACCCTGGTTCGAATCCGGCCCGACACCAATGACTTGTATTTTTTTAATTCCTACTTGTTACCTGCTGTAATATTATCTGTACCTAATATGACTATTTGACTCAGGTGCATGCAAACCACTGTAGCTGAATTGGAAAGGCAGCTGGCAGCTTCGAGGGCTCAAGTCAAGACTTCAGAAAAGGAGCGCGAAGAGGTACGTAATTTTCATTTATTTCTTATGTAGCCCACAGTTAGCTAAAAAAAATAGGTACAGTAAATGAAAAATAAGATATTTATTTTGTCAAGAAATTAATGTTGTTTCATAGAAAAAAAATAAAGACAGCATTTATGTCACTTGTGTAAAAAATATTGAGCGCTGGAATAAGTTAATCATAATTTTAATATTGCTACATATTTGTTTACGTTTGACTACAGCCTGCCTGATGTTAAGCATTGCTGCAGCCTAGGGTGTAACCCGTTTACCTAGAAGGTACCTATTAACTCTAGATTTGAAAACCCCTGGATTGTAGTTCGCGGGAAACACAGCTTCTGGTAAAGTTTGTTCGAGCCTATCGCTTGTTATAGCCGTTCGTTCCTTTTTGGTATCAAGTTCAAGCGATGTCCAAAACCAAATATTTAAAGCGGTAAAACCGCAAGTGAAACTATAGATATATGTACCTACTTGAGAATATAAAGATAGACTATGGAATAAAAGAGACTATAGAATAGATGGCTTCATACAAATCATTTTTATACCTTTTTTTATTCCACCAGCTCCAATGCCGAATGCAGTGCCAGATCAAGCGACTGAATGAGAACTTCGAACAGGCGTCCCTACGCATCCTAGGTCTTCAAGCCCAAGTGCAGACTCTTAGAAGAACTGCGTCTAGTACTGGAGACGGCGACTCGGAAATACAAGAATGCGCTTGCAAATCATTCTTTGACAACCCATAGATTGGTGAACAAGGCTTTGATTGGGGACTTTGCATAACTGTTTACGAATAATGTGACAATGATGAGGATTAGCAGATAGCAACGTTTTGATTGTTGACTTAGAGATCAGCGCCCTTAGACAGGAGCGTATTTTAGTAAGCGTACTGTCGCTCGCTTGTAGAATAGAAATACCAATGTATGGGAGTGACGTAGCATGTCAATCGTCGCGATGTCAATCCCATACATTGCGCTTTCTATTCTTTAAGCGAGCGACAGTACGCTCACTAAAATACGCCTCTTGTCTAAGGGGGCTGATCTAGTTGATTAGGTCGTTAATACAGAAGATATGTTCTACCAAAAATAGTAAACGTTTATGAAAAGATTTGACGAGTTCAAATCAGGAATGATATGGGATTTTTATAGTTAGTTTTCTTTTTTTTTAGCTTTTATGCTTATAGCATATTGTATAGCATTTTTACAGAAAACGATTTAGGAAAACGTGCGATTGTCCTCATCAGATGGTTTAATTGTGTACATTGTTCTTAAAAAGTTTGACGACTATTTTAAAGGTGCATTGATTTCATGTGGTGTCGGTGGTTCGCAAATTGGATTTTTTATTAACCTATAAAACGAGTAGGACCCGGTTGATCGTTATACCCAAAGTCGAAATTTTTGGCCTGTTTTCTCAAGTTGGTTCCTTGGAGTGCCTTTTTTATCCTTGACCAAAGTCAGTTAAATAGTTAGACTAATACCCTCGAATTCATTTTTTTAAATAACATCATACAAAGCTAAAACATACTACCAATATCATTCATGACGCAAAGGCAGAAATTAAATTCTTCGATCTCAAATTCTTCTTCAGATAATGAGGAAAAATGTGTCGACCGACAGTTATAATATTAGAAAGTTAACAATACCCTTTAAGAAAAGCTTGCAAATTATCAGTAAATCGAAATCATTGAAATGAAATGACTGGCGTTGTGTTCTACCTGACTGTTATAACATTTCTTAGTCCTAAGAACTTTGGTTAATTTTGGAGACAGTAAATTCCGTCAGTAATTAAACAGTTTAAAAAAGTTTCATTTTTCATTTTTAGTCTACACTACCAACGTTTTATAGGTATTTGTATTTAATTCATAAATTATGTACTTTACGTTATACAGGAGGTAATAATGTCAAAATTAAGACCACAATGGTTTTGTGCGAGTAGACGAGAGACCATTTTGCATTTTGTGCATTTTGTTCCGAAGCGATTCTTCGTGCCTCAACGGAGCTACGAGCCTTTGTGATTTTTGCTATGAAGGTAGGTAGTAGAACATCCAAGAAGTTAATCTATTTTTGTCTCGATACAACGCAAGGCCGTGGCTGTTCACGAGTGTTACTTTTGTAATTAGTGTATATTTTTGCGACAATTTACGAGTAATGAAAATAAACACGAAATAACGCCGATATTATGACTGTGATTGACCGTTTTCCTGCCAAATGTTTATAAACAAACATTGCCATTAAAAAAGAAAATAAATATCACTTTATTTGTTTATCTTCATAATGATTCAGTTGTGTTTGGATTGGATGGATTGTGGTTTATTTATTTTTTAATATCATATTGTACTTAATTTAATGACTAAATTATGGGTAAGTACTTATTCCAATATGTAAAATATCGGCCATATCGGAAAATCAAGACAGAACACAGCTATCACAGGAATGATTGTTTTTTGCCATACGTTTGAATTTCAAATCCCAGTATAGGTACTCGTATCATTGCTGTGCATAAATGAGCCAAGATACTTTTAATTCGTATTTTTTTTAGCAATGTCTGCAATAAGTAAACAGGACTGTGATATCACTGGCGGTGTGGATAATCTTTGGGAATCTTTGACTGTAGCTGAATGGAAGAAAATCGCGGTGATATTGCTAATCATATTGGCTGGATCTGTTTACCATAATCGCTCGCTTCTACAGTTGAGGTAAATAGATATTTTCTAAATATAGTGTTTTATTTAAGCATAACTTGAAATATAAATGATCTGTTTGTCATTGAAGGGCAGTCGTTACATTATATAACTAGCTGTGCCTGCGACTTCGTCCGCGTGGAAAAGTTATTTTGGGCATCATATTTATTTTAGCAAACAACCTCTTTAGCTTTATAAATTATAGCCACGACTTGAACCGTTTTCGCAGCGCACGCAACGGAAGCCCTCAAAGATGAATCATTTTCCCCGTTTTTTTCCAGATTTTCCATTGTTTCTTCGCTCCTATTAGTTGCAGCGTGATGTTATATAGCCTAAAGCCTTCCATGTTAAATGGTCTATTCAACACAATTTTTTTTTTAATTCGCTTTAGTATTTCCTGAGATTAGCGCGTTCAAACAAACAAACAAACAAACACACTCTTCAGCTTTATAATATTAGTATAGATGATAATTCACAACACCAGTCTGTAGCTCCTATACAAATTTACTGATATATTCCTTAGTGCTATATTAATAAGGGTGAAATTCCTTTGTTGATGTTTGAGAAAAAGTCACCTCAAAAGTAGTTTCGTGACTGATTTGTCTACTTTCCGCAACATCATTTTAGAATTGCACACCTCGCATATAGAAAATGTTATTACAATTTTAGAGAAATATTTGGCTCGAACGAAGTTGGTGAAATACAAAGGAAAATCGAACAGGCATATAAAGAACTGCATACTTTGAAGGAAGAGCATGCTTTCCTGGTTGCGAAACTGCAAAGTATGCATAGGTGAGTGTATGTTACGGTTGATAGACATACATTTTACATTTACATTTTATGTTTTTTGTAGCAAAATCAAAACAAATATATGCATGTATGTATGTATGCACAGAATATGAATGGAACCAGCTCTTGCTGAGACTGCCAAAACCAAGTATTTTGCATCTGACTTCGCTCACATTTTTATAATTCCTTGTTGGAAAATATTGCTAGGTGATTGACGATTACCAAAAATGATCAAAAGATTAAATTACCTAATTGGAGATTTATTTAAATAAAGAGGATTTATTTAAATAAACGCATAGCACGTAAAGGCCAATGGCCTTTACGTGAGCTATGCGTTTCCAACCTCTGTTGTGCTCATCTTCTATCTGACAGGGAATTAGTTTGTCGACTACATTTATTTTGCTTTTTGTATTAGTTGTAGATTGTACACTATTTACAGTCACCTAATATTATATACATAATGTATAATCATGGGGATAGACATAGAAAGCAGGAAAAATTGCTGTTTTGCCGAGACGTTTAGAACTATCAAAACATAAAATAAAATTTATGACAATGTGTGTCTAGCTGTTTACAATTCAACTACCTACGTTCATTTGTTGAAACATATTGTAAAATTACATTTTTATACTTCCACAGGTCTATCGGACCTTTCATAGACTATGAAACGACCAGACGAAGGATCCTATCAAACACTAAGGATTTGTGGCAATATATTAGTTATCATTTAAAAGAAGCACAAAATGAAACTGCAGCCAAATCAGATCTCAGACAAAAGATATTAAACGGAGTAGTTGAAAGGAAAAGGTATGCCATATTTTTTAGGTACAAAAATTAAGTGTATTTTTCTATAGATAAGGTTTGAACACAATATTTGCATGCAACAGCAGGCTAAAAAGGCATATTCTCAAGATTTCTTATTAATGTTGTAATGCCTCCCTAACTGAAAATGAGCAAAACTTGCTTGTTGATAGTCGCGGACGGTGGATAAACTTTGCAGGGTAGTTTTAGTACATTAACAACAAAAAACAATACTGCTTTTAGCAATTCACAAAACAACCACCGCAATATCGTTGTCATAAATTATTGTATCATTCTGACAACAAACTTTTTGCAAATCTTTTGTTGCTAAGCCGTTTTGTTATATCTTCATTCGTCTGTATTTTTTTTGCGCCAATATTGCTGTTATCAGTAACCTTTTTTATGTGGTATAGGTTTACGTTTGACTACAGCCTTCCTGATGTTAAGCATTGCTGCAGTCAAGGGTGTAACACGCTTACCTAGAAGATACCTATTAATTCTAGATTTGAAGACCCCTGGATTATAGTTCGCAGGAAATACAGCTTCCGGTAAAGTGTTCCAAAGCTTTGCCACCCTTACAATAAACTATAACCTTATATATTTTTATATACCCTGTATATATTTCAGATCTCTAATATCTAATATAGAGAAGCTACCAACAGTGGATGGATACCAGAAATGGCGTCACAATGAAGCTGGGAGTGTTAGCGATCTAGTTCAACGGAGACTTCAATATTTGCAGAACCCAGCCGATTGTAAACAGGCTAAGAAACTTATGTGTGAAGTCACAGTAAATATTTCTATCAAATTGTTTTAATTCTGGCTTCTTAATTGTGCTCGGCTCGTGCTCCACTCGTGCTTGGCTCTCCTAGCGTAGACACACCTTAACATATACTTCGACATATTATGTATAATGTACTAGCAAACCCCGCGAACTCCGTTTCGCCACCAGATAGCTTCGTTTTTTTTATAAACCTCACGGAGCCCGAGACCTTTCCAATGAATGCAAAACCGTGGAAATCGGTTCGTGCGTTCTGGAGTTATAGCGTCAGGAAGGAAAACTCGACTTATTTTTATTTAGAAGATATACTCAGAATTATATATTCAGACTTCTGCAATTCATATATTCACTATTTATTGTGTATTTCGCGGTCGTAGATATATCAAATTGAGCATTCGTTTTAGTCAAACGACACCTAAATTAAAAAAAAACTTTCCGAACCATTGATAACCTCCTTTTTTGAAGTCAGTTAAAAAGTCTCGCTACACCAGCGAATCAAATTCAATTGACAATAGATGATTCTAAAAAATGCAATATAAATACTTCGATTAACTTTATACATACATATTTGGATGCCCAGTTTACTTCTATCAAATCCCTAAAAAGTTGCTTAGTTTAAATGTGAACCAATCTGACAAAATATTCATTCTTCTTCTTCTTCTTGTCGAATGAGAGTGGCCATCTCTGGTGTCGAGAGTTAATCAAGCCGCCCTAAGATCCTCTGATTTTGAATCTGGTAATTTTAATGAGATGGAGTACATAACTAACAATTAATTTACTTTAGTCCATAATTTTATTCACAGACCTGCGGTCTAGGTTGTCAACAACATCACCTTGCCTACTGCCTTATATACGCCTATGCAACAGAACGCACACTTATTATAAGAAGCTTCAACTGGAAAAATTTGGCTGAGAACAAAATGCAAGCCCAGCTGTTTCACTTCTTTTCAAAAACTTGTAACGATATTTATAATGACACCGTGAGACCTTGGTCAGGTAAGTATTATGATTCATCACCATCATCATCTAGACCTATAGGCCTCTCTCTTGTTATGCCAAGAGTCTCGGTCCTCTACCAATCTTGTCCAGATTCGACCCGCGGTATATATTGTATATTATGTCGTCAACCCATCTCGGTGTTGGACGTCCGACGTTCCGTGTACCTATTCTCGGTCACCACTCAGCCAGAGCCTTGCTCCAACCTTTGTCACCTCTCCTGTACCTCTAGTATGATATTATGATTGCTACGGATGATTGGAATAATCTGTATTATATCATAAACTCGCGAATTTGTGTTTGTTGGTCTGTTGTTCCGTTTCAAACCGCAATAAACTATGGATCAATTTTGTATGGAATTAGTATGGAGCCTGAGAATGACAAATACAAGTATAAAATTAATTTAATTGCCAAACAACATTTAACATAATCTTTCACGTCCACCGTTATCCTTAATTCATTTCTCTCCATCAAATGGTTGCCTGGAAGAGATCGCTTTTAGCGATAAGGCCGCCACTTGTGGCACTAGTATAAGTTATGTTTAATCTATTTCTTTGTATTTTATTTTTTATTTCGTGTGTTACAATAAAGAATATTCTATCTATCTATCTATCTTTCGAATCCTCTGACCTTGTGAAGTTAAGCTGTGTTACGAGGCCAGAGTCATCCCCTTGTATTTTTCTCATTTAATTTATAGCCTCTGTACATTTTATATATTTACATATTATATATTAAATAAAGGCTAGTTTTAGTTAAAATTATTATAATGTGGCATAACATTACCTGCACACGGTGGCGCCAGAGTTTTTCGGGAGAAACATGAATCGGTACCCATTTCTTATGTTTTACAATTTTTAAAACAACATTTTGATTGATTGTCTTTTAATTTGTTTCAGCGGCCTCGTTACATTCAAAAGTGTTAGCGCTACCAACTCTGCATGATTTACAGGAACCTGTTTTTCCAAAGTTCTTACCCATTTATCTGCCAAAAGACCTTGCTACAAGGTTGGTGCATTTTATTTAATTATATATAAATCTTGATAGACAGACTGGATAAATCTTATGAAACATTATACTAAGCTGAAATTTTCAAAGGAGTTCATTTTTCTGACGCAAACAAAAAATACTTAATCTGAAAGAACAATCAAAAAGGATTAAAAGTAAACCAGATTTTCAGCTGTCTACAGATAGTGATTCCGTAACAAACTCGTACTTGACCAGTTTTTTTCATGCCCCTACTATTTTTTGTAGGATAGTAAGATTTAACGCAGAGCCCTCGGCGTGGTGGGTTGGACAGATGCTCAAATATATACTGAAGCCAAGGAAAGAAGCTCAAAGAGTTATCCATAATAACCTCTTGGCGATTGACTTCAAATCTCCTACAGTCGGGTAAGTAAAAATAAATTTGTACCTTCTTAGCACAACATAGAATCAGATAGCAAAGCATAAAATCAAGTTTTGTTGCTGCTATTTCTTTAATATTATATAGTAATATGTTAGATAGTATTTATATTATTTATGTATGATGTTCATTTCTTACATTCTAGAGACCAAACACAAACACGCATTTATACGATTTTTTAATTATATATAATTTACTTAGGTTCCTGTATTGTGTGAACAGGATTAATAGAAACGCAACTAACACATAGTCTTGTCCAATTGTATTTTTTATTGTATAATATTAATTATCCTATAAATTCCAGATTGCATATTCGACGCACAGACAAGCTCGATTGCGAAGCAAAAAGTCACGATTTGAAGGAGTACATGAGCCATGTTGAAGATTTTTACGAACAAATTGAACAATACACGCGTGTGACGGACCGACGGGTTTATATAGCTACTGATGAACCAGATGTAAGAAAAGAAAAAGAAAGAAATTTACTAAAATAAAGGATATAATAAAAATGAAGTGCGTGCGCATGGTACAGCGGTTTGACGTGGTTTGACATGGTTTGACGCACCCTGGTTCGAATCCGGCCCACACATATTTTTTTTAAATAATGTGTGGATTTGCGCGCTTAGCGAAGGAAAACATTTTGGGAAAAACGAAAAGTTTAAAGCCTTCAAAATCCAAGTACATGTGCCTTTCGTGGATAGATCTGGGCGCTTACTATTATGTGCTTATTTGCCCAAGAAAACTTTCCCAATGCATTAATTCTACTGGAGGAGCCACGGTCACGACTTTTAGTAATGAAAAATGCGACTCGAAGATATATTGTTTTTTAGGCGCCCCGAAAGCGGTCGAGATCCTGACGCCAGCGGGTCTTGGGCCTTCGTCGCCCTCGAGGTTCCCACGTGTCACGATCCCAGCCCAGCGTTCGTGGCGCATACGAACTACGTGACCCGCCCAATCCCATTTTAATTTGGCTGCATTCTGGCCAAGAACGCAGTATCCTATTTGGAACTCTGTCCGTCCTACTAAGAAAAAGATAATTATGAAAATAGTCTTCTTTCTAAGCTGCTTTCTTTTTTTCTAGGTACTAAGAGAAGCAATCGTATTGTACCCCAAATATAAGTTTTATAGTAACTACACGATAGCGAAGTGGGCAGGACTCGACAGTCGCATGTATCCGGAGGCCATGATGGGAACACTTCTAGATATCCATATGCTAGCTATATGTGACTATGTTATATGCACTTTTAGTAGTAATGTAAGTTATTATTTCTTTATTTTTTATTTATTATTGGACAGTCAGGTATCAGATACAAGCAACAGTGTTCGCTTGTTTAGGTCTCGATTTACATAACCTAGTGGTTAAATGCCTGGCTTTAAAGTGTAAAAATAATACCCGTTTGGATGAAATTTTTGTATGGAGATAGATAGATTAGAGCCTGTATTAACAAATAAGCTATTTCTTATTCTGAATTAACACGAGTAGCACTGCGATGCACTGCTAGTGTGACTTTAAAACTCAATTATTTTGATTTGTGTTGTTTTTTTCTGCTGTGTGTTTCTTGTCTCAATAGTTCTCATTGTAAAAGTAATGAATTCAATACTTTTCTCTAGATTGGTCGTATGGTATACGAGTTGGTACAAACTTACCGTTTGGACGCGTACACTGGCTTCACGTCACTCGATAGATACTATTATTTCACGCAAGCTGAACCGCATCTACGTTTTGCCGTCATGAATAACAGAAAAAATGGCACTTTAGAGTTTAATGTAAGTATTATCTCCTCTCTGTCGTACATATCTCTGTTAGCTTAGTTGGTAGTGGCTCTGCCTTCTAATCCAGGGGTGCGGGTTCGATTCCCGCATAACTCAAGTAATTATGAATATATAAATTCTAATTATTTGTGTTGAGTCTGGTCGTTTCTATGTATGTAATTCTATACATTATATTATATTCTATGAAAAAGAAAAGTATATATGTATTATATCAATTATCTAGTACCCATGATACAAGCGTAAGCTTAGTATGGGGCTAGATGGCGCTGTGTGATATGTCCTGAAATATTTTTTTTATTTTTTATTTATTTTATCATGTAACTCATGCTGCAAAGCCGAATAATGGCTATCAACTTGAGGTAAAATTATCATCTTGATATTAGCACTGTTTGTTTTTATGAGTAAAAAAATTATTCATAAATTTTATAGCCATGGATCATCTCGATACAAATCTATCTATCTATCTAGTTGTATCGTTGCAGCCATACTCCCGGGACCACTCCTGTCTCCTGGCTACCCGAAACCAGGTTCAGGAAACTGAACGTAGCAACGTGCAAAGCTTTTTTTTCACCTGTGGTGATCTCTTTTATTTGTATAGAAACAAAAAGGGATAAAAACTAACCTGTATATTTTTTGGCTTACGAAAAATCTATCAAACACGTCATTTACAAGAAAGTGTGACAGTACCTCATACTTAATATATTTTTTTTCAGGTTGGTGACTTGATTCAACTTGTAAACCAAGATATCAACTGCATTGGTATTGAAATGCAAAGCAGTAGAGTAAGTATTATTGGGAGACTTTTTTCATCATTGAATAACAGTCAAAGTTAACGTTATCATCTTGCATTTGTATGGAATTTTATATCA
This sequence comes from Macaria liturata, assembly GCA_964023185.1. Taxonomy (NCBI): domain Eukaryota; kingdom Metazoa; phylum Arthropoda; class Insecta; order Lepidoptera; family Geometridae; genus Macaria; species Macaria liturata. The sequence goes on from OZ026808.1 coordinate 7,826,329, forward strand.
CTTATTTGAAAACTAGTGGACGACCGCGGCTTCCCTTGCATTATTTCAGGATAAAAATTACCCTATGACAAAGAAACAGACAAAATTTCCAGAAGTTGTTGGAACGTGTTCTGCCATTTTTTTAAATATCTTCAATGTTTAGACTTTCGGCCCTCTTCAGCTTTATTATATGTATAGATATGCGCGGGATACTATATTTAATACAATATAACATTTGCCTATAAAAGTTTCGCTTCAGCTGGAGTGCTTGATCGTAATAAGTTGTATTTTTTTTTTTTTACATTAAATAGGCTTACGTTTGACTATAGCCTGCCTGATGTTAAGCACCACTATAGTCTAAGATGTAGCACGCTTGCCTAGAAGAAACCTATTTACTCTAGATTTGAAGACCCGATTTAATTTTTTATATAACTATATAAACAAAACACAAAGAATATTAATAAAACATAGCTGAATCCCTATCTGTCGCTTCCTATACTTAGATTTTCTTAACTACACTACAGATTTTAATGTGGTTTTTTAACAGATAGTGTTTCTTAAAACCTTCTTTTGTATGTAAATTATCATGCATAATGTGACTTATCTGTATGTAATAAAGTATAGTAGGTACCTATGTAATAAAGTGTTTCACTAATAATAATTGATGTTTATGTACTGATTTATTGTATTTCAGAAAGGCCCGTTTCCATGGTATAAGACCATTCCTTTGGCTGCTCGCTATCCTTTTCCGGAATACAAACAAGTAGAAGTATATGCTGATAAGCGATTACCAGTTTAACTTTAAGGATCGATATAAATGCATGTCATACACGAAGCTACCGACCGTGATAAAAAGGCGTCTAATGGTCCACAATTTAGGTCGGGGTCATCACGATGCTCAGCATTGAGCTATCGCCTAGAGGAGGAGGGATAAATGCATGTACCTATTTAATAGCAAAGTTTATGAATCATGGAAATTTAAACATTGATTGCATTGCTGTATCAAATAGGAACATTATTTGTTTAAATTTTAAGTTCTTCGATGTAGCCTAAGTCGAATGAAATGAATGAATAAAACAAAAGGTCTTTATCTAACAACAAGTTTCATTTATCTGATAAAAATGCCATTTAACAATACTGTTGACGTATAATTTTTCGTATTTCACAAGGATTTTTTATTTCATCCCTGTCTTATTATTTCCATGGTATTTCATAACAAAACAAACTACAATCAACACTAAATTCATAATTTTAACATCATCAGTAATTATGTCTTTTCAATGTCAGAAAGATACATTATTAAGTAAAACACGTTCTTAGCTAATTAAACAAACATTTAACAAATGCCTTTACGCTTACTCTTTGACAGAAACTAACGCATTCTCATCAGCATCAGTCAGTACTTTGTGCGTATTCCCAGTGCATGCAAAACAAGATCTTAAAGCTTCTTGTGCAAGGTGCGTTTCCCTGTGAGGTGGTCGAGCTACTTCGTGGAAAAGGCTTATGGCTTCGCTCAGGACTGTGATTGCTTCCTGAGGTTTCTCTTCTTCCATTAGCTTAGCACCTCTCTGAAAATAAGGGCGTAAAGCAAGTTTATATTGTGCAAAAAATGCTATCGAGAAGTTCTTAAGTTGATGAATGTTTTATTTGTATGTTACGCAATTACGCTGCCAATAATTTTAAAACCTTTGTTCTTTTTTTTTTTTCATTTGTTAAGTTATGATACAATAATGGTCCCATATAAATAATTTTCGATATTGGCCTAGTTCTATTTAAATACAAATCGAATTAAAAGCCCTAACGCCTGGTTGGAAAACGTGAGCAACGCACGTATTTTTTATTTGTTACCATTATTTTTAATAATAAATAAATAATATTGCAGGCGTAGTTTATATAATTGGTCAGTGTAGTATTTAATTGTATACACTATTCAGCCTTCTGCTTTCTCTTGCCACTCACGCATACAAGTATGGTATACTCGGTTACCTACATAATATGATTAATAAATCAAAATGTTAAGCTTTAACTCAAAAATAAAATTAAGATAGTGATTTAAGAATTTTGGTAGTCGTTCTGTTTTTACCTGATATTCCTCTCCACATTTGTCCACGGTTTGCAAATTGATCTTCACAAGCTCGGCGTCAATTTTCACCGAGCATTTTCCGCAGCGACTCGGCAAATGCGAAGGATTGGCTCGGAACTTCCATGGACAGGATATATTGGGACATCTAGGAAAAGTGGAAATGATTTACTGTTAAGTAGAGCTCATTCTTTATTATCAGTGATATATTATTAATAAATAGGAAACTTTTTTTAATTGGACTGTAATATGCGTTTCTTGCTTTAGTGTTTTGAGTCCATTTTGCATATTTATGTAGATAATAATCATATCACCAACCTCATCATCTTCATCATCAGCCTAATGGGACCCACTTCAGGGTATAGGCCTTCTCCCTCTTACGCCAATACTCCCTGTCTTGCGCTGTTCTTGCCCAGATGTTTCCTTCTAACTTTCTAATATCATCCAGCCACCGTTGCACAGGTCTTCCAACACTTAACGGAAAAAAACAACCAATCCAACCTCAGTCTCAACTAACCTCAAATACACCTGGCCTTCTTGTATCTGTTTCAACGTCGGCCAGTCTTCCATGCAAGCTGGGCATTGGCACTTGAACCAATAACGACAAGCCAGGGATCTCTGTCTCTCCTTAACCCCTCGCATGCCGAAGTGAGGGCCGTAGTTTTCTGACACCATCTCCCCGGGAGAAAGAGGACGGGTCGCAGCGAACACTAGGTTACGTCCATCAAAGTATCTAGAAAAAAAACATGGTACTGGTTTTTTATTAAAAAAAATGTTATACCTGAACCGAGCAAAATCAAATACATGTGTGAAAGAAGGCTTCTGGAGTTAAGTGTTAGGGTGATTTTAGTAGAGCCTTTATATTTTCTTCCTTTATTTTAGAAAGATATTGATAAACGACTGTTGTACTGTTATAAACTTCCGAGTAATTATTTTTTTCACAATACATATGAACATCACAAATTATGATTCAATGAATCCTGAACTATCTCTGACATTTTTTTTAAAACAAGATGGGCTCACGCTTGACTACAACTCGCCTGATGTTAAGTAACGTTGTAATCTACGATCAAGCGCGCTTGCCTAGAAGAAACCGATTCACTCTCGACTTGAAGACCGAAAAATTATAGTTCGTGAGGAATAGGGAATCCGACAAGGAGTTCCACAGTTTGGTAGTGACATGAGAAAAAAACACGACTATCTACTGGAAAGTATTTTTATTTAAAAACTAGTGGACGCCCGCGGCTTCGCTCGCATATTTTGAGATAAAAAGGTTTATAATGAACACAACTTTTGACGTGACAACGTCTTATAAATTGGTTTGCCGGGTGACACTTCAAGAAACTGCGTTACGCTCCGCTCACGTTATGCGCTCACAATGAGAGCGAGTGAGAGGAACGCGTCCCTTCCACTCGGGCATGGTTAGCCCGCCTAAGAGCGAGAGAGACAGACATAAAAAGTGAAAGGCACGCGTCCCTTCCACTCGAGCACAGTTAGCCCGCCTAAGAGCGAGAGAGACAGAATAATAAATATAATATGAAATTCAGTGCGAGATTCTTTGTATAAATTTATGTTTTAAATATAATTCTTTGTATAAATAAATGTTTTAAATTGTTACTATTATTTCATCCTTCTTCCTACTATACGAATGAATATTCACATTAAAATTATTTTACCACTCAAAGTCGTTGTCACGTAAAACTTTCGCTAGTATACCGACTTTACAGGCAACAAATTTTTTAACTTCAACTTTTTTATTTACGAACCGATTGAAATGAATCAAACACTAAATGTTAAGTTGAAAATGCACCAACATGTTAGTGAAAACCGAAGACAAATCGGTTCAGCCGTTTTCGAGTCTATAACGAACAAACATAACGACAGACAAACAGACATTTATTTTTGAAACATGATTTTTGTGTTTTATTGCATCAATAAAGACCCATCAACTATTTTTTCCCCATTATCTTCAATGTACAGACACCGACCGGTTACAGTTTTATTATATGTATAGATAAACGTAAATACCTGGACACAGCAGGATAGCACTCATGGTTGAAGAGAGCTCCCACAGGGTAAATGCCCACCGCCACATACACTGGCTTGGAACCAGTGAACATGTGCTGCCCTCTCACCGTCTCAAAGACCTCGTGTGCGTTGAACTGAAGCAGCTGCAGGTTGCGGAGAATCAGCTCACAGATTGATACTTGGGCTAGAATATTATATAATTAAATAAAATAAAATATATAAATAAAAAAGCCTTTATTACTGGTAGGTATACAATTTTTTTTTCTCAAAAAATATATAGATGAAAATATGTAGAATACTTATATAATTACTCATTCATTCATCATAATGAAAAATTTTACACACTCTGGGACGTCACACGCTGCGTTAATAGTAAATTTCCAACAGTTTATTTGATTTGTATGCATCTATTTTATCGCGTAGATTAGCTATGGTGAACAAGGAAAGCTTCAATGTAGTTTTTGTCTCGTTGATATAATAGTAATGAAATGAAATATTGCATTAAAATTTTGCATAGTAGGTATTTGTGCAAGACCATTCATACCTTTTTCAACATTTTCTTTGTCACAGTTCTTGAAAAATCCGCCCTTTTTCAAGCATTCCGTTAAAAACATGGCCATTACAATCCTTTTTAAATAATCTTCACCCTTCCTCTGATCCCAATGGGTGCAAAGTGAATATATTTGTGCGGCTTTCAGTTCTAGTACTTCTTCGAAGGACATTTTTACTTGTGAATTATGTTCAACTTCTTCCTCTTTTAAATTCTTGTCGGCAAAGTTTTTGAGCCCTCTTTTGCTGCGATTTAGCCTTTCCTTTCTACTTTTCATTTTAGATTTCTTTGCAACTCCTTCAACGTCATTTAGAACTGTTCCTTCGACGGTTTTTATGTTGTTTGATAAATACTTTGAATGAATCGATAGACATGTATCGAGTCCCGCTTGTGTTACCATTCTGAGAGCAATGTGACTTAAAATAGACATTCCAGATCCTAAAAAAAAATATTACATTTTTAATTTGCGTACATACTAGTTAACATGAGACATGCGTTAAACATAACGAGGTGTTTTTTTATATAAATGTACCTATAAACAGATCCAAAAACGGGCATTCGTGTGAATGATAAGTGGATACAGCAGAATCTCTACACAGAACACTGCAGAATGCAACTCCAGAGCATTTTGGACACCAGATCGGTGCTGAGTCTTCACAATCTACCAGCCTTGAAACAAATATTACAGATAAATTAATACCAGTAATTAGTATTTATAATACTAGTATAATAATTAAACATGTAATTAGCACGGCGCTAATTGACTTGCTGTATCATTACCGACAATTATCTATACTAATATTATAAAGCTGAAGAGTTTGTTTGTTTGTTTGTTTGTTTGAACGCGCTAATCTCAGGAACTACTGGTGCGAATTGAAAAATTTTTTGTGTTGGATAGACCATTTATCGAGGAAGGCTTTAGGCTATATAACATCACGCTGCAACTAATAGGAGCGAAGAAACAATGGAAAAAGTGAGGAAAAACGGGGAAAATTATTCATCTTTGAGGGCTTCCGTAGCGTGTGCTGCGAAAATGGTTCAAGATATCAAAAAAATATGGATGAAAGAATTATTCCTCTTGAAATGATTTAACAAAATGTTTGGAACAGTATATGTCTATCTTTTAAGATTAACTCACTAGAACCGTTTTTATGGTAATAACTATTCCATGCGGACGAAGTCGCTGGCACAGCTAGTCTCAAATATAATGATGAGGATAAAATCAAAACTATATTTTGTATGAGCTATGATTTTTTAATCTTATTTTTTTTATTATATGTTTGTGAATATTATATAAACAACTAGTGGATGGCCGCGGTTTTGTCCTTGTTTTATTGGAATAATAGCCTATTGTCAATGTCGGGTGCCCATGGGTACTTGCTTGTACAAATTCTGCATCTTACTAAACATCTCAAACAAAACGTCAATCCTTTGTGACGTGTGAGGGGAACAAACAGACCACCAAACCAACAAACATATTATAATCTTTATTATGATCTTCATCTTCCTATCGAATAAGAGTGGCTTACTCTCGTGTAGAAAATTTATCAAGCTGCCCTAAGGGCCTTTGACTTGGTTTAGTGACTGCCGTACTAGAAAAACAGCTGGAACCTTTAATTTAACGTGTCATCCGACCCACGGAAGCGCCCAAAATAGAATGCCACTTTTCGGTCACCCATCCAAAGACTGACTGCGTCGATCTTTGCTTAACATTGGTAATCAGATGTGATTCCCTCCGCTAGCTGAGCTACGGGCGTTTCAATGAGCCACGCCTCTGTGACGTGTATGAAGAACAAACAGACCACCAAACTAACAAATACCTATACAACTTAGATTCTAATGAAATGTTTATGATCATTACATACCTTTTGAAGCAGTTCAAACAATGCGAACCATAGTAGTCCGATAGTAAACAGGCTGCATAAGGACTATCTACAAGTAAAATGTCGCCTGTGTTTATCTGAGTGTCAGCTACTGCAAATCTGCCCTGGAAAGAAAGATTATTATCAAATATAACATTTGAAGATACAACCATGAAAAAGTTCTTGTAAGATACGGTTGCGTGCTGGGATTTTATAAATACCGGCATTAATCTGGGATAAGGAAGGCCTTTTTGTTATTCCAACTTTTGATTTATCTCTATACCAAAGTGAACTTATGTAATTAGTTTAATCGTTAAGGTGTGAAGTATAGAAACATATAATATATTATATTGATATATTTTATGTAATTTTATCTCTTGATTAGGTTTGTACATTGTACAATTTATTTAAGTGCTTTATAATATAACTTTGTTTTTTTTTTAGATATTTTTAATATGTTTATAAGACTTAGAAAAATATTGTTTTTTATAAATACCTTAGTTTCTTCTTCACAAATTTTAAGAAGTTTTGACAATGAAGGTAGGTTTTGTTTAGCTCCGCCAGTCAAAGATGCACCTGAAAAATATCACAGCTTATATTATGGCTTAACGTCTTAAAATATTGATTGTGACACATTTAACTCGTGTTGATTGAAAACTGACTGAAACATTTTAATACCAACGAGATAAAATTAATAAGAATACATCTATACATATCATAAAGCTGAGGAGGGTCAAAATTCTGATCATAAAATATACCTATTAGAAAAAAATTTGTTTGGGTATACTTCAAATCCATAACTGAATACGATTCAGCAGTTTTTAGAAATTTTGTCTGTTTATATATAAACGCTCATAACGCGAAAATGGCAGAACAGATCATAGTAGTCAAGTCTACTTTTAATCCTAAAATAATGCGGGCCAAGCCGCGCGTCCACTCGTTCTAAATAAAAATATAGCATGTCATCTACACAAACATAATATTATAGAACCTACCTATTTTATCCGGGGGGTGTTTTGGTGTGACGCTGTAGTCCAAAGCCTCAATATCCTGTTTCAGCTGTTCCTTAGCCTCTTCGTTGGCTCCGAGCAATCTGCCGGCCAGTTCGTAAGAAACTTTAGCTCTTGTTGGTTCACAAGCCCCTGAAAATATATGAAAGAAATTAAGGAAATATAAGCACATGACTGAGAATGATCTCTAATACTACATATGTTTAAATGGGTCAAGCTCTAGCTGTTTTTTTATTTTACCCTTCGGGGGGAAAACAATCAATTTTTTTTCAATTTCAAAGTATCTTTATTAAATAACAATGATTAAACTATGTACAATTACAAGTGTAAGTATTAATCCTAGTAACGTTCAATTTATATTTGCATTGTTGTTTATCAAGTCACTACTTATGCTGGAAAACAAAGCTGTTTTCCGAACGTTTTTTTGTTTTGAAATTGAGCCATGTAAACAGTTATATTGTTAACAGATAAATAAATATGCAAGCGTAACCATCAATTATATTAATAACCTAAAAAATAGAACGTTTCCAATGAACCGGAGGTTGTCGGAAGTAGAGAATAGACTCGAGTAACAAATAGTAGTTACGGCAAGCCACCTATTTGTTTGTACAAAGATACGGTGAACTTCTATAGTCCATACTAGGGCTAGATGGCACTGTGTGCTGTTATTTATTTATTTTTATACCAACTGGAAGAAACTGGCCCAAAATAAGAAGAAGTGGAAGAAATTTGAGACCTTTATCCAGGAGTGGGACAGTAAAGGTTAAATAAAATAAATGGGTTTGTAATCAATATGTTTAAACTTATAAATTATTCTAATATTATTTAACGTTTGCGTACCTTATGTGAGATTGTAACGGCGGCATATTTAGTATGATCTATGTACCCATTTACATGCAAAAATGAATGAATGTAGAAATTATCCCTTTACCTTTATAGCAGTGTCCCATCCTCCAATAGTATTGAGCGCGCATCTTTGCTGGAAGTCGTTCTTTCAAAGCCAATTTCAGATCTTCTACAGCTGCATTGAATAAATTAGATCGCAGTAAAATTTCAGAACGCATCCATAGTGATAATGCAAGTGAAACGCCACCTTCTATTACTTCATCTTCACCTGAAATAACAGACAGCTTATATTTAAAAATCCTTGTTCAAAATTAGGTCTAAATTAATTGTTCTAAATTAATCGCCTAAGGCGATAAGGCCGCCCAATGTGCAACATTTTAATTTAAGTATGTTTATTTCTGTTTTGTAATTTTTGTGTTTTTATGGTGTACATTAAAGTTATATTCTATTCTAGGTACAACTAATAAGTAAAAAAAAACAGATAGACAATAAAATAAAATGGTTAATAAATGGACCATACATTTTTGATTTATTTAAATAATATTAGATTAATTATATGTATATATAATTAATATGTGTCAATGTGTATATGTATAATATATATATATAAATACCTATACATACGTTTTAGATACATGCTTATGCGATTCTAGCTTAGAATAATTACATATAATAATATTACTGATGGTGCTTGGTTGATAAATCCCAAAGCCTAAAATTATTGAATTCTTCGAGAAATAATTAATTATAAAAATATAATTCACGACAAGTCCCAAACGAAAACTTTGATGAATTTACCATGACTAATGAAAGTCGAACACCAAAGTTTGACAAAGCATTTTGTTTGATTTCCCCCAACGGAGAAACGGAAGTTCTACAGATCGTGTGTTCAGGAACCGATAAATGTTTTCTACTTTGATTAGAAAAACGAAACGTTAAGATTAATTTAATATTTTCCCTTTAACGTGCGGTATCCCGCGCAGTTTTTCATTTAAAATACTGCACATAAGTTTTGCTTTCCACCCACCAGTGGGTACACGCGGTGGGTGGATAGATCATATTATAAAGTATCTGATATTTATGATTTTCAAAGAAACTATTCGCGAGAGAAGTAGAGAACAAAACATAATATAAATTGTGTGGTTTTGTAGTTACCCAAAAAAATCATACAAAGTTTATATCATACAAAAATATTTTTTCAAAAGCTTGCAAATTCATGTACCTTGTGTATTATCATGTGGTTGATTCTCTAGATGTTAGATCTTAGTGTCAATACCTATAATATGAGAACATCCATAATAAAAGATAAAGATAAAGAATCTTTATTGATAATGTAAAGTTGTAACATACATAGGTATAGGTATAAGTACTAATATCACAGAATATGCTACACAAATTACAATATCTCGTCAAATTGAATTTATAACATTTAGTTTTTATAAAATTTTAGAAGTTACATATGTCTAGTTTTATTAATAAAATAATGAAAATTATTGTTATTAAAATCATGTCAAACATAATAATAGTATGTAATCATACAATATGTCAACTTGAATAAATGTTGGTACTGTCACTATAGCTGTATAGGGGTAGCTGTATATATTAATAATAAAAAAAAACCTTCATACAACAGTGTTTGTATGCTCGGGCTACTGTACTTTAAAGAGCGTTCATTGCCAAAGTTTGGAATCTTGAATTTGTTCCGGGAAGATGAAATAATACAACAAAGACCGTTTTACATATCAGTTGTTTCAAACAATCAAATTATTGCTTTATATATATTCGATGGTTTTGGTACAAAGCTGTGTTATAGGATTATTCAGATTCAATTTGTTGAACTAATTCCATACAATTTGTTAATGCAATTGGAAGGCGTAGGAACACGTGTTTAGATCTGTGACATTAAATTTGGATACGACTCAATATAGAGAAGATTAATAAGTTTACATCTTTTATAGTATTTTCATTTAAATATTAGGGAATTATGATGCGGAAAAAAGGAATTTGTGAAAAAAATCATAATAAAAACAATGATAATTATTTACTTAATAATTAGTAGTTTTTATATGATATGCTCTTGGCCAGTTTTAGCATTACGAGTGACACGAAGTTTGTTGGTTTGTTGATGTTTGTAATATTGTTGAGTTGAGATGCATCGGTGCAACAAATCATCGTTATATTTCGTATGTAGGGTTACTGTGCAATAATGTGTGTAATAATTGATTGAAAATAATGTACTTACATATTATGTAAGAATTTATTAGACATACATGACAATTATGACAAGAAATCATACTGTTGCACACAGAACAACGATCGGGCCACATCGCCCCCGCGCGCGCCCCCCCACAAGCATGGACTTCAAAGCTCTGTGCTGTTGCATAATGCATACATTTATTTATTTATTTGTACCTTGTATGTGTGTTCAATAAATATTTCTTTCTTATTTTTCTATTACAAAGCAAAGCTTTGAAACAATTTACCCAGAAACAATAGATACCAGAAGCAGAGTTTCCTGCGAACTACAATCCAGAGGCCTTCAAATTTAGAGTTAATAGGTATCTTCTAGGTAAGTGTGTTACACCCTAGACTGCAGCAGTGCTTAACATCAGGCAGGCTGTACTGAAACGTAAACTTATCCCACGTATAAAAAAAGTTTTTCTAAAAGCGTTTTTTTACTAGTTTAAAATATTTGAATGTTAATCTTACCAGTCATAGGTGCTTTCAAAACGGCTTGGCTCGCTAAAGCCAGTGCTTTTATAAGGTCTCCTTCCTGAAGTGCTTTTTGCGCCGATAACCTTCTTTCTATGGACATTCTGATACTTTTGCCTCGGCTTAGAGGTAGTATTCGTGAGAAAACTTCTTGCAAACCGCTCATCATCTGAAAATGTGGAAAATCTTTATAAATAAAAATGAATTGTTGTTCGTTAGTCTGATTAAAACTCGAGAACGGCTGAACGGATTTATCTTATCTTAGTCTTGAAATGTTCGTGGAGGTCTAGAAAAGGTTTAAAAGGGAAATAAAAAATAAATAAAAAAATACAAAAGTTTAGAAGTCTGCCGGGACAGCTAGTAATCAATAAAAAAATGAACCAAAATAATAATAAAGCAAAAGTTTTACGTGTATTTTAAATAACATCATAACTCCTGTTTTGTTATACACGTGTCAGGTGTAAAGAATAAAGTCGGGCGTAAAGTCATTTCATCCCGAAAAATGTAGGCACTGTTTCCATTGAAAACAATAAAAAATCTATAAATTCAAACTCACGAATTGTCAAACAATTTCTTTAACTTTTAAAATTGATTAAGTTTAACCTAACTCTATAACTGATATGCTGACAGTACTTTCTATCAACGCAAGTATATGCCGCCATTTATGATTCCTTTCTTTTATGCACCGACTTATATGTTTGTATATTTGTGATGCTATGATTATATGAAATATCTAAGATGCATTTAGGTATGGAAATAGATTAAGCTCGGGATTAAAATATAAATAGAATAAAAAATAAATAAAAAAGCCTTTATTTCTATCACATTATTTCACACTACTTATATTAAAATAAATATGACCACTATGTTAATACACCCTTAGCGAATTTAACTGTAGAATATTTGATTTTTGTACGTTACAGGATTGATGTTATAACTAAGAAATATTTTCTGTTTGCAAAACTTTCTTTTAAGGTAGGATTAAAATATAGACTACTTTTATTCTGGATCAACGCGGGTATTATCGCGGGACATTGCTTAATAATTATAATTATCAGTATAATTTGATGACAATATTCAAGTATCAATCAACGATTCTTTGCTCAACATGCAGGACTACTAAATTTTGAAAACAATTTATAAGTAGAAAAAACTGAAGCCGATACTTTATACCTCGGTTGCTTGTCTAAGCCTTTCAAAACGGCACCCTTAACTATAACGTGCAATGCCGAAAAAGAATAGAAGCGTTTTAAATCTGTCTAGAACCATTCTAAAGAGGTGTAAAAAACGCTGCTATTATGAAACGGCTTCAGTCTCGTAAAATGCAAAACTAAAATATTATTTTCCTTACAAATAGCAGCCGTCGTCGTCATTATTTTTAATACGCTCCCTGCATTGAAAACAAGGCACATTCTGTTCACGAAAACATCATAGAGCTTTGCACAGTAAACGCTCGGGCTCAAAGAGCTTAAAAAGTTAAATAGATCATACTTTGAATTGACTAACGAAACTAATTATTCCTTTGTAGTTTTTGGGTGAATACTCTTTTCAAACATATTTTTTTTGGGGCATTTAATTTTATTCAAAGTATACAATGAAAGCATAATGAAGGTAATTTATTTCAAATATAATCTTATTGATTAATTTCACCAGACCTAAAAAACCACATAGCGCAAAATATAACAAAAAAAGAAACGTTTAACGTTTGTCTATTTCTGATAGCACTGAAAAATAGCAGTAATAAAAACCATACGTTTGTTTTTTATAAAATGTTAAGAGCCTTCAGTGAAGAGCTAAAGGTCGAGTTGTATTCTCCATGCCTGAATCTGAACACAACGTTTTTTCATAAGATCCTATGTCTATATTATGGTTACAAAGAATTTTAATCTCTAAGTCTTGCGGTGAAGGTTCAAAGTTGTATGAAACGGATACTTGATAGCTTCATGAGTACGCGACAGTAAGGTCAAGAGTAGTGTAGTTAGTTGTTCAGGCTGTGGTTCAGGCTTTTGCTACAGACTGTAGTGATCCCAGACCAGAGAACCAATCAGATGAGATAATTCACATACAATATGCAAGATAGGATTTATTTTGAAGCAACATTTGACATACATATTATATACGATGCTATTTTGCAACTAAAGTTAAAACGAAAACGTTAACTAATAATTTTAATTGTGGTGGTAATTTTTGTTCGTGTTTACTAGTGTCAGGCATTGATTTACCTATTTCTTGTCACAGAAAGCTACTCGCATCAGATGTGTGTAAATATGCCAAAAATGTTTGAACACTGCCCCGATTAGGGTTACGCTGGATATAAAAATAGACCAAGCAATAACGAGAATGTTAGTTTCTATCATATTGTGAAGTGCGTAACAGCCATTTTACGTACACACAGTTACAAGTCACAAAAGTACACAATAAAATTAAAAGAAGATTTACCTCTTCATTTTCCATAACAAAGGTGATCTTCCGTCCTTCTTCCACTTTCTCCAGCTCTCTCAGCCAATCAGCGCTGGCCATTGACACTGCTTCCTCAGCCAGACCAGTGAAGAAACCTTTCGGGTCAGAACAGAGAGTGACGTCACTGCATGTTGCAGCAAACTTCGGGTCCGCTTCTTCAAATACTCGCCCCATGTTGGTACCTGAAGAAATTAATAAATCATATAAAATTATATCAATTTCATATAATAATAATCATTCATTCAATCATATCATTCACAATTGTGCTTAGTACTGTTATGCTGATGTTATATATATACGTATGTGATTAGTACACAATATGATACACAATATTCATAATATACATAGTTGATTGATATAATATATCATACTGTATTACATAAATATCAAAATGTGTTTGTTGTTTTATTGATCTGTTTGTTCTACTTTCATGACGTAATGGAGCGACAGATTACTGTAATTTTCGGTTCAGTGATAGTCTACAGTCGTGGTAACATAGACTATTTTTATGCCATAATAACGCAAGCTAGATGCGGGCATCTGCTAGTAAATATTCAATATTCCAAAATATATTATTTAGCCTTACTATACTAGGTAAGCACTTCATTTTCATTCTTCTAAAAATGACATAATTAATTAACAGATAAATTCACGGTCACTTCAAAATTTTACAATCCTTACTATTGTTCAAATTATTAGAAACTCTATAAATATTTATTAATTAATAAGCTCTCTATTGCGAGTAATTAATTTCATACCGTTTAAGAATAAAGAAAATTATAAATTAATATTTCCATTCACAAGTCACAAGGCGTTTCGACGAAGTCTTTAACAATCACAAAAAATTGACGTTTCTAAGTTCAAAGTCACTTATAAGTTTATAACGAGTAAATGCCACTTAACTCTAACTTATGCTTCTAAGTTATCTTCGCGTCAACGGAGAGCAAAATTGAAACAGTTTGCAAGTTAGTAACATGTAGGTAGTTCAAGTTACAGTCTGTTTTGAAGCTAAGAGGATGATGTTGTATGCTATTAACTTAATAAATTATACATAAGACATGCTGTGGAATTTCTGTATTTTACTTTACGTTAGTTTACTATTCCTACTCTGATCACATGTATAGAAAACACTAACAAGTAGGTCAGAAAAGGCAAAAAGGAAATGCTAGATGGGTTCTTCGTGTAAAGCATTATTTGGTTATTTTCGTGGCGATTTTCAAATTCGATATTTTTCTATAGTTTATGTAAGAATCTTTAAATATACGTTGAACTAAAACTTTTTATAGAAGAGGCACCTTCGAGAGCGATTAACTCATAGAGATAATTAAAGTTAAAAATGCGAGCATTTAAGGTTTCCGTAAAAAAAAATATAGGTTGATGGCATGTCAATTTCTATTATCTAAATATATAAAACTCAAAGGTGACTGACTGACTGATTGACTTACTGACTGATAAAGTGATCTATCAACGCACAGCCCAAAACACTGGATGGATCGGGCTGAAATTTGGCATGCCGGTAGATGTTATGAAGTAGGCATTCGCTAAGAAAGGATTTTTGGAAAAACCGCTTTTAAAGGGGTGAAATAGAGGATGCAAGAGTTACTTCTTAATGCGACCGAAGCCGCGAGCATCCACTAGTACATTATATACAACACATCACATCGATCAATGCATGATTATTTAAATATTAATATTTGGTACATATTCTTACTGAGTTAAACAATGCAAGCCATCATTTTCTGGTGTCACTTTTATTGCTAAGCGTAAAGAATCAATTCTATCGTTTAACCCAAAGGTGGTTAAAAAAGATATTATGTTTACCATAATACCACCAAACATATTAGATAGATAGATTAACTCTTTATTGTTGACACATATTGAAAACAGTACATAAAACAAATTGTATCTAAACTAGTGCCACAAGCGGCGGCCTTATCGCTAAAAGCGATCTCTTCCAGACAACCTTCGGCTGGAGAGAAAAGAAAAAAAAAAATGAAGAATGTGGTGTACAACAAAAAGGAAATAAGAAATATTATTAATATATAAATACACACATATAAATACATATTATTATACTTACTACACAATACTTCAAATTAAAAGCATTTTAAACTCTAGAACAATATCACAAATTATCTAGCCGGAATCTTCATGTAATCTTAAACGTGTGAACTGTGGTAAGGAGTAGCTGTGGTAACATCTCAGTAAAGATTTTTGTTACAAGCAGTAATTTAACTTGGCTTTTGAATTCAAAATAAGGTCAGGATAAACTAACGGCAAGGATTAGATATCGTACTTTATCAAATAGGTACGGCAATAAACTGATGCCCCATTGTTAATAATAATTTAGAAATGCAAAACCTTTAAGATTGTACCTTGATTTTTGTTGGTAATTTATTGAAAACTAGCTTTTGTCCGCGACTTTGTTCGCTTTTTTATACACATTAACTTTCCTCTTAAGTCACTCTATCCATTAAAAAAACTAAATCAAATCCGTGGAGTAGTTTTAAAGAGATAAGTATACATACAGAACGTCTGTCTCTATACAGAGACAGACGCAAGTAGCGACTTTGCTTTATACTATGTGGTGACTTTGTAATGATCATAGTGGTAGTGATTTTCGCGTTTTTACGCGATTTTACGTACTTAAGTCAGTTTTGATTGTTTAAAGTACCATATTCATCTTGCTATTCTGATTATTTGTGAATAAATATAATTTAGTAACTTATTAAAAAGTAACTTAAAAAGCAAAATACTAACAATAATAATACAAACTTAATCTACTTCTTCAACTAATACCAAATCTAAAATGCCTGTAGTAGAAGGAAAGGTTCCCAAAATGCTGGTGGCATTTCCGCGTAATATAATGTAATACCTATAATAATATTTTATTTTATTTGTGGTGAAGCGATCAAACAAATAAAATAAACCTTTTGGAATAGTAGTTAGATCACTACCAACTTAGCTAAACGACTTCTCTATAAATCTAAAGATAGTGAAGATACTTTATGAAGATAAAATACTGCATGCAATATGATGCCTCTGCTGTGGTAACACGTATTAATTAATAATGCTAAGTACTACAAACGTAATAAGACGCACGTGCGAAGTAATTAAGGAATAGAAGTCGCGTGAAATGTTATGTCGTGCGTATAAATGCCATTGAACCAGATTGATATAATCTATATTTAATCGAGCGAACTACAATCCAAGGGCCTTCAAATCTAGAGTTTGTAGGTATCTTCTAGGTAAGCGTGTAACACCCTCGGCTGCAGCAATGCCTAACATCAGGTAGGCTGTAGTCAAAAGTAAACCTATCCCACGAAAAGAAAATTGCTACATGATTAAAGTCCACGTTAAGAAAATAAGATACTAAACATGTGAGTTAGGTTTATGTCATATGGCTTAGTTTAATTATTTGTTTGTTTTTGTACAGATTTGTGTTTTGTTGTTTCAATTTTGACTTCTTGCCTTAACATATTTTTTCCGCAAGACTATTTATCAATAAAAATTAACACTCGAAATACATTACATTTTGCTGCACAGGGGCTTGTAGTGAAAACTCACATAAACTCACACTAATATATTATTACACTTTGAAAACGAATGTGTCTCAAACACAGGCTGATGATGATGATGATGATAATATGTTATTCACTCCCAACAATATCACATACGTGTGTATATATTTTAATAAAAAAATATCGTAAAAGGTAAAAGCTCATATGATAAAGCGGTCACCGGAGCTTTCGCAGTACTTAGCAAGCTTTAAGTGATTATATCGAGTACGTAACATCGTGTAATCTTCCTGTTTACTTTATCAGAACAATCACACAGCGACCGGTTTGTCCTGTTTTCAGTACATGGTATTTACAATCACAGTCCATTCTGTCAGAGATTTGGAAAGCTCACATGAAACAAGTAGATCGGAAATTAGCGGAAATTCGAATTCTGCTTGTCGTGATTATTTTCTGTCATCTGACTGACTGATACAGTGATCTATCAACGCACAGCCCAAACCACTGGACGGATTGGGCTGAAATAAGGAATTAAGGTAGATGATATGACGTAGGCATCCGGTAAGAAAGGATTTTTGGAAATGCCACTTTTAAAGGGGCGAAATAGGTAATGCACGTTTTACTTCTTAATGCGAGCCAAGCCGCGGGCACCCACTAGTTTTTAAATAAATCCGCTTCATAAACCTATCACAAAGAATGGCCCATGGATAACCATAGTTAATTATAGGTATAAGGTGTACGGAATAAAATGTTTATCTTAGTTCAGTATTTAATGCTTAGATATAGAATAATAATTTGGTTATGCGAATTTAATGTACATATTTTCAAAAGTTAAACTATTTTCTTTTTAAAAAGGATGTAATCTTAACCTTTCTTATTTCTCCATGGATGAAAATGGTATCCAAACGCTAGCAAACAAAATTTTATCACATCTAAAAAGCTTTATGTGAAACAGAGATACGAGTATATTTTAGCGAAAATTGCAAAACTCCTATTCCTATTTCAACTTATGTAAAAATCAAGAAAGATGTCACCAAGGAGAAGGTACTGGGAGGTGGTGGTCACAATCCTCAGACATGAGGGATACGATTCAAGGAGGAGGAGGAAAAATCAAGAACTATAAACGTTAATCGGAACAGAACAACCAAAACCACGTGACCCGGTATTTGTCCAACAATAATAATAGTACGAGATACTCGAATCGAATTCCGACAGTTTTTTACACTTCTTATTTACAACAAATGTATTGAGAATATTTCTTTTTTCACTCATTTTGGATTTAATTGTGTCACAACGAAATTATTAGGATTAAATTAACTATTTACGATCTATTTTATACCCAAGGACATAGAGTTAGTTGCTCTAGATAAACAAATTATGCAGTTTTGGTTACACCTAAGCGAATGATTTTTTTCAGCCACAATTTGATATATTGTAAGTCAGTAGAAAGAAATAATTACCTTATATCAGGTGGCCGCAGACGTCAACTCGCCGCACGCGTTAGCTCTGGTGTCTAAAATTATATCACGCCTGGCATACTCCACTACTGTTCTATTTTCGAAATATCGACTGCAGCGTCCTCTGGACTTCTCACTGGACTTGCTTGGTTAATTAAAGTTTTGCTTGTTTATTTTTGCAAAGGAACAAACTGGATTAGCGTATTAGCTCACGCTTAAGAAGGTTTCTATGATATTGGGTAACTCTAATGTCGAGAGTTCTCAGACCGCCAGAAGTGTTCCAAAGAGGTTCTAGCGAGCTCTCTATTGAGTCATATTTCCTTAAAACTGAGGGTCGTGACTCCCCCGCAGAATTAATTCGTTTGGGGAGTTCTCTTTGGGGCATTTAAATCGGAAGACGGAAGACACATGTTCTCGTGTATAGTGGTCCTTAAGCATGTCGGTTTGCTCACGACGTTTCTATGTTTTTTTCTAGGGAGCTACAAATACTAATAAACATAAAAATCATATGTAATGTAGTACGTGAAAATTTTGGTCCGTGGGGTAAAAGCACGAAGTCTTTTATAAAAAAATTAAATAAAAGTTTGAATGACATCACTTGAGACAAGAACGCGGGCTGGTTCCTTGCGCAAAGGATTTCTATAACAATCCAGCGTGGGAATGCAGCCAGCGTTCTTGGCTCCATACCACATGTAGATGTTTTAAATTTAGGTTAAATGTACATACTCTTATTTAGTGTTATTAGTGTATATATATGTGTATATATTGTTTATTATTGAATAAGTAGTACGTTTACCACACATATGATTGCTTACATATTTAAAATCACTAAATCTCTCAAAGGTACAATATTTAAAATGTATGTAATACGATAAGTAAAAATACGACAGGAACATAATATAAAAAGATACCCTGTTCTGTACAATATTTACTGATAATGTCCTCTGACAAAATCTCCGCCCCAAATTCTTAAGGAAAAGTCGGAAAAGCGCCTGCAATATTTATGCGGTTATGATTTTTGCAGTGATTTTCCTTTGAATTACTATAAGGTATTATACAGATATATGACACTTTATACCTACAATACAGAGTACGGTAAATATACTAGTCGATGCCTGGGACTTTGCTCGTTTTGTTAAAGAATAAAATACGTTTATTGAGACACGAAATAACACAAACAGAATACAATAAATAAGAAAGAAGTACATAGATACGAGTACACGTTTCGTGTCACCAAAGTTTATTGAATTTTTAAATAAAGTTTTTATAGGGTAAGAAACCTTACTCTGATTATTTTCCATTTAAAATCTCAAAGATTTATCGCTCCACTTGAAATATTGGTAAACAAAATAAACTTAACATACCTACAAATCCGTAGAGAGATATAAGGATCCCCTATTTTACCCCTTTAAAAGTGGCATTTCTAAAAAATTCTTTCGTAGCGGTTAATGTTATAACGTATGCATACGTTATAACATTTACCTGCATGTCAAAATTTCAGCCTGATCCGTCCAGTGGTTTGGGCTGTGTGTTGATAAATCACCATGTCAGTCAGTCACCTTTCAGTTTTTGATTTAGAAGTGTAACCGTTGGATTCTGCATCCTTTGGTTTTTTCATTTTCTGGCTTAATGCGCAAGTCGTGCGATGCC
Source organism: Macaria liturata (assembly GCA_964023185.1). Taxonomy (NCBI): domain Eukaryota; kingdom Metazoa; phylum Arthropoda; class Insecta; order Lepidoptera; family Geometridae; genus Macaria; species Macaria liturata. The sequence goes on from OZ026808.1 coordinate 7,846,481, forward strand.
AGAAAATGTAAAAAGTCAAACAATCCTAATGTCAGTTAGCTGTCATTGTCACCTTCTGGCCCAAGTCGATTCGGCATGGTCATTGCAGATAGTGTGGCCAGCTTAACTAAATCCCGAAATTAAAGGAACCTAGGCTCTTATTCGATCTAGTTCATTATTATAATTTGTTATAAATTGGTTTCACAAAAGTAGTAATAGTCTATCGTAAAATAGCTAAACTCATCATAAATCAGATCTACACTGATTTATTCATTTGTACTCCTCAAAGTTCAGTTTCATTTAACATTTTCATAATTGAGGCTCTTCTGGATTGAGAACAAGGTCGCATACTTAAATATCAAAGGTATAGAGTAGAAGTCGACATTTTATTATTATTATTATTATTATTATTATTATTATTTCACCTTTGTTCATCAGTGCACACCGTGATCAGTTGTTCTCCTTGCTCACAGGGTCTTTGTGTCGACGGTACCTTGTTCCAGCTGGCTGCCGAAAGCCTCTAATCTGCATAGTCACATATTTTTATAACTACCTACGGAACTTCTGTAAAACCCCTTCTCGGGTAAGTAGCTTGTACCATAAACCTTCAATTAATCTATATTTCACCTGGAAAACTGTGATCAGTGATCTATTCCTTGCTCACAGGGTTTTTTTACACTACCTCTGAAACTCAAGCGAAGGTGCCTTCACCTTCGCTACACTACACTACACCCGACGGTCTGCTGGTCAGCTCCGCAGCCTGAGGGTTGCCTAAACAACCCCCTGCGCCGCTGCAGCAGCACCTGGCTCCGGGCCATCTGTATCTCAGGGTAACAGTGGGTAGGCCGAGCCTACCCACATTCAAAATTTTATTGTATTGTCCCTTAACATTTTAATTGATATATGGTTGCAAAACTAGTATGTAGGCTCGAAACCCACCCTGAATAGCATCTACTGCTGATCTAGCTGGCATTCTGTAACTAAGGCGCCCATTTATTGTTCTAAAACCTAAATTATGTAAGTCTATTTAGCCCTTCAGGCACTGCGTTGATTCTATTGTATATTATCTATCTTCTACAAAGTATCCTTAATAAATAACCTTATCATTCTCAGTCGCTTTCTTTCATTTACTATCTACCTAGTTAGAATAAGTAGGTTCTAGCTTTAAAAAGGTTACACTGGCGATTCCACTTGGTGAAAACTAGTTTTGCAGCCATTTTAAATACTATGTACTAATATACTAACCCAATAAGAATATCAAATTGAAAAGAAATTTGTGTTGTTTCAATATCCTTTAGTTGTAAGATCTGACATGTGAATTCATACTGTATTTCATTGTATATTATTATAGTGTACATTCTGTAAGTAAACATTATTAAGTTAACATTCATCATAAAATCATTGTATTTCATATACTTAATATCAGTGCATACAGATATATGATAAACCTTGTTAGTAAAATCTCATAATTATTATAGTGAACATTCTGTACATAAGTAAACATTATTAAGTTAAAATTTATCATAAAATCATTGTATTTCATTAAAATATCAGTGTATATAGGTGAATGATAAACCTTGTTAGTAAATTTTCATAGTGTGTTGGTAGCAAACTTAACTTCATTTGTAAAAGATAAGCAACATAATTATTAGTGTTTTACTATTTATTGAGTGAAAATTCTTATAACTGAGGCTCATTATTGGCAATCATAACATTGTAAACAGTTTTGCAACCAGTACTAGACCAAAATTAAACTATTTATATAACCCTGAAATACAAACTTAATAGTACACAACTAAACAACTTTTAGATAAAAGATAGACTACAAAACACAAATTCTCTATGAACTAGAACCTGCATCTACGCGGTATAGTGGTTTATAATATAGTCTTAGCTGATATTCATGAACAGTTTTACATAATTTGATATCTAATATCACATTGTACTGTAGATTGCAGTACCTATTACATAAACACTCAAGTCTACTTGCACAATTCTTGTCACACCGTTGATAGCTGGGTGCTTGTTTCATATCAAAGGTATTATTGGTATAGGTATATTAGCATATTTCACTTGATCCAATCTATTTGAAGTTTTCTTAAAATGGTAGAGAAACCGGAGGCTCCTAAAACTAACTCTGATTCTACTGACAATAGGCATAGACTTAGTAGAATAACTTGTGTTCTTCCATCGAATATTCACTCACTAAATCTAAAGTTTAAGAGTGACAATTGTGTTCTTTTCTTCTTATAACGTCTTATTGATTTGGTGTCTTCTTGCTCACTAACATACAAAAAAGTTTTTACTTCAGCGGCTGAGTTATTTGATGGCCCAGCACTTATCTGGTTTAGAGGCATTCGAAACTCTGTAGCCTCTTGGGAACAGTTAAAGGGACGTATCTTCCTCTTCCCCTCTAACTCTTAGTGACATTTAGTCACGCACTTCTTGAGGCCTACCTATTGGAAGCATTTTTATTAGGTACCCAAACAAGTCACTGCACTTGCCCAGTAACTTGGATAACGGCTATAGATTGTAGTTATTTTAGGTCGAACTTTAACCCTTCCACGTCAAGAGACGTCGGCTCTAAACTTGTTTCACACAACCTACAGTTGTGGCTAGAAACATCTAGTAGCAATTTCTACCATTGCTACTTTTCGCTAAACTTGTTTCACACAACCTACAGTTGTGGCTAGAAACATCTAGTAACAATTTCTACCATTGCTACTTTTCGCTAAACTTGTTTCTCACAACCTACAGTTGTGGCTAGAAACATCTAGTAGCAATTTCTACCATTGCTGCTTTTCGCTAAACTTGTTTCTCACAACCTACAGTTGTGGCTAGAAACATCTAGTAGCAATTTCTACCATTGCTGCTTTTCGCTAAACTTGTTTCACACAACCTACAGTTGTGGCTAGAAACATCTACCTAGAAGCAATTTCTACCATTGCTGCTCTTCGCTAAACTTGTTTCTCACAACCTACAGTTGTGGCTAGAAACATCTAGTAGCAATTTCTACCATTGCTGCTTTTCGCTAAACTTGTTTCACACAACCTACAGTTGTGGCTAGAAACATCTAGTAGCAATTTCTACCATTGCTACTTTCCGCTAAACTTGTTTCTCACAACCTACAGTTGTGGCTAGAAACATCTAGTAGCAATTTCTCCCATTGCTACTTTTCGCTAAACTTGTTTCACACAACCTACAGTTGTGGCTAGAAACATCTAGTAGCAATTTCTACTATTGCTGCTCTTCGCTAAACTTGTTTCACACAACCTACAGTTGTGGCTAGAAACATCTAGTAGCAATTTCTACCACTGCTACTTTTCGCTGTGCGACACTAATGTTGTTACTTTAGCGTTCTAAACGCTCAGAGGTCTATCTAGTTATTGCTGTGGGTAATAAATTAGGTAGATACGTTGGACGCGCCCACGAGCTGCTCGAGCTATTGTGGTTTTGTCCCTTTTTTCCACTTCCTCAAAGAACCACAGTATCCAATTACCTCCTCTTCCTTCCACATAATCCACACATCCTAACCCAACTTAATAATTCCCCAACTTCTTATTAATTGCTATCATATATACACTATATCAATTCACTATTTTCATTGTTTCTTATCCTTCATTGCAAACATAACTTAGAGTCACTATATTTTTTGTAGCTGAATAACTTCTTGTTTTTCCTCACTTCGGATCTTACCGAACCATTGGTTGCGCTATTGGCGTTATACCAGTTTTTTTCTTTCTGTATATTCAGCACTTAAATTTCTTTTCTTATAACTTGCTATATTTCAAACTTCAATGTAGTTACTTACATCACTAGGTAATTATTAACTTAAAGAAAATACAGATACGGAAGAGATATTATTTAACATTTGAATGTATAACATATATATAATAACATATTTGAGTTTAGTATATTACATCATTGGCAGTGCCATTAACTATTAAAAGAGCAGTAACGTGAACTCTTTTTAAAAATAAATAAGCTAATAACACGCCTATAAATTCAGAGCAGCTCGCGGACTCTAGGAAAAATAAGCTCACTCGCAGACTAAAAAGTGCAGTTTTGTGGACACTATAAATAAGCTAAAACACAATCTTAAAAAAGTGCAGTTTTGTGAACACTATAAATAAGCTATAAACACAATCTTTTAAGGCCCATTGCTACACATAAAGTGGTAATGGAGAACATATTTCGGGGATTAGTATATTAGTTTATCTTATAACATGTTGGAAGGGAGGAACTCAGAAATTTACATAGTACACTTGCGTTATATCCAGTGGTTAACTGTAAAAATATGGTGGGTCTCTGTCTCTCTCAATAATGAATTTATTAGTTTATCTTATAACATGTTGGAAGGGAGGAACTCAGAAATTTACATAGTACACTTGCGTTATATCCAGTGGTTACCTATACAAATATGGTGGGTCTCTGTCTCTCCCAATAATGAATTAAGTATATGAAGATAGTTATCATTATGTATTAGTATTGTTACATGGGATTATATGGGAAACAACAATGAATAAACTTTTGCACATATCTTTTTAAATATTTAGTATATGATAATAGTATTTGTATTGATTTGTCATCTATTCAGATGTCTATTTTTCGATTAGGTAAGGTACCTATGGTATTTTTTTTAAAGTCGTCTCTTCCAAGTCTTGTAAACACATCTTGTCAAACAGAGAAAGGTTTGTAGTCTGTTGTTATTTTTGTTTTTCTGCTGTTTTGTTTTCATGACCTGGTTTTCTCTGTAATATGCGGCTGGGGCAGCCGTGAATTCCCTAACGTGAATTCTTCCCTGGTTCGCGGGATACTGTAACCGTTGGATTCTGCATCCTTTGGTTTTTTCATTTTCTGGCTTAATGCGCAAGTCGTGCGATGCCAGAAAATGTAAAAAGTCAAACAATCCTAATGTCAGTTAGCTGTCATTGTCACCTTCTGGCCCAAGTCGATTCGGCATGGTCATTGCAGATAGTGTGGCCAGCTTAACTAAATCCCGAAATTAAAGGAACCTAGGCTCTTATTCGATCTAGTTCATTATTATAATTTGTTATAAATTGGTTTCACAAAAGTAGTAATAGTCTATCGTAAAATAGCTAAACTCATCATAAATCAGATCTACACTGATTTATTCATTTGTACTCCTCAAAGTTCAGTTTCGTTTAACATTTTCATAATTGAGGCTCTTCTGGATTGAGAACAAGGTCGCATACTTAAATATCAAAGGTATAGAGTAGAAGTCGACATTTTATTATTATTATTATTATTATTATTATTTCACCTTTGTTCATCAGTGCACACCGTGATCAGTTGTTCTCCTTGCTCACAGGGTCTTTGTGTCGACGGTACCTTGTTCCAGCTGGCTGCCGAAAGCCTCTAATCTGCATAGTCACATATTTTTATAACTACCTACGGAACTTCTGTAAAACCCCTTCTCGGGTAAGTAGCTTGTACCATAAACCTTCAATTAATCTATATTTCACCTGGAAAACTGTGATCAGTGATCTATTCCTTGCTCACAGGGTTTTTTTACACTACCTCTGAAACTCAAGCGAAGGTGCCTTCACCTTCGCTACACTACACTACACCCGACGGTCTGCTGGTCAGCTCCGCAGCCTGAGGGTTGCCTAAACAACCCCCTGCGCCGCTGCAGCAGCACCTGGCTCCGGGCCATCTGTATCTCAGGGTAACAGTGGGTAGGCCGAGCCTACCCACATTCAAAATTTTATTGTATTGTCCCTTAACATTTTAATTGATATATGGTTGCAAAACTAGTATGTAGGCTCGAAACCCACCCTGAATAGCATCTACTGCTGATCTAGCTGGCATTCTGTAACTAAGGCGCCCATTTATTGTTCTAAAACCTAAATTATGTAAGTCTATTTAGCCCTTCAGGCACTGCGTTGATTCTATTGTATATTATCTATCTTCTACAAAGTATCCTTAATAAATAACCTTATCATTCTCAGTCGCTTTCTTTCATTTACTATCTACCTAGTTAGAATAAGTAGGTTCTAGCTTTAAAAAGGTTACAGAAGATTATTTCACTCTTAGCGATAAGGCCGCCAATAAAGACGCTAATTTGAATTTTAATATTTTTTTAGTATTGTTTTTTATACTTATGTGGTGTTTTAATAAAGTATTTATCTATCTATCTGTATATGTATTTTTATATCAAAATATTTCATGTCTTGCACAATCAGTTCACTGGTTACCAGCGTTTGTTATAGTACACTAGCCCTAAAATCACATCAGTAACCCCTAGGCTCGCTTACAAATGTATCTTTCAACATCACAGTTTTCTCTATCATACGAACTTAAAAAATGATAAAAATGTTACTTGCATCAATGGAACAGGTGATTAACTCCCTTTGCCCGATTTCCCACGTTTTTGTAGCATCTGCGCGTGTCATGATTACCGCCTTTGTTGATCACGCAAGCCTGTCTCGGCTATATAAAGTGTTAATTTTGGTATTTCATATTATTTTGAACAAATTGCACGAGAAACATCTGACTCTATGTCATCATCATCATCTACAGCCGGTTTGTCCTACTGCTGGGTATAGGCCTCTCTCACAATATGCCATTGGCTTGCCTTGTATATACTAGCCACTTATTTCAGTAGATAACATCAATTCGATATAATATAATGAGCAAGCGCCTCCTTATAGATATTCGTTTAAATACAATTTCTGCCTTCAAGTGGGCACTCTATGTAATTGAGGGCCTGAAGTGATTTCAGGACACTCAACGTCTCGTATATGGACGAACATCTTGTTGATGGGAAGTTTATTATAGAAAGATTTCGTAAGTGTTATTTATTAGTTTGTACATAAGTTTAGTTTTTCAGATCCTTAGTTTTTTTAAAGCACCATAAAGTTCTCCTGTGTTAACTCATTAAAAGATTAAAATAATTTATAAAATGAATGATTTGAGTAGCATTATTTAAGTCGTCTCCCTTGGGCAGTGGGCTGGAACACTTATAACATCTTTAGGTTTTTCTAAAGATTTTTTGAGTGCCCCATTTTATTACTTTGCAGTAGTTAGAAGTAGTATGTTTAGTTTTTTCCCTTTTTTATTAATATTGTAATTTGTGTACCATATTCTATGATATTAGTACTTATACCTATACCTTTGTATGTTACAACTTTACAGTATCAATAAAGATTCTTTATCTTTTATTACTCGAACATAATATATAAGATGTAAATGGCATACAACAGTAAGTTATGTTAAACTATGCAGAGACAATTAATTGCACGGTCAATGAAAAAATACAATGAAGGAGAACATGCGTGGAAAAGTGGTGAACTGTAGGAATATAATATAGTTATTTATATATGATAGTAAGATAACTAATTAATTCATTTATTTCGGAATAAAAATATATATTTACAAGTCCTAAACATAATATTAATTAGGCACTTGCGGTTCTTCCAGGGCACCAGAGTCAGCCCGTCCGGTCTCTTGCCATCAGATCTGCTCAGCCCCACAGGCTCGGGGACACACGGGATATTTGCAGAATTGTTAGTAAGTATTTTGCATACAATTCAAAGTGTATTTAGAGAATAACACAAATTTGTTATATAGCCAATTGCAGTTCTGGTCTACATAGGCATTCTTAACAGTATGATGTTAATGTCGTCGACATTCCTCCTTTTTATGTAAACTCTAATTATAAGCATTTTTAAACTTTTGTTTTCATATTCAAAAGTAATTCATAAGATATTTACTTATAGCTAACAAAAATAAGAGGTTAATATAAGCACCTTATAGTTAACTTTAACTCTTATTTAACTAATATCTCGAGCTCTTCTGAAATAATTTGATTCCGTAATATAGTCGAAGTCATAGTAGTGTGTCAAATCCTATAATTTAGCATATTCTGCTACCCTCAGAAGCACAAAAGACCAAGTGAAATAAATAGCTAGATATCCAAAGATCTTGTATTTGGAACCTATATTTTTATCTTGGTCTTGTCTTTGAATGTAGTAGTAGAAAACTAAAAATCTGCTGAAAACTATATCGCTCTGCTAATATTAACTATAAATCAATGCAAATAGAAAATAATATCAAAAGACATAATCCTTCTTTATCATCATTATAGTCACGTTGTCATCTGAAATACCTATAAAGCCGGATTGAAGGCGGAAATAAAGTAGCATCGTCCGCCCTCTTGTCTGAATCGGACAGTAGTTACAGAATAGCATAGTAGTTTATCAAGGCTTCACGATCATTGTAAACTACAAGTACCTATCGGCTAGTAAAATGCTGCTAGCGGCTTGTTGTTTTACTGAGTTTTAAGAGGAGTTATCTTTTTGAGGTACTAGTGTATATTACCAACATAATCTATGCAATCACTTTAGTGACACAGTTTTCTTTATTGTTATGTGTCATATCTATTAAAAGTAGTAGAAATAAAGGTTTTTTTTAATGTTTATTTTATCTATTTAAGCTGTTGGTGGATGTAATTACGTATTTCAATAATTTTGGAGTTTGACTGGCTATTTAGATTTTCCAAACTTTTATGATTCATTTCTTAAGTATGTGGGTATGTTTGCTTATAAATTCCACTGGGCAATGAAATGGTTATTTTCTTTTAATAAATCTTGTGTGTTTAAACTTGAGGAAAAATGTAAGTTTCATAAAAATGTTTATGGCGCTGTGTGCAATGTCTCGGAATATTTATTTATTATTATTTATTTATTATTATTATAAAGGAAATATGTGGAAAAATATTTTTTGAGATTTTGTATAATGAAATTAATTACCTATTTGTTTTCCAAGTACCTATAATTTTCGTATTTTGTGGACGAGGTGCTTATGTAATAAATATCAATATATCAGCTATGTTATTTTGGTAAGCAAAACCACTAATCTAATATAGGTACGTACGTTCAGATAATGTGTATCTATAATAATGTATTCTAATGAACCTCTAACTATTGACTAGTCGCGTCTACACCTCCAGAAATGAGATTAGTCTATCCGATTGGAACAGGTGGTTTATTGATTATATTAACAACGGCGTTAACCACAAATGCGCGCCTAAACAGTCTAAACACTCATCGATAATGTCAAGTGCTGCGGGCACAATAGTAGCGTCATTTTAGCGTTGGTGATGACGCGACGGTTATCAGCGTGTTATCACCCCGCGAGCCTCAGTCGTGCGCTGACCGCCGCAGCGCGCGCACGTCCCCGCGCCCGCCTCCAACCAACCCGCGCCGGCGCAACTTCCCGCCACCACCACATCCTGCGCAACATACCCCTATCCCCACCTGTAAGTACAAGTGACATCGACGTAAAAAAAACCAACTCATCCCCCAAAAACGAGCAGACGAGATTAACAAGGATTTGTTTACTGATTATTATTTTATTGTTTAACGATTACGCGATATTGAACCGAGAATTTCTTTCGTGAGTCATGGAAACGTATCAAGGTCGACTCATCCTAATGTAAATTTGTCTCCTCTTAATGCAAGATCGGATATCGTTATCACTGGTTAGCGGGAGAGAAGCCTGCGCAGCGTTTCGTCACGGTGCTCGGTGTGGGCAAACATTGCGTGAGCCTCCAATCATCTCACCTCTCATTCTTGGCCATTTATTTCCTCTATCTTCTATCTCACTTTTATGCGACTGAATCGCTGAATTTTCAGCTATTCGCGCCTGTCATATACATAAAAGTAACCATCTTCGAACCTTGAATTCATTGTGGAAAATGTTGACTTAAACACCTCACTTTTTGATAACAGTTATTATTTGGAAAAGTGTTTGGCACTAATTTATATTGAATCTCAGATTTTTACTACTAATACCAATATTGTGTAAAGGTTGAAGTCTAGTTATTACCTAGTTGTTGCTAGGTTAATTTGTGTCTGAAAACAGTAGACAAATATGAATGTACCTGATCCTATAACATATAAAAGCAATTCGATATTTGATACAGATATTTCTATAAAACTCATGAAAACCGTATCAGATTAGGCCACTAGAATAGGGTCAGTTACAAATTGTATTAACTTAAAGAACAACCCAATCTTTAGATTTAATAAAAATTCACTCACGTGATGAAAATACGTATCTCTACTTTTTTTTAATCCTACACTAACTACATTGGTCCGAAAATTTCTTACTCTGCAGAGAAAACTGTATGAAAATGTATAACACACTACAGAAAAGCTATGGAAAAGTTAATCACCAACCAATCAAACACAAGAATCGTTCACCAGAAAGTGTCTTCAATTTATTTTATTTATACTATGCATTGATGAGCCGCCTCGAGGTCGCAGTTTTTTAGGACCACAATTTGCCAGAGATATTTAGCGAGCGGATAAAATATGAACTACAAAAATATAATGAAGACCAAATAGTACCGAGTACCAAGCCCCATAAGTCAAGTAAGTCAGTAGCTAAAGTGTTGCTACAATCGCCCGCTAATTCATTTTGCTCGGTCTTTAGTTACAGTACCACAGTTGTCCAAGAGTTAGCAGCGCAGATTAATAATAATAGCATAATGAGAATAGACAGCATAGTAGTTACACAGTAACTATTGTTTTGCCTTACCTGGCTCCATTCAAAGATATTTAGTTGCATAATGTAACCGGTAATGAGAAGACTTTGAGTTTAGAACTCGTGTGGCTTAGATATATTTATAATGGAAGTTTACAGTCTTTTTTCCAGTAAGGATTTTTCCCAGGCGGAGGAAATATTTAGCGAAAATTTTGTCGATTGATTTCTTAAATATAATGAGTTATTAATTTAATCTATATGTATGGAGGCTTTGAGTATATTACTCGCGTATTTTAGACAAATTATTTACCCATTTTTTTTTTCAAATTTTTCATTAGAAACCTTTTTATACTTGGAGTCTTCGCTAGCATAGAAATGCTAGCAAAAATTTATCAACCAACTTCATAAAAAGAGGATATTATCAATCTTAATAATGTATATGTATTATGGAGGTTTAGAGTTCTCTTAGTTTAGATTTCTATAATGAACGTTTGCAGTTTCACAGTAATTTTACCCTGTTTTCATGTAGAAAAAATGCTTTAGAGAAAATCTTTTCAACCGCCTTCTTTAAAAGAGGAGGTTTTCTGTTTAACTTTGAGACTTTGTACCTAAAACTCATGTTTTGATACATTTGAAGTGGAAGTTGGCAGTTTTCATTAGTTATAACATTTTACGTGGAAAACTAATCAACAGAATTGATCAATATTTATAAATGTGATATTACCAGTATTGAATAACATATTTGTTTGTTATGATTTCGTATTTAGGCTTAAACACACGTTTCTATACATAATAATATAATAAAGCTGAAGAGTGTCGAAAGTCTGAACATTGAAGACATTTAAAAAACTGTTTGGAGATACTTCGAATTGATAGCATAACGTTCCAAAATTTCTAGAAATTTTGTTTGTTTATCTGTGTATCTGTTTGTCTATTTATTTAAACGCTTATCACGCAAAAACGGCTGAACTGATCATCATGATTTTTGGTCTGTAGGTAGTATGAGGTATAAGTAGTGTCATATGCAGCTACTCTTTATCCTGAAATAATGCGAGCGAAGCCTCGGGCGTCGACTAGCTCTAAATAAATTATGTATGTGTTAATCCAAAGATTTTTTGGTAACTATTTTGCTGTACTTGACATCGAAATTATTTTTGTGGTTGTTTTGTTATATTACGTACTATATTGTGACTAAATAAACAATGCAAGTTTCATTAAAATTAGTTCAGAAGTTTTTGAGGTATTAAATAATATTTGGCATGATTTATGTGGTGCCGGGGCAAATTATAATACCCAATTAATCAAGACGGTTAAAAATCCTACTTATTACTGCTTAGTAGCGAATCTCCATCGATTTAAATGATTTAATGTCTTGTGATTTTGGACATAAAATATTCTCTACAATTTTACATGATTAAAGTATAAAATAATACAAGTATATGTGTGTAAGTATGGCCTTTCAGTTGACCTTTCATGAAGAGAGCGTATCTGAAATTTTTAGGCTTCTTTACCGTATTAGAACAACAAAGAAGCCGCATAACATACACGGTGGAAGATTCTTTCGCATCAAGAATGAAAGTTTTGATTTACAAAATTAAATAACTTCTATATATCTTATATGAGATAAAAACCTTTTGGAAAACCCTGGCAAAATTATCATAGATAGATAGATAGATAGATATATATTTAATGCACACCAAACAATAATAAAAACTTAAACAAACTAAAACTAATTTTATGTACATTGGGCGGCCTTATCGACTTAGGCGATTTCTTCCAGGCATCCTTTAGATGGACAGGATCATCATCATCTTCAGCCCTTATTGACTCACTGCCGGGTGTAGAACTTTTTCCAGTGATAGATATTAAAGGCACCCAGGGAAAAGTAGATAAAATTGATAATTGGGTGCCATCGGTGTCAGTCTTGAGCCTTTCTTGTCCAGAGGGGCCTTTCGATGGATCATCAGTTGATTAAAATCAAATTCATTGGTTAAAAATGGGGCAAAATGTTTTCACATTAATAATTAAAAATAACGAGACCGTTTGTGAGTCTGTTTTGTGGTCGAATCACGGTGTTGCTACAGAGAACTGGCGGTTTAACAGAACACATTCATAATTTAAGTGTATAAGGTTTAAGTTAATAGAATAACAATCATATTTATAAATTTATTAGGTACCTATATTTTGAATAATATGTGCCTACGCACTTGCTTTCATATTGTCTCTTTTTATTTTTAGAACTAATTAACCCATTTTTATAAACTTCGATATTGTTAACTAAATAATAAATAATATAACTAAAAAGTAAAAAAAGAATCGAATGTGTATTAAGACGATGTTTTAAACGACGTGTTTAAAAACCTACAGAGTAACAAATCCCTCTGTTGATCGTATTTTAGTTAGACCGGCGAATCTACACTAATATTATAAAGCTGAAGAGTTTGTTTGTTTGAACGCGCTAATCTCAGGAACTATTTATGCAAATTGAAAAAATATTTAAGTGTTCAATAGACCATTTATCGAGGAAGGCTTTAGGCTATATAACATCACGCTGCAACTCATAGGAGTAAAGAAACAATGGAAAATGAGGAAAAAACGGGGAAAATTATTCATCTTTGAGAGCTTCCGTTGCGTGCGCTGCGAAAACGGTGCAAGATATCAAAAAAATTATTTCTCTTGAAATGATCTAACAAAATGTCTGCAACAGTATAAGTCTATCTTTTAAGATTAACTCACTAGAACCTGTTTTATGGTAATAACTATTCCACGCGGACGAAGTCGCTGGCACAGCTAGTTAAATATATTTTTGTTGTACAAAAATGCTGTCTTATTATAACTACTTAACATACTAGGCAAATAGACCAGCTCAAGAGATCCAACTGCCAATCTTACCAGCAAAAACAGGAGACGAACGGTTTTTTTGCAATACTGATAAAAGAAAACAGGTAATATTCATATATTTTAAGACATACATATTATTGTACACAATTTATGCAATCAATTTATTATTCCATCGCCTCCCTTTGTTGGCTGGACGTCTGTTTGCTAAGCGTGTAGACGGAGTATAATTGTAACCACTGATAATAGTATTTTAAGGCGCGGCGAGTTACTATTACGCGTATTATGTTAGCTTTATTGTTTGTATGGACCGATTTGTTTGACCAAGGACAAGGTTACTTGCTAGTGTGAAATTTTTCTTCTACTCATATCGTATACGTGAGTACCTTCTTTTAAACCATTTTTTTTTAATGAATGCGATGTTTGAAAATTATTAAAATTTTGCACCATAGAGATCTTAAAGGCGAATTGTTGAGATTTGTTGATAAAGATTAAAAAAAAACTTATTTCGGGTAACGAGGAGATAATTTGGACCTCACTATTGAGCTACTCGGTTCAGTAACGCCTCTAGCGGTAATCTTTGATTGATTGACTTTCTTAATTGCAATTTTCACCAAATCTAAGCAGGAAATATATACCACAGTCAACTGCTTATATTTTTTTCGTCAATCTAGTTTGAAAGTCAGATCAAAATGTAGTTTCTACTCGTATATCTACTTAAGACGCGTCGATTTTAGGATAATATTAATCTACTTACAAGTTTTGCTTCCACAAGACCTTATTTTCGATGAAAATCACAAAATAGAGTCAACCGAATTTTGTAACCTAAACCGGCCAAGAGTATCGAAATAAGCTTACAAACCGTGAAAATTGGTTTTCATTTCGGAGCATTGTTCACCGTAAAATAAATTTATTACCCGTAGAAAAATAGCCGTATTTTGTTTTACGAGAGATAAAAACGAATTTTTCTTTGTTCTGGTATATATAAGAAAGTTTTTTACAATGCTGTAAGTAATATAGTATATATCCATAATATCATAAAGATGATAAAAAAGTTTCGCAAGAACATTTTAGGTTCCCAAAATATTGAGATAAAAAACTAAGCATTTATAATAACCTATCGTTCCGTATGCATACAAAACGTTTGATTTATCTGGTCATGTTTTAACAATCATTTTAAGTTTTAATTCATATCTTGTCTTAACAACTTTGCAATCACATTTAAGACGTTGCCTATAGTTAGACTAACCAATTAATCGAATATTCGTTTTTTTAAGGTTTCTTAATATCAAAATAATCATTCATGTCGATCCGATCTTATACCAAATCCAAGATTCTGATCTGATCCGAAATTGTAATATAACAAAACGTGAAGTACTTTTTAGTTTCTCACATCATGATTTTAATTTTTGAGAGCAATAAAAAAATTATCAATGAAATGATTCGTATTGTTACTACGTACTTGATTGTGCTTTATGGTTACAAAATTAGATAATTACACGTTAAAAGGATATTGTTTTATTATCTTTATTTTACATATCTTTTATTTTACAAAAAAGAATTTATTTAAAGATATATTTCCATGTTATAGAACAGCTCTATTTATTAAATATAAAAGACATTTCCGCTAGTTGTGGAAAGCTGATGAAAATAATTTTCGTTGCCCGCTAAGATGGGAAGCACAAAAACATGAGGAGAAACTTAAGAGAGTCCGTTGCTAGGTGATAGATTATTTGGGCAGCTATATTTAGGAAAAAAATGGGCACAGTTGTTTTTTTTTCATTTATCGTATGGCATTTTATAGCTCTTTTAAGAATCGAATGCGATTATCAATGTTAGACCACGTTGTGGACGCGGTCAGTCCTTGGATTAGTGACCAAAAATTGGCATTCCGTTTTGAGCGCTTCCGTAAGTCGGTATTTTTATGTGATATCCGATTACAATACGAGTTTTTTAGGCATCGTTTGTTCGTCGTTTGTTCATCTTATGAATGTTAAAACATATCTTTTAACTAATTTGACAATATATAAAAAGGTTTAATAAACAATGTTTTAAGAGTTTGGTTGGTATCGGTTATTTTTTTAAAGTCCTACGCAATATTTGACAAACAGTGTATCTACGCAAATTTTATTCAATGTTATTTTTCTTATCAAATTATGTGTTGTTCTAGCTTGCCTAATTTTCCACCGCTTAAGAAGTTAATTTTATTGCTGACCTAATAATTAACCCGCCCAAAATGTATAAATATTATCGTGTGAAAATACAGCTGTTGCTGTAATTATTAGAGTATTTTGGATCCTGTTTCAAAGGAATTACGTTGAAAAATATACTCGAAATGAATGCTCTTGATTAAAATATAAAAGATCTCATATTAACATTTTGACACTCATAAAAAGAGAGATTCCCTGAATGTTATTCTGTTTAAACTGTCTTTTAAGCAAAAATAATAGACAGTTTGATTCTCAAAAACAAATTAACGAAAGAAGCAAACAACAACATCAAATCTTTTGACCTTTAAAAAAAGTAAGTAGTTTCATCTTAGCTAGTTGTAATAATAATAAAAATTAAATCTATTCTTAAAATAAAGCTGAAGAGGGTCGAAAGTCAGAACATTAAAGATATTTAGAAATAATGTTTGGAGATACTTCGAATTGATAGCAGAACATGTTCCAAACAATTCCTAGATTATTTTTTTAGTTTATCTGTTTCTCTGTTTGTTTAAACGCTCATTACGCAAAAACGGTTAAACAGATCATCATGATTTTGGTATGTAGGTAGTATGAGGTTTAAGGAGTTTCATGGACTATTTTTCATCCTGAAATAATGCGAGCAAAGCCGCAGGCATCCACTAGTAATAAATTAATTTATCAAAGCGATAGACTAGAGGCAGCTAGCGACCCAGAGGTGGACCACCAGTCCGATGGTCAGATGACATGACTAAGCATGTTGTAACTGGATCCAGGCTAGAGACAGTACTATGTGGCGCGCTGGAGAGGAGGCCTATACTCAGCAGTGTGTGGACAGAAGCTGATATGATGATTATGATAAACCCGTAATAATATGCTTACGTACTAGTCACCTTAGATGTTTTTTTTAACATGTTTGACTATAGCCTGCCTGATGTTAAGAACCACTATAGTCTAAGATATAGCACGCTCGCCTAGAAGTAACCTATTTACTCTAGATTTGGGTTATATTATTCTGGGAACAGGGCTCCAGGTAGATAGTTCCATAGTCGCGCTTTCCTTAGTATGAAGGTGTTTTTATATATATAAACCAAGATTTTTATCGTATTATTTACTCCCACGAATACCTCCTATATACTACTCTCATGTATGTACTTATGTACAACATTATTTAATCCAAAGCTAAGGAATTCGATTCACTAGGATTCTGAATGACTAAACATAATTTAAAACACCATCGTTGACAAAATCATTGTTCGGGAAAGCAAACTTTGTTTCTCTGTGAAAGTAATTGAAAATGAGTCTTATGGTCTTGAAGTTTAGATTTAATATCAATAAGCATATTAAACGAAAGATGATCTGTGTCATTGATCTCCGAACGCGGTATATGAACTGTATAGATTTTAATCTGAGTGACTACAACGAGTGTCTTCATTTTCTCTACATTAGAATTATGTTGTAGTTCGGTGTCTTGCTCTGTCCACTAAAATAGAAACGAGACAGAAGATTAAAGTAATATTATAAACATGATGTTCTATATTGTATTGTAGATGCCGAGTTATTTTAAAGCTTACTCTAGTTATGTAGATAAATAAAGACTGGTATGTAAAAAAAGACGAACATGAATCATGTTGGGGTAGTCTGTTTTTTGCAAATATCAGTCTTTTTATAACGGCGACATGAGATGCATTAAAATTTCTAACAGGTTGAATAATATTCCTGTACACATTATTATAATGTATGCTAATTATGCGGGTAGGTTTGATTAGATTTGTAAGATTTTCATCGTTTTATAATGCTTTCTGTTGTGTTGATAGAAATAATTTGTGTTCACTGTTTCTAAATGCAGTGTCCATACATACTCGTATTTTTACTTAAATGTATATGGTGTAGAGAGTTTTCAAGTAGTCGCGTGGTTTTTGACATGGTAAACTTATTATACTTATACTTTATCTAAAGCATAACTCATTGGTAAATAAACATCTTTTACTTACCTTTCTTTTCTTCTAAAGAACAAACGTAACCTATTGCTCAAAATGTCATCCAAACCACGAAAGCATCCAGATGTAAATGCCAACTTTTTTCTTTGTAATATGGTTATCCCATGTAAGGTTTTGTCACAGCTAAAAATTGTTAAGCTTCGGTAATTGTATACGTATATTGATATCATCTGACTCACAAGCACAATATAAATAAATAAATATTCCGGGACATAAATAATTTTGCCCCATACTAAGCAAGGTGTAGTTAGTATAGTTACATATATAACATAATTATATGTTTCAGTCCAAAATTCCACTAGTTACATAATAAAACATCTGCTTTTCTTTCCTCACATTTCTTTATCCGATTTTCACTTAAAACTCGCACAGTGACTCCTAAATTATCCCTGATAACAGGGCAGGCCCGAAAATCCTTAAGTGCTACTCTGCTTATCATATCTCTGTCTTTTCCCAACAATTTACATCAAGGTATAGCACCTTTGCGACGCTCAATTTAGTAAAGACGTAACTTCAAAATGAAACAAGCAATTGTGAGTCTTACATGAACGTGTTACAGCTTGTTATGGTAGTTGACGTGGTTTTATTTAGCACTTTATCTGTGAAGAAGGTCAGGGACAGTGCTTGGTCGCTTCCGAATCTGTGGTCGGTTTCGTTTCAACCAAGATTATAGTTAAGTCAGTTGCCTCTTGACATGCAAGATGCTATCATATAGTGATACTAGCATAGAAAATACTGTCTTCGATACCTACATACATATTTACTCACATAGAACTATTTTTGTTTGGTATATAATGTAGCGTAATCATAATAGTACATTGTTCACCGAGAGGAGAAAGTGACCGATTACCGTCGAGGGTGTCGTTTGAAGTTCGCTTTAAAGCACCCGAGATCGGGAATCGCACTTTCTCTCGAGTGATACATAGTGCTTTATACTACACCTACGATGAAAATAAAAAACTAAATCTTTACTAATTGAAATTTATATTGAATCGAAAACTGAATCCTCAAACAACACACAAATTGAAAATGGCGCCAATGGCGTCTGCAATTTTCACATGTTCTTTTTTCAAATTGTTTGACACCATCCAACACACAGCTAGTGGCCAGTGTCATTTTGCGAACTTGGAGATAAAAACTCACTGTAAAAACTTTTTGGCTTTTGATAGGTATTTAGGTTACCGACGCATAGTCTTACCCAAAATTAAAAAAAAAAAAACCACGTAAGAAATGGATTTTCATACACTTTTCTCTCCCGCTCAGATGCGTTTTCTCCCCGCATATTTGTTCGATATGCAATGGCGTACTTTCTACCGTAAATTTGATAAAGTATCAAGGTACTTTCCGAGCAGGTGTAGTATAAATATGGTTTTAAATAAATTTTCGAGCCATGGCAATCATATCATAAGAGCCTAGATTTGTCTATTTATTTCTTCCACTTATATAAATTGGTCATGTTGCAATAGCTTCGGTTTTTATTTTGTCTTTTTGGTTACCAAATCAAAACTCTTTTTACTCGTAAAAAAAAAAACTGTTTACTCGTATTGAGGTCTCTTTACACGGTTTTTTTTTCTTTTCTTTATATTACATTGTTTACATCAGAGCAAAGAGTATTCTATGATATACGATATAATATGAGGTTCCGATGGTAAAACCTCATCCAAATAGAGTGAACATAACAGATTGAACAGGAAATTGAAAACCAGGAATTATTTTTCTCATGAATCAGTCGTGAATATCTCTATACTAGAGATAGTTGCTATCTTTTGTATAAAATTCAGTCAGCACGTAATTTATTATCCATCACGCTTAAACTGGCGGATACGCTAGTATTGATCTATTCAGGGCTGTCAGAAAAGTAGTTTTTATTACATTATGGTATTTTTAACTCAAAAAAGTGTGATATCTCTTTTGGAACCCCATTATTATATTTCTTATAAGCTTTTGCTCGTGGCTATTAAAAAAGTGCTTTTAATATTTTTAAGATCTAAGCTCACATAAGGAAAGAGGCGGGAAGCGACTTTGCTTTATACTATGTAGTGATTACCGCCAAAATAAATAATAAATTAATTAATGAGTAAAATTGAATAAAAGGTTGAATGACATCACTAGAGACAAGCACGCTGGCTGGTTCCTTGCGCAAAGGATTTCTATAGCAATCCAGCGTGGGAATGCAGCCAGCGTTCTTGGCTCCATACCACATGTAGATGTTTTAAATTTAGGTTAAATGTACATACTCTTATTTAGTTTTATTAGTGTATATATGTGTATATATTGTTTATTATTGAATAAAATGAACAACATAAGTATATACATTTTATTAATGAGTTTCTTTGCTCATTACTCCAACGGTCGTCACTCCTTCGCTGAATAGATGATTCATTGGAGGAGTTTTCTTGGACAAGTACATACAGTTAGACAGTTTGTGTGTCTTAATAAAGGTATTTCCTTCTTTCTTTCTTACGTCGTGGTGGGCGCCTAGATCCTTCCATGACAGACCGGATGCTTATAAATTTTGGGATCCTCAAATAAATTGTTTTCATAGTGATGATTTCTCTCACCGCTAAATGAGTGCAAATCCACACATACACACACATGTGAGACATATGTCATAAGCAATTCCTTGATGTGGGGCGAAATTCGAACCTGAGTGAGTCAAAATGACAAACCAACAAGCCAACAAGCATAATAATGTATTCAAATTCAAATTGTCTTTATTTCAATCACATACTTTACGATTAAATGCTCCAGCTAAGACTATAGACTATACTTACAGACTACTAACACTTGACTAACCGCGTATAGTATTATTTTTAATTCATTTATTTTTTAAACAAAAGACGTTAATCTATTATGATATACCTAGTCAGGTCATAAGTATTGTCACACAGTAAAAACTTTTCTTTTAGAATGCTGGCCACAAAAAAGTTTATTGAATTCGAATTTCGCATTGTTCATGAAAATAAAAATGTATACTTTTTAGAATTTTACTCATTTTTAAATATGGAGTGGACGCTTAAATAGGACCGTGTTGCAGTTATTGCATTGCATCGTTGCGGTTACGCGCCAATTCAAATTTTTGACATACTGAAAAATTTGAATATAACCACAGAGCTTTGAAGTCCATGCTTGTCGCCTTGTGACTAGAGGCGAATTCTTTCTTTATTCGATACAAAACAGGTGTCACCATTTACTAAAACTAACACACTTTCGGCACGCACACTACGACGCACGAGATGTTCATGTACACAGTACGCTTCAACTTTATCGGCTGTGCAATGTCGATATTTTTTATCGATTATTTACACATTTACTTTGAAGATGGAAATATATGTCTTTAGTATAACTATATTATTTAAGTTCAAATTATAGTTAACTAGCTATGGCCCGCGGTGTTATCCGTTGTAAAAACTTTTTTATCCCGTGGGATAAAAACTATCCTATGTCCTTACCGGGGACTGAAACTATCACTATAGCAAATTTATTTTTATCTTTTTTATTTAATTATCAAATCATCTTCAAAATGACTGGAGCATATTCTGGCATTTTTATGAGGAAACCAGTTGTATCTACCGGTCGCCAATATCCATTTATTTTTTAACACTGGATTTTTTGGAAAATGTAAATTAAGTATGTGTTAAATAAAAACCGTAATCCAGAAACATTTCCATACAAATCCAGAAACATCATATACATTATATCGATTATCGATAATTTGCTAGGTTCCATTTACACATCACTTAGCTATCGAGAAGTAGCGTCGTCATGACAACGAATGTGTTAATGCCATTCAAAATGTCAAAAGTTTTATTTATTAAAATTACGAAATTTTGCTACTTACCGATGGTATTTCACGCCGGTAACACTGGAACTTGTTCTTACAATTTTTAACTTGACACCAGGACATATTTAATAGTTTATCATGCTGTAAAGCCGAGTAAAACGACCGAAAACTCTCTCTCGCTCGGACTATGTTTGACAACAGACTGACAAGCGCTGTCGTAGGTTAGGTTGGCATGTTTACTGGTCCAAACGAGAACCACGTATTATTAGTCATTTCGCTTCTATGGGGGGGGGCGCGCGGGGGCGATGTGGCCCGATCGTTGTTCTGTGAATATAACCAAAAGATTCGTTTATCGTACCATCAAACGATACAATGAAGACACTAGTGTAGATGACAAGTCAAGAAGTGGTCGCCCTCGGTCTGTTAGGACTCCAGCAGTGATAAAAGCTGTGAAGGCGCGAATTCAAAGAAATCCCAAACGTAAGCAGAAAGTGTTGGCCCTTCAGATGGGGTTAAGCAGAACCACGGTGAAAAGGGTGTTAAATGAAGACTTAGGGCTTCGGGCATATCGAAGAAAAACAGGACATCGTTTGAATGCTCGTCTAATGGACCTGAGACTGAAGAGATGCCGCGCTTTGTTGAAGCGGTACGCGGGAAAAAAATATCGGGAAATTCTTTTTTCGGATGAAAAAATTTTTACCATAGAAGAGAGCTACAACAAACAAAATGATAAGGTGTACGCACACAGTAGTGAAGAAGCGAGCAAACGTATTCCGCGTGTCCAACGAGGTCATTTTCCATCCTCGCTCATGGTATGGTTGGGAGTTTCTTATTGGGGCTTAACAGAGGTACATTTTTGTGAGAAAGGTGTAAAAACGAATGCAGTTGTGTATCAAAATACAGTCCTGACGAACCTTGTGGAACCTGATTCTCATATCATGTTCAATAACAAGCACTGGGTATTCCAACAAGATTCGGCGCCAGCTCATAGAGCGAAGAGCACACAAGACTGGCTGGCGGCGCGTGAAATTCACTTCATCTTCATCCGGCACGAAGACTGGCCCTCCTCCAGTCCAGATTTGAATCCGTTAGATTACAAGATATGGCAACACTTGGAGGAAAAGGCGTGCTCAAAGCCTCATCCCAATTTGGAGTCACTCAAGACATCCTTGATTAAGGCAGCCGCCGATATTGACATGGACCTCGTTCGTGCAGCGATAGACGACTGGCCGCGCAGATTGAAGGCCTGTATTCAAAATCACGGAGGTCATTTTGAATAAACTTTATTGTCATAAGAATCTATGTTCTGTTAAGTTAATTTTGGTATATAAATGGTTACATAAAGAATAAAGTTGTTTCAATTATTTTATATTAAACATGTGACAGAATTTATGACCTGACTAGGTATTAACATGAAATCTATAAGTATCGAACACAGCGCTTTGCTTCAACGTTTATTGTACGGACGGCAAAGCTTTGGAACACTTTACCAGAAGCTGTGTTTCCTGCGAACTACAATCCAGGGGTTATCAAATCTGGAGTTAATAGGTATCTTCTAGGTAAACGTGTTACACCCTAGGCTGCAGCAATGCTTAACATCAGGCAGGCTGTAGTCAAACGTTAACCTATCCCACGTAAAAAAAACTGATTTTAATAATTTACACATTTACATAATTTATCGGTTTTCAAATTAGTTTTTTTCTAAGCAAACGCGCTAGATCGTAGGTCATCAACAACATCTTCTTTTAATAGTTTATCCTATAGACTGCGATATGATCCATTTTTATTATTCTTACCAAATGAGAAAGCGCAACTCTAATGTCAAGAGCTAATCAGGCCGCCCTAAGGGCTTCTGACAAGGCTTAACCGCTGCCGTGATAAGAGAATCAATCGGGACTTCGCACTAACGTGTGTGAAATTTATGATTTTAATTTACTTTCTTGAGTGATAAGCTTGTATAATATATATTATTTTTTATATGAGGTGTATGTGGCAACCCTAGATACATGTATTTCTACTCGCACCGTCCGAAAACAATCTCTAAAGCTATTGTTTACTTTACTGAACTGTTTAAAACGCGTATAAATTGTCTAAACGCTAAATGTTATATTCTTGAGTTATCGTATAATACTCGTAATAATAATCTTTAATAACTTCATAATTATGAACATTTTGAAGCTGTTTTCCTGCTTGTAAGTATATATTTTTTCGTAGTTTAGACACCTAATATATAATTACTTATATGTATGTACGTACAAAGGTTTGCGTTGGACTAGAAACCCATAGTAGAATTTAAAAAATTTACAAAAAAGAATGAAGTTATAATTTTTTTTTCAACTATGTGATTTTGATTTATTACAGTATATAAATGAAAGAATGCATTGCTTATGTAATAGATTAATAATGCAAAATTTATACATAACATTTTTTTTTACATGTGATAGGCTCACACTTGATTACATCTCGCTTGATGTTAAGCAACGTTACAATCTACGATCTAGCGCGCTAATGCGTAACTTACGTGTCTCTAAAGTATTTCAAAATACAATCAATAAATAATCAAATTATTACACAGACACTTCACAAAAAGTCAGTTTAATAAGTCATACTTACAAAAACGAAATTTACATACTGTTCATTAAACTCTTTTTTGCCCAAAAACTGGTTACCATTAAATCATACTCTTTTTTACAAAATGTCAGAATTTGCGTGATATAAGAATTGATATCGAATTGATTCTTCATTATACAGAGTTATCCCAAAAGAGAGTAAGAGACGAGTGGGACTCGGCGGTTAAAGCGCCTGATTTTCATACTGATGCGCCTTGGTTTGAATCCGGCCCTACACCAATGACTTGATTTTCAAGTTATGTGTGGATTTGCACTCGCTTAACGGTGAAGGAAAACTTCGTGAGGAAACCGACATGTATGAAGACATCTGAAAACTGGTGTTTTCCGTGAAATGAAATGAAATGACCTGGGCGTCCACCACGATGTATTTTCCCAACCGAATTCCCCTGATTAATTCTGTGGAGGAGTCACGATCCTCGGACGACCTTATAAGTTTCCTCATACGACTCAAGAGACCTCAAAAGTAAAAGCAATCCTCGTAGTAACATTCCATACTAAACTCGAGTTTTAGAAATTTGTGAAATAGAGTTTCTGCTTGTGCTAATAGCATATTATATACTATATACCTTTAGTCGTAGGCGACGACCGATTTCTAATAAAAAAACAAATAAATAACCCAGCTATTCCACAAAAACAATACAAAAAAGCGTGGTTGAATGTATGTATATATTGTACGCTTTGCCACTAGATATTAGGCAAGCGCCATCACTAGATGTCTCCAAAAACAATGGTAAGAAATTGTATTTATCTTCTTTGGTTCTGACATAAGTATACTTTTATATTGTCTCTTGAGATAAAGCTATTATTATGTATGTATGTATATATTGTTGTAATATTTGTTTATATTCATTCATATATAAGTAGCATAAACCTTTTGTTTTTTTTTCATTAATTTATTTAATATCTTAAACACCTCGTCCTACTCATTTAATTTGAAGATTATACCCCTGCCAGATTGGTTGCCTGGAAGAGATCGCTTTTAGCGATAAGGCCGCCAATTAAGACGTTAATTTTAATTTCTATGTTTTTTGTATTGTTTTTTTTTGTATGTGGTGTTTTAATAAAGTATTTATCTATTTATCTATCTATCTATGATAAGTTAGGTTGGTGATATTTATTAGATCTTCTATTCTTCTTCTTCTTCTTCAAATGAGTAGCCAGAACTAGTTTTTAAACGGCTCTAAGGGCCATTTATATAGATGTTTTTAAATAGCCCAGTATAACAATGACGTGTTTTCATCTATCATACGTCACAACACACCTAAGCCGTTTGACGTTAAATTATAATAATTTGAATATTGGCGTCATAATATTACGACGTCGAATAACGGCGATAGCGTCGCAAGTGGAATTATCGTTGGTAAAGATTTAAGATAAATAGGGAAAATTATTACGCATAACCTTGTAAGATGAATTAAGAATTCAAAATTTTCAATAGTCATGGATTAAAGGTTTTCTAGTTTTAACGTACTAATGCTACCCTACGATCCACCAGTGATAATGATAACGAAATTTTTATGAACAAAAAAAAAACAAATTCATTCATAAGTTGTCTTATCTGACGGGAGTACATTTCATAATTCAGACCGGACGCACAATTTTCTCTAATAAAAATCCTAACTGCATTATAAACTCGAGTATTACTTATTTAGTCCGAACGGAAAGTATTTATCATCATCATAACCTGTTATCGCCCACTGCTGAGCATAGGCCTCTCTTCTAGTACGCCACTCATCCCGGTCCTGCTCAGGCTGAATCCAGGTGCTCCCTATAGTTTTTTCTAATGCCGTTAACCCACCGTATTGGTGGGGGAGTAGAAAATTGTTTGAGCCCTTAATTAAATAAACAAAGAAATAAATATTATAGCCTAAGATAATACAATTATTTGGCTGATCTTATTCGTGGGGTAGCATTTGCACAGGACCGCCTAACCTTTAGAAATTACAACGAGAGCATACCTTAGATCATCGACAATTGATATAGTACAAAAAGTATCACACTGATATTAAAAAGGCAAGAGTTTGTGCGTGTGTGCGGATGTCTATATTGTGTATGTCTGTTGTTTATTTGTTACGTTTTCACACTCGAACGGAATCGCTTTTGATGAAATTTGGAATGGAATTCTGGCTTCTGCCATGGCTTCACGATTACCTTACGTTCAATATAAAATGCCACTTTTTAAACATCTCTTTTTCTCTCTTCGAGTCGTATTTCTCATTACCAAGTGAGGTAGTCGTGACTCCCCCGCTGAATTAATTTTGAAAGACTTCTTTTATCATACCGTACGCCTAAATCCGGGGACAAGTGACACGTTAAATTGTAGGTTCAGGCTGTTTGTCGTCGGCTTGATAAACTTTCCACACCAGAGTTGGCCACTCTCATTCGATAAGAAGAAGAAGAATCCGAGGACGTGATTGTTTCTTCTAACGCCCACTATACTGTATCTGTATGCCTTTAAAAGCTCTACCAATGATGAAATCTTGTTGAGGAAACATGTATCTCAGGAATTAGGAATACAATAATTCAAGGAGAGCGCACAATAATCGTCGGGTGTTTTGAATTAGTGAATTTCAAAACGTAGTATGTCACTCACTACACTGTTCTTTTTTTGTAAGTGATATTGAAAATTGTTCTGTAGTATGTTTTTCTGAAACCTTGCTTTACAAGACCTCTTCGGTACCTAGAGCAAGTTTTTAGGGTTACCTCGCATATTGGATACTTCACTACACCTGTAAACTGTACCTAAAAAATGTACGTACTAAGTTTCTTGTAAAATAATTAAACAATTTCAAGTTGAAACATTTTTGAACTAAGCATCGTATAGTAATTAAAAAATTACACAAGAAAATTTTGGTCAGACAATTCTTTATTTAAGTAGAACATTTCTGTGATGAAAAATATAGTGGAACATATTATTTTAATTAAATTAGCGGGTACTTGGGCTTGGATTCAATGAGTAGTCTAGATTGCAGCTGGATAGACTAACCCCAGGACGATAGCAGTAATTACAAGCAAATCAACGACATTCTAGTTTATAGACATCGCAATACCTAAATAAATACAATAAATCGAAAGCGGCCGTACTTAGTATAGCGATAAATGAATACTGGGTAAACGCTCGGAAATTGTCAGTATAACATAAATCATGTACATATCTGTTAAAATTGTTATGCCTATTTGCTTGATCTAGATTTCTAAAAATAGTTTTTTGGGTACCTTTTTACGAGCTTTGCAAATTCCGTGAACAAACTGAAAAAAAAAACTTAACGGAGTAATCGGTATATAGGAGGTATATACGCACAAAAATATACTCGACGAATTTTATTGAGAAACTTCTCCTTTTGTGAAGTCGGTTAATAAAAAGAAAAATAAGAAAACCATTTAATTTGTGGTATTACTATGTTGGTCAGAGGGACAGATACAGTAAATAGGCTTCTATGTGCTATAATAACAAGTAACATTAACAAATTTATATGCCCGTTATGAATTTACCCTGTTATTTTGTTTTTAAACATTTTTTAAGTTATGTATGCATTTTTTATAAAAAGTAGTCTACAAAAATAGAGGAACAAACAAACATACTGTAAAATTTCCTAAATGTTCGTATAAATCTATAATGAGCAGTTATATAACATTATTGGATCCACAATAGGGGTTTTACATGAAAATTGATTTATAGGCTCCATGCATTCCTGTAATTTCTTGTACTGGATAGGTACGTTGTTGTTTGTTTGCCAGTTTATTTACCAGAGATAAGATATACGAACCGAACCTTAGATTTGGCAGGCAAATGAAATCATCAATTTATCGGCCCAGACGCTGAAAAAATCTTTTTCGTTTTGTATAATATATGCTAGTAGGTGCGGGGCGCAGGAGCATACGATTTACATTTTTTTGCCTCCATTTGCGTCATTGGTCGGGTTGAATAAAACAATACACGGTCGCTTAACAGTTCTTTTTTTGAGGTCTGATGGAAATTTCTTTTTGAAATTCGAATTGGCTTATTACCTTCCAGGAGCGGGTCCGGGCGCGCAGGCGCGAAGCAACAGATTGGTGGAGCGAGTCCCGAGGCCCCATCCCAATTTCCCGTCATTCGCGCGACGGACGTTTCGCGAACCAGTCGCCCCTTGTCCGGCAGCGAACTTGGCCAGTGACGATTCCGCGCGCCTTTCAAAACTATTCGACCCGTCGGTAGTGTTAGCTCGTGTTTAGGTAAGTTACGTTCTTCTGTTTTTATTCACTATTAATTATTTACTTTTTTTTAAACCTTATAATGCGTTAGTGTTTTATTTGCTTTTTTCAGATTTTTTTTTGCGAATTCCTTCTTCTTCAATAGGTTTTTCATGTCTCTAAAATTTAAATAATCATCGAGCTGTTGTGAAAGACTCCATTTATAACCGAGCGAGCGAATAATTATGTGTTTATTATATAGGGCTAGTCGTGTGTTCCAATCATTATTACAGCAAGGAATTTGGATTCCTTTACAAGAAAGGTACTTTATAGAAAGGAGAGATATGTATATTTGATGCTGGGCTTTTCACTGGCTGATAACGTTAATAAATTTGACAGCCTAATTCTGAATTAAATACCGGTTTCTACTCAAAATAATTGTACGTATCCCATACAATTTATTACTCAAACATAAACGCTATCCAAATTCTCATAATTAAAATACTATGTATCACAACTATACCTCCTTCGTAGCATCTATTGTATATTTTAATAAGATATATAAAAAAACGTATATAGATTCCATGTCCGATTTCCCGGTTTTCCCTGAAGCCATCATGAATAAGGAAATTATACGATTCGCAACATTGTTATCTCTTGAATTTAATATGGGATGAACCTCTGTATTTTCGGTAATTGGATTTCAACTAAAATCTCTTTGGTAAAACCATAAGTCGTTTTAGGTATTTACTGTAACTAAGGATGTCCAAGATGGCTAAAAGTTCTTGAAATTTAATATATTTTTATATGGAAATAGATTAAAGTTTTATTATAAATTGCTTCTCTACGTGATGATACTAAATAACTGTGTAAACCAAAGAAAAAGAAAATATGAATGTACTACAAGTACTAATTTTTCGACCAATTTAATTTTACACTTTTCAGTCGGAAAATAAATAGCGATCTCATAAACTACTATAGCTAAAAGAGAAAGAACATCATCGTTACCTATTACATACATTAATTCAAAGCTAGTTTCTCACAAATACACATGAAAAGTACATACCTAGTTCAACTGTTTCAAATTTTATCTTCTTCTTTTAACAGAGCGGTTCCCTAGAAAGATATTACTTATTTTCGTGGTATATGGATGAATAAATTCAATTTTGCATTTTTTACACATGACAAAATTACTATTGTAACTCATATTTCTAGATAAAAACACCATAAATATTAAATTTACTTTCATTGTCATTATATGTTTTTTGTCCAATTACAAACAAAAACATGTCTATTTTTTTTATAAGCAGATTGATTAAAATTCTGTCATATTGGTAATGATAAATGGCAAATACTCTCAAATAACTGTTCGTATAAGGGTGAATTTACATCAAACGAACATAGAGCTAGGACAAGATCATTGTTTCGTGATCAACAGTATAATAGATATAATAGGTGTATACATTCTTATCTCTAGAATACAAGAACACTGATGAGACCGCTCAAGGGCGCGAGCACGTCCGAACACGCACGAATGCTCTAAGTAACTGCTCGCGCGCCGCTTACATCAAGCGAGCGAGCATTCTTAGAGCATTTCATAGAATCTTTGCGAACGCACTAAGAACAACTATAGAATGCTCTACGCCTGTTTACACTAAAAGAATTTGACGTGGTGCGGGTAGAACGAGCGAATGCTCATCTGACGTAAATCCACCCCATATGTTTTGATAAATTCAAGAACACGCCACAAACGCCATGATAATTATTTATGAGTACGTGTTTACACCCTATTCATATTTTAGTATTAAACTTTTATATACTAACAAAATAAAACTGAAATAATGTGAGCACTTATACATTTTCTTCATTTTTAAACTACTGAAACGATTTTTATAAAACAAACAAAGTCAATTTTAAACCACCTGTGTGGAAATTAAAATTTTGATACTTTCTCAAAACATAAAAAAAAAAATGTTTTAAGGTTTGTTTCTTGATTGATACAGGCTTTTTAACTCCATAGTTACGAGTATTCATTTACGCTCCGAGCGATATTAAATAAAACTTACAATTTTTATATATCTCATAAAAATATCAATTTCCAATAAGTTTTCATTGAATTCAGATGGATTTTTATAGCATGTTACGGGCAATTTTGTGTTATTGACTGGTCATAAATTTTAGCTGAAGGTTGTAGGTAAGTCGTTTGAAACCTTGAAATTAGATCATTTTACGAATTCGCATAAAACACTTTTTGAATAGCTGATGATGCTGTGGTTTGTATAGCTACAAAATTTTATTTTAGAAAATTTGTAATCGGTTACACTATTTACTTTCGGTTTTGTCCCACTGCTAAGTATTTTATTTTAATGACACCCAAATTAAAGACTTTGCAATGAAAAAAATAATGTAATATGATTACCATTTTTGCTCATTGATGCCATCAAACAAAATAGACAATTATTGTTCGTACACGTGTGTGTGCATGTATGAAAAACACATAGTTTTAAATGCATAATTTAAAGACTAAAAATTGCATTCAAAATTACACAAAAGTTTCTCTTAATATGAGACAAGTGAACGAAGCCGCGTTAAAAAAAACTATGGAATTACACAAGCAATTTACATAAAAATGTCGTACTTGTACGCCTATCTTGACGTAAACAAAACGCGTTTCAAATAATATCTATGAAAATAATTTATAAGGTTATTAATGTTTAATTGCAGTTATTACTGGTAGATTAACAAAACGGTTGGTAAAATTACCACAATTACTTATCTACCATTTCCCTTCCCATCAACTACCTACAAAAACCTAATTAAATAAATAGCAGTAAAATATACTTCCAATTTATAGCTACTGTTGTTTTCGAAATCCGTAGACAATTATACATCCTCTCTTAAGTCGTATTTCCTCATGACTGAGGGTCGTGACTTCCTCGCAGAATTAATTCGTTAAGGGAGTTCTCTTGGGCAGATAAAACGTGGTGGGCGGCCAGGTCCTTCCACGGAAGACACTTGTCCTCGGATATTGTGGTCCTTAAAAAACATGTCGGTTTCCTCACGATGTTTTCCTTCATCGTTAAGCAAGTGCAAATCCACACTTAACTTAAAAATACAAGTCATTGGTGTAGGGCCGGATTCGAACTAGGATGCGTCTGGATAAAAAGCAGATACTGGAACCGCTGAGTCACACTGGCTTGACGCTATACATCCATTTACCATATATTACATATATCATTATGCTACCAATTGATTAAATTTTGACATTATCTCTTATAAGTGGCGGATACTAATTTTTTTAATTTAAGTCTGTAAAAATACTGTATACAACCAGCTGTAATGATTTTTACTAATAAACTACGCATAGCATCATTTCATGCATAAAAACTTAATTTAGGCGCCCTAATTCAAGTTTTATAAAACAAAATAAATCGTTTGTCTGTCAGTAAACAACCGTTAATCTATCATCTCTGACTAAACCCTTTTCAAAAAACTAGAGAATTAAAAAGAGAACCCGTCAATATATGCTGAAAAATTAACAACTTGGTCCGCATCATTGTTTAAGATACTTATACATATATAGTAGACATAAAATTCTACATATTTTGTGTAAATCACCAATAAAACAACTCGCATAATAACTGAATTTCAATAGCAATCCAGCGTGGTAATGCAGCCAGCGTTGTTGGCTCCATATCACACGTAAATGTCTTAAATTTAGTTTAAGTGTATGTATATTGTTTATCTATATATATATAAAACTCAAAGGTGACTGTCTGATTGACTGACTGACTGATATAGTGATCTATCAACGCACAGCCCAAACCACTGGACGGATTGGGCTGAAATTTGGAATGAAGGTAGATGTTATGACGTAGGCATTCGCTAAGAAAGGATTTTTGGAAATGCCACTTTTAAAGGGGTGAAATTAGGGATGCAAGTTTTACTTCTTAATGCGAGCTAAGCCGCGAGCATCCACTAGTTACTAGTATAAACGTGTATAACACAAAAGTTTCTTTTAAAGCTTTTTTAGTTTTAATACAAGCAAATTTAAAAAAGTTATATACTTTTATATGGCTGGACAAAGGTAAGCTATAAGTGCATTAAGTAAATTAAGCCCCTTAAGGGAGAAACCTAAAGAGTGATATTGACTGGCCATTAAGGGTGTAAACACATGACGGGCTGGTATTCAGTGTTTTCAAGTAAAGTTTCTTTAAATATTTGGTGCGGCATTTATTTGTTTACATCTATACATATAATAAAGATGTAAGAGGGATGAAAACCAGAACATTGAAATTAAAAAAAAAGTTTGGAGACTCTACGAATTTATAGCGGAACACGTTCCAACAATTTCTAGAAATGTTGTCTGTTTATCTGTTTATTTAATTGATCATCACGAAAAACGGCTGAATCAATCATGATTTTCATGAGTGTCATAAGCTACTTTTTATCCTGAAATAATGCCAGCGAAGCCGCGGCCCTCCACTAGTTCAAAATAAAATATATTAAGATCCAATCAAAAGAATAAAAATAAATAAATAGGTTTCTTCTAGGCAAGCGTGCTACATCTTAGACTATAGTGGTGCTTAACATCAGGCAGGCTATAGTCAAACGTAAGCAGATTTAGTGTAAAAAAAAGGATAAAAATACACTAAAAAAAATCTCTTTCATAAAATTCCATTCCTTTGTTTTCAAAAACTATGTAAGGGGACAGACAGCACGTATTAGTATTTATTTATTCAGCAAAACATGAACAAAGTACTTAACATGAATTACACTTATAACATGTTGTTTTATAATATGTTGTGATTGTATAATTAACTTATTTATTTGAGTTGATATCTAAGGTGCTAGGATCAGAACTTGTTCAAAATTTAAATCTATACCTATAATATTATAAAGCTAAAGAGTTTGTTTGTTTGTTTGTTTGAACGCGCTTATCTCAGGAACTACTGGTCCGAATTGAAAAAATATTTTTGTGTTGAAAATACCATTTATTGAGGAAGGCTTTAGGCTATCACACTGCAACTAATAGGAGCGAAGAAACAATTGAAAATGTGGGAAAAACGGGGAAAATTATTCATCTTTGAAGGCTTCCGCTGCGTGCGCTGCGAAAAAGGGTTCAAGTCGTGGGTAACTGCTATAATTTATAAAGCTGAAGAGGTTGTTTGCAAAATTAATTATTAATTTATGATGCCCAAAATAACTATTCCACGCGGACGAAGTCGCGAGCACAGCTAGTGTTTATATAAATGTGTATAATTGTTGTGTTGTTTTTGATATTTTATTATACAATAAAATATATTTGGTATGAAAACACCTTTACAGCGGATTAAGAAACATCTACAAAGGGATTATGTTGTTTAGTAAAGATTATCTTCAATTTAATTATAACTTCTTAAGCGTTTACCCATGTTTTCGAATCGTTTTTTTTTACTT
Source organism: Macaria liturata (assembly GCA_964023185.1). Classification (NCBI taxonomy): domain Eukaryota; kingdom Metazoa; phylum Arthropoda; class Insecta; order Lepidoptera; family Geometridae; genus Macaria; species Macaria liturata. The sequence goes on from OZ026808.1 coordinate 7,880,019, forward strand.
TGATTTAACTCAATAAATAAATATTTCAGGAAATATCACAAAGCGCCATCTAGCCCCATACTAAACTTACGCTTGTATCATGGGTATTCCCATGATACAAGCGTAGATAACTAATATAATACATATATACTTTTTTTTGTAAATACATACAAATATGGTAGTTAGTAATTACAAATTTTAATCATCACAATTACTAGCGTTATGCGGGAATCGAACCCGCGCCCCCAGATTAGAAGGCAGAGCCACTACCAACTAAGCTAACAGACCAGACAAATCTTCAATAAACGTACCTATATCGGCAAATAAATAAATGATACGTTAAAAAATAAATTATAAAATTAATTACTTATTGATTCTCTCTTGAGTCGTATTCCTCATGACTGAGGATCGTGACTCCCACACAATTAACTCGCTAGGGGAGTTTTCTTTTCATGGGCTGATACATCGTTGTGGGCGCCCAGGTCCTTTCACGGAAGACACATGTCCTCGGATAATAAACTCTCGGATACTTATTGAGTAACATAGTTTTTTTCACTTTCACTATGCTTGCAACAAAACAATTCTAGTATAATTTGTTATAGTAACAGAATAGTTCTTTGATTAAAAAATTTGCTAATTTATTTTTACTGCTAGGCCCTTAGGCCTAGGCCCTAAATTTAATGTGGGTAAGAATGTTTTTGTAATTTATATCAAATATGATAATTTCTAACGATATCACATTGTCAATCAAACTGAGAAAAATTAAAACATAAGTTACATAATATGTTATTTATTTCAAGCCGTCTCATTACAAAACGTGGCTTAAATATTAGTCTAGGACTTCGAAAATAAAAAGTCGGTTTTTGTTGTTCAAACATCAAATACAATCAATCCAAATGTCAACTTCAAATTGTAACGTTAATTGGTAACATTTTGACAGTTTGATTATTATGACAGTAGACAGTCAAATTTCAAACAACGAAAACGTTCTCGGTATTTTCGAAGTTCTGTACTAACAGTTTCACCACGTTTTGTAATAAAACCCGAGACATTCGTTTGTAACATATTTTACTAATACATACTCGTATATCTAGATATAAGATAATAGCCACTAAAAAACAAAAAAAAAATGTAGATAACAGCAAAAAAGTGTTATCCATTTTTCTCTAGGATGTGTCATATTTATTATGATATCGAAGAGACGCTTTGACGCCCCAGGCATCACTCTTCAATTTAAAAACACCTTCTACAGGGTTACTGCATGAAATATAATAAATAAAAATAAAATTGATTTAGCACCCATATAAAAGAAAATCGCAAATAATTATCAATATATTTATTTGATTCCCGCACAACATAAATCAATGACAATTTTCAATATGCAATTATTTGTGTTGAGTCAGTAGTATGAAAGGTATTTATTTAGAAAAGAAAAGTATTTACCCGTTTCCGGGTGTAATGACACCCATCTTCAGAACGTGCGTTCTGGTTGTGGTTGTGGTGGTTGTGTGGAAAACCGTTTAGTTACATATTGATAAAATGTCTCACGAAAGTTTTAATGTTAAGTTATTTTTCTTTGTAGCTCTGTATAATAAAGGCGGGGTGGGTTATATGACACCTCTTATCCCTTTAGAATATTTGACAGCTTGATCTTTTGGGATATTCATTATGATTTGGGTTTCCATACGCATCGGACGCTTTATTATACGTATAAGTTATTAATTTTTTGGTTTAATATCTATAATTTTTTTTTTAAACAGAATCTTGCCTATAGTTTTCTTAGTAAGGCTTACTATTCAGAATTACTTTAGTACGCTCATATGATTAGCTTTTGTTTTACAACTTTTAAATTTGATTTCAAATAATAAGAGTATTTTGATAATCATAATAATAATACGTCTCTGTAGATACTATTATTTTTCAAGATCGCAAATACTGGTTATAATAATAAGTTGATTAGAATTTAGACTATCATTATGCAGGTTATTATATCAAAACTTAGAAAAAACATACATTATGTATATTCTCTAAAAAACAACTTACAGAAAAACGAGTTATGCAAGGGACAGAAATTGACACAAAAAAATCTAACAGTTAACCTTCTCAGAACACAAATTGGTGTTTGCAATTATTTCTTTAATTAAAATTTATTCCCATTGAAGCCTTAAAGTCTTTTATTAGAAGCCTCTTAATAGAATTTGTAAAATAATTAGCTTTAGATGAATGTTACTTTATAAAAAAAGTGATGAAATTGTTGATGACTTCCTATCCCTCCTGAAAGCCACTTGGCTCTCTAAAACGGACGTTATTAATTTGACAAATTGTATTAAAAAGAGCGTAGACATCGTACATTATAGACGTCTAATTTTGGTAAAACAAATTACAAGGTTAGAGTTTGTACACTCCAGTACGAAGTGGCATTCCATTTTGGGCGCTTTCATGGGTCGGATGACACGTTAAATTGTAGGTCATAGCTATATGTCTAGTACGGCATTCGTTAAGCCATGTCAGAGGCCCTTAGGGCGGTTTGAAAACTCTTGACACCATTGAGTTGAGTTGGCCACTCTCATTCGATAAGAAGAAGAAAGAAACACAAGAGCCACCGATGCGATGTGAGCAGATATAAAAAAAAACTTTGACATATTCAGAAATTGTTGTAGATCATTCTTAAATACTGTCTAACATACTTGGAGCATGCTCTACCCCAAAATGTTGATCTCGCTTCATATGTCAATATTGGTTGGTCTACGTCATGATAATAATAAAATAAAATATTCTGAGACATTGTACTCAGCACAATAAAGCCTCATAATTAGCAAAAAATTGTGTTTGTCTAACCAGACTTAACACAAATATTAGCATATTGAACATAAACAAGTAATAAGGAATATGCACAACTTTTTTTTTATTACTTCAATGGATACTTTTTAATAGACAATCAGCATAGTGAAATTATTTTTCTATTAGCTTTTACAATAACGCAGTTATACACGTTTTTAATTTACGATTAGACAGAGAGAACCGACATGCCATGTGACGTCACATGGCACTAACGCCGTACAAAATACATAGAAAAATTCTGTTTTAAAAGAAAGAGATGGAATGAAATCTTCAATTGGTCATAACTTCTTTATTTTTCAGTGGATATAAATGGGGTTTGCACAGCCCGTTTAGTATTTTGGTATATTTTTATAGTTTATTTACACAGATCAAATTTTAGTTCCATGCATATACCCTATTACGTTGTGCAGAAATCGGATCCGCGACGCGTAGCAAGGTTGACAGATGATCTGCCAACTGAGCTAATAGGCCAGTAAAATTTGGTTGTCTATGAGTTACATTGTCCATGTAAAGGGGGACCAGGCACAGTACGAACGCCCGTCGCTGCCCAAGAATTTATTAAGTACTTACTCGTTATTCATTTCAACTGCTACCATAGGTATTTAGGAAACGGACTAAAGAAAAGAAAGTCACGAGTATATTATTTGGCGTAAAACAAACCTACAAAATATGAGAAAATAATATGTAATTTGTAGAAAATTCTAGGCACCCACCTTATATCCCCCCATTATACTTTCACAATAAAACAATTGAACCCTTAATAATGAGGAATGCAAATCAAAGAAGAGGAATAATATCATATATTTGAAAGAAGTAAGCATGTATTTCTCACGTTTACTCACATAAGATAGGTACCTATTTGTTTTGAAAAGAAATTAAACAACTATATTTTCTTATATAAATATTTGTAGCTTTTCTCAACTGTTTTAATCGACCTTTGATTAGATCAATTTATTTTAATACAACTTGAAATAAAGCAAAATGAGCCTCCAAAAACATGGCGGTTGGAATTTCAAATTCAATTAACCTTGTAAAATGCCAAAATGATTAAACCATTGTATTTTCTGGGCTAAAACTGTCTATATATAGATTCTGTGGTAAGTAATTGAGTCGTCATGGAAACTGCGGTTAGGGTTGCTTACAAACTCTACGGAAATATTAAATAATGTGACCATATTAACCGGAGTCTTCTGAGCTAGTAATTGGTGACAAGGTACCTAACTTACCCAACTTTGAACTAAGTTCTGACCTTCGGTTTATAAATATTTCTAGTCAATGGAACTTACTTAACTTTCGAGTCAGGTGAAGTGGGAAAAGTGAATTATAGATTAGTCGTTAAGTGTTTGAAATTAAGTTTGCGGAGTAATGTAACTTCTAATTATTAACTTCCAGTTCAAGGATGAGGTTTTTAGTAGAGAGATATGTTGTCTTTGTTATGGTCGTTATAATATGGCTCCGACACCATCATTGATGGAAATAATTTGAAAACGATTTCACTTGATTTTAATATAATTATGTTTAGCGGTATAATAGCGGACTTACTTCAAATTTTTAAAGAACTTCAAAATTGATTTATAAAGGCTGTTAAAATAAGTAAAGTGAAAACTTGCATGTTATTCATTGTCAGCATCATCTTCAGTCCTTGTCGACCCACTGCTGGGTATAATAGGCCTCCTTCCAATTGGTGTCGGTCTTGTAACTTTCTTGTCCAGAGAGGCTTGGATCGAATGTTATTGATCCATCTAGCTGGTGATAGACATTATGATTTAAAAATAACCAGACAATTATTTTATTGTAGTCACAGTTTATTATGTCTGTTGAAAACACTAAATATTTTAAAATTTGTACTTACAAACTTAGGTAAGATATTAAATTACGAGTATATCGTTTAAAATCACCGTTTTTATAAGATAACCTGTTGATGCTCCTAGATTACTTTGTGATCTTAGCCCTTATAGCGGTGTCTTAAAGTTCAATTTAAATTGCAGGTTTTAGATACTCGATTTACATAGCTATTTCGACGATATTGCAAAAACCATATTAAGGTCAAGGTTAGTAGCCAATGGAGGTATCCTATATGATCTTCAAAACATAGTGTAAAGCAAAGTAGCTTAACGCGTCTGTCCCTTTGTCTGTATGTGATATGTATGTATGCTTAGATCATTTAAACTCTCTCTGTGAGTCGTATTTCTTCATGACTGAGGGTCGTGACTCCCCCGCAGAATTAATTCGTTAGAGGAGTTCTCTTGGGCAGATACATCGTGATGGGCGCCCAGGTCCTTCCACGGAAGACACATGTCCTCGGATATTGTGGTCCTCAAACATGTCGGCTTCCTCACGATGTTTTCCTTCACCTTTAAGCGAGTGCAAATCCACACATAACATGAAAATACAAGTCATTTGTGTAGGGCCGGATTCAAACCAGGGTGCGTCTGGATGATAAGCAGATAGTGACAATAATATATAATAAAATGTGAGAGTGATATACTTATAATATAATTATACATTGAAACGACCTGACTTAATGAACCAGACTTCAGACTAAAGTAATTACCAATTAAAATTCATAATTACTTGTTTCATGCGGGAATCGAACCCGCACCTCTAGATAAGAAGGCAGTACCATTACACTAACAACTAAGCTTACATGCCTGTCTTAGTTCTTAGTCAGACTTTAAATAGATAGGAAACATAACACGTTTCAGCGGTTTTTACAATTTTTGTATGTTTATCTGATTGTCTGTTAAACGACCCGTCATGATTTTTGGTATGTGTGTAGTATGAGGTCCTAAAGTGACATTCGATACTTTTTATTCCGAAATAACGCAATCGAAGCCGCGAGCGTCCACTAGTATTATAATACGATAGAATCCATGTTTCGTACCCTGCCTTTTAAATGTTAAGCTAAGATCTAGTTGCTTGGGCGGGCTCTTATTTCAGTTAACAATATTACAAGACAATGGAAATAGTGTTTTACCCTGATATTGCAGTATTTTATGATAATAATTTTAAATTCACTTGGGAGAGTTTTAATCAAGCGTGAGCCTATCAAGTGTAAAAAACATAATTGGAAAATTAAAATGAATGCTAATAATAATAAACTAAATTTGACTGCTCTGTTAGCTTAGTTGGTGACTGCTCTGTTAGCTTAGTTGGTAGTGACTCTGCCTTCTAATCTAGGGGTTGCGGGTTTGATTCCCGCATGAGACAAGTAATTATGAATACTAAAATTTGTAATTACTTGTGTCGAGTCTGGCCGTTTCTATGTATAATAAGTATGTATTTACAAAAAAAAAGGTATATAAGTATTATATCCGTTATCTAGTACCCACGACACAAGCGTTAGCTTAGTGTGGGGCTAGATGGCGCTGTGTGCAATGTACCGGAATATTTAAACTAGCCAATGTTTAAATTAAACCAATAATGTAATAAAATTAAATTATAGCTTATTTACTAATAAATAATGTACCCCCATAAAGAAATAAGTCCAGGGCTTCACTCGCTATTTGTCAGCATGGAATTTATCCAACATCATTGTCATCAAACCCTATACTTACTACACAAACCAACGCAACGATCAGTCGCTCCATTCTGGCGTGAATTCGGAACACAAAATAATATCCCAGAATTTATAAACTGTCAGGTATTTGTAATTTCCAAAGCTTTGAAATTGTCAGGAATTTCTAAACACTACGTGTGACCTTAATTACTTTATTTACCAAACATATTTAAACATATTTTCTTATAATTAACTATTTTGTGCATTATAGTCTCCAAGAAATCCTATACCGTCGCGTCGGATGATCGAATCGTCCTACAGACAACGTAAAACTACAGCATTATAAAAGTTCCATTTAAAAAAAAACTTAACACATTAAAACACTTACTTACTTTTCTTACAAATAGCGGTGCATTTAGACACGTTGGTTTTAAAGAGCATTCAATGTCTACAAAACCTATTAGAGATGATTGCGCTTCTTAATTGCGTGCAACGACAAAGACTTTAATAGACGTTCCTTTGTTTACGAGTAAATAATTATAAAACACATATAATGTAAAAAAACAACTTCCAGAAGACTTGATAGCCTCCTTTTTGAAGTTGGGACGTGTTTTCTTATTTTTTCAGACAACAAGAGATAATTTTATATATAATGACAAGTGATACATATAATAAAGCAGAAGAAAGTAAATAAAACTGAACAGAGAAGATATTAGAAGATTTTTTTTGGGTATAGTTTAAATCCATAACAGAACACAATTTAGCGTTTTTTTTTTAAATTTTTGTCTTTTGTTGTGAAAACAGAGACACAGACAAACAGACAAGAATTCTAGAAATGGTTGGGACGTGTTCTGCTATCAATTCGAAGTATCTTCAAACATTTTTTTTTAATATTTTCAAGGTCCAGACTTTCGAACCTCTTTAGCTTTATGATATGTATAGATAGATATATAATGTGATCGATCAGCATTTGAATCTTTATGTGAAGAACGGTGGTAACAATATACCTAGTTTACATTTTATAGCTAGCAATTAGGAGAATCTTTTATCTAGAGTATGCATCTCTTGCATGCTAGGTATCTGTCTGAAATTGCTTCATAGAATAACAGGTATTATACAAGCAATCCTGGATAAATATATATATATATATATATATATGTATGTCACAGATTATGTTAATTCAAATAGTGTGTCCAAGTAATGTTGAGTAAAATTGGGATAAGTTCAGGTCAGTGTACACAATGTTAAAAAACTACTAAACTAGTGCGGGTTCGATTCCCGCATGGCACAAGTAATTATGAATATTAAAATTTGTAATTACTTGTGTTAAGTCTGGTCGTTTCTATGTATAATAAGTATGTATTTACAAAAGAAAAAGTATATATTATGTATTATATCCGTTATCTAGTACCCATAATACAAGCGTAAGCTTAGTATGGGGCTAGGTGGCGCTGTGTGTAATGTCCTGTTTTTTAAGTTATTTTATAAGTGCCCCCCTTTTTATGTTGTAGTTAGAAGTAAGTAGTATGTTTAGTATATCTTCCCTTTTTATTTATAATTATTGTTTATAATAAAATATACAGCTCATAAAGTTCATTTATTTGGAACACGAGTGATTTGTTTTATATGTTGTTAATTAATAAGTAATAGGACAAAACTACGATAAATGAAAAAAAAAAATTAGTACCTACATTTTTTAATTTAGTAAAGTTTTTATAAGGAAGCTAATAAGTTCTAAGACTTTTTATAAAGATCATTGCTCTAAAAATCGAATTATGTTATTTTTTTTATCAAATAGAAAAACCATAGTAAGCTTGCAATTGGTTGCCAAAACCCTAAACATAATAAGATGTGGTTAAATACCCACAACATGGTATACGTTTCCCATGTTTATTTTCTTTGCAAATCCCAAACTATAATATTATTACATAATAAAAAAGATCCCTCAATTACTCCCAGAAAATAGTATCGCAAAAATGAGTAGTTACAAAAATGTATTGCTTTAGGGCATGGAAAATAATATGATCTCCTTAATGAGGCATTTAATTACAATAATGAGATAAAAATAGTAGTTACATTCGCAGAAAGAACAGTAAGAGAAAAACTCAACAAGCGTGACTGGAAACTGGATATCTGGTGTTTATCTCCCATAGGCAATTTGTTATCTAATTAAGAAGAAAACACAGTCTTGTAATCCAATATTCCCGAGTATATTTTATCAGAAACTGCTTTTGATTAGATAATTTGAATACTTACACAAATGAAATGTTAGAGTAAATTTATTGCATAATTTAGTAGAGGAACAATATCTGTCGTGACTTTGACTTTTGCTTTACTATAATGTTGAATTTGACATTCTCCTTTTATAACAAAACATTTATTTCGGTTTATTAATTAATCATCTATTTCCAAAACCTCTCGGAGCGCTTGGTTGACGCGACGCGTGACCAAAATGCTGGCCTTTTTCTGGCTCAACGTATCAGCATTGCCATCCAGCGTGGTAATGCGGCCAGTATGCTGGGCACGCTGGCCTCTGGCAGTGGGCTGGAGCACTTAGATTGTCCTTAGGCTTTTCTAAAGATTTTCTAAGTGCCCCTTATTTATGTTGCAGTTAGAAGTAGTATGTTTAGTTTATCTTCCCTTGTTTTTATATTTAAATATTTTGAATAAAGAATTAAGTATTATGTTACTTATATTTATTTCGGTTTTCAACAAATTGGAATTTCACAAACTTTTTAAAGTCATCACAAAAAGCGTATGAGTTAATATATGATCTCGTCTAGCTTGATATTTAATTTCGTCTATCAATAATTCAATATAGCCGTTGTGGCGTGAAAAACAAACAAACATAATTTAAATGTACATATTTCTTTTTCTAAATTATTAATTGGTAGTATTGACTTAGCAGGAATTACTAGACAAAGCACTAAATATTTTTTTGTTCTTAAGATGTAGATGTATAGGTACTTGACAATGCTTTGCCATGATACCGATATGATCTAGGGTGGAATATGATAACTCGGTATGGAGCGATTCACTCTCAATTGTAGCTGTATGTGAAATAATCACAACTTTGAAAATATATAAATAAATTTCTGAGTAAAATTAGTCTCTCTTCACAAATTGTAAAATCATGAGCTCCATCCGGTACCTAATTCAAGTTTTTTTTTTTCATGCCAAAATGAAAAGGTGCAAATACTGCTACTTTAATTACTGGCAGGTAATTTAAAAAAGTCCAAGAAGGTTATTTTCGCACGGAACACCGGAAAATTTTGCAGGTTTTCAAGATGAGGTTGAGTTTTTGTGAAGCTATCTCAGTGAGTTTATTTTAAATAACTTTTGAGTTGGCCTGTTAATTATCTTTTGTCAGACTCTTATTTATCGGAGTTTTTTAGATATTCGGAAACATTATAAAGTTTAGGTTTACTCAGAGTGATAAAAACTAGATTTTTCGCAGTAGCACTACAATTCTTACTGCAATAAAAACGTGTTTTACAAACGAGTGGAATAAAAGCTTTTAATATAATATCTTCTCCGCCGCAAACAGAAATAAAAAGTGACGGGCGGAGAAAATCTCCACAGAATATTATAACGCAAAATAAAACTGTGAACGAAGTGCTATTACTCAAGCTTTTTTTTAAATTTCCATAATTTTTGAAACACGGACAAAGTCGTGGTCATAACAGGCTTTGTTACAATTTACGGGGCTTTTATCCTGTTCAAACACTTATTTAATTAGCTATGTTCAGGCACCACGTGTTCCGTATCCATTCAGGGAAAGGGGGGTGTAGGGGGAGGGGGTGGGGCTCGGCTCAGGGGGATCATAATTGAAGGAAATTTAGAACGATTGAGTTATACCCCCTAGAATCTTGCGATGTTATTAATTGGTGCCTTTCCCCGGGGATTTGAAACTTTACACATGCTTTTATGTAACCCACTTTCAACCGTATTGTAGTTGGGTTAAGTGCTTATTTGCCGTGGGATTGAGGCGTGTTAACAGTGTTAATAGCAGGATTGTAATGGTTTGAATTGATGTTTTAATTGTCGCGTTTAATCTAATCTCCCGTGGGCAAGCTTTGTGATTGTGGGGTTCTGATGTTTCTAAAAAGCAGTTTGGGATCATTAAAAATTGTGCCAAGAGACTCCCGGTCAGATACATCGAAATAACATCGATTCTAATAAAGAATTTTCGATGAGTTGAAGTCTGCTTTTTTCCATCCATGAAATTGACCAATAGTTTATCGCTACAGATATACATAAAGCAACACTGGTGTGATCAATGATGGAGCATAATTATATACCGGATATATAATATATTATATAGTCTGGCTTCTTGCTCTATAAAAAAGACAAGCTAGTCAATTTTCTGCTGCTTATAAATGTTGCTGAATGCCTCACAAACTTAAGTTGCTATATTGCAAATATTGATTTATACAGATGGAGATATTTTGATAGATTATTTTAGTCTAGAAACTGGAAATTTAAACATCCTAAGCCCTTACTTAGCCTATGAGAACTTACTTAATTCACGACCTTTCATTAATAAGCAATACAACTCGAAGAGATAAATAAGCTAAGCGTTTAGACTATATCTTTCAAGTCATAAATATACTCGTATATTTTATAGATACTATTCGGCTTATGTACATTTGCATTCCATTTTAGGCGCTTCTGTGGGTCAGATAACACGTTAAATTGTAAGTCCCAGCTGTTTGTCTAGAGTACGACAGTCGTTAAGCCATGTCAGAGGCCCATAGGGCGGTTTGAAAACTCTCGACACCAGAGTTGGCCACTCATTCGATCAGCAGAAGAAGAAGAACCATGGATTAACACATATGTTATTTTAAACTTCAAGATATTCTCATTTTTGTATTTACCACCGAAAGAACAGAGCTACATAGAAGTTCATCACAGCATTCCTAAGATCAAAAAACTTTCGCTACAAAGAAATATTCACGTTAATATTTACAAAAGAGTGTTTTTACTTTAGAAGAAGAATCTTTTCATCATCACCTACGACCATTTTATCCTCCTACTGAGCAAAGAGATAGAGAGAGAGAGAGATCCTCCTCCTTGTCCCGATTATTCCAAACACTTTCCGAGACCATAACTCGTGCAAGCCCAGAACCAAGCTATCAACCATACGCACAAGTAAGCCAAGGCCCTCTAAACTTTCCGACAGGGATGTACAGATTTGATTTAATAATAAATAAGCTTTCGGATGTTTTGAACATTGAAGCTTAGATCGATTGTCCCTCGCTATCGACAAGTTTTTTACTAATCCGGTAAATTGACGTTAGAATTTTATTTGTTTTGATTTTTTGCTTCTAAGCGAGTGGGGCTCGGCGGTTCCAGTGTCTGCTTTTAAACCAGACGCACCCTGGTTCGAATCTGGCCCTACATTAATGACTCGTATTCGTAAAGAAACAATTCTGTGGAGGAGTCACGACCCTCAGTCACGAAGAAATACGACTCAAAGAGAAAGAGAGATTAAGATAAGGACTAAAGAAAAACCTGTGTTTATTTATTTTAGGGCCTAGCCTATCCGCATACCAAACTTCATCCAAACCAGCTCAGCGTTTGATCGTGTATGAGTCACAAACAACACAAACACAGTAATTTAACAAAAATATTCAGAAATTGCTTGCAAAGTACTTGGTTGAAGAAATAACTGACAAAATTACAAGAAAAACGTGAACTTTGAAAACGTAGCATTTTCGTAGCAAAATGCTACAAAGCTCTCACTATCGCTTAGTGCTACGAAATTGCTACGAGACGACCTCTACGAACGTCATTGATGGTATAATTAAGATACGAGTACATGACGCGTGAACACAATATATGAGGATAATACATAGTAACAGCAAAAAGCTTTGTTATGGTCTTTCAAATACCTAATATTAAAGATTTTTTATTTGGTTGCAGTTATATAAAAAAAAACCGGCCAAATGCAAGTCGGACTCGAAGGGTTCCGCACTATCATCAATAATCGAAAATCACGTTTCTAGATACTCCAAAGTTTAGTTCTGTTTATAAAATAACGAGAAATCAACGAGCAACCGCCTCGCGCTCGCGGCACCACCACACCGCGGCGCGGCGCTCGCACTGCGTTTAGATGCACGGATTATTTTCATTTTTTAAGTTTTTATGTATTTATTTTTATTTTTATTTTTATAGTTAGTATATTTTTAAATATTTACTTATAAATATTGAAGTTTCTACCTGTTTATTAAGATCGAGTAAAAATTGCCAAAAAATTACGTTTTTTGTTTGTTGTATATTGTTGTATGTACCTTTAATATTAACTTTATTGTTATTTAATTATTTATTTTGAAAGGTAATATACAAGTTAATATTCTGTGAAAATTTGAAGCGTCTACCTGTTATCGTTTTTAATATTGAGCAAAAACATAAGAAAAAACATGTTTATTGTATGGGGACCCCCTATTTTTTTTTAGTATTTGTTGTCATAGGGGCAACGGAAATACATAATTTATGAAAATTTCAGCTTTCTATCTATCACGGTTTTTGACATACAGCCTGAAGACAGACAGACAGACAGACACAACGCTCATCACACATAATAAACGGCTAAACGGATCATCATGATTTTTGGTATGTAGGTAGTATGAGATGTTAGGAGTGTTATAGGCTCCTTTTTATCCGGAAATAATACAACCGAACCACTAGTTATAAATGACACAAGGACATCAACTATTTAATAAATGGCCTAACCAAAGTCCATCCCAGTAAAGCAGTGTATACAAAAAAAAAGATCTCCGTATGTATGTACTTACTATGTATACTCTTATTTATTTTTTCGCAGTGTGTCCACAAATTCAGAAAAAGTTGCTTAATTCGTGGTTCCGCTTTATGACACCCATTTTTCTTGGCAACGCGCAATTTATTTTACAAACTTTCATGTCGTTACGCGCACGTTGTTTCTGTGTCCTAAAATGCAGTGCAATATTTTAATACATTTTTTATCATGATTTAGTTACATAACTAATGAAAAAGCCTATAAATACGTACTAAGTTTTTTTAAACACAAATTTCTGGCTAGGTTTCTAGTTTAAATATCTAAGTATGTTTTAATATTAAAACTTTCGTGAGACATTTTATCATTATATTAACTAAACGGTTTTCACTCAGGTGTAAATCGCGTAAGTTGTTTACGCGTTTCGGATGTTATGACATCCATCTTCAGAACGTATGTTCTGGGACCGCGGCAGAACGCAGACTGCGCGCTGCCGCGCGAGCGGCCCGCCGGGACACGGGCGCGGGGGCCTGGGGTGGTGGGGGTGGAGGCGAGGTGAAGTTACTACTCCCCGCCGCTTCGTCCTCGGGTCGCTCCACTGCTTCATCAGGGACAGCAACATCGACCGATGTACCAGCGCATACAAAACTGACCGTATCTTGATCCAAAGTTTCAATGATCCTTCTCTTTGTCATCGTATTAAGAGCTGGGACCCACGCCGGAGGAAGCGCCCATCCACGGTCTCGGTTGAAATTCGGGTAGCGGTTGATCTCTTTAGCCTCTCGTACTTTCCGCGGAATAAAAGACCTCTCTCGCCAGCACAGAAGCTTGATAAAAACGGATGTAATGCTGTACATCCGAGAGCCGCGCATGTTCCGCTATTGCTGATCTGGCTGTGTCTCCGTCCCTAAAACTCCTAATATGCTCGGACAGTCTTGTGGTAATGTTTCGGCGAGTCTCCCTATGTAACTCTTGCCACAATCACACGGGACTCTATACACGCCCGGTACATTTAGGTGGTCTCTATCCTTGGGTGAACGCAGCAACTGTCTTATGTGCCCCAACAAAACGTAAACAACTTACGCGATTTACACGTGAGTGAAAACCGTTTAGTTAATATAATGATCTAAGTATGTGTACACTAACATTGAACCCATTTTGATGTAGCATTTAAATGTCATAAAGATTGTCAACTTAGTCCGTCATGGTGTCATTTTAATTCGAATAAAGTTTAATATTGTATTGCTTCTTATTTTTTGTGTTTGTTTCTTTGTCATTGTCAGGAAAAATCATTAAACGCACTAGCAAGTAAAACATTATCGCTCTCCATATGGCTGACTTCTTCTTCTTTAAATCGAATGAGAGTGGCCAACTCTGGTGTCAAGAGTTTACCAAGCCGCCCTAATGGCCTCTGACATGGCTTAACGACTGCCGTACAAACAAGTAGACGTAGACAAACAGCTGGTATCTACAATGTAACGTGTCATCCGACCCATGGTTGACTTATTATGGTTTTTATTTGACATCAAAATCACCCTAAATTGCAACATTTTAGGTAACAAAATCCTCACTCTTACTCAGCTTAATAAGAACAATCTAGTCCACCTGTATGGGTAAAGTATAGTAATAAAGGAGACGATTTCCAATTAAATGGAATTAAAGACTTCCATTCATTGCGGAGCGCCTCTCAGTGTTTTCTTAGATTTTCTAAAGGTAAATGGAAGTTTACGTCAATTACTTATTTATATTGCCTTTATAATTTGGTTGAAACAAAACGGTCAGTGACCTCAAAATGTGGGGGAAGTTTTGATTAAATATTTTAACTCTTTCTCTTTCTCTCTCGAGTCGTATTTCCTCATGACTGAGGGTCATGACTCCCCGCAGAATTAATTTGTTAGGGGAGTTCTCTTTTTGGTAGACACATCGTGTCTACGATGGTGGACGCCCAGGTCCTTCACAGAAGACACGTGTCCTCGGATATTGTGGTCCTCAAACAAGCCGGTTTTCTCACCACTCCTTCACCGTTAAGCGATTGCAAATTCACACAAATAACTTGAAAGTACAAGTCATTGGTGTAAGGTAAATATTTTACGAACAGTCTTATAATATTTAACTTAGATGCGTCGCTTTGCACGCCTTGCAGGTCTTCTGTTTATTTATCAACATCATCAGCTCAGCCTCGCCCCTTGCTAACTAATATAAGTTAGCTTTTTACCATTTAAACAATTGGAATTCAAACCTTACGATCCACTAGCGATCCTAGCGGTAACTTAGTGAACTATATGCATATCATGAGAACATTTGGACACTCACTAGTAATATTATCCTATATAATACGTTTTTACATTTTCAACTGCCATACAATAGCAAATAGCCGAGACCTAAAATTTTGCGTGTCCGCCGACATACGGAAGCCCCCAATTGAAATGTAATCTTCATTCACCAATCCAAGTATTATGTGACTCACCGTTCCTCACTAACTAAAATCCAAGGATCTTCAAAGCGAGATATAATCTGTTCTTATTGGGTAAATACTTTTCTACTCTTCGTAATCTTAGGCCATGACTACATACTGCATAACATCAGGCAAACTATATTTAATTGTATATTTTTTACTTATAATGTAACAAATCTATATCTGTACATAAAATAAAACTGAAGAGAGTCAAAAATCTAAACATAGAAGATAATAGAAAAAAAAGGTTGGGTCTTTTTAAAATCGAAAATACAACGTTTTAGCAGTTTTTATATTTTTTGTCTGTTTATCTGTGTTATATAAACGATCATAACGCAAAAACCGCAAAACGGGTCATCACGATTTTTGGTATGTAGGTAGTATAAGGTCTAAAAAGTGTCATAGGCTACTTTTTATCTCAAAATAAAGCGAGCGTCCACTAGTTATCAATGAAATATTTCTATTGTTTATCAGTTTATGATCAAGTATGAACCAGTTTTACTTTTTAAAACTAAAATTATTGACTGCGCTGACAGTTTAGTTATTAATCTAAGACTAAATGTACACTAGCATTGCACCATTTGAAAACAGACAGTTTTTTTAATCGGAATACCTCCGCTAGCTGACCCAGGGCGCTACAGTAAATAAAGGTTGTTCAGTAAATATAGGGAGGGCTATTGTCGCCGCTATCTCTCGTATTTTGGCACCAGTGCGGGATCAATACCCGGCGCAATGCGGTCCACATGCTTTACGTGATGTAAGAGCGAGAGTGGCTCAGTGGTTGCACGTCTAATTTGTAACATGATGACTGTCGGTTTGGTTCTGGCGGTAAAGGTTATCATTTGTAGTTTAGTTTATAGAAATTACTAATTTATTTATTTCTGTGCTTACAACAAAATTTGAATATTACTGCACCGTGAACACCTTTAGACTATTAAAATAATGGCGTTTCCCAAAATCCTTTCCTAGCGGTTGCCCTACATCATAACATCTACCTGCTCGCCAAATTTCAGCCCAATCCATCCAGTAGTTTGGGCTGTGCGTTGATACATCACTATGTCAGTCAGTCATAATTAGGTTTAATATATTAAGATAAATTTATAAAATCCTTAATATTACAATAATAACACAAAAAGGGGGGGGGGGGCACATAAAAATATATATATTCAATGTTATTGTACAAAGCGCCATCTAGCCCCATACTGTGCAAACGTTTGTGTTGTGTGTACTTAGTACGTGGTACATAAATTTATTCACTTACTCTCGTTTTTCACCCATTATATTATAAGTGTGAACATAACTTGGCTCCATAGAAGCTAAACCTAAAACAAGGGCTCAATGTAAACATCAAAGGAAATTGTAGTACAGTTACGTGCAAAATAACTAAAATTAACAACAATACTTAAACAAGTTTTAACTGGCCTTGCTTTTAAAAATATATCTCTCTCTCTCTTCAGTCGTATTTCCACATGACTGAGGGTCGTGACTCTCCGCAGAATAATTTCGTTAGGGGAGTTTTCTTGGGCAGATACACCGAGGTGGGCGCCCAGCTCCTTCCACGGAATACAATTAATGTCCTCGAATTGAGGTCCCCCAACATGTCGGTTTCCTCTCGATGTTTTCTTTCACCGCTAAGCGAGTGCAAATCCACAACATAACAAAATACAAGTCATTGGTGTAATACCGGATTCGAACCAGGGTGCGTCTGGATGAAAAGCAGACACTGGATCCGCTGAGCCACACTCGCTTTCTGTATCTAATTAAAACTAGTGTAAAACCAATGACTTCTGTCTTCATCTGTACAAGTCTACGTGTGCGCAGGTACGTCGCCTGTCATAATGCAAGGTGATGAGGGACGACAGGAAGGGAAAAGGGGAGGGGGGTTGTAAAATTATTGTAAAAGAACCTTAAACGGTAGGAGCCCGAGCGGGGTTTCAAACAAGCTTTTTCTATTTATAAGTTACATAGTAGTTCAGGTAGCGGAGGCAATCGTATACGATTACCAATGTTGAGCAAAGGACGACGCGGTCAGTCCTTGGATGGGCGACCGTAAAGTGGCATTCCATTTTGGGCGCTGCCGTGGATGAAACGTTAAATTGTAGGTCCCGGCTGCTTGTCTAGTATGGCAGTCGTTAAGCTATGTGAGGGGCCATTAGGGCGGCTTGATAAACTCTCGACACCAGAGTAGGCCACTCTCATTCGTTAAAAAGAATATGTAAAAATGATTGAGCAATGAACTACATATATCAACGGGAACTCTCAATATTTATTTATTTATTTATTTACAGACACAAAAACAACTTACAAACTAAAACTTATAATAAAATACAAACTTGACCTTATATATGAAAAAAAAAAAATTATAAGATAACTATTGTGTACTTACAACTTTCTTTACAATATAATGTTATACTCTTAAAGTTTGTAGAAAACGTCACTATTATAACATTTATTAAGTAGATTTTTGAATTTAGTTAAGTTGTAAATATAAAAAATAAAAAAATATATATAAAATATATCTAGTTTAGTAGGTTCATTCTTTTTTACTGAGTTCATTGTACAAATGACACATACGAAACAATGGGTTGTTATGACCAATGTTATTATAGTAAATAAAAAAAGCAAATATGGTAGGCTTCCGAGTAGATTTAACATCATATAGCAGAGGTTCACAAAAAGAAAAAAAAATGGGTGAAGAATCACATCAATATAATACGGGAATATACATACGGCCACTGGATATAAATGACTTTTAAAATGGTGATAGTATAGGATTTAGAAAGTGAAAAAGGCTACTTTTTTTCATGAGTTTAGCCATCTGTAATGTCTAAAAGAACTGTAATACATTGACACATTAAAAAAAACCTTTAAAATTCACATTACGCTGCGAGCGCATAAGAAAATTAGGATAAGGCATGACAAAATGACCGAACTTTTTTTTAACTTTTCTTAAATTGTTAACGAATAAACGAGAACTGTAGCAGACGCGTAGCAATGTACTCGTAGGTACCTACGAAATCGTGTAGAGAGAGCTACGTCAAAGCGTAGCAAAAAGGGCAGGTTGTAGCTACTGCTACAATAAACAATGTCCATTTTGTCAATGGTAGGTTCACGCTTGAATACAATTTGCATGATGTTAAGAAACGTTGTAATCTACGATCTAGCGCGCTTGCCTATAAGATTGTCCATATTATGCGTAGGTCACCAAACAACAAACAGGTCATTGAATTATTGAACAAGTAATATCTAGTGGGTGCTCGCGGCTTGGCTCGTATTAAGAAGTAAAACTTACATCCCATATTTCACCCCTTTAAAAGTGGCATTTCCAAAAAATTATTAACGGATGCCTTTGTTTTAACATCTACCTGCATGCCAAATTTCAGCCATTAGCCAAAAAAAAATTTTCAGCCAAATTTCACATTTGCTTAATTTTTTGAATCGCTCATAAGAATTCATACTTGACAAGAATGAGACTTAATTACGGTTAATTAATAAAAATCCAAATTTGATCTAAATTAATACAGCATGTAAATAAGTATATTAGCCAGAAATCTTTGAAGTTTACCTAACAAAATTCTTCTGCAAAATCGGTACTTGACGTATGAATATATGAGGGTAATGTTATTTGTTCCAAAACCAAATTTCAATAATTTTGACGTAACTTTATTAGCAGTAATTGTTAATATATATTTACTTCATGTTTAACCTAATATAATACTAAACTCAAGACATTCTTGTGCCCAACAAATAATACCAAGTGATGCGATAAATCTTATATTAATTTCTGGGTATGATGGGATTTAATTCCCAGACTTCACTATAGTAAAGATTAAAGTAAATATTCTGTTTCATCATCAGACTGTTAATAGGTATTCAGTTTAGTATACGTAAATAAATTATTTAATATTTTCACTAACAAACGAACTAAACTGCTTTGGTTTTAATGTTAATATTAAGTACCTTAATATGAAGATCATTTAAGAGTATTTTTCCTCAAATTCCGTGGTCAACAAGTTTATATACGTAAATAATTGATTAAATGTTAAAAAACGCCTTGCATGTATGACTAGTGGGTGCTCGCGGTTTCGCTCGCATTAAGAAGTCAAACCTGCATCCCCTATTTCACCTCTTTCAAATTGGCATTTTCAAGAAATCCTTTCCTGGCGGATGCCTCCGTCATAGCATCTACCTTCATGCCACATTTCTGTGCGTTAATAGATCACCATGTCAGTCAGTCTTAACCTTAGATTTTATATATTTAGATATACAACAAATTACAATATAAAACACATTTATACACACATAAAACAATTATATTCCGCTCCATGCTTACCATCTGCTACATGCTAAACAATCTAAGCACCACTTACTCAATCGAAACTGTGAAACTGCAAGTCCATAAGTACATTTACGCAGGTCGCCGACTTTGTTCCAGATAGGACCTGACCGGAACATATACCCACGGGTCTTGCAACTTTTACTCAATTTTCAACCATATTTGCAAAATATTGCTGCTAGTGAACGCTAAATATTGTAGAATTTTA
Source organism: Macaria liturata (assembly GCA_964023185.1). Lineage (NCBI taxonomy): Eukaryota > Metazoa > Arthropoda > Insecta > Lepidoptera > Geometridae > Macaria > Macaria liturata. The sequence goes on from OZ026808.1 coordinate 7,900,094, forward strand.
GAACAGGTTTGTTGTCTGTGTTTTTTTTAAATGAAATGTAGAATCTTCCATTTTACGTCTCGTATACATATAATTTTTTATATATATATATATAAAAGATTATTTAATACAATTGACTAGAATATATATATATATAATAATTTTAGTTCCATACAGCTAAAATAATTGTAATTTTATTTTAATGTAACTTTAATTGGTGATAAGATTTTTTTTTCTTATAATTATATCAATGTTTGACGAGACATGATTGATGCCAACTCTTATTATTATTGTAATAAGTTTGTCGTAATTTTCTATGTTAATAAATGATAACTATCTATATATCTATAAATAATAATTAAAGACTACACAAAACGTGAATAAGATTCTTATGAAATATATAAAACAAAACTATACTAAATATATAAAAAAATGACTGTTTATTTGTGCGCGTATCACATGAAAACAGCTGACAGTAGTATAAATGATGTTTTTTTTTTAATAAAACATAAAACTGAAAGACGTTGATCAAAACGAAGACAAAAAGTAATTTAAAAAAAATCTGGCTGATAATCAGAAATATGCAATTTCGTGCCAATAGTGGTTAATGTCGATCAATTTCAATAGAAAACTTGAAGTTAATATAAGAAACTATAAGTTTAAAATTTCAAAAAACCGTATCTATGTGTATTAAAAATAGCGCACAGAAAAAATTGCACGATAAGATTATCTCACCATTACGAGTGACGCTAATAATCGATTTTATCTATATCAATCGATAAGCACTTACAACGTGTAATACGCTTTTTATCAGAAGTGATCTCAAAATTGAGGCGACTGATAAACGAGATAAGACAGATATGAATAAGTGCCGTTTTATATTCAATTTCATTGATATCTAGTTGTTTGAAGAGAGTGTTTTTGTTTATAATATAATCATGAAAAAGAGACCAGCTATATTGTGTTGACTCTCATTATCATCATCATCGTCATCAGCCTGTTATCGCCCACTGCTGAGCGTAGGCCTCTCTTCTAGTACGCCACTCGTCCCAGTCTTGCGCAGATTGAATCCAGCTCCTTGCGGTTATTTTAATTTCGTCAACCTACCGGATGACTGGGGTGGGTGGGTCTTGACTCTGCTATGGAATTAATCAAGACCGGAAGATTTGAACCTGAGTTTTTATTATCTTGATTTAGGACATCTAAAATGCTAGGCTGCGGTTGAGTCACAGCTAGGCGCAAATATAATTGTTTTGAAGACCTTGACCTAAAAAAGTTTTAGCATAAGTGGACAAATATGTTTAATTAAAAAAAAACACTGTCTCTGAAAAGTACTTGACGAATAATTTCAACTCACTTCCGAATATGTTTTTGTACTAATCCATTCAACACAAACTTAATCCGCCTTATTACAAAACGCGGTTTAAATATAAGTCCAGGACTTTCAAAGTAAAAAGTGGGTTCTTGTTGTTCAGACATCGCATACAAGCAATGAAAATATCAACAAAAAATTGGAACTTTGATTTAACATTGGTACATTTTGACAGTTTGATAATTGTTACAGTAGACAGACAATTATCGAACAATTAAAACGGACTAGGTCTAGACACATATTTAAAAAAAAAAACACGTTTTGTAATAAGGCCCATTATGTTTCAAAAAGAATAAACACAGTTATTCATTAATTAAACTTTTTGCTTATGACAGATATTTAAAATGTGTACAGATACTAGTATATAATTATACGTGAAATCCCCATGGATTAAGATGGATTGCTAATAATAAAACACAGTCTGTTGATTGTAGGATTTATTCACAGACTAACTAAAAAAATAATTTTAATAATGTAATTTTACTCAATTACAAGATTCTTGTTGGTTTTCACGATTTCTTACAATTTCCTTGACTTCCAAATACGACATAACACTTGCTTCCTCTTTTATTTGGTCTATGTTAATTAATATTCGGAAATAGGTTTAATTTTTTTTATTGATACCAACAAGTTATCTAACGCGACGTACACATAATTACTCTTGCAATGCGATCGTCTTGTAGAAATAAGTAAATCCGTACTAATGTGCCCAACTATCGGTTTTCATACCGCCCTGATAGCGTCTGATTGATGCCTTTTTATGTAACACAAACATTACTAAGAAGGCGAAAATGTTTGTGCTTGAGTGACAATGTATTTTTATTACATTCCCAATCAAACGGCTCATCCGATTATGATAAAATTTGGTATGGAGATAGATCAAATCTTGGATTACATGTAGATTGCTTTTATCCCGCATTAACATAGGAATCACCGTGACGCTCTGCTAGTTATTCTATATTATTATTCAAAAAAATGTTATTGACATCAAAGTACCAAAGTCCTGTACACCGAACCGCACATCGTTAAGAAAACTTCAAGAAAATTCTGTAAGAACAAAAATTCTAAAGCCCCACGAAGTCTGCCGCCTTTTGGACGTAATAAAATTACGGAGTTGTTAAATAACAGAAAGTTCAAAGGTAGCAGAGCATTGTAGGCAGCGCCCGCTTTGCTCCCCTCATTCGGTTAAGGTGGCTTTTGGATAAATGAAACATGGTCGTTAGGACATTTTGTATATGATTTGTTTTCAGAATTTTACCAGTATTTTTTTTATGTCCTGGCTTCCTATCCCCCGAGATCATGTTTTTCGGAGACAATGATATGCAGACTCTTTCATATCTTTCTCATTTTTGCTACTGATCATTCTTCCATTATTCATTCTGCATGGTTATTCCACTACTAATTTTCTTTTTTTCATTCATTCCTAGGTGTGTATGACTATCAGTCCAATTACTACCAGACCAATTGTTTAACTAATGTTATTTATTTAATTAAACTTTATCTTAGGGCACGGCAATGTTCCCGAAAATTCAACCAAAAACGGGCGTATCATCTTTATCTAAAAGCAGTTCAGACAACTTCGCCCCCACTTTTATTATGATTGTAAAAGAAAAAAGAAATGCTGTCATCCGCAAACTGAATCACACTGGCTTAGTCTCTAAAAACATATATCAGTTTATTTTTTATCAATTAATCAATTAATTATTATTGTACACAAAAAATACACATACATACCATAATAAAGAATATTACACGTGAAATCTAGGTACAGTGGCCGGTCTTATCACTTTAGATGACCTCTTCCAGGCATTTTAAACATTTTTTTGAATATATTATCTGGTGGTTCACACAATAAAATAGCCTTTATTTACAACCACAATTTTTTTTTTATAATTAAGTACCTAGTACTTTTATCACTTCACTTGATCAAATTGATTTCTTTTTAAGTTTTGTTTAATTTTAATTATAACATATTTAATTGAGATAGAAGCTGCATTTTTGGCATAGGTCTCTCTTATTTTCTAACAGGCTGTTTTTTTTATAATTGTTGTCCATTTGTCGCGGGTGATGTAAAAATAGATAAAATCTTGAAGATCTTCACGAGTTTCTTTTTGTCTCAACGTTAGACGAACAGAATATTACTTTTTTATATCTGTTGAAGCATATGCATGGTACAACAGATCAAACGATTGTAATTTATTGTTTTATCGCTACCTCGGAATGCTACCTTTAGTACGGCGATGTTTGACAAATATAATTAATTCTATCGAGTTTTGGAATTTGATTATTATTTCTCAGTAAATTTGGATCATTTTATACACGAATACGCGAACATTATGGTATCCTAAAGAATACTTGTAAGTTGTATAATATCCTAAAGAACTGACTAGAAAAAATGGATAAATACTGAATAAATAGGTAAACGTGTTACACCCTAGGCTGCAGCAATGCTTAACATCAGGCAGGCTGTAGTCAAACGTAAACCTATCCCACGTAAAAAAAAAAAGAAATAATCGAGAAAAAATTGGAGCTTCAGAATATATCTTTTGCAACATCCTAATGATCTGATGATACTATTAATTTTTAATTTATGATTTTACAATCTCTTCCTATTTTATATTCATGTAATAGCCGAAAAAAATATATGAATTTCACGAGAGATGAAAAAGTAGCTTGATAAATAATTAAGCCTCGTTATTTGTTTGATCATGGGTTCATTACTTATTCCGCATAAATATTTTATTTAACATAGTACTTTTATAAGCACCATCAGTAGGTAAATATTTAAATCATACATGAGACGCAGTCCTTGAAAAGTAGATCACAGATTTTTCCGGCGATATATCATAATAAATCTTTTTTTTTCTTTTTGGGTATGGCTTCGCTCTGTCGTGAAATCGGTAGATGCGAAATTCACAGAATTTTACGCTTCAAATTTTATACTCCGCTAGAAACGTTCTTGGCTCCAAATATCTACTTATGTACCTATACCAGCGCTAAAATTTGAGGACGTAAAAACCGTTACGAAAATAGCTCGCGTAAAAATAAATAGGAGTGAAACCCCTTTAGCAAGCGTTAATGAATTGTAATAATTTACACTTAAGACAATAGGCATACTTTTGAAACGTTTCAATAATAAAATATAACATTAATTACTACAAATCAGAATAAACTTAAATTACTAAACATTATAAGGTCTTGAACTTTCTGTGGGAATAAAACAACATGACACTAATAATAAATAAATACGTAGATAAAAGACAGGTTTACTATACATTTCACCAGACATAGAAACTCGATCGTCGATCTGTACTATACAAAACTTTGTCAGTTTGATGTCCGCCGTGGGCCACAGGTCGTTTCTTAAGCTTCATACGAGTATATTAATATAATGTATAACATTCAATTCATAATTCATTTTATAATTCATAATTTCAAACTCAAAATTCGTTTTCAACGGCTTTATAAGAAGCTTTGTCTGAATCAACCCACGATAATCCGAGATATTGTTTATCGTATTCCTTTTCTTTTCGTTTTTCATATATTCAACGCCAAAAAAGCATTACTCGCAACTCAGCTAGCGGAGATATTTTAATACAATCAAATTTTACGAATATAGCTAAGAAACTGTCGATGCTGTCTGTACTAGATAACGGATATAATACTTATATACTTTTCTTTTGTAAATACACACTTATTATACATACAAACGACCAGAATCAACACAAGTAATTATACATTTTTAAAGTACATAAATACTTGTGTCATGCGGGAATCGAACCCGCGACCTCTAGATTAGAAGACAGAGCCACTACCAACTAAGCTAACAGGCCAGTCAATTGGCCGCTTCTTTGCAATAAGAAGAGGAAGATGTAAATACCTGTACTTATTTAACAAGGAACACCTACTCGTATTTGTACGCAACCGTGGTTCGTATAGAATACTAATAGACTGTAAGGGGTGGAGTTAATATAATTATGCGGAAAATGTTCGTAGCTTCACAGCGTAACCATATTGAATTTATTAGACGGGCCGTACCTATCTTTAGAGGTAGGTATAACTTCTGCGGCGTCCGTCTCAATATTCAAAGCTAAGCCTGGACTTGCTCCACCTAGGATCATGGTGGTCGCTACTGCTGTAATGGCCAGTCCTTGGATGGGTGACCGTAAAAAAAAAACAGTAGCATAAATATCATCTTTATCATTGGTCTTATTGCATCTACGAGAGATGATTTATGTAGCGTCCATACTGTTTTTGCAACTGCGCTCGTGGCTAAATAGCCAATACGAGAGAATAAATATATACTCAAAAACTATACGTGATTATTTATATATAGATAGTAGTAGATAGTAGTAGATAGTAGTAGATAGTAGTAAAGTAGATAGTAGTAGATAGTAGTCGATAGTAGTAGATAGTAGTAGATAGTAGTAGATAGTAGTAGATAATAGTAGATAGTAGTAGATAGTAGTAGATAGTAGTAGATAGTAGTAGATAGTAGTAGATAGTAGTAGATAGTAGTAGATAGTAGTAGATAGTATATAGATAGTATACAAACGCTTCACATTTTTGGTATCTTAATAATAGCATGCTCTTAATTTAGCAAGAAAATATCGGTAAAAATCTGAAACAATGTCTTGTATTGTTCTTCACAACAATACCAACTAATCAAAGAAGCGTACCATCATTGGAAGCGAATGTATGTATAAATTGTTATTAAACTACTAAAGTAATTAACATTATTATATTAAAATAAGCTGTTGACAATTATTTTATATATTTATATTAAAATATATAATAATATACAATGTTATTTATTTAGTCAGAGCAAAATTCTGATGGGAGTCCCTCTGTGTAAAAACAAATATTCTATAAAATCAGCTAAATAAAAAAAAATAAGATCTGTATCTGTATGTGTTTAAATTATTAGATCATGAAATATACTATAGCTATGGCACAGGATCAAATCGAATGGCATATTAGAGAGAGGTCTATACTCAGTAGTGGGACGAGACCGACTGTAGATGAGGATGATGTTAACTATATAATTGATTTAACCTTTTGCTAAGTTTTTAACCATTCATTATTATCATAGTATTATTAGGATTTATTACGTAATTGAAAGCGTTTATTAATGAACAGGGATCAGCCATAAATGTGTTGACATATCCGTGAAGCCTTCATATATGGCATGGTTTAATTGGTCAGCAATTATAATAAAACTATTGTGCAATTTGACATTGGGGAATCGATTCCCTATATGATGGCATTAGGAATATAAGTTCAGTTTAGTTTGTTCTAAATAAAACCACAACCTATTTTATATATATTTATTTTGGCTTTTAATAAAGAAAATTTGAAATTGAAATTTGAATCATATTAACTTTGATACATATTTTATATGAGAAGCAAATTTACTGGGATTTCAAAATATTATTATAATCAGTGAGTAGGCAATTGACGCAACATAACATGAAAAATTAAGGTTCAAAAGCTGTCAAATACTAACAAAATAGTGTAAATTTTATCCAAAATAGTGAGTATATTTTATCATTATTTCGGGCTGCGTAAAGCAGTAGCTGGCATTGCTATTCATTTGTCTAATTTTCTTAGCATCAGTTTTGCCAATCGGCTGACCAAGAAATTACTATCCTTTCATATTTATGTACGTTTTACGACTACTTGTTTAGCGTTATGTTTCAATATAAACGGTTTATAGTCAACCGGTCGTGTTGTTTTATATTGATGCTCCTTAGCTACTGCTCTTTATGGGGTCGGTACCAATACAATTTGGTCTTCCATTGAGTTATAGAAAGTGCTGTATAAAGAGGTAAAAATAGTACAAAAATAAAAGTATTTGATTATTATTATTATTTATTACTACATTTTACAATACAGTTTTATTTCAATTTACCTTAGTATTTTATTTTTTCAAAAACATTCCCCTATACTACCAACAGTATGAAATATCATCTCATACCATTTGATTATTATATTGCAAAGTATATAAACAATTTAATATAAATAACAAAAGGCGTAAATAATGAACCCACATCTGCAATCTAAGTCTACTAAATGGAATAGTTCCGAACTGTTTTAAAATTGCTGACGTTACACCAATTCATAAATCAGGGTCTACTTCAATCATCTCCAACTACCGCCCAATCTCATTGTTGCCTTCTTTGTCCAAGATCCTAGAAAAGGTTGTCAATAACCGGTTACTGAGCTTCTTGGAAAAGAACAACATACTATCGCCAAACCAGTTCGGCTTTAGGCGGAACAAATCTACCGAAGATGCTGTTCTGGCAATGGTAGAAAAAGTCACAAATCTACTAGATTCTACCAAAAAAGTTCTCGGAATTTTCCTTGATTTGGCCAAGGCATTCGACACAGTGTCTTGGCAAATACTCATAAAAAAACTGGAGATTCTGGGTGTGCGAGGAACCGCCCTGGACTGGTTCCAATCTTATCTCAGAAATAGGAAACAAAGGATCCGTTTTTCTGACCAGTCTAGTGACTACGCTACTCTTTCGTTTGGCGTCCCACAAGGGAGTGTCCTTGGGCCTACCCTCTTTTTGGTTTATATCAACGATCTCTGCCAGTTAAAACTACCAAACATAGATATTTTCTGTTTCGCCGATGATACCTCTCTTATATGCAGCGGTAAGACCTGGAAAGAGGCCGTTGATGTTGCAAATCGAGGTCTGGCTCAAGTTGCCGGTTGGTTAAACTGTAACCTATTAACACTCAATACCAGTAAAACCAAATACATGACTTTTCAAATGACACAGCGTACACAACCGACAGGGATTACCCTAAAACTACACAGTTGTGGCGACCACTCTGACACTTCATGTAGCTGCCCAAAGCTAGAGCGTGTTAGCCACCTAAAATACTTAGGACTGACCTTAGATTGCAATCTTACCTTTGAAAACCACACCAAAAGTTTAAGTACAAGACTTCGAAAAATGTTGCATATATTTAAAAGGTTAGGCGCTGTTGCCGATACTAAAACTATACGAACAGTTTATATTGCACTCTGTCAGTCTATTTTGACATACTGTATTGTCTGTTGGGGCACTGTCGTCAAAACTCGACTTAAAAAAGTGGAAGTTGCTCAGCGTGCAATCTTAAAAGTGGCCCATAAAAAACCTTTTAGGTACCCAACTACCCAATTATACGAAGACACTAAATTTTTGACTGTCAGGCAACTTTACATAATGGCCGCTAGCCTACGTTTTCACAAAAAGGCCTTGTCTACTGTCAAACAACCAGCTCGGACATCACGAACTTGCACATGGCCACTTCCAAAAGCTAGAACTTGCCTAGCCAAACGCTGTTTTTCTTTTCAAGGACCATCTTTATACAGATATCTACATGAGAAACTTGATATTCTAAAAACGACAAGACAAACCTGCAAAAAGAAAATCATCTCATGGCTATTTACACTAGACTACAAAGAAACTGAAAAACTATATAAAACCTAACGCTACGGGGCCTGCTTTCATAAATTGTCTATTAGGTCCATGTACTCATTTTAATTAAATTCTATTTCATTACATGTAACCTATTAAACCGCTTATGTATACATTATATTATGACAAATATCCCATTAATTTATCATGTATGTAAATTACCATTTAATTTAATGTATACCTATATGATTTAAGTAAACTTTAATCAACTCCAAATATAAGTATAATGTAATACAATTCACTATATAATTATCAAAATAAACATCGTAAGATAATGGTACACTGCGATAACGTATATAGTATCGAGCCTTTCCCATCCCTAGAAGACAACGCAAGAGTATCCCCTCCACGCATCAGTCGTCCGAGCCGAGTGAGCGGGCTGCCATTCACTGTCACCGCGCCAGTCGCCGGCCGCCGCGCCGGCGCACGCCACGAGTTGATTAGCTGCTTTCGGTGCGCGAAACGCTTGCCGAAAATATGATCGGGTCGGGATGAATGCTTTTAAATAGGAATACTTTTACATTATCATTAGTTATGTGTCCTCATATATTTTACAAGGTGCGTGTGCAACATTAACTTGCAATACCATGCATGTTACCGGACAATTTAGTTTTGAAATGCAGGCCCCAATCATAACACATTGAATACACACAATAATCGTGCCGCGTTATCACAGGATATACCCACAAAAATAAAATACCCTGGAATGGAAGGAACATAATTTATGTTGACACTTGACTAGATCTTAGAATTTGATGTACTTACCTAATGTCATGAATTTTGTGCAGATATGCTTTTCTTTGTATTTGTCTTGCGATTCGCTTTATATTAACTAAGTAAATTCGCTATTTATTAACTAAGACTAGTTAATAAATAAAGTATCATAGATGTGTATATCTAAGCGAAACTATGTATGTAGGTAGTTACATATGTTTTTGACGAACATGTGCAGCTATACTAATTTCTGATAATTAGATTTATTTATTTTTCTATTTTTTACATAGGTAATACTTGTTGTTTTTATTATCACTTGTAGTTTTTATTCCATATACCTATGTACCTACATCTATGAATCAACGGAAAGAGCCTACATTGCACGACACAAGTTTCGACTTAGTGTGCAATGTAGTGCACCCAGTGCTTAATGTCTATGTAGTAATTATTATCTTGTTAAATATTGTATTCTACTTTAAGCAGGTACCTACATTTACAAGTACATAGCATTAAGATCTGTAACTAGTTATTTAAGTGTAAAATAAATGAAAGACTCTTGTTTGCCTTGTTTCGTGAAATTATTGTCAAAATATATTTCATAAATTAGGAGCGTATAATAAAAAAAAATTACTTTAGTCAAGCTAACTATGATGTGTACCTTATTAATAACAATGTTCAATAAATACTGAAAGAAACATGACAAAGGCCTTAAAGGACTTACGGTTAATAAAGCAAACTTTTGAAACCCCCTTTTGTTTTTATGATAAAAATAACAATCCCTGTTTTTACTACTAAATTACTACATATTTTTTGTTGTATTATATTATTAAAAGTTTACTTTAAACTAGTGATTTCTTTGCTCTTTTAATATAGAGACGTAAAGATACTTCACACAAAGCGCTCCGTTCCATTAGCCCCCTTAAACCAACAAAGTTAATACGAAAGAACTTATGTAAATTCGTGGTGTATCACTCTCTCTCGCAAGCATGGATAAGTATGCATAATTTAGGAGGCTCTTTTGAAATGTGTTAACCCAAAAATGCTCTTATGACTTTTCAAGGAACGTGGCTCGAGTGACATTCATGCAAATCTATGCATTCAAATTACTTTGATGGTTTATTCGGTCTTTTATAAACTGATTTCATTCCACGAAAATAAAAATTCATCAAAAAAGAAAGAAATATTTAACCCGAATATTTTTATGTACAACAAACATGATACACGTTTGATAGCTCAAATAGTCATAAAACCTAATTATTATTTTACTTCAATTATTGTATTTCAAACACATACAGTCCAACTTAAAACCTTGTTTTTATTGAAAATATAAATTAACAAGTGGATGCTCGCGGCTTTGCTCTCATTAAGAAGTAAAAGTTGCATCCTCTATTTCACCCCTCTAAAAGTGGCATTTCCAAAAATCCTTTCTTAGCGGATGCCTACGTCATAACATCTACCTGCATGCCACATTTCAGCCCGATCCGTCCAGTTGTTTGAGCTGTGCGTTGATAGATCACTATATCAGTCAGTCAGTCTGTCACCTTTGAGTTTTATATATTTAGATTTATCATTCAAATTTATCATTGAAATCAGAAATAGTGCAAACTATACTAATGGTAATATCAACAACAACTTATACTAAATATACAAATACAAATAGCTTTTAACAAATTAACATAACATAAAAATAAAAGACAATTAAATCATGCTACAGTGGTCTTTGTACAAAGACCACAAGATACAAAGTCAACTTATTTTAATTTAACCTAAACCTACGGTTCCACTGCTGGCGAGCTCCTAAGCCCGATTATTCAAGAAAACCAGCCCTACCTCTATCTTAACCAAAGCCTCTATCTTATTTACATTGTAATTTTTAGTGTATCTATTTCTATGGCACATCTGAATAAGTAGTTAAATTAATTTATTAACTTTTAAATTTGGTTGCTACCTAAAATTGTAAGCTTTTCTACGGTTATAAATGTTATATTATGTAAAAATGTTGACGAAGTAAATCTAGAAATGTGATTTCCGTCTAATATAATATATTCCATTCCATTCCATTCCATTTTGGGCGCTTCCGTGGGTCGTATGACACGTTAAAATATAGGTCCCGGTTATTTGTCTTGTACGCCAATCGTTAAGCCATGTCAGAGCTTGATAAACTCTTGACACCAGAATTGGCCACTCTCATTCGATAAGAAGAAGAAGTGACATGATTTCGAGTAAACTATTTCATTTCAACAACCCAGCTATCCCATTTGACATAAAATTCCGCGCCTTATTTTCTCACGTAGCAAGGTTAAAAGAAAACGCCATTTGATATTATTTCCGCAAAAACGGAGTGAAGTAATCTGTGACATGTGTGATTTATCAGCCGTGTGTATCCGTTAGACAGCTGTCAATATGTACTATACATACTATGTGACTGGTTAGCGGCTACAATATATATTTATAAGTACATAGGTACACAGACAACACACAAAAAAAAAGTGGAAAGTGGAAGAACACACACACAGTCCATATTTAATCGAGTATTAATAAATAATAAGTGAGCTGTAAGTTTCACATGCTTGTTTGTTTTTAACCGACTCAAAAAGGAGGAGGTTATTAAATCTTCTAAAAGTTTTTTTTCATAATGACGTTTGTGATGGGACGATTCCATTTTTAACTTCGTTAAAAGATGATACCTATAAGCTTAACGGGTTTGCGTATTTTTCTTTACATCATCATCAGCCTGTTATCGCCTACTGCTGAGCATAGGCCTCTCTTCTTGTACGCCACTCGTCCTGGTCCTGCGCAGATTGAATCCGGGTGCTCCAATTAGTTAAATAATTTTATATTGAGCTAATAAATTTAATGTTGAGCAGGATTTGCAACAGATGTTTATCTATTTTACGCTTTTTGTACGCTTGCCTATTTTACCTAAAGGAATCATGTGTTTTGATTCTCAATACGTATTTTCCATCCCGATACATATGTAGATATTTACCTTTAACTTCAATACAGAAGTATTTTAAATTACTGCACAGCTATTGTTTATGATGTGTAATCTCTCTCTATGCATCAGGATATGGAACTCAACGTGAATGGAATAAAAACATCAATATGACTGCCGTAGCCTTGACGTAACTGAAAATATCCGAAATAAAATAACGTCAACATATAACCGTCGTCATCAAGTACACAAAATTGTTATATTATGAGTCACGAGGAAAAAATATTTGGTGCTATTTGCAGTTACTATTTTATTCACACTTCTCTGAAATAAACATACGCTTGATGGTATTGGAAAAAAACACAATTTCCTGCATATTTCCATACTCCCTGTTTGAGATAAAATATTTGCATGACAAAAGTGATTCTGTTTTATATATCTAAGTTACGAATATTTGCTTTATATTCCTTCGTCTTTCTTACCAGATGATGTCAGGGTATACTTTTATAGACAAGGTGGATTTATTATAATATAAATTATAACATGTTATATAAAGAAAGTGAACAACAAATGCTTAAATTTCATTAATTCATTACATGACACCTTATACACTTGATATCAAAGATAAGCAAGCATAATCATTTCCTTACGGCGTCCACCAGTCAACGATCAGATTTGGCTAAGAAAAAAATATGTAACTGTTCCTATTGGTCCTTTTCTATTCTCAACAATTAATGTATAGTGGAAACGCACTAAAAGCTCCGAAGAGAGCCTTTACACAGAAATATTATATAATGAGTGTTTTGAAAAAACGATGTCTTGAAATTCAAGATATTCCTTTGTTACCATTATACCCTTTCATGTTATAAAAATATAAAGAAAGTAGCTGTTCACTTATGGAAGAAAACGAAGTAAAATACTCAGTAAAGATCTTTATATTTTATTGCTCAATATCAGTTATCGATAGTTTGTTTATATATAAATATCAAACGACAGTGGTCGCTTATATTTTTTCTCTAATGATGTATTGCAGTGGTCGGACCAAGGACTCGGACCAAGTCTGTACAATACCCTATCAAAGGATCTAAAAATATCGGATAAGACATTATATGAATGTAACCAAATTGTGACAAATCATTTATTAACACTTGACTATAAGCAAACAGAGGCATTACTTGAAACAATCAACATATAAGTAACACACGCATACACACACATCCACATACACACACACATCCACATACACACACATTTATACACATGCAACATTTACCACTAAACAAAAATCTTCCACAAAATAGACTACATACTACTATTTTTATATACTAATATGTCTGTAATATAAATAATAAATTGTTGTACACAACTATTTGTAAAAAAAAAGGTAAATTAGATTCATAAAATGTTAACCCTAAATTTGTTATCAAAAAATTCTGTCAATTATTTTGAGGTTAGAATTTCATAATAACAATGTATACTATAATGCCTAATAAAAATGACGTGGGAGTGGATGCACTTGCGCTTCAGGCTCTTTATGAGACCTACTGCAAGGTGCAAACACAACACAGGTAATAAAACATTTTGTATCTTTAAGACATAAGTAATGTATTGTAGTTAGTTACCTAGATGTAATATTGTTTTTGGCCAAATAAAAGCTTTTGTTTGTATTTTTGTAGTGGAAACTAATTTATATCACCGCGTTGGTTAAATAGTTTTGGTTTGACGTTCGTCCTGTCAAAAACCTAAGAATAATAATAAAATAATGTATATAAAATAACGAAAAATCAAAAGTATTTTATTCACATCTGATATAGGTACGTTACACATAATAACAACCGCGATAAGCATTCTATTTGAGTGTTTCCATGGTTTGGGTGAGACATTAAACTGTAGGTCACAACAGTTCATCATAGTGCAATAGTTATAAAGCCATGTCAAAGGCCCCTAAAGGCAAAACATTTGACTCTAGATTTGGCCGCTCCCATACGAAAGTAGGAATAATTTTAATAAATAAAATAAATACATCATTACGGGACATTCCACACAGCGCCATCTAGCTCCATACTAAGCAAACGTTTGTATCATGAAAACTATCAATTATTTATATTGTGCGGGAATCGAACCCGTGACCCCTGGCACTGAAGGCAGGCATACTACCCACTGAGCTAAATGTCCACCATTTCAATGTTAAGCTCGAAAAGAACTTTTTTCCAGACCCTGTTTTTCTTTAATCTATCTAAAGGCATGTCGTCTGTAACGGAGCAAAATTTAATATCCAATTTGTGTTGAAAATACTCTAACATTTCACCCTCAGTCGTTTCTACAGAGTAAGCCTTAAGTTAAACTTCTTTACATTTGTTTTGAATATCCGTACGTATTATAATATACCTTGTGGTGAATCAAATTGTAACGTTTTAAATTTGTTTAACTGACGTGTTTAAACGACTGAGTTATTTTTGATGGATTTTAGAACAAAGATAGATCAAACTATAAATAAATAAATATTCCGGGACATTGCACACAGCGCCATCTAGCCTATGTACGACTTAAATAGATAAGATTCATACAGATCGTATAATTACCTGGCTTTACGACCCGAAGGAGCTCTAGCTAGCGTGCTAAAAAGATTCCAATGAAACAACCTGAAAATGTAGCAAGCCTTTCTTGTACCATCAACCATCATCAAAATGTTTGTTTGTGAGTTATAAGAGACACTGTACGCCCAATTCGATTTAACGTTACCAAAGAGGCCTACTCAAGAAAAAGAAGAAAAGAAGAAATGAAGAAGAAGAAAGAACTTGAACTCTTCGTTGCGTAAAGAAGCAACTATTTATTAAAGTTTTGTATTATAACATTATAATAAACTGTTTTTTTTTTTTTTTTGTTAAGTCAACTATTTTTTTAGCTTGTAGTTTTTGACAAAAGCCTGTTTAAGACTGTGAGCTTAGCAGGAATATTACCATCGCAGTCCGCAGGATACGGTAAATTCTCGAACCGCATTTCATACAAAATCATACAGCGCACCTGGTGGCGAGTAGCGAAACTATTTTACTCGCGACCTCGCTTACTTCACAGAAAGATTATTTACTAACTTTTTAGTGACACTTGAAGTAGGTTTTTGATTTTTTTGAAATAAATTTTATTTACCATCGAGACCTGACTGCAGCCATGCATGAAAATCGGAAGTAATACTTACGACTAACTTTTACTTTACGTACCGTAAAATGGGGTGAAGCGGGTCACTTTTGAACTTTGTCTACAATTTTAATACATAAGGACTTGACAAAATCAGATTCAAGATATTTTTTTAATGTTCCGGGACTCTAAAGTTTAATAAAAAATACATAGTTATAATGTTTTATTAACAAAATTCAGAGAAAAAATTAAAAATAAGGTCAAACCCGGTTCACCCCGTGCTCGGGGTGAACAGACTCAGAACTGGGGTGATCAGGGTTTTTGGCTAGGGTTGTCAAAAAAACAATGTTCCATATTCAAAGTCTTTAATCTTTGCAGTTAGGTAGGTAGGTAAAATTTTTTTAGTTATAAAAAAAAAGTTATAATTAATAAACTATTATTTTCTTGTTGTATTTAAATAGACCTAGTTATTACCTAGATAGTTAGCATTAAACGTGTTGACAACCCTAACAAAAAAAACCCCTTCGCCCCTTTCTTGACCCTGTACACCCCATTCTTGAGTCTGTTAGCCCCACAGGTGATTCTGTTGCCCCCTTTCTATGACCCGCTTCACCCCTTTAGGTGACCCAGATAACCCCAAAAATCTAAGTAATTGCCTTAAAATAAGTTTTCTCTGATTATGCAAGAAAACTATACACTAATTCACTCACCTATGAGTTTTTACAATAATCCAATAGTCAAGGTTTGCTCAGAACCGGGTAACATCGCTGCAAAATCACAGAAACCAAACAAAAAAACTAAATTAAACGGAACCAAAATACGAGTGTTTTGAAGTGGGTCTTTTAAACCGTTTTTTCTTCTATTCTACTTTGTCTATGAATCGTGTGTTGCCATTTCATAAAAATTCAAAACCTTCTTTGCTCATGTCAGTTACTTGACTACAGACAAACTAAGTTTTCACGCCAGAAAATGAACGTAAACAAAATTAGACTACATGATTTTGTTCCCCCCTGGGACCCGATTCACCCCATTTTACGGTACTCTTACCTTATTAATTTAGTCAAATTAGAAGTTTAATAATGTCTTTTGTTATTATGTATGTTTATTAGCTTTATAAATATGTATTACAAAGTAATTAAGATCTTGACTACTTTTGTATTTGATTTTCTTTCGAGGCGTTATATCATCATTATTCCATTTTACAGAACAGAAATTCTTCGCACCTTCATCACCTTAAAATATTGTGTTTCGTGTCTGAATATATGTATTTTTTTCTTATTATGATACCAGTAGGCGCCCGCGGCTTCGCTCGCATTATTTCGGGATAAAAAGTAGCCTATGCCACTTAAGACCTCATACTACCTACATTCCAAAAATTATGATGAGCCGTTCAGCTGTTTTAGCGTTATGAGCGTTTAAATAAACAGATAAACAGCAGTAAAACAACTCTTAAAACTTCTGAAACGTGTTCTGTTATGGATTTAAAGTATACCCAACAATTTTTTTTCTAATATATTCTATGTTTAGATTTTTTATCATATTAATATGTTACAATATAAACCTGTTGGATATAATAATTCTAACCAAACCATTTTCCTTTGTTTCAGATTTAATTCCTGTGCAATCCTGTTCAATCAGTTATCGTGCTTAACTTTAAACTATCAGTGTGTTAGTGTGTGGTGTAGTGACTCTTAAATTGTGCGACAGAGACGCAATGCTCGAAGAAGGTTAGAGTGCAAAAGAGTGGGAGATATGTCGCTCCCTATGAAACGCTCCTTCAGCTCTGAAGGCGGGTCTTCTTCCAAGAGAGATTGGAAGATGAGACTCAGCCTGAGGAGCCGGAGTGGACATAGTGTGGTAAGTTGTTATTTCTACCTATCAGCATCAATCCTCCGCCTTGCATCGTATTCCTCATTACTGGAAGATGCTACTTACCCGCAGAATCAGTTCTCTCTTGAGTCGTTTTTCTCTTGACTGAGGGTCGTGACTTCCCCGCAGAATTAATTCGTTGCGGGAGTTTTTTTGGGCAGATACATCATGGTAGGCGCCCAGTGGGGTACGTCTGGATATAAAGCAGACACTGAAACAGTAACTGCTGAGCCACACTCGTTTTTTAAGAATCAATATATTACCCAAATAATTGAATCTGTGGGTAAGTTAGGGTCGTTTCTATGTATAATAAGTATGTATTCACAAAAGAATATTATATTATCTATACTAATGTTATAAAGCTTAGGAGTTTGTTTGTTTGTTTGAACGCGCTAATCACAGGAACTACTGGTGCGATTTGAAAAATTCTTTTTGTGTTTAGTAGACCATTTATCGAGGAAGGCTTTAGGCTATATGACATCACGCTGCAACTAGTAGGAGCGAAGAAATAATGGAAAATGTGGAAAAAACGGGGAAAATTATTCATCTTTGAGGGCTTCTGTTGCGTGCGCTGCGAAAACGGTTCAAGATATCAAAAAATATGTATCAAAGAATTATTTCTCTTGAAATGATGTAACAAAATGTTTGCAATAGTATATGTCTATCATTTAAGGTTAACTCAATAAACCCGTTTTTACGGTAATAACTTTTCCACGCGGACGAAGTCGCGGGAACCAGCTAGTGTATTATAAATCCGTTATGTAGTACTCAAGATAAAACGCGTAAGTTAAGTACCTATGGGGCTAGATGGCGCTGTGTGATATGTCCTGAAATATATATATTTAATTATTTATTAAGTTCTCTTGGGCAGATACATCGTGGTGGTCACTCAGATCTTTCCTCGTATTTAATCATCATCAATAGGTCTCAACTGTTTGTCATAGTGATCATCGTCATTGGGTTTATTATATCTACGTGACAGTTTTTATGTAGTGTCTGTACTGATGTTATAGCTGTGCTTATGGCTAAATCTCTATTCCCCTTGAACTATAATTTGTCGGTCTTCAAGTCGAGAGTAAACCGGTTTCTTCTAGGCAAGCGCGCTACATCGTAGACTATAACGTTGCTTACCATCAGGCAAGTTGTAGTCAAGCGTAAGCCTATATCAAGTAAAAAAAAAAAAAACTTATGCGAGAGCCACCAGATGCGGTCACAATTTCATAGGCATAGTCATAGGCATTTATTTGCGAATTGTAAAGATTGAAAAAAACATTAAACAATCACCCTGATAGAGTATGCAAATACATAATGTCTGAGTGAGAAGCGGCCCGATTCAAATCATAGATTTCTCGTTTAAAAAGTCGTCAACAGAGTAGTTACATTTCGTAGTCAAATGTATTTTCAAGGCACGGGCAAAAATGTTCTAAGTTTACAATACTTTTTATGTTTTCTGGTAATTTATCTCTGGTTTTTTTTTAGCAAGTGTTTTGTCGTTATCATAGTACGGCAGTCGTTTAGCCATTATGAAGTCACTTAAGGCGGTTTGAAAACTAGTCTAGATTGGAACTTTTATATGAACTTACTAACTTAGCCATCAACGCTCAGAGTACTCTCTTTTTATCTCGCCATACAACACAGTCTCCTTCTCACTGAATTCCTTCATTATTTTTAAACGGATTCCAAAAAAGGAGGTTATCAAGTCTACTGAAAGTTTTTTTTTGTGGCGATGTTACGTGTTTACTCCGTTGTTTATCAACCGATATCAAAAATTATTTTTTATTCGATGAGGATAGTTATCGAAAAGGTCCCAAAAAAATTGTTTTAAATTCGGTTCAGTACTTTTTGAAAAAAAGAACCAATAAACCAACAAATTGATAAAGTTTATGCAAACCAATTTTACCCATATTTCCAAAACTACTAGTCGGATTTTGATACAGTTTTCTGTAATGTGTTGAGGTTTAATGGGTGCATCTTTTTAGCTATATATTACGATGACAACTCACCAGGGGGCGCTGCTGTATACATTATATCTTCTGAATTATCAGCCCGATTTTGATGCGGGTTTTTCTGATAGGCTTAGATTTGTTTAGCAAATGAATTTATGTTGTAGTTTTTTTGATTTGTTCAGTAACGTGACAGTAGAGTTGAGGTCAGTTTTTGCTTTTGTTTAAAATAATAATTATTTAACATCAAAAGCTGGTCTGTCTCTAGTTCTGTTTCTATTTCTAATACTGTGCTTCTGATAACATTTCTTGCTTCCGCTGGAAAAAACTAAATGAGAAGTTTTTTTGTTAACCTATACTGTCCCACTCCTGGGCAAAGGTCTCTCTCAACTCCCTCCATGTTTCCCGGTCGACAGCTTCCAACTTTCTTCCAGTTTCTTTCTTCGCCAAACCTCCCGAAACCGGTTGAGATCCTGACGCCAGTGTGTCTTGGGCCTATAATAAGTGTGGTTATTTATAGAAATTTATTAACAGGGAAATCCAAGCAGTTTTACAATTGACTATAAAAGTATTAACTACCAATTCTGGTTAGCACTTAACCACAAATTGCCTGATTTACATACTAAGGTTAATTTTGCGAATTTCAATCATACATGGCACAAAATTGGTTAATGATGATGTAGTTACAAAAACCACTTCAATAAGCAAATGGTTTAGAAAAGTTCCAAGTATTTATGCATGCATATTAAATCTCGCATTTCCTTATCTCACATCCCGTGAGTATATAAAACATACCTACCATTGCTATTGGTAGAGGAAAACTTGTTTACCTAGAAACAGATTTGTCTGAAATGTCGTTTGTTAAAAGTAAATACAATTGAAACAAATGAAAAAACAGCATAACAATATCAACTAATTTAACAACTATTTTATCTAAAACTAGCTGTGCTCGCGATTTCGTCCGCGTGGAATAGTTATTTTGGGTATCATATTTATTTTTACAAACAACCTCTTCAGCTTTGTAAATTATAGCTGTTACCCATGACTTTCTGAACCATTTTCGCAGCGCACGTAACGGAAAACCCTCAAAGATGAATAATTTTCCCCGTTTATTCCACATTTTCCGTTGTTTCTTCGCTCCTATTAGTTACAGCGTGATGTTATATAGCCTAAAGCCTTCCTCGATAAATGGTCTCTTCAACACGAAACGAATTTTTCAATTCGGACCAGTAGTTCCTGAGATTAGCGCGTTCAAACAAACAAACATACAAACAAACAAACAAACAAACTCTTCAGCTTTATAATATTAGTATAGATATCTACAACCTTACATATAATATACCTACTAAACTTAAATCAGAGTCTGCTGATAAATTAATTATTGATATTTGGGATCAGTTTCTGATTAACAGACGTAAGAGGGGAAAAACCTAAATTATTGCTATGTACATTTGACCATATTTTTGCCAGGTATAAAGAGATCGTACCCAAATTTCCTCTGGAATTTTCCATGCAGTCCAAAAATTCCAGTGTGATTCCAGTACGCTTGTTTGATGTTTGCAAATAACTCACCTGCGAGTAGCCAATGTTCTATCTTTGCCGCTCTAGTGAGCTACTTCCCGAACTTTGGCCCAAAATAGACCTTGTTATGTTGGTGATTACTTGGCCAATGTTCGACGAGATTATACGTTTTACGGCCATACGTTTTTTTCTTTGGCTGAAACTAAAGTTTAAAATCCCAAAAAAACAATTGTATTTAGTCATTATATTTTAAAATAATTTTAAATGGTACACGCTTGAGTGGAGCTACTGGTTCAGAGCAAGTTTTCAAGTGAGGGTAATATAGGAAAATTGTGGCACCGTCCGTTTATACGCTTTAAAGCATTTTAATGCAAAATAAGATATGAGACTGTATCCTTCTAAACAACCTACGATAATTTTATTTAAAATTGCACAGCATTTTTCGATTTCGCATTATTTTTCATGACTACCCACATTTTGAGCTTCTTTGTAGATTGGATTCCAATTTTTTCTCCAAATATCCGTAATGGTGCTTTTCTTCAATGATTTTTCGTTTTCTTGTGAATATTGAGAAAAAAATTGAGTATTTTGAATCCAATTCTTTGCGTTTTGACTTAAGGTGGACTTCAGCAGGCAAATTTCCATACAAACTGTATATATGTAGACTGAAAAATTAAGCAAAGCCTGCGTGATTTTAGTACTTCGGTGGGTTTAACACATTCTTGTCTCTAGAAAACTAGCCCATGGAAGCCAAAACAAGCTCTATAAAATTATGAAATTAGGTACTGTGGAAAAAAATGCAAGATGTCTGCCACTAAAACTTCATAAAATAGTGCCTTCGGTGCATACCAAGTGCAGACAATCTACAATGACAGTTTCGAAGTATAATGAAATTGACGTTTCTGAAAAAAGGAAAGACATGAATATAATTGAGAGCCGCAGATCTATTCCATAGATACCATAGAATGGCCATTTACGTAGTGTGAGCAAAATGTATAAGCTCTATCAAAATAAAAAAATGTAATGTCGATTATAATAAAAGCACAGATATATGTATTGTGATTTACTATATAGCTATAAAAAATCAGTTATAATTTGGAAGGTAAAAGTTTTTACATATTCATACTTATACCTACATATCAACATTAAGTAGAAGATAATCAAAAAATCATTACTTATATTGCAAAAAAAAACAAAATTTTGTATCATTATCTACATACTGGTAATTACTAAGTAAATTATTTATGTAAATGATGGAGTAGTGATACTTAAAAAATCTAGAAAACATGTTTCTCTTTCTCTTTCTCTGTATCTGTATTAAAAAACGATTTGTTTAATTAAATTAAATTAAATTTGTTTATTTTGCATAATTTTACAAAAAGATATTGGAATCCAAAGCCCCGAACTAGTTTTCAATGTGTCTCGGGAGCCAAATTCTTACATAAGTATTAACCATACGTAAAATACTTTTCATTCTATTATATTTCACAAACATTTTTCCGCTCTCTATCTAGACTTTTCTATGGTCAAATATAATATTTGCATATTTTGAATTTAAAACGCCTATTAGTCCATTGAAATGTTACAAATTAAGGACCGAATATTGCATTTATTAGAGGACGCAATTTTATTTTTGGGACATGTTTGGAGGGTCAATAAAAGCTTAACTTCAAGTTTGTGGGGTCACCACCCTTGTCTCTTATTTATCTATGATAAATAAGTAACAATATTGTAGGTCCCGGCTGTTTGTCATACTACGGCAGTCGTTAAGCCATGTCAAAGGCCCTTAGGGCGGCCTGATAAACATTCGACACCAGAGTTTGCCACTCTTATTCGATACGAAGAAGAAGAAGATGGAACAATACCATCTAATTCAAGAAATTTGCCGAAACAAGCGAGTAGTTTGCGGTAACAAGTCCCGAAACTGCGCCCTTGAATTGTAAAATTAGATTTGTGTTTTGTAGCGCGTCAGTTATCGACGCCATTAATTGCTTACTAAACGGACGCTTGTAAAAGGAGTTAGTTATACAGGGTTATTTGATAAACTTGTATAATAATGTGTGTGTGTTTGTCTTTAAATATAATAAATAAATTACTTTCCTTATCGTTCGTACTTAATTTCTAAGTTCTTCTAAATTTCTTGTTACAAAATAAATAATTTTTATTTCATTTTCATTTGTGATAATGAGTCTGGTCGTTTCTATGTATATAAGTATGTGCTTATTTACAAAACAAAAGTAGATATATAAGTATTATATTCGTTTATCTGGTACCCATGACTTAAACGTTTACTTAGCGTGGGGCTAGATGTCGCCGTGAGCAATCTCCCGGAATATAATATTTCTTTACGATTCAAACTTTCGTGAGACATTTTTATTAATATGTACCTAGAAACGGTTTTCGCTCACGTGTTAATTCGCGTATGTTGTTTACGCGTTTCGGGTGTAATGTCACCCATCGTCTGAACGTGAGTTCTGTACTCGTGCGTTTTAGTTGCATATTCATATTTTTATTTATTTACCTATATCAGGTTATTATTTTATTTATCATCATCATCATTGGCCGTTATCGACGCCATTAATTGTTTACTAAACGAACGTTTGTACTACAACTTCAGGATTATTACAAATAATTTATACAGCAATCCATAATCACCTGCCAAAATGGTTTCGCGAGTTTTTAGAAGAAAACTGAATATTTCTTCTATCTATGTATTATTATTTTGTGAAATTATATATAAAACATACTTTTCACACATTTTCTTAGATTTTCTTTTTCACGTCTAATCATTTAAATTGACGCAAGTTTAGTTTTATTTTGTGTCCTATATGCACACGACTAATGGTTGAGATGTATGATACTAATATTTGATTTTATATCACCTACCATCATGTAAAAAGCGAGTGTGGCTCAGCGGTTCCAGTGTCTGCTTTTCATCCAGACGCACCCTGGTTCGAATCCGGCCGTACCAATGACTTGTATTGTATCAAATTAAGTGTCAACCGACATGTTTGAGGACCACAATATCCGAGGACATGGTGTCTTCTGTGGAAGGACCTGGGCATCCACCACGATGTATCTGCCCAAGAAAACTCCCTTAACGAATTAATTCTGCGGGGGAGTCACGACCCTCAGTCATGTGGAATACGAATTACGAGAGACCATCATGAAATAACCACAACAACTACAACTTGCAAAGAAATGCATCTTTATCCGTGTCAATTTATTTTAATATGTACCGTTTTCTTTATTTTATTCTTCGAAATTAATTTTATTATGCCGAGTTCACAAATAAACCGACTAAGTTTTCTTTAATCTAAGTCTTCTTGATCCGCTCGGCGATCAGCGCCATCTAGCCTCGTACTAAGCTTAAGCTTGTATCATGGGTACTAAAAATAATATAATATATTACATACTTTTCTCTTGTAAATATATACTTATTATACATAGAAACGACCAAAATGGTTAAATAATAAACGTGTTTAAGAGTGGTTGCGCAAACAGGCCTAAAAATAGACTAATTTGAAATGATAACTTTTTTGAAAAACCAACTCGTTTCATTTTATATTAAATACCATTTTATTTAAACTCACAACTATTTTATTTTGCTCAAAATTTTATTAAAATAGTTAAAAGATTCAAACTAAATTACAATGGATGTTTTGTTGCCAAAATTGAATTTGAAGTTGAGGTAAAATTTGTATCAATTTATGAATTTACGAACGTTTTATTGAAATAATCGAATTAAGAGTACAGTAATGAAATAAGTAGTAAGAAAATTTAAAATATAAATATAATAAATAAATAAATAATAAATATTTCAGGACATATCACACAGCGCCATCTAGCCCCATACTAAGCTTACGCTTGTATCATGGGTACTAGATAACGGATATAATACGTATATACTTTTATTTTGTAAATACATACATAATATACATAGAAACGACCAGACTCAACACAAGTAATTACAAATTTTAATATGGCATACTTAGCAAGCACCTGCAGCTGCACGATGCCCAGTTTGGTTTCCGAGCTGGGTTATCGACAGAATCTGCGATCTTGTGCCTCAAGCATACTGTCCGGTACTACACAGATCGGAAAACACCAGTGTATGCATGTTTTCTTGATCTTTCCAAAGCATTTGAGTTGGTCAGCTATAAGGTGCTCTGGAGCAAGATGAGGACGCAGACCAACCTCCCTGAGGAAGTCATTCGAATTTTTGATTATTGGTACAACAACCAAACCAACGTTGTGAGGTGGGCGGGCGAGTTCTCCGATGCGTATGGATTGAAATGTGGAGTAAGGCAGGGGGGGTTGTCCTCGCCCCGCCTTTTCAACCTGTACGTGAACGGGCTTATAGAGGAGCTGAGCGCTGCCAATGTCGGATGTTCTATTGACGGTACCTTTGTTAATAACATCAGTTATGCCGATGATATGGCGCTGCTGGCGCCCTCTGTGAGCGCGCTCAGGAAACTCCTCAACATCTGTGAGGTTTATGCCGGGACACATGGCCTCAGGTACAACACTAAAAAGAGCGAACTCCTCGTGTTTCAGTCGCGCGGTTTTAAGATTTTCAACGTTCCGCCATTAACACTAAACGGAGTTCCACTGGCGAGAGTTTCGCGTTTCAAGTACCTGGGACACTGGGTCACGGGGGACCTCTCTGATGTTGAGGATATCGAGAGAGAACGTAGGGCGTTGGCTGTCAGGAGCAATATGTTGGCTCGTAGATTTGCACGATGTACGGCAGAAGTAAAGCTAACATTATTCAGAGCATTTTGTCAGTCCTTCTATACGTGCAGTCTGTGGGCCACATATACGCTCAAGGCAATCAACGCGCTACGAGTGCAGTACAACAACGCGTTCAGGATGCTGTTGGGGCTGCCGTGGCGCTGCAGTGCGTCGGGGATGTTTGCGGATGCAAGGGTAGATGGTTTCCACGCCGTACTCCGCAAACGGGCCACCTCGATGCTCAGCCGCGTCCGGGGCAGCACTAACAGCATCCTGCGGGTTGTAGCTGCCCGACTCGACTGCCCCATCATCAATCACGCCGCACAGCTACACATGTTTTACGACCCTTTCAAAAAGAAAATATTAGTGGGTAACAAAGTATTTTAGAGTTTGACATTTTTTATATTTTTACTGTAATCTTTGACATTTTAATTTAATTTTATTTTTATTAGTAGACATTTGATTTTAATAACTCGGTATTTGGTTTGATTAATGATTATTGTTTGACATGCCTGCTATGTAATAATTTTAATTTAATTTTATCTTTTATGTGTATGGACTCAAGGTCTGAAATAAATGACATTTATTTTTATTTATTTTTTTAATATTCATAATTACTTGTGTTATGCGGGAATCGAACCCACACCCCTAGATTAAAATGCAGAGCCACAACCAACTAAGCTAACGGAGCAGTCAAAAATGAAATATTTTCTTTATTATATCTGTAGACACGTTCTACTCACAGTGACTGTTGATAGAAATGAAATAAGTGACTGAAATAATCACCGATCTAGGTAGATTTATTCTACACATTGGTGTAATGGTGCAGTAGGTGACAAAATTAAATATTTTCTAACAACCTGCTATACAGTAAGATTTAAAAATTATAAAGTTTGAGTTATCAGCAACACGTTATATTTCATATCATCCACGTAAAAAAAATCACAACAGGTTGTAATAAAATCCACACAGCACCATTTTTTAAGAAGCTTCAGAAAAGTAGTATCATAGACTAAGTATACTCAAGTTAAGTATACTTAGTCTTAACTTGACTTAACTTGAGTATACTTAGTCTATGGTAGTATATTCAAGTTAAAACTATTTCTGAATAACCTGCATGATGTGTTGCATCTAAACCATTATAATTTACAGCTTTAATTAACCCTTAGTAGTCAATTTGCAGTCTAACTTGTCTTGTGGTTAGAAGATCTCGTACATAATTGGATGGAAACATCTATGTATTCTATATAAAGACAAAGTATATAAAGCTGAAAAGGGTCAAAATTCTGAACATAGAAGACATTACATAAAAATTGTTAGAGTATTATTACTGTAAATCCAGAACAGATCACGGTTCAGCAGTTTAAAAGAAAATGTCAGTTTATCTGTTTATTTTAACGGTCATAACGCAAAAACGGCTATACGGATTATCATGATTTTTGGTACGTAGGTAGTATAAAGTTTTACAAGTGTCATAAGCTACTTTTTATCTCAAAACAATGTGTGCGAAGCCGCGGGCGTCCATTAACAATAAATATATGAGTATTATATTTCAAGAAACGGCACTGGTATACAGTAGCGGGCCCAAAGACTTGCACCAAGCGTTTTGCTTCATCTTTTATAGTGCGAACTACCAAACTGTGGAACTCCTTTCCTCTTGAACTATGAATTGTCGGTCAGCAAGTCGGGAGTGATTTGGTTTCTTCTAGGCAAGTGCGTTGTAGCTCGTAGTAAACAACGTTGCTGAACACCGGACGAGTTTTCCTCAAGCAAGTTAACAAAATACCTTTTCCTTGGTTTTCGTTCACTTAAGACTGAACCCTAAAACCGTTGACGACAATCGTCTCAAACAGTATGCATTTATCTCTGACCCTTTGTCTATTTCCATATTTCAAAGTTGCAAGTAAACGGTTCTGTATCATTATTTAAATAAAATTGCAAAGAAACTCTAGATTTATGTTGATAACATTCATACATATTTCATTTGGAAACAGGGATCTGTTGATGTTAAACAAATTGTAGATTTCAGTATGCTAAGTGTTGGGCAATTTGTGTATTTTCCTTCTAGAAGTTTGTATATTTGTACATTATCGTCGTTCTACAACATTGCAGTATCTTACAAGACACAGTTTTTAACTGGACCTCAATTAAACGATTAATGTATTTTGCTAGATAGAATAAATAAATAAAATAAATAAATAAATGTTTCGGGACATTGCACACAGCGCCATCTAGCCCCACACTAAGCAAACGCTTGTGTCGTGGGTACTAGATACCGTATGTAACAAGGAATACGACAAGAAGATGATCGATATCCTTAGATGACCCAGTCTAGAATGGAAAGTTTTGTAACACTTGTTAAAGTTAAATTTATTTTAAGATGCCAGCTCTCTACGATAGAAAAACATAATATAAAAAAATTATGTATAGATATTTGTTCGAATTACATGGTCAAACTTTAAGTAGATACGTATAACATACATATATTTCTATTTACTTAGTTCTTCAGTTGCATCAGAGGTCTCCAAGGCTGTTTGAAAAAGGTGACACCAGAGTAGGCCACTCTCATACGATCTTACTCACTTTTGTCATTTTTGTAAAACATGTATAAAAATTGGCGAAAATTTCCGTTCCAATGTACGGAGCCCCGCAGTTAGGTTTTTTCTGAACATTGATTGATGATCGCGGCTCGAACAATTGAATAATTTATATCAATATTACCTATTCAACGAGAGCGCACTGCGTTTTGAAAGGCAAAGATACAAAAACAAGATGTGATTTCAATTTTAAATTGATATTTTCCAGGCGTCCCCTGTGTGCTTTCGCATTTTTTTATTATTCTGCAATCGATTTTCTTCCAACACGGTTGTCGATTGTCGCCTTAAAATACTGAAGTAAATTTTTGAGTTTTATTTCATTAAATCAATTTATATTCTACTGCGCAATAAATTCGAGTATCGGAAATAATTTGAAGAATTTGCTGTTACAAGGTATGTGAGATTTTATTTTGTTTTATGTGAACAAATGATCAAATAAACTATTCAGTTTAATTTAAAGACGTGTAAACAAATTAATTTATTTTCACAAATCTAAGAAGCTCTTAAATAATGTTAAAGTGAAGTTGGTTTTCTAGAAACTTTTCCACTCATTGTTTAGATGGCAACAATTATTATCACTCTTTTTTTAAGTTTTTGTGTCTTATTATTTAAGCAAGTGCAAGAGTTTGTTGGAAAATAAGTGTGGGCGTGGGGTGATACAGCACTTTTTATATCTGCTTAATCAATTTTCGAGAGAAGCGAAGCTAGTGTGGCTCAGCGGTTCCAGTGTCTGTTTTTTATCCAGACGCACCCTGATTCGAATCCGGCTCTACACCAATGACTTGTATTTACAAGTTATGTGTGGATTTGCACTCACTTAGCGGTAAAGGAAATCATCGTGTCGTATCTGCCCAAGAGAACTCCTCTAACGAATTAATTCTGGGAGTCACGACCCTCAGTCATGAGGAAATACGACTCCAGAGAAGAGCGAATCAAATTTCAGTTCTCATGACTATTTGTGCAAAGATGCAGCAAACCATTAACTAGGTATGCTTGTTTCGCAATCATGCATTTGATCGATTTAGTCTTGCGTTTCAGTTGATTTATAGTCCAATTTTACTGTTACCACCGTTGGTCCCCAACTGATCGCAATTCACACCTAATTTTACATTTTATGACTCAGAAAACAAGACCCAAATTCCTTTATACACTATTTTGTAAACAATTGTACTAGAGCTAATTCGGACCGCACGTTTGATCTGGAAGTTCTGAACAAATGTTTTTATTTTGTCGTTTCGTTTATCGACACGGAGATAGACAAATAGTTGGACAAGGTACGATTACAAACGGTCCTTTGATGTTGCAAAGAGTTTAAAATTGAGTTTTTGTTTGGGAAAGTGGCGTAGTACTTGTTTTGTGGCTAGATTTGGATTTCAAACACTAAGTACTGACCGTGAAAAGCTTTCTTTGTAATTAGTTGTTCGTTTTTCGGTACAAAAAATAAAACAGTCGTAATTTTTTAATCACAATGTTTATGATTTTTTTAATGATCTTTTTTGTCAAAATAGTCATCGTATAGATATAAAAAAGCTGAAAAGGTTTGAAAGTCTGAACATCGAAGACATTTAAAAGAAATGCTTGTAGATTCTTACTTCGAATTGATAACAAAACACGTTCCAACACTATCTAGAAATTTCATTTGTTTATCTGTGTCTTTGTTTGTCTGTTTGTTTTTTATCATGATTTTTTGTATGCATGTAGTATGAGGTTTTAAGAGTGTCATGGGCTACTTTTTATCCTGAAATAATGCGAGCAAAGCCACGGACGTCCACTAGTCTTTCGACTAGTAGACGCCCGTGGTGACTAGAGGCGCGTGTGGTGGTTGTATTGCTAAAAAAAAACAATAAAATATATTGAATTTATTTGGATACTACAAATGTAGAAAAAATATCAATACAAGTAAAAACGGGTACAAAAACTTACTTCCTCCTTTTGGGTCGAGAGTTCAAATTGAACTTCTTTTGAACTCGTTTAAAAAGTTATCAACTTATCACAGGATTCAAAACGAGAATGAGTTTTAAAAGCATAAGACAACGACATCACTGCAATAGACGCCCTATTTTAGCAAATACGAAACCCATTCCTTTAACTAGTCACAAACATCACGTGATACATCTGTATGCTGATTAGTCCATCGTTATGGACACGTCATAACTCTGAGATATTAACTAAAAAAAAGTTTATAACCATCAATTCAGTAAGGCTGCCAATTAAGCGAAGGTTTAAAGTTAATGTGAATTTGCTACAAGAAGTTCTGGTCTAAAGTGTCCGAACCACTTATTACCGTAACCTCTAAATAATACCAATTTTATTAATCTTTAAATAAGATATGTAGTATACTGCGACATTCCACACTGCGTCTAAAAGCCTAAGCAATGTAGCCGCTAGCAACGCTAATAAAGCGCAAAGCAATTCGTGTGAAAATAAGTCAGATTGTTTGTTCAGTCCAGAATGTCATCTTTTTGAAGTACAATTAGATACCACACTAAGTTACTTTAATCAAGATTATGCTTAAAAAAAATTGCGGTCTATGGCGGAGTATATATATTCTATACAGTAGGGGTAAGACAATTCAAACAGAAACGCGGAACGCAATTGAAATACGTTTGTAACGTACGTTCGTAACCCACGCGCAAGCCAAATTGATACTTAATCTGTCAATCCTCAGTTCATATTTCACTGCATACAATTCAATTCTATCAAAGCTATCATGGTTGCCATTATGAATGCGGATTTGGTACAATAATATTATGTTTGTATTAATTTAGTGTTATACTTAATCAATCGTTTTTTTTTTTTTTGGCAAATTCATACACTATCAGTGATTGTTTTAAATAAGTTATTTTAAAAAATAATATATGATTCTCTTGAATTTGGCTCTAAATTGCTTATTTAAATGCATCGATATAGTTACCGATACAATTCAATTATATTTTTTATACTTTGGCGACACGGTCAGCGAGCGAGTGATTCACTGTTTGACACACGACTGTCGAGCGTACATTACTGTGCCCTCCGCTCGCTGCGCGTTACAAACAGGGAGTGAGGATTCTGTTGTACTCTGTATTTTGTGACAATAGTATAAAAGAGGCTTTGCAGAAAACTCTTATTCTACGTAGCTTAATAAATACTAACAGTTATCATCTGCAATAGTAATGCCTGATGCAATATCTTAAAATAATAGCTGTCAAACGACTCAATTTGAACCTTGGTTTTTAGTTAGGTATCTTTGCGTGTTTAGTCTATGTTTGGAGGGTATTTTACTCGGTAGAAGGCGCTCCATCCGGCGGAAGTTGCGACGGGGCGCCCTTGTGAGCTTCCAGCCAATGTCTATTGTATTTTAACGTCAGCCATGTGAATAAAATGTGTAACGATCTTCGAATAAACCATACAGAAAAACGTTGAAATTATCGCTCTGAAAATGATATTGTCATCTTTCACACACCAAAGCTTAGCGCGCACTCACTGGCGCACCCGCCCCAACTGCAGCAGCGGCAGTTAACTAGTGTTTTTTTATTTGTTCGGTTATACTTCTACGATATTCTAGTTAAATAGTTACGACAATGAATATAATATTTAATGAGAGTGGCCAACTCTAGTGTCGAGAGTTTTCGAACCCTAACAAATGGCGCTTTCTTTTAACCTTGCTACGTTAGAAAATAAGGCGCGGAATTTTATGTGATAGCAGGGCTGTTGAAATAAAATAGTTTACTCGAAATCATGTCACTTGTCACTTCTTCTTCTTCTCTTTATCGAATGAGAGTGGCCAACTCTGGTGTCCAGAGTTTTCATATCAGCCTCTGACATGGCTTAATGACTGCCGTACTACACAAACAGCCGGGACCTACAATTTAACGTGTCATCCGACCCACGTAAGCGCCTAAAATGGAATGCCAGTTTTCGGTCACCCATCCAAGGACAGACCGCGTCGACCTTTGATTGATTACCTACTGTAATTTGGGATGTAATTGTTCACGTGCTAACACTCTCTAATTATTCTCTATAGAAACTAATGTCAAAATTATGAATGTCAATAAAGGTAAAAGACTCTATACCACATTCATAATTTTGACATTAATAGTAATTTGGTAGTTTCTATATAAAACAGTATTTTTTAGTTCATTATATAAGATTCTTCTTACCTTCTAAATAAGTAAATCCGAATAACAAAGTCGGGTTGAAAAACCTATGTAATTTTTAAGTCTATTTCTTGTTGTTATGATCACTTTCAACTTATTAATAGCTACAAAACATTGTTAAACAAAACAGCTGTGTGAGCATTTATCAAGCAATTTTATAAATAAACTGTTAAATAGGTTTATTACAGGGAAGAAGTAAAAGTATCTCGTTACCATATTTCTGTGGAAACCCAACAAACGATAATTTGTTACTGTGCGAGAAAAAATGGGTTAGTAATCTTCTTTGATATTTGATTTGCTTCTGAAGTCCTTTCAAACTTTGACCGGCCATTTGTCCATGCCTGTATACCTACCTATATCAAATACCTTTATCTATATGTACATAATATTATAATAAAGCTCAAGAGGGTCAAATATGAACATTAAAGATACATAAAAAAAAATGTTTCGACATACTTCGAATTGATAGCAGAACACGTTCTGACAATTTCTAGAAATTTTATCTATATATCTGTGTTTCTGTTTGTTTGTTTATTTAAACGCTCATCACACAAAAACGGCTAAACGGATCATCATGATTTTTGGTATGTAGTTAGTATGAAGTGTTAAGAGTGTTATAGGCTTCTTTTTATCCTGAAATAATGCGAGCGAAACCGCGGGCGTTCACTAGTAATATATACATATACCTATTAGTTTTCGAAGTTTGAAGAATCATAAATAATTCATATTCCCCCGATAGGATTCTGAGTAGAGGAGCTCGCTTCGTTTGATTAAAATAGAGTAGTATCCTTTAACTCACTCTGGCTTTGACTTGTTTAGTCTAGCGCTGTATGAGACAGGGCAAATCGTTATTTACGCAAATACTGTTTATGTTTAAAACACATGTTTTTTTAATTAAAATTTAATTATTGAGCCATGAAAACTCGATTGGGAAAAGCAATATATACATATATTGAAAGAAAAGCAAAATTACTACATTACATAATTAACCTAAATTTTTATTGGAATATGAGCGAAAATAATCTCGAATGGAATAATTTGGGTAAGGATAACGGTTATAGTAGATAACGAATATAATACTTATAGTATAATACTTATACTTCCCTTTAAATACTAATAATAATAACGAAGCATATTAATTATTTATCAATAAACCGCGTCTTTTCACCTTAATCCATCGAGACAGCTATTTTACATTGACGCCTGTTTACGAGCATCAATCTGTCTAGATATACCTACTCTTCTCATTTAGTCTGCATTATTCATATAGATGAAGCTTTCGAGTCACTGAACCGAATTAGCTACTCTTCTTAAGGCCCGCTCGACCAGGTAGATTTTCATACTATGTGGTGGGTAGAGAGATAGATACCTATATTTATAATAGAAACTAAGATATTTAACGTTTAAGATACTTTCTTATCAATATGTTACTATTACTGTTTTAACTTACGTGTAATTGTGCGTTTGTTGTTTACGCGAAATTATACGTGAGCGAAAACCGTGATAGTTACATAATGATAAGAATGTCTCACGAAAGTTTTAATAGTAAAGTAGAAACGGAAATACATTGAAAAACTTATTTCTGTAAGTAACTGTAACAATTCAAACAATCAGAACTAGAGTTCAGAAGTTGCACCTAAATTAACTAGTAATGAGTAATTAATTATTTATTAAAAAAGTGCTCCCTGAACATAGCTTTCTTGTTTTTCAGGGTTAAAACTTTTGAAATATTTGAGTTTTTTTATATCTCCACATTCATATAAAATAAATAAATAAATATTCCGGGACATTGTACACAGCGCCATCTAGCCCCACACTAAGCAAACGCTTGTGTCGTGGGTACTAGATAACGGATATAATACTTATATACTTTTCTTTTGTAAATACATACTTATTATACATACAAACGACCAGACTCAACACAAGTAATTATAAATTTATTTTATATATATATATATTTTTATATAGTGAGGTATGATTGCTTTTATGTAATTTGTCTGGAGGTATGATGGCATTTTTAGGTCGAATTCTACCAATCAAAGAAACCTTTGAATGTCTTTTATTAGCGAGCATGACTGTCTTAGGTCATTCATCATCATAACGTGCCTAATGATACTTATTAATTTTAAAGATATCTAATTAGTTTGCTACTTAAGTGTGTTGATAATTCATTTCTGAATTAATGTAATTAGTCGTTACCGTTTTAATTAAGTACATAAATAAATAACTCATCATCATGCACAGCCTTTGGGATCCCACTGCTGGGTATAGGCCTCCCTTTGTATGTGCATTGTGCATCTGCGTCGATCTTGTGCAGACCTCATCCAGCTTAGACCCTCGACTTCGACGATGTCGTTGACCCATGTCTCCTAATTAAAGTCAATATGATGTCATTTTTGGCATCTGTAATTGGCTCAATAAAATAAAATAAATATTCCGGGACATTGCACACAGCGCCATCTAGCCCCACACTAAGCAAACGCTTGTGTCGTGGGTACTAGATAACGGATATAATACTTATATACTTTTTTTTTTGTAAATGCATACTTAATTGTTTTTATATAAACTCCCACTGTCAGAATAGTCGTTCCAACTTTATTCAACAGGTTGTAAGAGAACTCACCCGTGCGAGTAGATTTTAGTTACACACTATCTTCATATAATATAATATATACCTCCCACGACTTTTCATTCGCTCATTATTCACTTCAGATGCGTGGTTGGGTGATAAGGCCCTGTTTTATCCCAGACGCAAACATAAGGGTATTGTATAAACTTATATATTTAATGAACTTAATAATTTGGTTTGTTTCAAATTTTAGTTTGTGTATAGGCATATTGTATATTTGTAGATATAAATTCATTAATATTATTTATAACACATATGTATAAATGTATGCAAATATGTAATAACATTTTTAATTGAATTGAATAAAAATAAAATAATTGGCATTTATTTTTTTATTTGTTTTTTATTTGAGAGATTGGTTATATTCTAATTCTTATTTATTTACTAGCTGTACCCGCCGCTTTTCTTGCAATTTGCAAGATGAATCCAATATAAATTAATAAATAAATAATAAATAAATAAATATTCCGGGACATTGCACACAGCGCCATCTAGCCCCACACTAAGTAAACGCTTGTGTCGTAGGTACTATGTAGATAACGACTATAATACATATTATATACTTTTCTTCTTTTGCAATCGCTTAACAGTGTAGGAAAACATCGTGAAGGAACCGTCATTTTTAAGAACCACAATATCCAAGGACATAATATATGTCTTCCGTGGAAGGACCTGGGCGCCCACCACTATGTATCTATCTGCCCAACAAAACTCCCCTAACGAATTTGTTCTGCGGGGAGTAACGACCGAGAGTCGAGCAGTATTTCCTCATGACTGAGAGTCATGAGGAAAGACTCAAGAGAGAGACATGGTAAAAATAGATGTAAAGCAATTCTCACTGTTACAGTCGATTGACGACAGATTTTACATTTGAGGGCTAGATATAGGGCTATATTTAGCCCTCAAATGTAAAATCTGTCGTCAATCGCCAATAAATTATTGGAGTGTTCTGACACCTGACAGTCGTTTTTGGTAGCTAGTTTTATACCATTTACATAAATTGCGCACACTTAACTCACTGCGTCATTTGAGTAGGTGTTGCTTCAAATTACTTGATAGTTATGTACCTAATTATTCCATTCAATGTATTTTAGTGTGAAATATAAAAAGCTTCCCATAACCTCTAGTGATTTTTTTTATACAACTGCAACAAAATAAAAAAAATCTTTAATATTATTTGAAAGATTATAACAAAGCTTTTTGCTGTTACTATGTATTATCCTCATACATATATTGTGTTCACGCGTCATGTACTCGTATCTTAATTATACTATCAATGTAGAGGTCGTCTCGTAGCAATGTCGTAGCACTAAGCGATAGTGGGAGCTTTGTAGCATATTCGTAGCATGTTGCTACGAAAATGCTACGTTTAAAAATACACGTTTTTCTTGTAATTTCGACGTTATTTCTACAACCACTAGTTTGCTAGCACTTTCGGAATATTTTTGAAAAATTACTGTGTTTGTATTGTATGTTAATCATTCACGATCAAACGGCTGAGCTCGTTTGGATGAAGTTAGGTATGCGGACAGGCTAGGCCTTAAATTAAATTAACACACAGGTTTTTCTTTATTCCTTACCTTATTCTCTCTTTCTCTTCGATTCGTATTTCCTCGTCACTTGGGGTGGTGTCTCATATAACGCCCCACGTAATAAAAAAATATTAAAATAATAAAATTAACTCTAACTTAAACTCTTCCCGTACCACCTACTACCGTGACCGCTACTTAATAAAACACAATTTTGCCTAATATTAAAGTACTTATTAGAATGTCAATTTGGCTCGTGAATTTTGTTTTGGCTGTGAATCGTCTGGTAGTTTACGAAGCCATTGTGTATGTAATAACTCAAATTCTTTTGAGGTTCATAGAAAATACTTTAACTAACTGTAATCTATTGCAAGTCTCAAGTTCGCAGTACATAATTAAAGTGTTAAGGTTGAGATAGGTAAGTTTTGATCAACGCAATAAAGCCGCCCAATGTACCTAGGTTAAGTAATTTTACTGTAAATTGTTTTGTATTTTTGTTTTCTGGTGTACAATAAAGCTATATTGATTTATTGATTATTATGATAATTAAAATAGAGTAATGTGAGGCTTTTACATTAATGTTGAACTTTAATTAACATGCTTATAGATTTGTAATACTTTTATTTAATTATCGACCCCTTTAGTTACCCGATTAGTTGCCCTCTAATCTCCAGCACCATCGTCTTAGGGATCAAGGCAGTAGAGTACGGACGTACTGTAGTACCACGCAATATGATCACGCCTCCGTAGAGGGACCGCATAGGCTATAACTACCCAATTCGAACGATATGCCTCTACCCCTACCAACTTGAGGAATGTTACGGAACAGTTTTTTTTCGTGCTACTTGAAGGTAAGACCTTAGTATTGTTACGGGATAGGGGGCAACACAATGAAACAAAAAAACACAATGCTTTAATTTATTGCCTTTAATTTGATGATATTGACACACACACGTACGTAGAGACTACGTAAAACACGAAGCACACAAGTTTACTTCACAGTATTTCACTATGCACTCGCACACATGTAATATCGCTTTGGTATCGCTTGACTGTTCGCCTCGATCGCTTGATAGAAACTCATTCCGTCCCCGAGCTGCGCCTGTTTATATATCGGCACAAACACGATTCGAGAAGTAAGAAACTTCTCGAATGCTTTTGTATCAATCAAAACAGAACCATAAAACTTTTATCATGCAAATTAGTTAGGTGAGCGCTTGATATAAACAAGGTAATAAAGTCATTGTTATGCAAATTAGTTTCTTTTGTGTTACGCCTAAAACGAGGGGTGGAAATCTCTGGAACGCAATTAAAATGTGGTAAACAACTTGTTTATGTGTACGCGCAGGTAGCTGCCGGTGGTAACGTAAACCTCCGAGAAACGTCGCGGCGCGACAGTATCTAATCGAACTTAATACAATTCGGAACGATTCGCTCTCCTAATATGATTGACCCTGTTTTTGATGCTTTGGTCTCAAAATATTCAGTAATTTTTGAAAAAACTTTTCATATCCCTGCCTATGTTGCCCTAAGGAATTTCGCAAAACGATCCCTGTTTAAAGAATATAAAGTTTTGGTTCCTGATTCAAAATTGTCTAAAGGTCAATTGCGAAATTTACTTTCTCGAGTCATTAAGCGAAAATTGGTAAGTCTTTCATTACCCTTTCATGTATTTTACTTATTTCTCTGTCTTTTAATCAATAACATTTATTTTAGTACGTTCCCTTTTTTATTATGCTATTTTTCTTTTACAGAAATTCAAAAAATGGAAAAGACCAGAAAGAGGCGTAATTGTCGATCAAGTAAGACTCTTACTCCTTAAACATTTTAAAAACATTATTCGCCAACTAATCTAATGGAACCCTCTTTTTCCCTTTTTTTTAGATTGCCGCTTCAACAGTTATGGTTTCATCCCTTTCTGTAGATCTAATTGATTCTCACCCACTTTTTCCTAATTCGTTGCCGCCTCCTGTAAGTTTAATTTTTATTAAGATGCAGTAATCAACCACAACTTAGCAAGTTTCAATCAATTGATTATAATAATAATTACCTATATCTTTGCTTTCAGACTATTCCTATGATCCCTGAAATTCCTGATTTGCCTATAATATGGCCCTCATTAGATATTCCCATGCCTAGTTTTGTAAGTATTTCCCTTTTTATTTTAAGAATAAATACCTTTTTGTTTATATTATTAAATGAGTACTATGCATAACTCCTTAATTATTATTTTGCAGTTGGATTACATGTCTCCCGAGAAGTTTTAATGAAGATAATGAAGCTAAGATAGTATACCACTCTGATACAATAAAAGAAGACTTGCCTTGTTCAAATTTTCTTTATTTCGCTAATAGTGTGCTACTTTTACTACTTTGTTATGTGTACAATATTGTTTTCAGTTTATAATTTCATTTAATTAAATTTACTTTACTAATAAGTAATAGTTTGATGCTCTACATAATTAGCGTAAAACAATTTATAAAACATAAGGTAACTTAGTAATACAAATAAAAATTAAGTGCATATAGAACTAGTTCCTCTTCTTGTTCGCGCTCCCAGGTCATCAGGTCTTGATAAATTTGAAATCTATTGTTTAAACAAATCTGCCTCACATCTTCCCTCGTTCGTCCTACTTTGTATTTAATATTCAGGCCGTATTTCCGTTTTTTTTTTCATTTATAGTATTTGCTCAAGTGTATGGTATTAAACTTTCCTCTTATTTCTTTTGTGACTGGATTTTGCAAAATGTACACATTCTGATATGGATTCCCTAGTATTGTATAGGGTCCTTCATATAGAGGTGCAAACTTCTTAGTAAAATTTTGTGAGGCGTCGGACTTGTTTAGTTTTCTTATTTTAACCAAATCGCCTATCTAGTAATTTATTAGGCGGTATCTTTTGTTGAATTTATATCTTCTCTTTACCCCTGCCTCCTGCAAATTCGTATACGCTTGCTTCCTTACTTTGTCTACGTCAAGTTCTTCTTGTTCTACATTAATCTCCGAATCAAAGGTGAACCTTATCGTCTTCCCATACATTATTTCACAAGGCGTGAATTTAGTACCCTCGTGGTAAGTATTGTTATAAAACTCTTCTAGTTGTGGTAATACAGACACCCAACATTTATGGTTTTGTTTACAATAAGTACGGAATAATCGACCCAGTTCCCTGTTTACCCTTTCAGTAGTGTTTGGTCGAGGGTTCCTCACTGTGGTATATACATATAATTTGCTTGCAAATTGAGACCCATTGTCTGACATGATAGCTTTAGATTTAATCAGGTTGAAGAATGTCTTCATTCTTCCAACTTATGTAGCTGTAGCCTTTCGTAATTCGTAAAATTTTACGAATTTACTAAATGAGTCCTGCACCACAAGGATATAATAATAATAATAATATTAAAGCCTTTATTCTCTGACCATAATTTTACAGTTTTAACTTATTACCCTAACATAGAAAATATAAGAATATGATAGAATAAAACTTAATTAAGATTCATCAGCAACCAGTTTGTTGGTCAGGTTGTCCTTTGACATAGGCCTCCCCCTTTCTCTTCCACTCTTCTCTATTCCGAGCTAATCTTCTCCATCCTTTCGGTAAATCATCCTCCCATCTTTTAATTTGACGCCCTTTTAGCCGTTTCCTATTTCTAGGGTACCACTCCATTACATTCTTCGTCCATTTCTCTTTGTTGGTTCTCATGATGTGACAAGTCCAGTTCCATTTGAGTTTTCTTATTTTTTGTAAGACGTCGCTAACCTTTGTTCTTTTCCTTATTTTTGAAGTCGTCCATTTGTCCTTTAGCCTTATGTTTAGCATGCTTCGTTCCATATTGCGTTGGCAAACTGCTAGTTTTTGGTTGTTTTTGCTCGTAGAAGGCCAAGTTTGACACCCATAAGTGAGACACGGTAGAATGAATGTGTTGTAAAGCTTGTTTTTCACGAACATTGGCATTGGCATTGACATTGGCACCACAAGGATATAGTTCATTCCAAATTTCTCCGTTGGTAGTGGTCCATACAAATCCACCATAACGAGATCGCCAATTAGAATTTTCTGATATTATTGATCTGCATGGTCCCACATACTTTACATTCTCACTTTTAGTAATTTGGCAGTCATGGCACCTCTTTATAACGCATTTCACTAGTCGGTTTAGTCCTTTCCAATAAAATCTCTCCTCTATGTATTTTATGAATTTGTAAGCGCCTTGATGTCCCATTTCTATATGTATTTGAGTTATCATTTCGTCTCTTAATTCCTCCGGCAGATATATAACAGGCTTATCTTCTCTAGTTTTAAAATACAGCACGTTATCCTTGACCATATATCTATTGAAGGTATGATTGGTTCTATTCTTTTCATTTTCTTGTTTGTTTAATTTGTCTAGTATTTTTTATTTATTTCCTGGCCTTCCTTTTGGATTATCTTTAGCTGCTTCAATTTCTTTTCCAGGTCCTTGTTTTGTTTTACTTGCATGTAGAAAATTTCAGGACCATGAAATTTATCTTTCTGCAACACTTCGTTCTCGGGCGGGTACCTCGATAGTATATCAGGAACTATATTTTCTCTACCTTTGATATGTTGTATTTCAAACTCAAAATTTTGTAAGTAGTTAATCCACCGGGTCACTCTTCCGTTGTATAACTTCCAAGAATTCACAAAATAAAGTGCCTTATGGTCTGTTTCGATGATTACTCTCGATCCCCTTATATAAGTCTCAAACTTCTCCAAGCCACTAATTACAGCGTAGAATTTCTGTACCGTCACAGTCCAATTCAGTTGTGGTCCTTTTAATATTTTACTGTGAAATCCTATTATTAGCATATCTCCATCGTCATTTACTTGGTACAATACGCCTGCCATCCCTATCCCAGAACTGTCTGTTTGCAAGTAGTAGGGTTTCTTGAAGTCAGGATGATGTAATAAGTATGTTTCAATAAATAATGATTTAATTTTTTCAACTGCTTGTTGTTTCTCAGGTCCCCATTTCCAGGATTTGTTTTTCTTCAAAAGCTCACAAAGTGGTCGAATACGAAGACTATACTCGGGTATAAATTTCCTGTAGAAATTGCACAATCCTAGGAACGCCCTCAAGTGTATGATTTTTTTCGGAACGGGAAACTCTTGTATTGCCTTTATCTTGTCTGGGTCTGTCTTTAGTCCACTTGTGGATATTATATACCCTAAAGGTAAAAAGCTGGTAATTTGAGGGAAATCTTTACATTTTTAGTAAACAAGTATAATAAAAACACGACCCCATTAAAGAAAATACCTTCCCTATTTTCTCATCTTAAAGATAAGGTGACTTGTTTGTCACTTGATGGTAGGCATCATGGTCAGAATAACTTTTATCAAAATATTTCAATCGTCAGTTTCGAACTACAAAAACCAAACTGTCAACTACTCAAACAATGCTCAAAACAAGGATAACTTTACGATTTTAAGAAACGGTAAATTCACATATAATATTAGTAATATCAATGTACAAACTATAACGCATGTACGGCCCCCATCATTTCAAACTATATCCGCGATTAAGGTAACTTAACCTGAGTACATATGAGTGAAACGAACTACAAATCAAAATAAAGTTGTTTGTACAAACACTTTGACGTTACTTGAGAAATCATACAATTTTAAAACTAGTACTATCCGTAATGAATATTTTTTTTAACCATCAAGTATGTACCGAACGCGCGTTGCCGTTATTGTTACTTATTTAAAATACTCTATCTAAAATGTGAGGGCAAAGTTAAATAAAATTATGAATAAATTGTTACGTTAATAAAATTGTTGACAGTAACATTGCTAAAGCAATAAACCAACAAAATCCCAATTATTACCACTTGTTATAGCTAAGCGAAATTGTACCGTATCGCTTAATAATAAGGTTGGACTGCATTCAAATAAATAAATAAATTCACTTGAAGTGAAGTGATTTTGTTCCCATTATGTTACAGATCTCCAAAAGTCACGTAAGTGTTTTGTTTTTGTTTATACCTTAACTTTATCCCAAAACACTTGAGTTGTTATTTCACACATGAACTTATTTTATTGTAAAGCTATGATTTTAAAATTCCTCAAGTCACCACTAGAAACTTGTACAACCCAACACCTAATATTAATGGAGTGGTGATATACTATAACTCGGCTTATTTTTAATAATTGTATGCCTTTGTTACAGTTTCTACATACTTGTAAAGTATGGCAATTTCTATGTTTCAAACAAGAAGATAAGGACCTAAAATTAATACCATAATAACAATGTCATGACACACTAAGAAAAATACCAGGTAAGTTTGATAGCTAATTATTATATCATTTGATCTATTGAAACATCAAAACTCTCCCTATCCCATAACCCAAATGAAATATTATAGTAAAATTAAATGTGTAATTATTATTATATTACAAGTATATTTTAGAAGTAACGTAAAACCTAAATAAACTGAAATAGCTTCCCTTATTTTGAAATTGGTAAAAATAGCAGATAGTTGACAAAATGACTCAAACTCTCGACACCGTATACCTGCCCTATGACCCTTATCTTATAAATAGAAGCAATGGCTAAGCTCCAGTTTGCCAGACTTAGTAAAAAATATGCCACATGGCATTGATCTCAAACGGAACATAAAGTTACAAAACGTTTAAAATATCATTTCTATATAGTCAATTTAAGAATTTACTCGATTGGGTTTCATCTAGTGGACTTCTAAACACAAACCAAAATCTTTAAACTGAGGCATGACTACAGTCTTTCGACTACTAAATTTAATATAAGCGATTTAGTTTTTATACATGGTTCGAGTAATTAAAGCTCTGAAACTTTGAACTGATCAGCTCTATCAACTGAGTCCAGAAACTAACGACGGACATACATACATACGTACACTTACTACAACCAATTTTTTTTTCTCAATATAAAAATATTATTACCCAGTTATATAACACAGTATCTACAGTTTGTTTTGTTAATTTGTTACTGCGGCACCTATTAATAGTTTTAAATAAGTTCATTTTCTACTATTTCAGGGTTTTGGAGGGCGTATACTACAGGCGATCTAAAGAAATATTACCTGACGAGTTCTATATATTTGTTACAAGTATTTTATCTACAACCTCAGCCGACCATAGTTTGTGAACTTTAATAAGGTGGATAAGAGTCGACCCCAGAGTCTTATTATTTTCATGAGATAGTGTAAGTGAAGTGAAAGTGCAAAGTGAAATAAGACATTTTATATAGTAACTAGTGCAAAGAGAATAAAACGTAAGTAATAGAGATTTAGTATTGCCTATTATCGTATAAAGTATTTTCCGACCCCATACATTTTAACGGACAGCATTTTATGCTAAACCTGGCAATATTATAAATAAGTCACAAACAGACGGATTCCAATAAGATTTTCTTACTCGCAAAATATAAATAAAATAGTATGAATTTAAGATAAAAATCATGAAATTAATAAGAAAGGAACCTCTTAAATCCGTGTCACGACACCATTTTATATAACGCCCCACGTAATAAAAAAATAATTAAAATAATAAAATTAACTCTAACTTAAACTCTTCCCGTACCACCTACTACCGTGACCGCTACTTAATAAAACACCATTTTGCTAGACAAACAGCCGGGACCCACAATTTAACATGTCAACCGACCCACGAAAGCGCCCAAAATGGAATGCCACTTTTCAGACACCCATCCAAGGACTGACCGCGTCGACCCTTGCTTAACATTGGTAATCGCATACGATTGCCTCCGCTAACCGAGCTACGGGTGCTTTAGGTTAGCGCTAAATTCATGGTTATATCTAAGTGATACTATACTTCTTGTTAGTTTCGTATAATTTATTGTGAAAATAGACGAACATATTCAGGCGCTAACAAACTCTTGTCTTTGTAATATATGGCATTACTACTAGAAGAGAAGCGCCCGTAGTTCAGCTGGCGGAGGCAATCGCATGGGATTACCAATGTTAAGCAAGGGTCGACGCAGTCAGTCCTTAAATAAGTGACCGAAAAGTGGCGCTCCATTTTGGGCGCTTCCGTGGGTCGGATGACACGTTAAATTGTAGGTCCCGGCAGTTTTTCTAGAACGGCAGTCGTTAAGCCATATCAGCGGCCCTTAGGGCGGTTTGAAAACTCTCGACAATAGAGTTGGCCACCCTCATTCGATAAGAAGAAGACTAGAAGTGTCAATAAAGATAAAGTTGCCTAAATTTATGAGCTGATTTATTTCGACTAACATAAAATATTTTGCTTCGAAATTATCCAGAACAGTTTCGAATTCAAAAATAAACTTTTTATTA
Source organism: Macaria liturata (assembly GCA_964023185.1). Taxonomy (NCBI): domain Eukaryota; kingdom Metazoa; phylum Arthropoda; class Insecta; order Lepidoptera; family Geometridae; genus Macaria; species Macaria liturata. The sequence continues at coordinate 7,944,974 of OZ026808.1, forward strand.
TTAAGGTATCATTCCCAATACTGGTCGCGAAGTCTGCTAAAATCCAGCTCGTTCGTTCAAAAGTTTGCGAGGACTTGAGTTAAGTTTTAACAAAATTTTGCTTATATAAGTGCTCGCGAACAATTCGTTTTCAATCTGAGAATTTTTGAGAGTACAATTTTTTTTGTTCATTTCGAGTATTGGGAAACAACTAAATAAAATAAAACATACGTTTAACGACACAAGAATGTTTGTAGTATGGCATTCGTTGAGCTATGTCAGAGGCCCTAAAGGTGGTTTGTAAACTTTGACTCTCTAAAATTAATTACTTTCATACGAACTCACTTGAAACACACACATGTGAAAGTTGGTATTTTTGTTAATCTAGAAAGCTTTGTCTATCTACTTTTTACACTGAACGTACAATCATCCATGTGACCATTAGGTGACTTAAAGCGATACCCGACAAAGCGAATCCTTTGACCTAAGGTAGACCCTTTTTATACTAGACTAGTGGACGTTCGCAGCTCCGCGCGCATTATATCATGATAAAAAGTAGCACATTTCACGCCGTCAGGTTTAGTAATACACCGATTAACTATAGTTTTTTTTTAAACTAGATAAGCTCACGCTTGACTACAACTCGCCTTGTGTTAAGCAACGTTATAATCTACAATTTAGCGCGCTTGCCTAGAAGAAACCGATTGTTAAATCGCTGATACATTATTACTTACATTCATTACTTTGCTTGTTAAAACAACAACATCAGTTGCTTACACATAGCGTAGCATTGATTCGTTATTCTGTAACATGATGCTCGGTTACAGTCTCAATTAATTCCAACCATAGAGTTAGAGAAAACGAGAATAGCCACAAATATACAAGTTTCAATATACAACAGCTGCTTTGTATATTACAACTTGTGGCTATTTTAACTTGTGGCAACATCTTTTCTGTTTTTTTTTCTTTTAATGAATGTAATTGGCTTCTGGCCCTTTTAATAAATAAATACATTTTCTAGGATGGGCACAAACTTTTTAATAGAAAATGACAAAACTAAATTGCTACAATTTTCAATTTATTTAGCCCTGCGTTTATAAAGTACTAAACCCGCGCTATGGTTGTTTAACTTAAACATTTTATTATAAAACTAGTGGGTAACTGCGGCTTCGCTCGCGTTAAGAAGTAAAACGTGTTTCCCCTATTTCGCCCCTTTAAAAGGGGCATTTCCAAAAATCCTTTCTTACCGGATGCCTACGTCATAACATCTACCTTAATTCCTTATTTCAGCCCAATCCGTCCAGTGGTTTGGGCTGCGCGTTGATAGATCACTGTATCAGTCAGTCAGTAACCTTTGAGTTTTATATATTTAGATGACAGAAAATAATCATGACAAGCAGAATTCGAATTTCCGCTTATTTCCGATCTACTTGTTTCATGTGAGCTTTCCAAATCTCTGACAGAATGCTCTGTGATGGTAAGTACCATGAACTGAAAACAGGACGAACCGGTCGCTGTGTGATTGTTCTTATAAAGTACACAGGAAGATTACACGATGTAACGTACTCGATATAATCACTTAAAGCTTGCTAAGTACTGCGAAAGCTCCGGTGACCGCTTTATCATATATGAGCTTTTACCTTTTACGATATTTTTTTTATGAAAATATATACACACATATGTGATATTGTTGGGAGTGAATAACATATTATCATCATCATCATCATCAGCCTGTGTTTGAGTCACATTCGTTTTGAAAGTGTAATATTATATTAGTGTGAGTTTATGTGAGTTTACACAACAAGCCCCTTTGCAGCAAAATGTAATGTATTTCGAGTGTTAATTTTTATTGATAAATATTATTGCGGAAAAAAATATGTAAAAGCAAGAAGTCAAAATTGAAACAACAAAACACAAATCTGTACAAAAACAATCAAATAATGAAACTAAGCCATATTAAATAAACCTAACTCACATGTTTAGTATCTTATTTTCTTAATGTGGACTTTAATCATGTGGCAATTTTCTTTTCGTGGGATAGGTTTACTTTTGACTACAGCCTGCCTTATGTTAGGCATTGCTGCAGCCGAGGGTGTTACACGCTTACCTAGAAGATACCTACAAACTCTAGATTTGAAGGCCCTTGGATTGTAGTTCGCTCGATTAAATATAGATTATATCAATCTGGTTCAATGGCATTTATACGCACGACATAACATTTCACGCGACTTCTATTCCTTAATTACTTCGCACGTGCGTCTTATTACGTTTGTAGTAGCATTATTAATTAATACGTGTTACCACAGCAGAGGCATCATATTGCATGCAGTATTTTATCTTCACAAAGTATCTTCACTATCTTTAGATTTATAGAGAAGTCGTTTAGCTAAGTTGGTAGTGATCTAACTACTGTTCCAAAAGGTTTATTTTATTTGTTTGATCGCTTCACTACAAATAAAATAAAATATTATTATATGTATTACATTATATTATATTACGCGGAAATGCCACCAGCATTTTGGGAACCTTTCTTTCTACTACAGACATTTTAGATTAGGTTTTTAGTTTAAGAAGTAGATTAAGTTTGTATTATTATTGTTAGTATTTTGCTTTTAAGTTAGATTTTAATTAGTTACTAATAATTAGTCACAAATAATCAGAATAGCAAGATGAATATGGTACGTGAAACAATCAAAACTGACTTAAGTACGTACTCTACATCGCGAAAATCACTATCACTATGAATTACAAAGTCACCACATAGTATAAAGCAAAGTCGCTACTTGCGTCTGTCTCTATATCTGTATGTATACTTATATATTTACTACTCAACGGATTTGATTCAGTTTTTTTAATGGATAGAGTGACTTAAAACGAAGGTCAATGTGTATAAAAAAGCGAGCAAAGTCGCGGACAAAAGCTAGTTTTCAATAAATTACCAACAAAAATCAAGGTACAATCTTAAAGGCTTTGCATTTCTAAACTATTAATAACAATCGGGCATCAGTTTATCGCCGTATTTGATAAAATGCGATAGCTAAGCTTCCCGTTAGTTTATCCTGACCTTATTTTGAATTCAAAAGCCAAGTTAAAATACTGCCTGTAACAAAAATCTTTACTGAGATGTTACCACAGCTACTCCCCACCACAGTTCACACGTTTAAGATTACATGAAGTATAGTGATATTGTTCTAGAGTTTAAAATGCTTTTAATTTGAAGTATTGTGTAGTATAATAATTTATGTTCGGTGGTATTATGGTAAACATAATATCTTTTTTTAAACACCTTTAGGTTTAAATGATAGATTCAAAGGTTAATTTAAGCTTGGGATAAAAGTGACACCAAAGAAATGGTGTTTTTTTTTAACTCAATAAGAACACCAAATATAAATATTTAAATAATCATATATTGATCGATGTGTTGTAAATAATGTATATACTGGCTATTAAAAATGTACAAGAAAGGTTTTTTATTGCTAACAGCAAACATTGTAAATAGTAGTCTGTAAATTGCTTATTCAATTTCATTTCGTAGGTCGAATGATAGTAGTTTACGGAGAACCGAATATCTGGGGAGAAGTTACATACCAGGTTTTAACTATACTCTCTCTCTTGAGTCGTATTCCTCATGACTGAGGGTCGTGACTCCCCCGCAGAATTAATCCGCTAGGGGAGTTTTCTTGGAGTTTTTTAACTATACAATAGTCGGTTAATAAAGCCTGAAAGGTAGTTGAGAAAACTTATCATCATAGTTGGTCACCTTCGTTAAAACTTAGGTGGATACAAATTCTTTATTGTAATACTAACAACAGCCATACTATACCGAAAAGATTTTAATATTTAAAAAATTGAAAGTAAACGTCAAATATTTATTCACAACTTATAAAACATAAAGTAACTGACTAATAGTATATATTTACAAGTCTTAAACATAATTTTAAAATATATAATACACCTAAAATAAAATTAATTTAAAAAAAATTACATTATTTCAATAATAAATCTTGACTTTGTAAATTTTTTAGTTATTTGAATCAATTTATTGATATAAAATGTATTAGGTAACTTTAATTGACGATTTAATTTGTGTAGCATATTCTATGATTGCATTTGCAATCATTGATTTGCAAACACAAAATAAAGACGAAATACTTAACAACAAACAAACTTAATCTAGTGCGATAATTGGCGGTCTTACCACAATCTCTTCCAGACAACTTTTGGTAGAAAGAATCAACATAGCAGGAATATATAGTAAATAATACAAGATGGAAAGAAAATACTTATGACACAAAGACTACGAGAGCATCAACCCATTTCATTCTTTTCTTCTTTCACAGGAAGCTCTACGAGGCCGCCGCTGCGCGTCTCTTCGATCTGCCGCAAACTCAGTGCGGCCTGGAGACGACTCGGGGCGAAGCACCCCGTCTGCTGCCCCTCGGGTTTCGCCCTCGCCGGCCGACAGTCCGGCCCCGAAGAAATCCAACTGGGAGGTCATCGAGCATTTCTCTTCTAGCCGAAGTAGGACAAGGAGTCCCACTGCTGTAAGTGTTTTTAAATATTTTGATAAACATAATTATTATTTAATGAGATTTAACGTTGCTGCAATTTATGCTCATGGCGTGTGTTGAATATACACACATGAAATGCGTAAGCTTACGCGTTTGTTTACCGTCAGTACCAGCCGTATAATATTTAAAACTAGTAGTCGCCCGCGGCCTTGCTCGCATTTTTTGAGATAAAAGTTAGAAGTTAGTAGCTTATGACTCTTCTAAGACGTCATGCTACCTATGTACATACATACCAAAAATAATGATAATATCCGTTTACCCCTTTTTTATATACGGTATGAGAGTTTAAATAAACAGGATAAACAGGCAAACTTTCTAAAAACTGCTGGAAATGTATCTTTTGTGGAAGGACCTGGGCGTCCACAACGTTGTAAGTATCTGCCCAAGAGAAACACGACCCTCGGTCATGAGGAAATACGACTCAAGATAGACTCCGACTGACTGACAGCAACAGCAACCACATTTGACGCAGCATTTAATTATTAATTTCAATGATAAAAATACGAGCTTATAGAGTAGTAAAGACTTTTAAAATCAAACATAACATGATCATTTTCGTATGACATGTGTTAAGCAAACCAATTTTCCAGTACGGTTCCAGTAAGGTTAGTTTGGACTGAACTGATAACGTTAAGTCCTTTTCTATTCAACCTAGGCGCTTGGTGAGCTATTGAAACATCTGGGCTCAAAGCGTATTATGTATTACAAAATGAATGGATCCTAATCTTTTCACAGCAGAATAGGGTATAGTAGAATGTGTTAGAAATATAAGTGCATACAATAGTAATTTATTAGTGCCTCTTGAGGTTGACCGGCTTTTTATATTAAAAATATAAAAATATAATGTTTTTGTTGTTGCTGTTGTTCTACATACACTTTTATCATCATCATCATCTCTCAGCCCGATTTTGCATTTTCTCCCCTGCTACCTTTGTTATGTCTCCCTTTCTTATAATTAAACAAAAATTATACTAAAACATAAAGAAAACAAATATTTAAAAAGACTTTGCAAAAAATACGGACCCTTTTCACAATATAAAATATAAATAATATTTTTTTAGACACATCGCTTTCTAAATAGTTGTTTATATTAAATCCTTTCTTTACTACGGCTTAATTCGACTGTTAATCGCACTTTGGCCTAAACTTCAGTTTTGCGGATTTACTTTGAAGTCGGCGTTTAGATTCAGAGAGATTAGCACAGTTTTGGGTAAGATCGCGTCATAAATATTATTTTTTTGAGGTTCACTTCACTATAAATATGTATATCAATGAAAATATGTTTGGTATTTTCAAGAAGTCCTTATCACGACTGCTATGACCCGCGGAATCACACTAATGTTTATAGAAACAAATCATAATTAATGGTATTATTATTTATTAAGTTAAGTAACCAAATTAACGCGAGTAGCACCGGGGGTAATATTAATGGAAATAAAAAATATTTAATGTTATGTTATCTTATTATGTAAGTTTAAAACCAAATTGACGATTAAAGCCGGGGGGATCTGATAGCTTGGGATAAACATCTCTGGTGGGATACCAAATATTAGCATAAAATCAGTTATGAGTTAACTGTTATAATTTGATTTAATGAATAAAAATATTGCTTAAATGTAAATAGGAAACTATTGATAAAACTTAATTAACTATTGTTCAAAATAAAAATAAGTAGGTACAAATTAAATATTTCAAAGAGTGAATCATACGAGGAATCCTATTCTGATTCATCGTGATCTGATACGTTTATTTATAGGTTTACACGAAGTAACATTACTTGCGTGGTTTCGCCATTATCTCTCTATCGTTCCATTAATGGACCTTCGATTTCGCTTCATTGTACTTAATTCTACTGAAAATGGCTACCTAACCGCAGTTTTATTGATACAAAAGTGTGTTATTTGTGTACACGTGTTTCATATAAAATACTTTATGTATTAATACGTACATATGTAGGTATCTATAAACCTACTCGTATACTATATATTATATACTCGTATATTCATAGGATCAAATTGTATCATTTCAATTTTATTTAATTGACCCGTGACACGAGCTAGTGACTATTATTTAAAAAAAAATTAATACTAAAAGTATTAATTCTCTGTTTTAAAAAATCTGTTTATCGTCATCATCATCTTCAGCCTTTCTCGATCTACTGCTGGGTATAAACCTCCTAAAAATGCAGGCAAAAATCATAGGAAGTACACTTAAACTGAAGGTATGTGATAGGCGTAGGTATGGCGTTAGCTGTAGCGATATTTATTGCTATGAAATCAAGCACCTATCTGTTAAGCCACAAGCGGCAACTGTCCCAAGCCTACGGACTTGTTGTGTTAGTGTCGAAAAGACGTTTATACGTATTTTCGACACTAACACAACAAGTCCGGTTCAATCAAGCCTCATGTAATCATACTAGCCGCATGTAACAATGCAATTCATCATTTGACGTAACTTGGTAGAGGTTATCTTGTACATCTGCTGGTTGCTATGCAGTCAGCATTATGCTGAGTTGGGGTTGTATTGTGGCAAATAAATAAATAATAATAATATAAATAATCGTTTATTATGCCAAAAATACAGTGTATGTACGTAAAAATACAATTAATCTTAAACTTACTTTAGGTAGTACATCTATGGATGACGCGCAACACACTAAGTCTATGGAGACTTGTGTTGTGCTGCGACAGGAATCTTTGAGACATTCTATCCCGTGAAGACACTTAAAATTCACAAAAGTAACACTGTAATGTGATATATGATTTTAAAACTTTGTTTTGGAAAATAATTAATAATGACATATACATAGGTACCAACATGGAAGTAATATATAGGGAAATATTACTGCTGATCCAATATGAGCAGAGCGAGGCGAAGTATGACAGGCAGTTGTCTTTTTCTAACTAGGGTGACAATAAATTATATAATTAGGATATACCAATTCATCTTCTTACCAAATCTGGAGCAGTCTCTTTTGGGGTCCTATTTTACCTGCATCTTGTCAGTCATGATTATCCCTAGCTCGATTGACGCGTTAAGAAACAAACACCAACAAACTTACTTCAAAATGCACTTTAGTTTGTAACTTATAATAGTATCGATTCGGTTAATTGACAGGGAGGCAATGTAATCAAAATCATAAACATTTTGCAGTAATTACAATATTTATTTACAAGTTCTCATTTGAATTGCATATAGGTAGTTGCCTATATATTATATTTTTTTTACACTATAATTTTCCTTGTGTTTCATATTCTAACTGAAACAAGTGATGGTTTAAACTATGTACACCAATATAATCCTTTTCCTTGTGTTTCATGTACTAACCTAAACGAGTAACGTGTTATATTTAAGTTCTTTTGTCATTTTATTTTGATGTATTAATTTTTAGGAAAACTGAAAAATATCATAATGCACAAATTATTTCAAGCACGAGAAAATATGGTCACCTTAGTCCCAGTAATGTAATCTTACTTAAACTTTAGCATACCTGTAGAAAGATATATTGCAGCCACTATAAGATTCACTTCTGCATCCCGGAACACTACAAGTTCTTACCATTTTGTTATTTTTACAATAAAATACATTTAAATTAGCTACAAATGAAATTATTTTTTTCCCGCCACCTTTTGTCATATGATGTCATCATAATTTTATGTTGCTTGTGTGAAAAATAATATAATATTAATTTGTTACTTATTCTATTTAGTGTTCATTTCACAAATTAATTCAGATTTATTTGTGTCGAGTAAGGTTTATAATAAATAAAATTACATAATATTCTATTCTAATCTTGGTTGTGGCCTCTGCGGTATGGCCGCAATTTTGCCATTACATAATATTATTTATTGCTAAATATTTCAAAACTTAAGTTGACAGTGACATTTATCACAGATTATTTTTTAAACTGGCATGCTGTTGAAGCAAGACAACAGCCTGCTCTATATGCCTCTCATTTTTGACCGATTTCACCCCCGATTTACCATTTATAGAAAATAAACTATAAGTGTAAGAACATAAGGTTTCTATTCGTATAAAATCTATTTCACAAAACAAAAGAGAGAACAATCCAGAAGGAAAGAGAGGGATGATATAAAAAATCCTTGGGTACCAAAGATTGCGTAAAACTTTTTTTTTTCTCTGGTACCATACTTAGCCTTGGCTTATTGTAACTTCACATTTGTGTTACCAGATGCTTGTTGAAATTAACCGTAGTAAAAAACAAATATAATTCTAATTTAAGTGTTACATACATTGAGATATTACTACGTAGTAGGAAATATAGTTCATGGTTAATAATAGTTGTAATTTACAATATTGGCTTTAGATTATACTAAGAATTGCTTAAACCTATAATGCTGTTACTTTCTATTGTGTTGTTGAATGTCTGAAAGTTAATTGTATGATTATGTGAGATGGATGGTGTATAGATATGTTTGTAGTGGAAGTGTGAGTGTGTTATGATAACGTATAGCTACAATCTACCGATTGCGCTCACGATCATATTAAGTGATTTGTGGAGTGAGCAGTGCTTGGATGTGTGATAATGTAAAATAGTGCTGTAGATGTAATATGTGAATAATGGGACCTAACTTGGATTAAAATGATTATCTATAAAACTGAAGGGTACTATATTTAACCAAGTAGTCATGTGTAAAGTGTGTTATTTAAGTAGTTTTAAGTATAGGTATATATTTATATATTTCTTGCTTGTACTTATTTGATTATTATTTGCTACAATACATGTTTTTCTTTCTTTCTTTCTTTCTTTACATCACAAAGGTAAATTCCTTTGTATGGCATCTAATAGAGGTAAATGTACTGGCTTTATAGCGCGAAGCAAGGTGGTCTTTCTTATGCTTTGGATTAATGGTAGGCAATCTGCAGGCGTGTAGAAGTGAACACAGGTGCTTGGATGAAATGGTATTTACCTTAAGCTACAGACGAATAAGAGAAGGCTTACTTCTTAAGCCTACTCGGGATGGCAAGCATTGCACGGGAAGTTTGCCCGTATTTTCATAATTAACATTCTAATTTTAACTTTTTTATACATATTTTGTTACGATAAACGAATGATTTTTAACACCAAATTTTTTAACAATCAAGTCAATCAATCAATATTTATATGATTATCCAGATTATGCCACAATCGAGCATGCCAACTATGCTCCAATAGTATTTAGGTTTAGAAGCAAGGAGCCTTCTAAAGAAGCAAAGAGGTTACCGAAGCTGAAATCGGCATGGATGACTATAATTATTTATCACGTTGGTAAATTAAAAAAAAAATTGCAAAAAATTAATAAATAAATAATTATAACCTGTAGTTTTCGTGGTCTAAGCCATACAAAATGTCATCAAATCAAAGTTACAAAAACGTTATTTTTCCGAGGAATAAAATAATTGCAGTAAATTGTACAAAATTAGTATTTGGCCAAACCAATCACAGCGCAACAATCCAAATACCCCATACTCCGTGATTGGCTGGCCAGACTTGTATATCTGAAATGGAGCAAAGCAAAGCTCACATGCCTTTAGAAGCAATGAAACTACCTTAGGAGTCGACATAGAGATTTATTGGCTGAGAGAGTGCAGCGAGCGAACTATGTTTTACATCAAACCACGGAAAATCACTACGTTTCTTACAAATGTCAACTTTCTTTATTTTTTTGGCTTGGCTTTGCACTATCCCTATGAGTCCCTGATTGAGACTCATATTAAATTTCATTCAAATCGGAACAGGTGTTTAGAGCAAAATTCGAAATTCAAAATCTGCGTGAAGATCTCAAATCAATAATCATATTTACGCACACTCACACGTACAAACTTTGGTCTTCAAAATATTACTAGGATGTATGAGCTAAAACATAAGAAAAATCTCATATAGTTTCCCGAGCTCTCATCTTCGACGACCTACTAGCTCACTATGCTTTGCTTTGTCGATGTGCAAACGCCAATTCCGGTGCCGTGTCTTGTATTCAATGCAGTAGCATCGTTTGATTAGGTTGGACTGTACTGTGTGGGAAATCTAGAATCAAGACGGAATAACTAAGGCTCACTGATGCATATATTCATATATCGTATTCGAGACACATAGATCAGGGTAAAGGGCGAAATTGCTACAGAAGGTGCGAATTTAAATTGAAATAGCTTTGAAAGTATTTGAGTTGTAATGGCTTTTAGAGAGAAAACAAAAAAAAAACATTTTGATCATGTGATTAGTAACAAATGCAATAAAATGCGCGTTTATTTTACAGAAACAGTAGCCGTTTAAACCAACTGTATTAAATAAATATAATCAAAGCTACTGATATAGTAATCAGGCTAAACTATGCGGAAATCCATTGCAGATAAAACTTTGGAAAACATGTAGTGTTGTTCCACTGCTTCGCTGATTTTTTTTCTAAAAAGTTTCATCTACTTTTGTACAGGATCCTAAATATGTTAAATATATAAATTTGTACCTAAGCCTTTACCGAACCCACGCGCATAGACTAATAAAGAAAGTAGTACTCTCCTAATTAGTCTGCCGTTACAGCTAAACAAAAAGACACATCTGGCAGTTTCCGAAATCAACAGCAAATTTATCCAAACCTTTGAGTGATCCACGAAAATGGGATCTCTTTGTTTCCCCTATTACTATTCAATGGGCCTAAATAAATAGTAAAATTACTGTTTCTTTGTGGTGGCCTTATGGGCTTTATGTCGTCGGAATAAGGGCGAAATTGGTACCAATTGTAAATATTGATTGATGATAATGTTGTTGTTCTTTCATTGCTTGGGAGCGGGCGGGTTGTCTTGGTGGCCATCAATGGAGGATTTATACAGGGTAACGGTGAAAGAAATTAATATGAAGAAAGAAAGCGAGAAAAAGATAAAGTATTTCCTTCAAGAAATAATCAAACTTAGCCAGTAAAATAAAATATACGAAAAAACATGTCTTGTCACAAGTGAGTATTCCCAACAATATAAAGGTTATGGGTTTCAATATACTACAACAACCTTTAAAATGATTTCTGTTAGTCATTAACCCAGTAGTCATTTACGTAGGTACCTACTTGAACTGTGTATTTTGACTGAAATTTTATCATTGTAACAAGAAATAGATTTAGTGGAAATGTCACAAAATGTAACTGTCAAATAGCTTAGAGCTTAATGGACTGCGGTATTCTTTTGGTATAAGTTTGATTGGATGGGTGTCCACTTAAATAAGGAAAGTAACCTTTATTTATATGAACTGAAATGTTACTGAAATTGTAGGTCTTCGTTACTGAATGTGATTCAGTAGTGTAACATTCTGACGCATCACGGTTTAGAACCAACATGTTTAAGTATCAAAAAAATTGAGATCATGTGTCTTCTTTGGATGAGTCTGGGCACCTAACACTATGTACGTATATGCCCAAGAGAATTTAGCTCCTCTATTGATCTTAGGCTTTTCTTTCGAGGTCAATTATATTCTCGTTTTGTTCAGTGATTTGCGCTACACAGCTTTCATATTTTGAGGTTTAAACGCGACGAGTTTCATAGAACTCCTCGCGTTTTGATAAAAGCATAGTTTTCTCATACTTAGCTTCGATTTTATTAAACCATAGTCCATGTGTTCTTCCTGAAATGATTTTTGATCCAGCTGCCAATCTCTTCTTCCGACTTCATGCCATTTGGTAGTCTTTTAGCTCAGGAACTCCTTTGGCTTTGGGCATTTTAGAAGTGGATATGTTATTGTAGGCCTAAATTTGCCGTCGGCAGTCTAAAAAAGTGCAGAGTGAAGTTAGCCAGTGACAATGGGACGATATGAAACTATGCTTGAGCGCAGGAGGTGTGGTCACACGCAAGATGTGTGAATAAAATAGCAATAGTATGAGAGTGGGGGTAAATGTGTATAATGTGGCTTCTCACTTGCTCTTGTAGGGATCTAAGTTTCCGTCCATGTCTATTTTCATGCGAAATTTTAGACACGTCCGGCTTTGCACTTGGCTTTGCAGTTTGCCTGATAGTAAGCAAAGGCTATGGCCTAAGATGGAGCGTGCTTACCCGATAAGGACCGATTCACTCTCGCTTTGAAGTTCGCTGGATTATATTATTATTATTATAATGAATAAACATTGTAATTCTACACAATTGTATGAGTTTTTGTTCACTACTTGGTTTAAACTAGTAATATGCTGAACAGTACACCTCGCTGTAAAGTTATTTGCAACATAGAATGAGTTATTCCTATTGTATTACAAACTATCATGAATTCCTATATAGGATATCTAAAGAAGCGAATTTTCACAACCTTTTTCTTTGCGTTACATTTATAATGATCAATTTTTTTTATAATTTTTACTTGTACCTGCTAATTTTGTATTATACACTCGGCAGTTTTTTGTTTAGTAAAGTATGTGTAGTAGTCAGTAGTATGTGTGGCAAGTTTTGATAGTTTTCTTATGGAAATCAGCTATATCTACCCACTTTAACTGTACATTATTAGCTAATAAATGATCAATAACTATGAAGATGGAGAACATACAAAAGCAACTACTCAGTGGGATAGAAATATCGCTAATTTAAAAGAACTCTACCACAAATCGTAGACCAAACAATGAGTCAGATCAAATCGCAGACATCTAAACGTTTACAAACAATCTGTACAATCTTAATTTCAAAAATAAAATTGTTTTCTTTTTTACCAGATGAACCAAAATGATCCTCCAATAGTTTTCTGTGAGATATAGATTATATTACTACTTGAAAAGGTTATGTACTTGATTGAAATATGAAACTTATTTTTAACAGGTTTTTTTTTCTGAAGACGCAGGTATAAACACAAGTTGTATTACGAAATAATATACAAATAAGTAAGAAATTAAAGTTTTGTATTATACCTATAGTTATTTAAAGTATATATGTATTATATATCGAGTGTCCATGATACAAGCGTAAGCTTAGTGAGGGGCTTGATGGCGATGTGTGATATGTCCTGAAGTATTTATTTATTTATATTTTACAAGTTACAATAAATAGGTACCTAATGATTTATTATTATTATCAAGGCGTTTAAAGGTGAGATCGGGAAGCATATCGGAAGGATTGCTTACTTTGTTCCGACTTATTAAGGACTAGTGGACGCCCGCGGCTACGCTCGTATTATTTTAGGATTAAAAAGTTTAGCCTATGACATTTCTAAGACTTCATAACACCTACATACCAAAAATCATGATGATCTGTTCAGCCGTTTTTGCTTTATAAGCGTTTGAAAAAAACCGACAAACAGATAAACAGTTAAAAATTCTAAAAACAGCCGAAACGTGTTTTTTTTATAAATTTAAAGTACACCCAATCATTTTTTTTTCTAATATCTCCTTTTTTTCAGATTTATGACCCACTTTAGCTTTATTATACATTATGTAAAATAAAAAAAAATCGGCACTAGAAGGCAGCGGGTCATAATATTAAAGAAGATTTTCTTCCTAAAGTTATGGAAATAAGAAAAAACTTGATTCCTAAGCTGATAGAGCTTAGACACAAAGGAGAGCACGCGATACTAAAATATGACCGGCTAATTGTGAAAGAACGATCTAATAAAAGACCCCGATCCGTTAGCCCACCTGGAAAAGTGGATAGCTCTAAAATACAAACTAAAACTAGACCGGAGGCAAAGAAAACAAAAACACTTACCCCGACTGCTTCTACAAGCTGTTCATACTATCAACAAAAGAATAAAAATTCTAAGACTCATGGTTCCACCCCGTCGATTACTTCATATATTAACAAGAATTCGACGCAGCTGGAGAAAACAGCTCAATCTCCAAATAAAGTATAGCAACTAACTAAGGCCTCCAAAAACTACATACCCTCAAAGCAGAGCTCAACTAATAAAGAACACACCAATGGAAAATAACATAACACATACAGTTAATCTCCCAAGCCGACTGATCATCGAGGGAGATCACGATCAAAACCTTTCAACTCAAAATAATAATATCAAAATATCAAACAAAGAAAAACCGATCCATATCGTCACCTACAACGTAAGATCACTTGTAGACGAAACAAGAATGATAAGATTAGAGCAATATCTAAACGAAATAAATTGGGATATTATTGGACTCGCAGAAACAAAGAGAGCAGAACAATTAATTTCTGAAAACGACCAGTATATTTTCTTTAACAATGGAAAAACCAAAGGAAGAAACGGAGTAGGTTTTCTGGTAAAAAATATCTTAAAACGAATATAGAGCAATTTAAAGCATACTCTGATAGAGTCGCTAGACTAGACATGCAATTTCAAAAACATTGTCTTACCATCATACAAGTGTACGCACCAACAGAGAAAAAACCAGAACAAGATTCCGACACATTTTATCAAGGTGTAACGGATGCATTAATTAATTCGAGTAAAAATACACTAATCATAGGAGATTTTAACGCTCAGTTAGGACTACCACAAATGAAAGAAAATACTGTGATGGGAAAATTTGGATACAATGGCAAAAGAAGCGGCAGAGGACAAAAGCTTATAGAATTTTGTCACGAACATAAATTCGTCATTGCTAATAAGTACATTATTCCCAAAGAAAAAGAAAAACAAATGGACTTGGATATCGCCAGACGGGAAAACGTGCAATGAAGTAGACTTCATATTGACTAATATTATTACTAATATTATACGTATTATTAAAGACGTTAGTGTATTAAATTCTTCACTTTCAGACCACCGTCCACTGAGATGTGAAGTCTTGTTACAAGGCGTTTGGAAACGTAGCAGAAAAAACATCGGACAGCATCCGACTAGACTTCTAACACCTATAGAGCAAGAGTCACTAAAAATCTGTTCCCAATGGAAGAAATAACGTGCAGTGACAACATTGAACAAACATATGAAGATATATTAAACAAGATAAATAAATGCGTATCAAAGTTACCACCACGAAATAAGAAGAACCAGTTGTATGATGACCTGATGACAGAAGAAATTAAAAATCTAACAGAAGAACGAGAAAGTATTAAAAACAACAGTAACAGAACATTTGAGCAGAGGAAAAGACTACGTATACTGTACCAACTAATTAATAAAAAACTGAAAAATAATTACAAAAATTACAGAATACACACAATTTTGCAAGAACTTGTAAGTACGGGCTCCTCAAAGAGAGCTTATAAAAATCTCAATAATTCAAAACAGTGGATTTCTGACTTAAAACAAAACAATAGAAGCAACACACACGCAACCTCACGAAAAGAATTACTCAAAATAGCAACCGAATTTTATACGGAATTCTACCGCAACAACAACGACGACATGAATTATTGCAATGAGTTTACAAACAACCATTTTGATTATAACCATACAAATTGCCCTCCTCTTCTTCAATCCGAAATAAGAAGCGCAGTCAACAAATTGAAAAATAATAAAAGCCCAGGAGATGATAGTATAACAAATGATGTAATTAAAGCCATGGAAGAATCGATATACCCAGTACTAACTGATCTATTCAATAAAATAATGGAACAAGAATATATACCTGCGTGCTGGAAAAGTTGCACAGTGTCTCTACTCTACAAGAAAGGTGATCCTAGAGACATTAGTAACTACAGGCCAATAAGTCTACTGTCAACGCTGTACAAAATATTTACCTCAGTACTATTAACCAGAATCACCAGACAATTGGATGAAAACCAGACACGAGATCAAGCTGGATTTAGAAAAAGTTTTTCAACAATTGACCACATCTTCACCCTTACCCAGATTATCGAAAATTGCCAGGAATTTGGCAAAACACTATATCTAGCATACATTGATTACAGTAAAGCATTCGATTCAATAAAGCACAAAGAACTATGGTCAACTCTACAAAAACAAGGAATTGAAAGCAAATATATATCACTACTGAAAAATATATACTTCAATTGTAATGCTAGAATCAAACTTGAGACCATAGGAGAACCATTTTTCATACAAAAGGGTGTAAGACAAGGTGATGCAATATCTCCCCAGCTATTTATAGCTCTACTAAGCCAAATATTCCGGAACCTAGACTGGAACAATCGAGGACTAAACATAAACGGTGAGTACTTGAGCCACCTCTGTTTCGCCAATGACATTATCCTCATATCAGAGAGTCACGAAGAAATACAATCTATGCTGACTAGTTTAGACCGACAAAGTAGAGTTTACGGATTGCACATGAATAAGGAAAAAACCAAAATTATGACGAATGGAGAGAAGATCCCAGTAACCATAGACAGTATAAACATTTAGTTGTAATAACCGGCTAGCACTTACGTCAAAAATTACGTCGAAAAATTAGCTCGACAAGTTTCGTAAGTGCTAGCCGGTTATTACAACTAAATTAAATCATGCCTTACGGGAACTATAATACAGTATAAACATTGACTACGTAATAAGTTACACATATCTTGGACAAAATATCGAATTGACTAACCGAACCGAAAAAGAAGTGGACCGGCGAATATCCTTGAGCTAGAAAAAGTACTGGAGTAACAAGGAAATCTTCAAAGGCAATTTACCTCTCCGTGTAAAGAAAAAGGTATTCGAATCAAATATAATGCCCACTCTCCTGTATGGATGTCAAACTTGGGCCCCAACAAAAGAAACAATAAAAAAACTTAGATCTTTTCAAAGAGCAACTGAACGAAGTATGCTAGGAATAAAACTGAGAGATCGCATTGATAGTAAAGACATCAGAAAGAAAACGAAATTGACCGATGTTGTTCAGACGGCTGCCAAGTTTAAATGGAAATGGGCGGGGCATACAGCGAGACAGAGAGACAACAGGTGGACAGAGAGAATACTTCACTGGGAGCCAAGAGATGGACGGAGAGAGCGTGGACGACCAGTCAGACGGTGGAGAGACGATATAGAAGCGGTGGCGGGAAAACTGTGGACAAGAACAGCAAAGACGAGGAGCACATGGCATGAGTTGGAGGAGGCCTACGTCCAAAGTTAGACGATCCCTTAAATAGTATTAACATAAATTTGACGTCGCATGTACATAAATATTATTTTTTGACGTTATGAAAATTACTTGACAATAATTATAATCTTAAAACTAAATCTGACAAACATATTGTAATTTTAAACAGTAAATTAATAACATTATAAATTTGTAATTTGATTATTGAATGAAGGGAAATAAAGGCTATTTTTATTTTTATTTTATTTTATTTTTATATACATTATGTATAGATTTCACTAATTTGTTATTCAATCAGATTTCTAGGTAGTTTCAATATCTTTCTCCTTTGATACGAAACGAAGAAACGGTAGACGTGTATTTCGTGGGCGTCAAAATAAAATCTCCTCAGAAAAATATAGCATTTTTCCATGTTTTCGTATTCTACTCCGTTCTACTTTGTGTTTACGTATCGCCAAAGCCTCAGGCTTCGTAGAGGTGGGATAGTAAGCCACAAAAATATCTGAGCGTTTTATAGGAAAAACTAGACTAACTACAAGATTTATTGTTGAACATGTTTTTGTTTGTTTTCCGCTCTTATAAATTAGTAGGTTTAAAAACATTTATTTGTTTATTTTTTTTAACTTTTATGTTTTTACTACGCCGTATCGTAAGCAGGGTAAATGTAAATTTTACATTTTGGCTACTAAAGGAATTTATTCTGAATATTATTTTATCTTTTTATAAGTACCTGTTTTTACATTGTAAATTTTTTGTTTGTTTCATTATTATGTTGTTATGTTATTATTATTTAATATCATGAGAGTAAACAAGCTCTCTTTTTCGTATAACAATTATGGACAGAGCTTATAGAAAATTTACAAATTCCAATCACTAAATATTGTTTATTATTATGTTTCATCAGAGTCACTCATTTTTGTTTTTAAAATGTTTATATACTCACTTAGTACAAGTTTAATTTAAACTGCACAAAAAACAGATTGGCACCACCGTAAACAAACTGTTTATTGGTCAACCAGAACCACACCTCATAAAACATGACACTTTATTTTCTACCAAAATTATAATTACAGCTCATAAACCTACAAACTGTCATATTTGTATTATAAGTATTATTTCCGGATCCCATCTGAATCTCAAACAAAACAATATTTTATTTGCTTCAGCTGACTGTACAGAAATAGGTTTGTTTCGAACTTTACTTCCGGTCGCGTGCATTTTTATTTTCGAATTCATACAGAATTTCCGTTGTCGAAGTATACTGTATATAAGTAAGCTCCAAGTAAGATGTTTAGACACTAGCGAACGCCTGTGGCTTCTCTCGCGTTATATTGAGATAAAAAGTAGTTTATAACACTCCTAATATCTCATACTACCTACATATCAAAAATCATGATGATCCGTAGAGCCGTTTTTGCGTGATGAGCGTTTAAAACAGACAAACACAGACACAGATAAAAAAGTAAAGAAAAATATGTTTATTTACTATTTGAAAAACCTGACCAATATAATATTACAATTCATATTTTGATTATTATCTAAACTATGTTACGCAAAATTTCTAGAAATTGTTGGTACGTATTATGTTATCAATTCGAAGTATTTTCAAGCATTTTATTAATATTCAATGGTTAGACTTTCTACCTTCCTCAGGTATATTAGGTACATGTATAAATGTTATTACTCTCCGGTTTTCCATGGAAATGTATTGAAAACCTGTTATCTGTTTCTGTTACCCGTATTATTAGTTGTCTTCTCTTTTATAATTATAAATTTGGATCATGAATTAAGGCAAGAACAAGCGTAAGGCAGACCATTAATTTTCTTGCATGTTCTGTCGCTTAAGCTTATGTAAGAGGATGCTTCAAACCAAAAAAATTATAATAATCAGTGTAATTTATTTAAAAAATGTTATTGCAAAATATACATTTTGAAGATTGACCTACGTTATTCTGAAATTGGATTAAATCATATGTAATCACTAAAGTTAACAATGCGATAACAATTGTTATCGCATTGTTAACTTTAGTTCCTCTTACATAAGCTTACAGCATTACAGCGCTGTCTATTTTTCTATAACAGCTGTACCTAGGTGTGATCAGATTTTAGTTGACCAAAATAAAGGGTAAACAATCGATACTAGATGGAATTAAATTAAGCACTAGAGTTATATAGTTCTGGACTGAATAGTTAAACCACGTTTCGGAATAAGACAAAGAGTGAACTGGGCATTGGCAGTCACTTAAATAAACACATTGCACTCTCTTGTTGTAGGTAGAGTGGGCTTTATTGGATGTCTGTTTGCCAAACATGTGGACTAGGCATTCGACAACAGACCGCCATTTTCAAAGGAGATTAAATTCTTGCATCTGTTTTTATCGAAAGATAGATTAAAATGGGAAAATGTTTTGCTCCCGCATTTTCTATTCTCGCTGTTTTGTCTGGTCAGACTAAAACGTTGTTGTATGTGTTTCTTTCTGTCTGTTTTAAAAGTATAGGGGACTACAACCAAACACATCGATAATGTTGCTTTGTTTTTTTTATGATTTATTGGTTTTCTTACCCTTACCTTTTTACTTCTGTCATTTACTCTAGATTAAAAATCCCAAATATTTTATTAAATTACTACTGGGTGCTCGTGGCTTCGCTCGCATTAAAAAAATGGTATTTCCAAAAATCCTTTCTTAGCGGATGACTACGTCATAACATCTACCTTCATTCCAAATTTCAGCCCAATCCGTCCAGTGGTTTGGGCTGTGCGTTGATCACTGCATCAGTCAGTCAGTCACCTTTGAGTTTTATATATTTAGATATATTTATGATCATATCGTGTTATTTCAAATTTCAACTGTAACCTCCTGAGGTAGAGTTATGCTAAGACTGCGGACGCGGCCGTGGGTGTCTACAGATGCGTGTAAAACATCAATGGATGACGCAAAACTGCTTCTTTCATTCACCTACTACAAATATATCTACATTAGATAGGTACACGAATGTGATGGTTAATTGTGTCTATTTCTGTACTGATTTTCTTTTGTAATCACAGTTATAATTGAGTTATCAAACCACATACTGATATATATATATACATTAGATACAATATATTAACTAAACGGTTTTCACTCACGTGTAAATCGCGTAAGTTGTTTACGCGTTTCGGATGTTATGACATCCATCTTCAGAACGTATGTTCTGGGACCGCGGCAGCACGCAGACTGCGCGCCGCCGCGCGAGCGGCCCGCCGGGACACGGGAAATTAGATACATGAACGACATGGCTAAATTATATCTATTTTAAGGGTATATATTTCTGTTAGTTATCACAGGTATATTATACTCGTAGTCATCTAAATATATAAAACTCAGAGGTGACTGACATAGTGATTTATGATTTAGAGATGTGATCTGTTAGTCATGCTAAATGTTATGACATAGGCATCGAATAAGAAAGGATTTTTGGAAATTCCACTTTTAAAGGAGTGAAAACCTTTTTTGCTCTTTATTAATTGAATAAATCAGTGAAGTAGTGCTCCTATCTTGCCTACCGGAGCTATTTGCATACGGGCGTTATGAAGGTGTTAGGTTTTTTGCTATTTTGGTAATTCATTCAAAAACTTCACCCCCGAATACCACCGCTAGCTGAGCTACAAGTACTCATCGCAAAAACTGATCTGAGCTTCGCGCATACAATCCACGAATAACTGAAACTATAGAATTGTAACTACTTAGGAAGAAAGAAAGCATTAATTGTGACACACAGGACACAACAATATAAACATAAAAAAGTTGAAAAACAGGTAGAATACCTCAGCATTAATGCTGCAGATTACTGATGACAGCATTAATGCTGATTTTCAGGTAAGACCCATCGAGACGCGCGGGGTCGTTAAAGTTAAGAGTTAAATAAGAAAAGAAATAAAAAAAGAAAGAGTAAATAGATGAAAAGTAAACAGAATCAATTACATAAAGATGATATGATTAAATTTAAAAGATACATACACTTTAAATCTAACCTAGTAACGGAAACACAACATGGTAATTAACAGTAACGAAAGTCATTGGTGACATGTGCATTGTAGGTAGACAGTCAACTTACAAATGTCACGTGGAATATTATTCCACATTTCACCTTTCTGCCACACACCTCTGGCACACAAAGCTTGCCTGTGTTTGGTTACCAGTGTTCGTATTTGACCTGGCTGTGGACGATGATCAACAACTGCTGCCGCGGGATGACGTGTTGTCAAATTAACGAAAAAAATAATCACTAAATTCCACAGTTTGGGGATTATAAAGGATCGATAGAGTGGTTTATTCTTGTTGTGGTTGTGTATCGAAGTGACATGTCACATTTCTAGTTATCTACCTCCTACTTTGAAGTTGTTGTTTAGTGTCTACCTACATTATTAAATAAATCAGTCTTGATACAATGGTGGTTTGATTGCAACGGATCCCTTTTCAAGGATAAAAAAATTCTGAGCATATACTCCAATTTGAGGGAATCTGGCGAGGTCAGTTCAAGGTCATTTTGATGCAAACACGTTTAAAACTTGATATCTCGAGAACGGTAAGTGTTAGGCAAATAAATTGTTGAGACCTTTTCTCTTCTTTTTGGCTCAGTTATGTTTCTATACAATCAATTATGCGTACTTACCTACCTACATCTACAATCCATGTATCTACAAGGTTTTTCCAATATTCGTTTCGTGCTTATGTTCATATTAGCTCTCGAAGTTAATATGAGTACGTACCCAGTCACCCGATGTCACGTTACTCAATAAAGTTTTATAGAAGCCCGTATTCGTTTTTATGTTTTTTGGAATTGAGATACGCGGTGTTTTCAAAAAAATATTTCAAATATTGTTTTAGTGCAACGGATAACGTAAGGTTTTATTTTAAAGTTAATCTAATTGTAATCTAAAAGAAAATAGTGTTACACTATGTTCATAATAGTACAATGTGGTGATTGAACTATACATAGTTTTGTTTTGTTACTAAAATTATTGAAGTTTGACGATACGCTATCGTCTGCCTATATTTTGCTTAAATATGTAAAAAATTGTTACTGTCTAACTTTTTTGCGCTTTTCTTAAAGAAAACAGTCGCTTTTCTATTTCATAACCCCATAAAAAGACATTACTATAAAATTTAATTTTATAAAAAAAAAAATACAACAATTTTAACATAAAATTATATACATGATTTTAAACTTGATTCAAACACTACACCTAAACACTTATTAAATCAGCAGTTAAAAGTGGCAGCCATACCTATCTATACAGAAAAAAACATCACAAAATAGAAATTATGACACAAAAACTAACGTATAAGTACTAAATTTCAACTGTCTTCTCGTAATGAAGTTGCTGTGCATTTAATGTCCACTACCTCGCTTGTACATTTATATTTTTCCATATGTACGAGCAAGACAGTAGGCTATAAACACACAGGTGAACATCGGCAGAAAAAAAACAACCTCACCGTTTACCGCTTAGGAACAATTTTGTTTAGGATGAACTTAATTGATCACCAATATGTTTAATGAACATCTAAAGTCTTATTTTACCATCAAAATATTTACAAGCTGATTACTATGGTTCAAAACGCTTTTTGTGACATAGTTTTTAGAAGTCGAAATTATGGCAAAAATACTTACACACAGACCACGCTCCTGAATTTTAAATTTACACCTGATATTTTAATAATATTCTTAAACCATTATTTACATTAGGCATTTATCTTATTTAATTGATTTATTCAGTTGAGGAAAACATTCATATTTAATTTTTCACACTTATAATTACATAATAAATTTACCTTACTGTACGTTTCAAAACACTGCGTGAATTGATTTAACTAAAAAAGGTTTGACCTAAAATACTCGTTACTCACTAACCAATAAAATGTTGTGTATTTAAAAAGTCAGTGAATGAAATATTTGAAATACTACTATCTACAAAAATCAATATCTAGACTTGGTTTAAATTGCCTTCCGAGGACTCTATCTTGAATGGTATTTGCGTATTTTTGACGCTATGATAGTAAAAATGAAGTCAACATATATTTGATATGCAATGAATGAAGTCCCTTTATAGAAGTGCTTGCAAATCCTTACGGGGCCGAGGGGCTTTCACATAAGCTCAATAATTTTACTTAAATTTGGTTTGAGGAAGCCTTACTTTATATTGGGTATTCGCTTACTAAGGGGAAAACGATCCGAATGTTATCAAATTAAATAAAGCTTTGAAACCGACTCATTGCGAAACTTATTACAACGTGGTGAATGTGTAATTCACGAAAATTTTATAAGACATGATGTATATGGTCCCAAATGTCTTTGCGTTTTTTGGTTGATTATGTATTATGTCAAATTGGATTTCGAATATTCTCTTCGAAGCGAGAGTGAATCAGTTCTTATCGGGTAAGCCAGTATATTAGTCCTGTGAGGTCGTATCGTAGTAAATACGTTCGCTGTACCCAAAATCACCTTGTAACGTATTATTTCAATTTGGATATCCACCTTTAAAACCATGTCAATAATAACAGATAAATACTACCTAGAATAGACCTGTAAATAAATAATTGCTCAAATGGTGCGTGAGGAAGAAAAAAACGCTAACCAAATTACTGATTACCAAAATACTCGTTATAGTTCCTAAAACCATTTCACGTAAATAAGACAAGATCTTGTTAGCTGTACTCGTACTTTGAATATGAGTTGAGTAGTCATGATTTATTTTGAGACACATAAAATCCAAACCACCCTTTTCAACTCAGTTTCCATGCCCAATTTCGATGAGATTAAAGTTAAATTAGCCATATGAAGGCCACAAATGAATATAAATCAGATAATATATTTTAAACTTAGCAAGGAAGGACTATGCTTTTAAAATATATTGTGTGATTAGTACTGTAACAATAGCAAAACTTTTTCTGAATTTCTTTCTGGCATTGTATAATTACAACTTGTATAGGTAAGTGAGTGTGGCTCGGCAGTTTCAGCGTCTGCTTTTCATCCTAACGCAATCTGGTTCAAATCCGGTCCTACTCCAATGATTTGTATTGTAAAGCTATGTGTGGATTTGCACTCGCTTAGCGTTGAAGGATAACATCGTGAGGAAACTGACATGTTTGAGAACCACAATATGGTGATGTGTCTGGCCAAGAGAACTCTCCTAACTAATTAATTCTGCGGGGGAGGTACGACCCTCGGGCATGAGAAAATACGACTGAAGAGAAATTATTACATGTAAACAGTTTAATTTATGTTTGCAATCTGTTGTACACTTATTTTTATACAGCCCTAGAAATATTACATACTAGTGGACGCCCGCGGCTTCACTCACCTTATTTCGGGATAAAAGGTAGCCTATGACACTTCCGTGACCTCATACTATCTACTTACCAAAAATCATAATGATCTGTTTAACCATTTTCTTTCAGAATGAGCGTTTAAATAAACAGACAACAGATACGCAGAGACACTGTTAAGCAGACAAAATTTCTAGAAATGCTCGGAACGTGTAATGCTTTTAAAGATAAAGATAAAGATATATTTATTTGCAAGATGTAGTTTGATAATACAGATGTTGTGTAAGTGCTAAAAATTTGGAATCATACATCTTAACCATTACTGGTATGCAAAAAATTATGTCTGGAACAAAAATACTTAAATGTCAATTGAGATAATATTAATGAATGTCATAAATTAGTAATTTTATCATTGAAAAATAGCTTAACAGAATAATAAAATTTAGACAATAAAAAATTAAACAATTTCCTTTTAAATGTTGACAAATTATGAATTTGACGGATTGATTTCGGCAGATGATTATAAATTTTTGGTCCCATACCTAAAATACTTTTCATAAAAAGAGCGGTTTTATGTTGTGGTATACATATTTTGGTATTCAATCGTTTACTTTTTGCAAGTTTATACATATGCAAATTTTTCTTTACAAACATTGCAGTCTCAAATAAATACAGACACGGAAATGGCAATATTTTTAGTTTGGAAAAGTATAGTTTACATGAGTCCATTGGCCGCAAATGACACACTGATCTTAGACATTTTTTCTGTGCAATAAAAATAGCACTCTTCTTTGAACAATTCCCCCAGAATATAACACCATATCGTAAAGTAGATGTTACATACGCATGGTAAGACACAAGTACAGCTTGTTGATTTGCTACTTTGGACAACCTATACAAAGCATATGCGAAACTACTCAATTTGGTGCATATTGCTTCAGCCTGTTTCGTCCACTTTAATTCACTGTCTATGTACAGACCTAAAAATTTAGTTATGTCAATATTCTCTATGTCAACATCATTATAATGTATTTTAGATGTCAGTTTCTTATATTTATAGAATGTCATAATATTTGTTTTACTTAAATTAATTAATAGATTATTGCATGTCAACCATTCGATTATTCTATTTAAACCTGAGTTAATTTCTAGTTCCGGAATCTCGTTCTTTTTATTTACAAATATTGCTGTACTGTCATCGGCGAATAGTACCATAGGATGGTGTATAACACTAGGCAAATCATTTATATACAATATAAATAGAAGTGGTCCCAGTACGCTGCCTTGCGGCACACCACATTTGACATATTCGTCGGTAGAAGTGTACTTTCTTTCATTTTTTGATTTAGGGCAAATTCGTATAATTTGGGTTCTCTGTATTCTGTCACTAATATATGATTTTATGAGTTTTAATATATTACCTCTGATTCCATAAGATTCTAATTTATTTAATAAAATACCATGGTCCACAAAATCAAAAGCTTTTTTTAAATCAGTAAACAAAGCTACAACTGATTCCTTTTTTTCACATCCCAGTATTATTTTTTGTAAGAAGTTATATTTATCGGTTTATTTTTCCGGAAACCAAGTTGTTCTTCAATTAGTATATCATATTTCTCTAAATACGCATAGATTTTTGAATGGATATACTTCTCAAATATCTTTGAGAGAACTGGGACTAACGCTATAGGTCTATAGTTGGCAATGTTATCCCTATCCTCCTTTTTATATACTGGCTTAATAACAGTTAATTTCAGTTTATGGGGAAAAATACCAGTATCTATACATAAATTGTTAATGTGACTCAACACTGGAGATATAATGAGTGAGACATTCTTTATTACTTTAGTTGATATATCGTCATATCCCGTACTTTCCGTGGTTTTTAGTGACATAACAATTTTTAAAATTTCGTTTGGAGTAGAATGAGGCATATACATAGAGTTTGATCTATTAACATGAGTCAATTTAGCCTTATTTCTATTTAAATTATTTAATTGTACTTGATTTATGTAAAAGTCATTAAAAGCTTGCGCAATGTCATTGGGATCTGTCAGAATTTCATTATTACATTTTATATTTTGTATGTCCACATTAGGAGGTTTTACATTTGTATTCTTATTTATTACATTCCAAGTAGCCTTTGACTTGTTGGATGCAGATTGAATTTCATAGTTATTCCTAGATTTTTGTGTTAAATTCATTATATGTTTTAACCGTTTAGCGTAATTTTTAAAAATATTTCTATTCTCAATACTTGGGCACCGTCTATACCTCCATAACAACATTCTTTTTTTAATTGAACATTTCCTTATACCCTTAGATATCCACAAAACCTTTTTATGTGTATTATTTTTCCGTCTTATTAAAGGAAAACAAAGATCGTACAACAATTTAAAGATGTCATGGAAATAGTTAAAAGCTTCATTTGGGCAATAACTGTCATAAACTTCTTTAAATGATAAGTTACTCAAACATTCCCTAAATTTATCTAAATTTTCTAAACTATAGTCTCGCCTGTAAGAGTACCAATACCGAAAAGGAAAAAATTTTTTGACCGGACAGTTAAAATATTGTGCTTTATGATCAGATAAAGCCAGTTGCAATACCTCACATGAAGATCCGCGCACATTATGCATAAAGTTATCGAGACATTTTCCACTAGCTGGCCTTGTTGGCTCATGTAATGATATCTTCAAATTATTGGCTTTCAGAATGTTTTCAAGAGTTTTCGTGGTATCATTATCTTCTAGAACATTGATATTAAAATCGCCATTGATATTTTAGTTCGAAGTATCTCCAAACAATATTATTTAAATATCTTCAATGTTCAGACTTTCAACCCTCTTCAGCTCTATTATGCCTATGTATAGATTTCAGCAACAAATTTGCAAGTATCACCATATTCCAAGCTTGCTTGCGTACTAAATAACAACATGGTTTCCAGAAAATAAAGCTCTGAAGTTGCTACATATTTTCCTCAATAAATACCTTACCTTTCATAAAAGCAAAGTAATTAATACCGGAGGCGTATCCCTAGTAACCTGCGAATACTCTCAAGACAATAATTACTTGCAACTTGTATAAAAACTCATTTGCAAGGAAAGTATGTATTGTATAGCCTATATTCCTTCGAATAAATTATACTTTAGAGACGTTACTTAGCCAAAAAATAATTTCTTGTGAAGGTCAACTGCCGCTGCCGGATCATTCACATAGATCCATTATACAAATCCATAATGAATCTACTGGGAAAAAATATTTCCACTGAATCCATAGTGTCGATTGTTGGATCTAGTTGGAATGTTTTTTCTCTAGATCCATTATGGATCTGTGAAAATGAAACTTTTCTGACACCGTAGACCAGACCTTGGTGACCATGTAATAACTTCTAAAAGCGTTTACGAACGGGTAGTAGAGGTATGAGTAAGCTACATATAGCATTTCTATTCACGAAATTCTCAGCATACTGAGAACTGTTCACACGTTTGAGTCAAGTTCAGCCCTTGGATGAGTGACCGAAAAAAGACCGATTCCATTTTGGGTGCTTCCATGGGTCGGATGACACGTTAAATTGTAGGTACCGGCAGTCGTTAAGCCATGCCAAAGGCCCTAAGGGCGGCTTGATAAACTCTCGACACCAGAGTTGGCCACTCTCATTCGATAAGAAGAAGACAAGGTTGAACAGGTGAACAGGGCCTACCCTTTAGTGTCTTAAGCATTTGGCTATCTCCGGTATTGTTACTAATCACGAGCAGACTTCGTGTGCGAGTGGTGTATGGAAGATGAAATGTGGAAGCATATTCAACGCAACATTAGTATTTTGTTGTGTTTGAGTTACAATTCTATAGGAACAGTTATTCGTAGCTTTATTATAATACTTTGTAAAACTAGTAGGTTGAGCGTGTATTATGGCTCCCGTAGGTTGAACCATGGACACAGAACCATACAATAATTTGTAATGGAGTGGTCTAAGGGATGTGATTTTTTATAAAAATAAATTAATATTCCGGGACATTGCACACCGCGCCATCTAGCCCCATACTGAGCTTACACTTGTATCATGGGTACTAGATAACGGATATAATACATACATACTTTTCTTTCGTAAATACATTCTCATTATACATAAAAACGACCAGACTCAACGCAAGTAATTAAAGACTTTAAAATTCATAAATACTTGTGTCATACGGGAATCGAACCCGCAACCCTAGATTAGAAAGCAGAACCACTATCAACTTGCCAGCCAAATAAAATAAATATTATATTAGTAAATAAATAAAATAATATTTATTATTATAATAAATAAATAAATAATAAAAATATGGCCAATATTTGGTACACGGAATCCATTCAAGTTATACTCATACTATATGGATACTAGACTAATACTAGACCTTATCAATGTACTTTTCAGTCTAGCCATTTTATCACCATCATCATCATCTTCAGCACTTGTTGACGCACTGCTGGGTATAGGCCTCCTTCCCTAGGTGCCATAGGTGTAGGCCCCTCGTTGGATCGGATGTCATTGGTCTAGTAGACTGGCTGCGGGGTATTACGAACGATTTCTTTCTTGAACTAAAAATATACAGTAATTATCGAAAAAAAAATTTAAACAATAACTTAAGACGTATTAAAAGCTGGTTTTTTAATTAAAAAAAATATTTTTTTTATATTTAATTCGATTAAAAATGTACTACAAAGACTCTCTATCAATATTACGTCGATGGATTGAACGATAAGTGAAAATCTATACCCAATCACGCGAACTTCCTGGACTTCGCTTAACAAAGGCTTTGGATTATCGAGTCGTGAGAAATCTTAATCAGAAACAGTTTCATGAGAGTGCGTGGGAATTTTTCAATTAAAATTGTTGTAAGTATTGTAATAAATTTGATTAGATAGCATGTGATATTTGTTGACTGGCCTGTTAGCTTAGTTGGTAGTGGCTTTGCCTTCTAATCTAGGGTTGTGGATTCGATTCCCGCATTACACAAGTCATTTATGAATATTAAAATTTGTTATTACTTGTGTTGAGTCTGGACGTTTCTATGAATAATATGTTGTTTACAAAAGAGAAGTATTTAAGTATTGTATCCGTCATTTAGTACCCACGACACAAGTTGACACGTTTGCTTAATATCCCGGAATATTAATTTATTTTTTATTTATTTATGTTTGATTTAAACAGAGATAATTGGGCATGGACTTACTTAAAGTCTCTTTTCGAGTCATATTCCGCATTACTAAGGATCGTAGCTTTTCTGCAAAACCATCCCGACTTCTATTGAGCAAATACACTAATGTTGGCGCCCAAGTCTTTCTACAGATTACCATCAGCTTATTAGAACTTCTTGTTCTTATCGTATGAGAGTGGCCAACTCTGGTGTCGAGAGTTTATCAAGCCGCCCTAAGGGCCTCTGACATGGCTAAACGACTACCATACTAGACAAACAGCTGGGACCCACGATTTGACTTGTGTTAATTAGAACTAATGTAGTTCATATTCCTCCTCTCTTTAACGTCAATAATTTCTGTCTTGTCTATTCTTACCCATGAGTTTTCTTCTAACTTTATGATATCTACCAGCCATCCACGGATAAATTTATACACATAGCAATTTGAAAAATTAAAAACTACTTCTAGCTGAACGAGTCCTGTCGTTTCACTAATAAAGATAAACATACCTTCTCAAACTATATCCAATTCAGACATTGCCACGTTCATACCAAATTTATTACCCCTTTATGTTTAGAAGCCGATTAACCTATACATATTATAAAGCTGAAGAGGGTCGAAAACTGATAATTGAATATATTAAAAATAAAAATATTTGGCGTTACTCCGTATTGATAGCAGAAAACGTTCCAACAATGAACTGTGTCTCCGTTTGACTGTTTATTTAAACGCTCATCACGCAAAAACGGCTGAACGGATCATCATGATTTTTGGATTGTAGATAGTATGAGGTCTTAGGAATGTCATAGGCTATTTTTTATCCAGAAATAATACGAGCGAAACCGCGGTCGTCCACTAGTAAATTATTATTGCAACATATTATTTTTTCAACCCATATACATTTCAGCCTGAAGCTACAATGTACCAAGTGATGTCATTCGCAGGTAATGAGATGCTTTGTGCTGACCAATGATTGGCAGGTCCGGCCTCAACGGCGGCTATTGTCAGCAGCCAGCCTTATTTTATATATAGACTAGTGGATGCCTGCGACTTAGCTCGCATTAGTTTGAGATATAAAGTAGCCTAAGACACTTCTAAGACCTCATGCTACCTATATACCAACAATCATGATGATTCGTTCAGCCGTTTTTGCGCTATAGGCGTTTAAATAAACAGATACACCGATAAACAGATAAACAGTCAAAAAATCTATAAGTTGTTGAAAATGTTCTGTTATCAATTATTAGTATCTCCAAACATTTTTTGCTTAAATATCTTCAAAGTTCAGACTTTCGACCCTCTTCAGCTTTATTATATATGTATAGACGACTATTTTGAGCGAAATAATAATATTAGAAATTGGTTACTGAGGGAATCAATGTGTTTTTAATAGTTTATTTGTCACTAAGATTTGCTTGCTCAACAATTAAATAATAAATAAATATTCCGGGACATTGCACACAGCGCCATCTAGCACCACACTAAGCACTAGTGTCGTGGGTACTAGATAACGGATATAATACTTGTATACTTTTCTTTTGTAAATACATACTTATTATACATACATACGACCAGACTCAACACAAGTAATTATATATTTTTTAAAGTACATAAATACTTGTGTCATGCAGGAATCGAGCCCGCGACCTCTAGATTAGAAGGCAGAGCCACTACCAACTAAGCTAACAGGCCAGTCGAATTATTGTTCTTAAACGTAAATAATTTACCAGTTATAATATAAGTGAAAGGGTTATCTATGTGTGTGTGTGTACGGCTGTATTTGATATACAAGCTAAAACGGCTCCATTGTATTGAAAGAAATATCGTATGGAGATAGAATAATCCCTAGATTACATACTTACATACGATACTTTTTTCTTAGATTAACGCGGGAAACACCGGGTGGCACTAGTTAATTATAAAAGGGGGTCAGGCGTCTTCAAATCCAGAGTAAATAGGTTTCTTCTAGGCAAGCGTGCTACATCTTAGACTTGCGTAAAAAAATATTAGATATTATGGTTACCAACTTTTATACATATTGTAAGTGTAATAGTAGTAATCATCATTATGAAGTGCTGTCTCTACTTTTCACCATAAATTCAGTGTAAAAGTTGCTAGGTACATATTTGTATTCTGCTTTAAATAATAATAATATAATAATAATAATAATAAATATTCCGGGACGTTGCACACAGCGCCATCTAGCCCCACACTAAGCAAACGCTTGTGTCGTGGGTACTAGATAACGGATATAATACTTATATACTTTTCTTTTGTAAATACATACTTATTATACATACAAACAACCAGACTCAACACAAGAAATTATACATTTTTAAAATGCATAAATACTTATGTCAGGCGGGAATCGAACCGCAACCCCTAGATTAGAAGGCAGAGCCACTACCAACTAAGCTAACAGGCCAGTCAGTCAGGCTTTATTTTATTTATTTATTTATAGACGGCTATTATGAGAAATTCTTCGTAACGTCGAGGTTAATAAAATGGCTTTGTTAAATGTTCCTGTGACAGGATTTCATTTCAACATTTATATTTTACAAGGAGCTGTTGGCCTGGATGTAAATTGATACTTATTTAGTAACTAGACGCCCGCGGCTTCGCTCGCATCATTTTGAGATAAAAAGTAGCCTATGACACTTCTAAGACCTCATACTACTTACGTAACAAAAATCATGATGATCTGTTCAGCCGTTTAAATTAGCAAACACACAAAAAATTTTAAAACTTGGTACACTTAAACGAGTCCTGTTATGGAATTAATGTATACACAAAATTTTTTTTTTCTAATATCTTATGTTCAGTTTTTTTACCCTCTTCAGCTTTATAATATTATTATAGAATAGATAGTTTTCAACTCGTACCTAAAAACAAACTTACATAATATTCATATTCACAAAACTAGCGACGTATTATTATTTTTTATCTCTTTTTTGCAATGATTGGTAGGGCTAATTTTTTTAACTTAGGTTAGAAAAATGTTCATTCGCTGAACTTCTGAAAAATTCCAAGATATTGGTATTAGATTTTATCAATATCCCATTTAATTTATTTATTTATTTCTTTTCCCAGGTGGACAATGAAGGTGGAGACAAAACCGCTTCTCCTGCCTTGCCACTGTGTCCATCTGGAAGACCTGACGTCGAAGTTGAACCTTTGCTGAACGAAGGTATGTATCATAGTATTTATCTATTCAGCATAACGAATGGAGCAGCTAGCTCTGGTGTAGAAGGTTTTCCAACTTACTGAAAGGGCCTCTTACATGGCTACTGTACTATGACAAAGCCCCCTTTTTTCTATAAAATAAACAATTATAAAAAATAATACAATTAACAAAAATACTACTCCTCGTTGAATGGACTTGCTAAGTCCGGTGGTAAAGCCATAATGACCTTTGACATTGCTTAACTACTACCGTACTATGACAAAGCCCACACTTTTTTGTTATTATTTACCAACGTAATAACAATAAGGAACTGAAACAGTTCAGAGCATTAAGACCAGGTTTTCTATAGTAATCAGGTCTTAATGTGGTCTGTCCTCTGGCAGTGGGCTGGAGAACTTAGACTATCTTTAGACTTTACTAAAGATTTTCTAAGTGCCCCCCTGTTTTTGTGTAGAGCCATAGGCAGTGGACTGTTGGTTGCCAGTTTTTGTCATTTATATTTTATAAAAATAAACAGGAACATTAAAATCATAGTCAGGAATGAAATATTTTTTCCCACAATTAGACTTTTGCATACATCATGTACTAGTTATTAGGATTAAAACTTTATCTGCCTACTATTTTTTTGTTTGCAGCAACAAATTTAAAAGGTAAAATATTGTTCCATTCATTTCCGCTAGAGAATTTCCGAGACCTACAGGGAATTAAAAATAAATATTAGTTTTATTTCATATCACGCGAGAGGATAACACATTCGAATCATTTCAATAACGTTAATGGATTAAAAGAACTGCTATATTGTTTGAGTTTTATTTCATTTCCTTGTATTCGTTGAGCAAATTTAATGATGTTTCAACTATTTTGAGAAAAAAGCTGGTTCTTTATAACTCTGCTAGGTATTTTTTTTCCGTTGTTTGCTAGAATGTTCTTATGCTATTTATAAAAGATAAAGATAAAGAATCTATATTGATAATGTAAAGTTGTAACATAAGTATAAGTACTTATATCATAGAATATCCTACACAAATTACAATATCTCGTCAAATTGAATTTATAACATTTAGTTTTAATAAAATTTTAGAAGTTACAATGTCAAGTTTTATTAATAACATAATGAAAATTTTTGTTATTAAAAACATGTCAAACATAATAATAGGTATGCAATCATACAATATTATGTCAACTTAAATAAATCTTGGTACTGTCACTTAAAAAATAATGCAACATCTGGCGTCAAGATCTCGACCGGTTTCGGGGTGCCTGGTGCGAGGAAGCCTTCGACCGGGACGTATGGAGGGAGGTGGGGGAGACCTTTGCCCAGGAGTGGGACAGTATAGGTTAATAAAAGAATGCAACAGCTGTTGCTAGGCCATAGGTCGCTAGAGGCGTTTTGAATTCTCTTAGCGCCGGAGTTTGTTACGGTCATACGAAACTATGTATGTACAACAGATTTTTGCGTCTCTTTTTTTGCCACTGATTAATTGGTCAAATTGATTACTCTGCGTAGAAAATTTGGAGTTTGTTGGGCCTCACATTTAAAATAGGTTCTAATACAAGCATCTGTGGTTCATTTAGAAAGCTACTTACGATCTGACGTATCCCGGATTGATCCCCGCTTTACATTGACTTGTTTTTCTTTGAACTGGATTAAGAGAACTGTCCCATCACATTAGTTTTGCTGAAAAATCACGACCCTCAGAAATTAGAAGTGGAAGATAACTAACACAAAGTTAAACTTAAACTAGGCCAGTCCAACTATTAGTTCCATAATCACTGAACTAGTGAATTATCGTGTAAAGGCCCTCATCACGAAACTCTGGTGAAGTTAATTCATGTTCTCTGAAATTTCGCTGAAATGCCTATGGTGCTTGTGTAGTTCAGCACACACTTATAATATAAAACTGAACTTTTTCCAGCATATTTTGTGAGTATTGTAAACGTGAGTTAATTCTTCTCGCTAAAATGGCAATATAAAATTTTATTAAACTGAACGTTTGATATATTGTTACTTTTCGGGTTTTTTATAGCCATGTGACTCTTTGAGCATTTTATTTGATACAATATTGATGCATGTGTCGGGCAACATGGCAAAGTGTAGGTACAGGTTATTTGTCATGTACGGCTGTCTTTAAACCATCTCAGTGGGTAGAGGTGCCCACGATGCTTAAGGAGTATTCGAGCGAGAGTTAAAACATGGTTACAACCAAGAGGTTAATAAGAGTGGTTTGTCAACTCACCGTTAGAGTTGTTCATACAAAAATAAGTATGCTTTCATTCCAAAAATTTAAATGCATAGGGCCTTATTACAAAACAAGGTTTATATATAAGTCTAGACCAAGTCCGTTTTAGTTGTTCGAAAATTATCTGTCTACTGTCATAATTATCAAACTGTCAAAATGTACCAATGTTAAATCAAAGATCCAATTTTTTATTGACATTTTGATTGGTTGTTTGTGATGTCCAAACAACCAGAACCCACTTTTTATTTTCAAAGTCCTGGACTAATATTTAAACCGCGTTATGTAATAAGACGGATTAAGTCCATTGTTCCTTTGCGCTATGCAAAGAACATAATATAATATAAATAAACTATCAATAAACTAACTAAACTTTGAAACATGTGTATGAAGTGGCCAAGGGTTGTATTGATATAGGTAAAAAATATGAGTTTCACTGACTATTAGCAGCTTATTAATGCATTAGAATCTTACCTATGAAGTACGTAATTTCTATTCATTGGTATTATGGCCGTGTCATCTTAAAATACCTCAGCCTCAAGATAGCTAGGCGATGTAACTCGAAGATAAGTTTGTCGCTTTCAGACATCGTGGTTCAAAGTAAAAGTAAATTTCAGATAGTTTAGGCAGACGGAGTCCTGATAAAATAACTTTGATTGTGAAAACACGCTCATATTACAAGTTAATGCTGAGTCAGTTGTTACTTTTAATTAAGCATTTAAGTTGCATAATGGATAAGTTGAAGCGTTGTGCAGCTAGCAGAATTATTCGTATGACTAATTAATTGTTAAAAATATTTTATTCTTATTTCAAGTTCCTCTTCACTCAGAATATTGAATATACTCCCTGCCTGACTCCCTGTTCCCCGCGGAATATAACCTTGCGATCTTTAAAGCGAGAGTGAATCGGTTCTTACTGGGTAAGCACGTTTCATCCTAGACCGTAATGATTGCTTACCATCAGGCGAATTACGGTCAAGTGCAAACCCATTTCTTGTAAAAAAATAAAAATATTCCAGAAATATAAATGTTTATAAAATAAATACTAAAATAACTAACTAATATTTACATATATTCCACAAGTATATACAAAAATGACTTAAACATACAGAAATACTCACAAAAAACAGATATTTACAAAATAATCAGCACACGTCTATGTATAAATATTTCAGGACTGTATGTGTGTTATATGTATGTGATTCAAAAAGTGGCTAACCATTAGTGCAGTAAAATGTATGCATATCACTAAACCATGTCAGAAGTCCAATCCAAGGTGGTTTTAAAAACCTGTTTTACCATTTCCATGAAACCAATTATTTGTATGCAAAACTATTTTTCGATAAACTACAAAACCAAAATGTATATGGTTGGAACAGTATTTTGTTTACAACTAAGTTTTAACATGATTATTCTATTCATTCCACAAGTAATCTCTAATCACCACCCTTATCCGTCAAGTGTTGGATTTGGTAACAAAGCTAACCACAAAACTCATCGGAATTCAAAATTAAGATAAGCTAACTAAAATAGCTGTGCCCAGTCCTTTGGCAACTAACAAAATCTTCAGTCAATTAGCCATAATCACGTCTAAACATAACCGATCTTTTTGTCTCATAAAATAAGGTACATTTTTGAAAGTATGTCGTTAGTAGGAAATCTTTATCTACTTTAATTTACACGTAGGGAAGTGGAAAAAGCCACAACAGACGCGGAGACTAAGCTTGCGACAGCGTTAATCCCACATAATCTACAGGGCACTTAGCAGCATGTTTCTCTGTCTATTTCTTAATCATGTTTTTAACTGTCTTGAAACGAGAAGAAATATGTATATTATCTTTTTATTATTATCGTGTATCTCGATCGTGTATGCCCGCGGGTTTCTTCTCTTACTGCAATGAAAAGTGGCAAATGCCACTCTTAATACCCTTTTTATCACCATGCTAAAAATTACGATGATACCTCCTCGAGCAATAAACACATTCGGGTAAGTTATGAATAAATCTTAGCTATTTTAGCAACAAGTCCAATAAAATTAAAGTTATATTATACCTACATTGCTACATCTGCCTTTTTTTAATCCACGTGCCCTCAATTTTATAACACTACCCAAAATCCAATGTATGTCACGCCATGGAATAATTCAGTATCTAATTTCCTTTGATGTAAATAGAGTGAGGAAAACGCATTAATACAGCATGATTACTATTATTATGGTGTTTTGATGGTAAACCATGAAGTTAGGGTGATTTGGGGTGCGTTTGCGGGTTCCATAGGATACCTACATATGTACAATGTACATAAAAATAAGGGAACTAATGTAGTATAAACGATCGAAGTATTACGGAATATGCATAGATTTTATTATGAGTCGCTTTCGTTGAAAGAGTAAATTTAAGGTAGGTGCATAATGTAATTAATAAATAAATATTACGGGACATTTTGCACAGTGCCATCTAGCTTCATACAAAGCAATTGCTTGTGTCGTTGGTACTGCATGTATTCACCAAGTTTAAATCCATCGTTATTTGCCTAGTGCAGTGTATAAACAGTATCCTTGACGAAACATTTTTTAATGATTCATTTACTGGATTTACCTAAGTAGTCTTGAATTATTTTTTACAAGAGTAAGAGTAGGCTTACAAAGAAGTAGTGTGGGCGATAACGGACGGAGGATGCTAAATAAATAAATACATATTCCGGGACATTGCACACATCCGCCATCTAGCCTCACACTAAGCAAACGCTGGTGTCGTGGTTACTAGATAACGGATATAATACTTAAATACTCGTTTTTTTGTAAATACATACTTATTATAAATACAAACGACTAGACTAAACACAAGTAGTTATAGTTTTATAGTGCACAAATAATTGTGTCACGCGGGAATCGAACCCGCAACGCCATTAGAAGGCAGAGCCACTACCAACTAAGCTGACAGGCCAGTCAGTAAAGATAACGATAAAGTTTTTTTTACTATCTTATATTTTTTTTACTATTATAAAGCATCCAAATCCAGACTCTGTAAATATGGGAACATGGCTAAATGGAATACTTTATAAAGCGTCCTGTACAAGCACAACCTATTTAGCAAAATACATAAGTTGTCGGCAAGCGTATGAAAACCGAGCAAGCCCGTGCCCACACATAACAGAAACAAAAAGAGAGTGGCCTTTTTGAAACCCAGTATCTGCAATGACCGCTAGCAGCGCCTGCATTTCCATCAATAGTTAGCGTGCGTTGTCAGTGAGTGCTTGTTATGCGTAATCATCCATTGCGGCATAAGAACTACTTTATTATTATACGTCTTATTCAAACCAACCAATGGTTCAATAACTTTGTTTTCCTAACGTCACGTCGACTGACAAGCGGTGAGCCGATGAAGTTCGTTTTGCACCGCATGCGTTCGCACGGGGCCCGCCCACTTACTCTATCTCCCTTTGTTTCTGTTATCTGCGCCCGTGCCCCTCACACCACCCTGCCTACGTATCAAACGTGCGAACGCATAATATTCGACAGTTTATCGCTGCTAATACTGTTTTGCCCTTGTAAATCACAACTCTTTGCTGGATTTAATAACCTATTTTGAAAAAGGAGGTCGTCATTTTGATATATAGGGTATGAAGTAGGGTGATGTTGGCAAATCGAATCGCTTATTGAGTTATTGTGTTTTCAATTAGCTATTTTCAGAGAAAAGCAAAGTAGGTGTTGAAGTAAATAAATCTGTGAATATTTTGTGCATGAAAGGTCAAAATCCGGCGCGCTTGGATGGCGCCATCCTTTAGCAACACTTATAACTAAAGTTACCTTAGCACTGGAGTATCGCTCATTACAAATTTAGGTATAGGAGCTTTTTCTGTTTTTCGCTAGCGATCGATAAAGAAATGTTCTTGAAAAAAAACCTTTTCACTATAGATCGTTACTGAAAATGGAAAACGTTCCCCTGATTTTATGCATACATTTACAGGTGATGAACACATTTAGTGAGTAACAATTCGATAGTTATATGTCTTTTATTCATAGGTTTTAAAACAATGATCAATTGATAACCTCTTTCCAAACTCTAAAAAAAATAATTTTTATTTTGCTCTTGATCTCTCCCAGACTGTTCTAAAATGAAATTGTGAACCACAATAAAGCGTAGGTTCTACTTACTTTAAAGTAAAGGGTTTTTTCTCGTTTCAAATATAGACTGTTTTCGGTTATCGATTCTAAGTTTTTTAGTTTGAATGTTCTTTTAAGGTAAAAGATTTTAAACTTTGGTTAATCAAGCAGAGAACTTTTTAAAAACACTGCCTTTTATTTGTAGGTTTTTTTGTAACATCAGCTGAGTTATGTCAAATTGTATTTTGTGTCTAACATACTCGTAATTATCAAATGTATATGCAGTCTGCCAGCACCTTATTTCCTGGCTTATATTTAAAACTAGCTGGTGCGCGCGACTTCGTCCGCGTGGATTACCATAAAAACGGTTCTAGTGAGTTAATCTTAAAAGATAGACATATAGATGAATAATTTTCCCCGTTTTTCCCACATTTTCTATTGTTTCTTCGCTCCTATTAGTTACAGCGTGATGTTATATAGCCTAAAGCCTTCCTCGATAAATGTTCTATTCAACACAAAAAGAATTTTTCAAATCGCACCAGTAGTTCCTGAGATTAGCGCGTTCAAACAAACAAACAAACAAACAAACTCTTCAGCTTAATAATATTAGTATAGATGTATTCATATCTAAAGACAGGTCATTATGTCAATGGACCTTATAACAAAACGTGGTTTTAATTATTAGTCTAGACCAAGTTCGTTTTAGTTGTTCGAAAATTGTCTGTCTACTGTCATAATTACCAAACTGTCAAAATGTACCAATGTTAAACAAGGATTTTTATCCAAATCAAAGTTCCAATTTGAAGTTGACATTTTGATTGCTTGTATGTCATGTCTAAACAACAAGAACCCACTTTTTTATTTTCAAGGTTCTTGACTAATATTAAAACCGCATTTTGTAATAAGACGGATTATCTTTAAAACCAAGTTGCTTTATTAATGCATAATTACAGCAGTGTTCAATACTTACTACAGCTATACTACAGCTAGCTTTTTTTTTACTTGAGATAAGCACGCTTTACTACAACTTGCCTGATGTTAAAGTCATAAATTAAATTTATTAACACAACATTTTTGTTATGCATTAAATAAATAAAAATAAACAGGGTTCTTATGATATACTTAGAAATTGAGTAAGAAATCAAAACTTTACTTACTATTATATTTATTTATATGCAAAACTAGTGTATGTAATATGTGTAAGCCTGTGGGTTTGCTTGCATTGTCATTATTGGGAAAATCCATTTCCACTGAGTCGTGAAAGACACGAACCAAAAAACTAACATTATTTTTTATTTAAGTATATAGAGTATAGGGTGATACTAATGTAATACTTTTAAAGTTATATTTGAAAAAAAAACAAAGAATTTTAAAAAAACATTTCACTACAAAATGAAAGTTTTATTTATATTTAAACCTTTATTATAGCTCAAAGGCTTTTCGTGAGTTTCAATGAATGTGAAAATATGGCCGTCAGGTTTTTGATTAACATTTTGTTTGTGCGCTGCAGTATTTATATATTTGCAATTAAATTTTTAATATTAAATGACATTTAATTCTTATTTAATAAGTTATGCTTTAGTTTTTAAATAATACATACTTGCTAACTATGAACTGATAAAACGTCAATTACAAATAGGTTTTTATTCATACACTAGTGGATGTTCGCGACTTCACTTGCATTGTTGCAGTATAAAAAGTAACTGCAAATTTGCCGCAAATTCTAACGATCTTGTTGCTCGATCGAGCAGAACAAGCATGGCAAGAAGCACATTTCAAGATAAAAAGTAGCCTACGACACTCCTCCTCATACTACCTACATGCCAAAAATCATAACGATCCGTTCAGCCGTTTATCCGTGACGAGCGTTTAAATAAACAGACAAACAGAGACACAGATAAACAGTCAAAATTTCTAGAAATTATTGGAACGTGTTTTTCTATAAATTCGACGTATTTCCAAACGTTTTTTTTTAAATATCTTCAATATTTTGGCTTTCGACTCTCTTCAGGTTTATTATATGTATAGATTATTATTTTTAATGTTTGTTTTCAGTATGTCCTGTCACTTTTATCGATCTTCTCAGACTTGATAACGTAAATCTTTATAATTCTTGGTACATTCAGGTAAGCATTGGCATATCGACGGGTCCTACGTATACTGGTGCAAGTGCATTTTCACAACTTTACAGTAGAGCCATTTGAATGTTCTAATGCGTGTAACTTTAACATAATTCAACATACATAGTTGAAATTTTGAAATGTTATACTTGAATCCTTTTGGAAAAAAACTGCATATTTTTTTTTTTATTATTTCTGAAACTTTAGAAAATAGCTGTACTTGCATTCGTGTAGATTGTTTCTCTTAGAGCTTCACAACACGTATACTGGTGTAAGTGCCACTTAGACCAGTATACACTGTCATTATGTTTTATTTACAATTATGGTAATTTAATGATAAATCATTATTTAAAATATTTATTACTGATTATTAATGAAAACAAAAGCTAATAAGGTACAAAATATAAGATATTGTTAGACTTTTAACACTTTTGTTAGTTTACGTGGTTCTGAAGAGTACATGCACCAGTTATCGATGTTCTACTATATCAATAACTTTTACCCATTTTCATGTTTAAATAAAACCAAAATATGCAGAAATCAAATAGTTTATTTTTAATAATTTTCAGGAGAATAATCAAACAAAATTAGACTTTTCGAGTCAACTTAATCCTCAAAATAATTTTGAGCATGCTCTTTTATCTGTATTAATAATAAAAACAACACTGAAATAAAGCTTACACTTGAATCAATCTATCAGACTATTTTTAAATAGGAATTTTACGTATATTTTTTTAGTACTTAGGTACTTTAAATATTTAACCACTTATATTATTAATGAGATAGAGTTACACTTTAATCAGTCTTTCAGATAGTTATGT
The DNA here is from genome assembly GCA_964023185.1 of Macaria liturata. Classification (NCBI taxonomy): domain Eukaryota; kingdom Metazoa; phylum Arthropoda; class Insecta; order Lepidoptera; family Geometridae; genus Macaria; species Macaria liturata. Next base: position 7,987,404 of record OZ026808.1, read on the forward strand.
GAAATAATAAGAAATTTAAATGGGTAGGATATTCAGTCTTTTAGACCTACTAAATATGAACACAAAAGTCTTATTACATCACATCTTAATCAAAGTATACTTAAGTAATAATATCAATATAGGTATAAAACTTTGTTTGGTAAGTATTATTATCTAGTCAGGTAGACCTAATTTGCAAATTATTGTAATATGAATGGTATCTTTCCGGAATCACATTTGATTTACAGAGATCTTGAAGATCTTTGAATTTGTTTTTATCTATTGGTAATACGTTTGTATAAGCTACTTTCAGATTTTCAAAACGCTTAGACAATTTTTGTACTCTGTTTCTTGTGCTGCTTTTTAGGCATTGTAAAGTTTTGTAGGCATTGTCTTCAAAGGTATGCTTGTAATTAATTACAAACGGAGTATTGGCTTCTACATTGACTTCGCAAATCTTGTTCCACTGTACAAGCTCCCCGGTTGAATTTTTCTTCCAGTTGTCAAAAAAACTGAGACAAGACTTAAAATCAAACACAAAAGATTGAGTGACATCTTTCACTATGTATGGCTTTGCGTTAGCCGTGGCCATTTTGAAGGCAAGAGTCCATTGATCTGGTGTATAAATCAAAACATTTCTAGTTTTCTTTTCTATAACAGAGTGAATACAATCTCCCTCGTTTTGAGTGTGGCCAACGACAAGAAATCTATGAGTAATGTCTACTTCAAATTTCCAAGCACAGTACATATACATAAGGAAAACAATCCTATTTCGGTTCTGTCCTCCACAGTTGTCAGACCAGAATCTAAAAGATTTGACTCCCTCCTTTACCTTCATGCTAATAAAATCGAAAACACAGCTGGCTATTTCATTGGCGCCTTTTTTTGCAGTCTGTTCATCCCAGCAATAACAATATCCTTGCAGATCAGCCATGTCAAATGGAGTAAAATTGTGAAAATGTAGTTTTCTTTTATAGTAAAGAGTGCTGACGTTTCCATGAGGTAAATTTTGTGTTTTTTGAAGGTCGAAGGTAACAGCAACCACTGTTTTATCTTTCTTAGATAGTTGTTTGTCCATTTCTTTTAGCTCTCGAGCCCTAATTTTCTCAGCTAAATGCCAATTATGTTTTGACACGTCATCATCTGTAGGATTTTGCAAGTTTTCAAATGCATGACAATATTCACACCTGTCTTTTTTTGGGATATAAAATGAGAGATTAAAGTTTTTGCTAACGATGTCTCTATATTGCCTCAGCGACTTAACCCTGCAATCTTCGGAAATGTTATTTTCATCACACCATTCCTTGTAAAAGTTAAACATTTTTGAAAATGTCAGTGACCCATCTAAATAGATTTTACTCGTTTCTTTTCGAGTATAATGAGACTCTACTGGTTGGAACATTTTTACATGAGAGCAAACACTTTCTTTGGCCGACTGGGATATCTTTACTGGGTGATTTGAATGTTTTCCTCTACGATCACCTTCCACCACCCCTAAACCTGTATTAAATTTGTTCAGCGCCGTATTCACAAAATTGTAACTAATAGACAATGTGTTTAAAAACATAATTTTACAGACTAAAATCTTATCAGTATTACCGTCTATCATTACCGGTAAGGAGTATTGGAGAGTATAATTTCGTTGTGAATTTTCGGTGAGTACCCGTTTTGTTTCCAGTCTGGTAACATATTTGGTTATGAAATCCCATTGCCGAGTATGATCGCCTAAATTCCAGAAATTTTGAAATATCTTGGATCTTGAAGCTTCTTCTATTTTTTCAAAACACTTTCTTGGACAGTTACAAGCAGGTTTCATATCTTTCTCCTTACGGATTTTACCGGTCCGACTCTTATATTCTAAACCTCTATTTAGGTTGTATTTTCGTTGTTCATCAATCCATAATCTTTGATACCTTTCTCGCATTCTGCCGGTATCTTTCTTTTTCTGGCTTCTTTTCTTCTTTCTCAGGACTACTCAATGGTGTATCAGTGTAATCAGAATTTAGATTTGGATCTATCTCATCTTCAATTTGTTCGTTGGTTGGTGAAAAAGAAACTGGCGGTGAAGGCATGGGCGTGAGGCTCTCAATGTCACTTTGTAAAAAGTTATCTGGTATTGAAACATGTAATTCAGAATGGGAGGAATGGGAGTCGACGTGTTGAGATTTATTTTCTTTTCCTGGTAAATTATGTACAATAGCTGTTACAGTTTGTATGTTAAAACAATCCGTAGAGCTATCAGAATCTTGCGACATGTTTGACAAATTGTTATATAAATTATCAACAGTTGGTGTTTCGTCAAAAGCTTGTTCTGGACTGCTAAAGCTAATCACCTGATTGATGAACGACATTTCTTCAGCCACAACATCTGCATTTGGGGGCAAAGGTGAATCTAAAATAACAAAGCATAATGATATTTTAAAAATTATTATTAAAATGCTCGTTTTATCTTTATTATTTGTACCACGTGGTTATACTTTTTATAATATTGCTAGTGGTCTACCCTGGCCAAATTGGATCAACAGTTATTGGAATTACCTCATTCAAATAAACAAACTCTTAGGCCTAAAAAGTATAGGAATAATATTGTACTTAAATTTTGAAATAAAACAGTTATCATATTATTTTATAATAAAATTTAAACTAAATTAAGTTACATGTAAACAATAGTAAGTAATAGCAGTTTTAGCTATAGAAATACAAAACTACCTGGCTTCTCTTGTAGGTTTTCATCATTAAAATTTAACATTTCTAATTCGTAGTCCATTGGTCTTTCTGTAGTTTGGCGTTCTAATATATTCAGATCCCATTCTTTGTGAGGAATGTGTGCTTCTACTGGAACAGCATCTAAAAGTTCAAAAATTATATTGTATCACGCTCTATTGATCAGTTTATAAAAATATTAATCATGAAAATTCACTTACACCACTATGCACAAGTTCTTTGATTATAACACTGACCACGTATACTATTACAAGTGAAATAAAAATAAAAATAAACATAATTCATTCAGAAGGTTATTGAAAATCAATCATAAATCGAAGTTTAATTATTCATTACAGTGTTTAAAATGATAATATTCATTCTTACCTTTGTAATTTGCAAGTGTTCCAACTTTTGTACGTTTATTTTCTATTAAATCTAACATTAATTGACCTCGTGAACGCTTCATTGTTACAACTTTGGTTATTGCCTAAAAATGAAAAACAAAAATCTACTTAATTATATATATTTTTTAAAATAGAGTGAGACTAAATCAAACTCTATGCACTTACACTAGTTTAGTACGTGCGTGCGGTAACGTCGCCGCGCGCGTACTGATGTGACCTTCACTTGCGCTCGAGCGCCGCGCAGTTCGAGACCGCGTAGACTGGTGCAAGCGGCTTATACCAGTTTTGACAGTGCTTTGGCGGAAAAAAGTTGTATTTGCACCAGTTTACACATTTTTATCTTCAAAACTAATTGATTTTTGTAAATTATTTCTTTAGGATATTAAAGAATGGGTTATTTAAGGACGAATGATGCAATAAAAGCATTTTTGACAATATGTTGGTTATACCAGTATACGTAGGACCCGTCGATATAGGTTTTTAAAATAATATAATTGTCAATGTAATACACTATACGATGGTAGTTTTTAATTTGACATAGCTCATAGGTATATTTCAACAAACGTTTTTATCGGTGGAAATACCGCGCGATACAAAAATAGTTATAAGTACGCTCAATAGATGGCGCTGTACCAGAAACACCACTTTGTTAAAATACGCAAACGCCGTACGAGCACAACCAAAGCGCTGAATTAAAAAAAAATATTTCTTTGCCATTATCGTATGCCATTAGTGCAAAATGGTATTTGCTAATTATTTTTTGGATGACCTGGTGTGCGATTGCATAACCAGGCAAGAAATGAAAAAAAAAAACTATTGATATTAGGTGTGATCAATAGTGAATCCCCATTATTTTTCTGTTCGCAAATTCGTAGTTAGTTAGTTCTAAACACGAATTTGCGTTTTGATAGGTAATACCCGTATTAAAACTCTAAAACTCCTCTGAAATAACATGAACTCTAATAGAAAAATAGTGTTTATGTAGGGCTAAAAGTTGTAAAAGTGTCTTCACACATGGCAAAATTACGGTACAATAAATTCTAGGATATAAATGTCAAACATTATGTCAAATAAATTAATAAAAATAAAAATAGCCTTTATTTCCCTTTGAAGTTATACATGCAAAATTTTTAAAGCTACAAGTTTCAATTGATTTCTATAAAAAGGCAATCACAAAAAAAAAATGTCTCCGTTTTGATACAATAAATGCAAATTCCATATGTTACAATTAAATTAGTAGTCAAAATTTGACTCAATAAAAATTAAATACACAAACAAACAGACCAACGAACGAAACACTATCCGCGTTGTTCAACTATGTTCCGCGCGCGGAACCGAATGTCCCCATTACACTAGCAGCGTTTCCTCGCTGAATTGTGATAGAAAAGCGCTGTGCCAGGAAAGATCCCGAACGAGGATCCTGCCCTCTATCCCGCATACAGCGCCCGAGGTCCTGAATGAGTTTTATTGCATCAGAGTTTCACAGGCCTGACGTATCCACCGCATAGGGGACAAAATCATATACCGGGACCCAGGACTGGGACCGAATCATACCCAGGACCAGCGTATTTAAGTCGCCTTCCTCGGGCGGCTGCCTACACCCGTACCAGCAGACTGCTGAGTAGCGGGGAGGTGGCAGGTTGCAAACGTGCTTACGCACGTTACGTCCCACACAAGGCACCGTCCTTTCTGCAAAGGAACCAATGTTGGAAAAAGACCATCAGGTCTTTAATTAAACATTATCAGATGTATTTTGTGTCTTCCACGTTTAGTTTCTTATTCATCATCATCATTATCTTCCACCCTTTTTGACCCACTGCTGGGTATATGCCTCTTTTCCTAAGTGTCACTGGTGTCGGTCTTGTGTTTTTCTTGTCCAGAGAGAGCCCTCGATGGATGTCATGTTTTTTACATTGTTTATGAAAAACCCCTATTATAATGATATAATCTCATATAATTATTGCTAAATATTATAGGTATAAAAAATTGGTGGTTTGTGTTATTATTTTCTGAGTGTGTACAGGTCTTTAGTTGAGAGTGGTTAGAACCTCTCTAGGTTGTAGACTTTGCTCTCAATTCACGGAAACTCGTCTCCAGAAAGCAGTTTATAAAATTACTAGTTACGTGATCTGGCCTTACTTCCCTAAGCACTTTATATTTTATACCTATACATAAGTTAATTCGCTTTGAATAACTTAAACACTAAAAAATTAAAAAATAATTAAAAAAATATTCACTATAATTTTTAGAAATGTTTTTTTTTTTTTTACATTAAATAGGCTTACGTTTGACTATAGCCTGCCTGATGTTAAGCACCACTATAGTCTAAGATATAGCACGCTAAAATGTATAAATATTAATCAGATTTTTCGTTGTGTAAATAAAACGAGCCGTGCCAAAATACCTTCATGAATGTAGGTGGGTATAAGTAGCATCGTAATCGAATAGCATCAAAATCTAAATATGTTTATAAAAGTCAAAGGTGACTGACCGACTGACATATTGATCTATCAACGCACAGACCAAACCATCGGCTGAAATGCAGGTATATGCCGAATTTCTACCTACCTGCATGCCAAATTTCAGCCAGCCAGCAATGACGTAGGCATCTGCTAAGTAAGGATTTTTGGAAATGCCACTTTTAAAAGAGTGCAATATGGAATGCAAGTTTCACTTCTTAATGCGAGCAAAGCCGCGAGAACCTACTAGTCGGCAAAATATCTCTTTAGTTAAAATTGATTCGCCTTCTCTTCTCATTTCTATCGCTAGCGCCATTAAAAGCCTCAAGCCAATTCTCAGTCGGCACAACATTTTGTTCCTGTAAAATTATTCTTGCCGAAGATTGAAAACTGTCACCCTAAAAATATCCATCAACTGTAGAATAACTGAATAATTTTCCTCCGGGGTGCGATGTGACCCCACTTAGCACGCCCTTCGCCATTCCAAGGGTTACGTGGTGAATAAAACTTTTTATGTTCTATTTCGTGGGTGCTATCAGGTATGGGGTTATAAAGGCTTCTACTCTGTAGTTTTTAAAGTAGTGATACAGTGGTGGTATTGAAATGTACTACATCATCTTACTACAACATAAAAGGGGCCCCCCCTTTTATGTTGTAGTTAGATTTTTATTTTTAGATAAGTTAGAAAATCTTTAGAAAATCCTAAAGATAGTCTGACTGCAAAGTGTTAATTGTTGCATTTAAGATTTTGATTTCATTTGAATGAATTTTCGAACTTTTAAGTAGGTAGTAGTAGGTGTAACAACTTATAAGGAAACGTGCTATTTTTAAAGCTCTCAAAAGTACAGAATAAATAAACTATTTTGTGCCGCTATGGAATAGTGTGATGTCTACGCATGTCATTTTACGCCACCCAAAAAAAATATTAGTGTTTTAGAATAGAATAGAAAATCATTTATTAAGACAGTCTTCAAAACATACACACACATATATATACAATAAATAAATAAGTCTGCCTCAACACAGCCCCAACTCAGCATAATGCTGATTACTGGAAGTAATCAGCGCTGGTCTTCCGTTGGGGCTGGCTGTGACGTCACGTACGAGACAATGAGATGAATGTTTTCACTATAAGGCTCTGTATTTTCAAGAGAAACTTTGCCTCCACATACGACGTACTAACTTTTAATATATTGCTTTTATTCATAAGCATTTTCAAATAGTAAAAACAAATTTCTTCAAACAAAATATGCCAGAATCGCATTAAATAAAATTTCCGAACGCATTTAGCCACACGAAGAGATATTTTAGTATTTTTACGCACACCGAGTAACAGGTAAGGTGTCTCGTTTGCGTAATTTTATTTAAGGGCTGCCCAATAAAACTCCGTAGAACTTGATTGCCGTAAACGTTAATAGTCCCTACCGAAACGATATGGGGTTGATCGATATCCTTGATAACGCAACGGAACGATGGTGTTAGTTTCGATGGCGTTGTAAAAACGTATCGTATTTTTTCCGTAACGCGTGAGTGAAAATCACGAAATTTCAATTCAATCCACCAATTCTAGATATAAAGTATAGACATTTTCTGCTGGCGCAGCGATTAAAAGTGGGTCTTGGTCTCAGATAAAAGAGATCGCCACCGGTCCCAGTATTGTGCCGGTTTCCGCCAGTTAGCAACTGAAAGTTCATGTGAATCTGACTCTACGACGTCCTTCCACCAATTAATTATGCAAAATAAAGCGGTCACTATATAAACGAAACAAAAATTATAAATGCTCGTAGTAAGTATCAAAAAAGTCAGTAGATTATTTCGGGTCGCAAACTCCCTTAAGATGAACTCATTCTCTTGAGGAGATATACATACATAGTGTTGAGCAGCAAAATTCGTGATTTATAAATAACTAGTGGACGCCCGCGGCCTACTAATAATAATCATTTACTTTATTTGCACAAAAAATCCTTAGGCTTGTTTAAGTACATTATTTGTACATTAGCTTTGCTCGCATTATTGTAGGATAAAATGCCTATGACACTCCCAAGACAGAGACACTTCTAAGAAAACAGACAGACAAAATTATTAAAATTACAGAAACGTGTTTTATTATCGATTAAAAGTACACCCAAACATTATGTTTCTAATATTATGTTCTATGTTCAGATTTTCGACCCTCTTCAGCTTTATTATATGTATAGATATATATGTCCTCTAATGCAATTATCTACTTATCGGTTTCCTAACTATCTATTTCTTCGCCATTTTGTGAGTGTTAGGTTTACGACACAAGCGTTTGCTTAGTGTGGGGCTAGATGGCGTTGTGTGCAATGTCCCGGAATATTTATTTATTTATTTAGGTATGTATACCATCACAATATATATTTGGTTACAGCAATTACTCACTCGTATGAAAATAATGTAAAATACGGCATATATACCTACATATACCTATAAATATACATCACTCGGGCGTGAAAAACGTAATACAGTAACATTGTTTTGGTAACATAGCTGACAAATTGTCCCATTCAGTTTTCCTACTGAAAAGGCTCGAGCAATAAATTCAGGCTTTTGTCCTGAAACAGCCCGAAGATTGTCCGTGTTTTATGAGCTAAAAGTTATGCGAAAGCATTGTTTTTTTTTGTTTCATTCTGTGTGTTTTAACCAATTTCAAAAAACCGGTAAGTTATCAGATTTTACATGAGGTTTCGTTAGTTTTTAAATTTTTAGAAGATGATTAGGATGATGATAATAATGATCTTCTGTGTACGTGTACTATATTTTGTAGGTGTATATTTATGTTTATATTAAGTTCAATATTGATTATTTGGATTGAATATATTTTAGCCTATAAAAAAAGTTAATATTTCATTTAAATCGCTCTCGCAGTTCTTGGCTTAATACTCAACTTTTGGGAAGCGTGTTTGAATTGATTTAGTAGGTATTTATAAAGTAACCTCTGTAAAGAAATTTAATTTACTATTGACTAATCTTACCAATTCTTTAATGTCACACAAAAATATAAGAAAAATCATGTTATGGACGTTATGGACGCTTCTTGTGTAAAGAAGCGTCCATAACGGCCTAGAGAGGGCTAAATAAAATTAGTATCATGTTCACAAAAGAAAACGTCGCTTTAAGGGTAATAATACTTGGGAGAAGCCTTTTGTAGTGTTTGTTAAGCTCGCCAACCCTAAAGGGGAGTATTCAAGCTGCGAACAATATAATAGTCTCGCCATAAATGTTACGTGACCAGACTTAGTTTCAAAACGTTGAGCGGCATTTTGGTTTGCGTAGATTTTCTTGAAATTTGCTGCTGTTAATTTATTTTTATGCATTATTGATATGAACGAACGTAATGGTACTTATTATTTCTTTCTACTTAGAAGTTACATTAATATAGTCAATATTCAGTGTTATTATAAAAATTGGTGACAGGGTTTACAACTGAACATTTAAGACGATATAATTGCTTACAACTTTGGACGTCCGCTGATTTCAATCTACTTGATGTAATTGTAACCTAATTGCTAATAGTCACACACTAGTAATTTTTTTGCAATAAAATTCGTCTTCTTAGTTATTTATCTTTTAAAGGCACTAATATAAAAGGGCAAACTTTTATCAAACTATTAAGATTTTCTCTTTAAGCCTGCTTTTGAAATATACGCGGCCAAGTAATGGATACCTACCTTAAACGTAGTTATATCATACGGTCATTGTGCTTGTGGACAATCTTGTCGTAGCTCGAATGAGTAACTTTAGTCCATACAATTTCATCTTCCGGCCCCCTTTTTACCCAAGACCCAAATCAAAAATTAATAAGAATTGGGTATTTTCGATTCTTTGACACATATGCTCTCTCACTCTCTCTCTCTCTCTCTCTCTGTCTCTTGAGTCGTATGTCCTATGTAATGACTGAGGGTCGTGACTCCTCCGCAGAATTAATTTGTTAGGGGAGTTCTCTTGGGCAGAGACATCGTGGTGGGCGACCAGATCGTTCCGCGGAAGACACCTGTCCTCGGATATTATGATAGATAGATAGATAGATAAAACTCTTTATTGTAACACACATTGAAAAAAAATAAAGACAAAAACACAAACGACTTAAAAAATAGTGCCACAACTATTATTATTAACTATTATTATGGTCCTCAGACATGTTGATTTCCTCACGATGTTTTCCTTCACTGCTAAGCGAGTGCAAATCCACACATAATTTGTAAATTCAAGTAATTGGTGTAAGGCCGGATTGGACCAAGGTGCGTCTGGATGAAAAGCAGACACCAGTGTCTGCTTTGCCATACCAGCTTAGCTTTAGGTAAAAAAAAAAATGTAGCGTGCAACGAACTTAAAAACTTGTCTCAATATTAAAATAATAAAAACCTCTTTTAAATCCACCTACTAAAAAAAAAATTAAAACGGTCTAAAAATACATCAACATTTACAATAACTCAAAGTTAATTTATTCAAAAAGCAAAAGGTTTTCACGAACAATATAAAACCTATAATGAGATGCAAAAGTAAATAATTCGCTTCATCGGTATTATATTTCTCAGGGGAGGTTCTTTTTGTAGCAGTTAATATCCCCAAGGAATAGTACTAGAATATGAGATATTACGTTTTAGTACCTTCTGAATAGCTCACTGATTTATTCAGTGTAGAGTAAAAATGAAGGTGAAACATTCCTTTTCAATGCATAAGTAAAAGTATACACATATAACGATTGCAGTATTCATAAGTTTCAAGTATTTGTTGGTTGGAGTAATTTATGAAAAGAGAATCTTAGCGACAAAAAAAAATAGGGTAACATTCATACAAAACTACCAAACTCGGACCAAAGTATATAGAACTCATTCCGATCGAATTTGCCTAAAATAAAAAAAATATTACAATAAATCCGTGGATGAACCTGCGCCCACCACGATGTAGCTATGTATCTGCCGTAGGTGATTCCTCAAACGAATTAATTCTGCAAGGGAGTCAGGACTCTCAGTTATAACGAAATAAAACTCAAGAAAATAACAATAATAAATTCCTGGACATTTCACACAGCGCCATCTAACCCCAAACTAAAGATACGCTAGTAATAATATTAAATATAATGTACATCTATTTACAATAACAATACATAAAAATAAGAGAAGAAAAAGCAAGTGTATACTACTTCTAACTACAACAAAAAAGGGAACACTTAGAAAATCTTTAGAAAAGCCTAAGAATATCAAATTAATGAATACATAATAAATATCTCAGGACATATCACACAGCGCCATCTAGCCCCATACTAAGCTTACGCTTGTATCATGAGTACTATATAACGGATATAATACATAATATATACTTTTCTTTCGTAAATAAAATAAATTGTGTCATAAATACTGCACACTCCATAGCCTCACTTTGTATCACAGCTACATACAATAAAAAAAGTGTTTTTGTATCCAAACCTCCACATAGTCTACAATCCACATACTGTATTATTTGTTACGCTTAGTTTTAGGTTTGTAATTGTAAGCCTCTCAGACTTGGCTACGGCTCCGCTGGCTTGTAAAATACCAGGCCTTTGACCCGAGAGTCTGTGACGTAAATATCAAACTTCAACCTCCTCTTTTTTTCCTTAATTTTGTTTCCGTGTTCCTTGGATGGTATCCAAGGTTTTGTCTAGCTTGATCCTATACAACTTGTCACATAATGCTTTTTGGCATTCTTCTTTATATGATGAGTCTTATTATAAATATGTTTATCAACCTCCTCTTTCAGATGCAGACCAAGACCCCGGAGGTGCTGGGGCAGACAACGGCGAGGTAGACGTAGAAGACGTGGAGTCGGGCTGCCTGGCGCTCTGCGAGCAGACCTGCCCGCCGCCGCTGCGGGAACTGTGCCATACTAACCGGTTTAGGAACTTACACGTAAGTAAATCTCATATAATAAAGCTGAAGAGAGTCAAAAGTCTGAACATAGAAGACATCAAAAAAAAAAAAAATAGGTATACTTTGAACCTAAATATATAAAACTCAAAGGTGACTGACTGACTGATATAGTGATCTCTCAACGCACAACTCAAACCACTGGACGGATTGGGCTGAAATTTGGAATGAAGGTAGATGTTATGACGTAGGCATCCGCAAAGAAAAGATTTTTGGAAATGCCACTTTTAAAGGGGTGAAATAGGGGATGCAAATTTTACTTCTTAATGCGAGCGAAGCTACGATTACCCACAAGTCGATAATAAAACTTGTTTCAGCAGTTTATAAAGGTAATTTTTGACTGTTTATTAAAACACTCATCACGCAAAAACGGCTGAACGGATCATCATGATTTTTGGTATGTAGGTTGTATGAGGTGTAAGAAGTATCATAGGCTACTTTTCTTTACTTATTTATTCTGAAATTATGCGAGCGAAGCCACAGTCTACTAGTATAAACATAAATAAATATACAGCGCCATCTAGCCGCATAATAAGCTAACGCTTGTGTTCTGGGTACTAGATAACGGAATACTAATTATAAAGTAAATAGGTAAAAAGTCGTTTTTCTGTAAATTCTTACTTAGATACTTACATATTTGACGTTCACTTATTATATTCACAATACATGTTTTCACGTACCTCGGTAGGCCTCTGGGTCCAGCACTAGTTCTGCTTGCACAGCCTGTATAGCAGGACCTCATACTACTTCCCTCAGGACTGTGTCATAAGTGCATTCATGGTCATTTTCATACATACAAGCAAACAGCAATAATATAAATAACCTATGTCAAATCACGCATTTTAAATTAATTGTAATACACAAACAAAGAAGTGTTATTATTTATTCATACGGTTTTAAGAGAAACATTCGATGATGTAGTTTAATACAGTAAATTTTTCGAGTTCTCCTTTGTACTCTGTGTACAAAATATTAGCTAGCTTATAGCCTAGCGACCGCTAGCAAATGTCACACACACAAGTACAATGGCTGCAAAAAATCTGCTTACACGTGTCGTATAACCAAACAATTTGCTTGTATCCATATAAAAAAAAAACAATATGCAAAAACGTACGCTTACATATTTTTACCATCGTTGTAGTAATAAAATAAGGCGCCCAAAATTAAATTCGAAGAAGGCGCGGGTCTTGCAATTTTCTGGATTAAGAATAAACACAGTTTTACAAGTTGGCTACGTTATCCCTTTGATCAAGATAAAGATGGTGTGACATTGGTGTAAAAAAATGAAATAAAATTGTGATATATTAAAACGGTGATATTGCATAAGAATGGCTCCTCCGGTGTCGTGATTTTTGGAACAGCTTTTAGAGCGGCTAATGTGAATTAACAAATCTTTAGTTTTTCAACTATTGATTGCATACTTTCCAATAAATAGAGACAGATCCACAGATAACAGAAACAGAGGGAGATTGGGTAAGAGGGCGAGTCCCGTGCGAACGCATGCGGTGCATAACGTATCGGCTCACCGCTTGTCAGTCGACGTGACGTTAGGAAAACAAAGTTATTGAACCATTGCTTGGTTTGTAAAAGACGTATAACAATAAAGTAGCTCTTACGCCGCAATGGATGATAACGCATAGCAAGCACTCACTGACAACGCACGCTAACTCTTGATCGAAATGCAGCCTCTGCTAGCTGTCATTGCGGATTCTGGGTTTCAAACAAAAAATCTTAGAAGGCCAATCTCCCTTTGTTTCTATTATCTGCGGACAAAACCATCGATGACGGTGACTAGCACTTGAACAGTTTTATTTACCATTAATTTATTAACTTCATCAGACAGTTTGACGGAGTCAACAGAACTTGGACACTAATAGAAGGTAACGGTGTATAAAAATGCAAATTAAAAAGATGGTAAATGGTTGGAGTAAAATTAAAGTTGCTTTTTATTAGACAAAGTCGTTGGTTGAGCAATTCAATCGAGAACAAGTAAGTTATTTGAGAAGACAGTTCATTTAAATAAGAATATAGAATTTTTTAGTCAAATATTAAACAGTAACATCTTATACCTACATTATAACAACAGTTTTCATGTTTATAGTGTACTTTGCCGCAAGAAGTTTCATTCAAACAGTTAGTCTTACCTATTATTCTATCTACAGAAAGACTCAAAAACAAAGAAATATTAAGCAAGTCATTTTATACATTCCAAACATTGAGTTCACCTTTACATAAACCTAGACAAAGATTTTGTATTTGCGGCTTTATATGAGCTAAAATAATGTCTTCACTTAATTATTTCTTTAAATTTGTTGTCTAAAAGTGAGCTCGTTATTTAGTTATCTACAAACGAATTATAAATTGCCATTCCGTCTTACTTAGCTTGTGAAATATACTAAATCAATTTACTTACTTACTAATGTGGCGCTGTGACCCAAACTGGATCCTGGCCTCCGACACAAAGAGACGCCATTCTCCTGCCACTCGGTAGCATGCAGTTGTCGCAGATCCTCCTCTATCTGGTCTCTCCAGCAGTACTTGGGACGTCCAACTGCGCGTCGACCAGTTAGTCGTCCCAAGCACAATCCTCTCCCATCCTTTCCACGTGGCTGAGCCAGCGAAGTCTATGCGGCTTTTTTAATTAATCAACCTGTTGTTTATAAATCCGGTTAAACAACCGGCGCCGGCGCCGGCACGATACGGACGCACATCAAACCATCACATATTTATTTCCACATGGAAATAAATATGTTACTTTAATCAAACGCTAGCATACGAAATAAACCTACGGTTTAGTTCGTTCAAAGAGAAATGTCAACGCTAAATCGAATTTATCTCATTCTAGCGCTTTGTGTTTTTGTCAGTTCCGAAAGTCTTGTTCAAATTGGTACGTAATCTTTTTAGCTGTGCCGTAATGGGTAAGCCTATTTACATACTCGCTCGTAAGATTCATAAAAACAGGGCAAATATTCGGAGGAATTCGTCGCTATCATGAAATATTCATGGAATCAAAAAGTTTAACGGCCACATGAATTTCCCAGTACGTATTTTGGCGGTGCGGCTCCTGAAACCCGCACCTTTGCAAAATCACGTATGTTTACTTATGGGTACGCATTTTGACTGCCGATTCATCATTATCGTTGCAAGCTTTTTGCGAAGATACGTTTTTAATTAAAATATCATATTGGGATGGGAACAATGATAGAAAATTGAGATGTATAAGTATATAATGTATATTCATGTCACTATGCTTTTCACACGTTAAATCGTAAGTCCCGGCTGTTTTTCTAATAAGTGTCATCACTACACATAAATATTATTATATAACACAAGTATTATTTACACAGTTACATAACAAAATTGTTCCCTTTAATGATGATTGCCTTGTAACCCCATTTTAAAATGTCCAAAAAAAGAGAAGGAGGGTGTAAAAATTGCAATAAGACTTTCGGTTAAAGGTCCAAGACGGCGTCATTACGTGCCAATTTGTGAGATTTTTCCTCATTATAATAATTTTGGACACTTATTGCGAACAGGAAAAATCGGCCCAGCTTTTATTATAAATTAATGTGACTCCTATAACCACAAAACAATCTTTATTTATATTTGTAAGTCATTATCAATCAACACTTATAAAATGTTAATAAGAGTCATAGACGAATTCTGTCAAAGTTTTGACATTAAACTTGTTTTTTATTTAACAAGGAAAGGTTTTGCACTTAACCGTAATTCGTCTGATGGTAAGCAAACATTACGGTCTAGGATGGGGCATGCTTACCCAGTAAGAACCGATTCACTCTCGCTTTGAAGATCGCAAGGTTATATTCCGCGGGGAACAGGGAGTCAGGCAGGGAGTTCCACAATTTAGCAGTTCGCACTATAAAAGTGGGAGCAAAACGCTTCGTACGTCATTTCAGAAGCTTTAGTATTAAAATCTCTAAAAAATATTTGCAGCTGGCCACTCTTATTCGGTATTGCCACTAATATTACAGAGATGATAGTGAGTGTGTGTTTTTTTTAATTTCTTCACACTCAAATGGGTGAAGTAATTTAGATGAAAATGGTTTGGAGGTTAATTACACCCTGGATTACCATAGCTACTTTTTCTCCAACACCTCGGGACGCTACAAGTTCGGTTAAAAAATAAGAAAAATATATCATTTTATTATTTATAAAATATTATTTTTCTTTCAGCCTTTGCCAAGAACTTTTTCAACACTTTTTTTTAAAATTTGTTAGTAGATTTAATCATTCGAAGCACTCGTGAGTTTACAAAATGACACAACGGTTGGGCTTCGGACAGGGGTTACTTAAATCTGTGGTCATTAAAACTTTTAAGCCAAGTATTAACAAGGGCTAAGTTTCCCGCAGTTTGGTTGTAAGATTATTATCTAAACTCGGAATTAATAAATTTTATTTGAGAGCACTAAAAATCGGAATGTTCTACTTGGAAATGTTAGCAGATTCGCCCACGAGGAAAATAAGCAGCCCGGAGGCCAGTCATATTCAAATTAATGTTGTTGTATTTTCCTAAATAATCAAACTATTTTATAACAAGTTTGCCTCAAAGCAATATTAAATAATAAAATATTATTATTCCAATAAATTATTGAATGACAAATTATATAGATACACGTAGAAAGATCTAACATTCATTCATATATTGTGTTGAAAATAAGGTTGTTTTCTTTTTAAAATTTTACCCAACAATACCCAAGCAAAAGCCTCGAGGTGATTAAGTACAGAGTATAGCTGAAATTTGAATCCAAAACTCAATATGTCACTCTTTGCACATGTTACGCTTGCCGTGACCTTAACCTCAATCTTTTTCTCAAATCCATTTGGAAGTCTACTAAAAATACTACCATACCAGTGTTTACGCTTCTATAATTTGCAGAAAATAAAATATAAACAAAACAACACAATTTCCCTTTTCCTTAACATTTTCTACTTTTCCTTTCTGGGAGACTATTAAAAATGTATACAGCCTCCAAGCGAGAGCTCAAGAGTATTTTTCAACAGCCAATCATTACTGTATCGAGGTTGCCATACAAATATTTGTTCGACGCGAAAACGGAGAACATTTTTCATTATGAACCGCTCGCGGAAGACTGCAAACAAAAACTTCTGTGTACCTACAACTTAATTGACCGAGCAAACGACGCGTTGTGCTATTCGAACATAATTTTTAACTCGGAATAACAACTCCGAATAAGGACTCAGATATTTAGGTAGGTATGCAATGATATTATTTTTTTAATATTTGCGTTCAGTCGTGCATATTTAGCGTTAGTTTTTTGGGAACATTAAATCGAATCAGTATTACTTAAATCATTTCACAGAACCTGGGTGCCCACCACGATGTATCTGCCCACAAGAACTAATAATGTGGGGAGTCACGATACTCAGTTATGAGGAAATGCGATTAAAGAGAGAGAACAAACTAAACTTCGAAAAACTGGCATAAAATAGAGAACTAAAGTCGAAAACTGGGTTTCAGTTTTCAATACAAGCATAATATGATAACATTGGACATTATTTTTATTTTAAGTATAAAAACTTCTTCTCATCGACTGACAGTGGCCATCTCTGGTGTAAAGAGTTTATCGAACAACCCTTAGTACCTGTGACATAGCCTAACGACTGTCGAATTATTCCAAACAACGAAACCTACAAAGTGACGTGTCATTCGACCTGCAGAAGCGTTCAAAATGGAATGCTACTGTTGGTCACCTATCCAATCACTGACCGGGTCGACAATCGCTTAATATTGGTATTGGCATGTGATTGCCTGCACAAGCAAAACCAATGCCAAGTAAAAAAAACTGAGTTACGGTATAGACAAACACCATAATCAGGAATGGCGCTCACTTCGCCTATTTTGTTCACTTGTTTAATTTTACAGCCAGCTAATTGGCCGACAGATTGGTGATTGGCGACTGTTGAATGCTGAATAATTAATATGCTATTGACACATGAAATCCAGCTCAGATATCTGATATGAATGTTAAGTGTACTCTGAATGCAAATTGTACTTACTGTTGCGAAATTAGTTTATATGTGCTGATGGCACTTCATTTACAATATTCTAGTAAACGCTTGCGGTTTTGTCCGCGTTATTTCGGGGTAAAAAGTAATAAATAAATAAATAAATAATAAATATTCCGAGACATTGCACACAGCACCATCTAGCCCCACACTAAGCAAACGCTTGTGTCGTGGGTACTAGATAACGGATATAATACTTATACACTTTTCTTTTGTAAATACATACTTATTATACATACAAACGACCAGACTCAACACAAGTACTTAATTATAAATTTTTAAAGTACATAAATACTTGTGTCATGCGGGAATCGAACCCGCGACCTCTAGATTAGAAGGCAGAGCCACTACCAACTAAGCTAATAGGCCAGTCAAAGTGATATTATTACTTTTGGAACCATGTTAATGTGACTATTTGACCAAATTAATTTTTTTTTGGTCGAGTTAACAACTGCAATAACTTCGATTCGTCAAAATTAAATTAATTAATTAATTGTATTACAACTTCTAAGTGAAACAAACTTGGACAAACTAACAATGGTCACTCTTAAATTACATTTGTAATAGGTTTTTGTTGAGTTCGATTCGCCTCAATCTATCAAATGTATGATTGGTGTGAATCTGATGTTAATAATATTATTTGAAGCCAATTTTCCATTAAATTGGCTGCTAGAACACTTAGCTCAATTACCGTGTCTAAGTAGCTTCGACGCAGGCAGTCCTTGGATGGGTGGCCACTAATTGGAATTCTGTGTAAACACTTTCATTGGTCGGATAATATCTCAAATTGTAGATCCTGTCTGTTTGTACTAGTAGTTGTTCAGATAAGTAGCTGGCCACTAAGGTGATTTTAAAACTCATTAATCTAGAGCGGACCGCTCTCATAAGAAGTTACTCAAACATTGTTAAACCATCTTTAAAAATGGCGACGTCTGCATAAAAGTGGTTTATTAATAACTCATTTTAGCGATTTGCTACTTTTTGTGTTAATGTAAATATATTTTGATATTTATCATGGTTTCATATAGAATAATTTCTATTAAATATAATACAAATAATAGGTACCGGAAAGTAGGAAAAAATGGCGAAGGTTGATTTAATTACCTATCAAAGTAGTGAATAATCAATAGCTCACCTTTCATCCTCAATTTCAAACAAATAACATGAAAAAATGTGCTCCTAACAATACTAAGGGAAACATGGCTCAAAGCGATCGGTTCTGTTAGCCGCTTTTATTGTGAACGATGAAAAATATCAGCTTCATTTTACAGCTTCCCCATTCCTTTTAACAACAGAAATTCATCTTGGGATATTTTAAATAATCGACTCTCTGACAAAGGTTTCCGGGAATTGAATTAATTTAGGCCACTCTTACTGAATAGATTAGTCATGCGTTAGTTGAATGCATAGAAACCATGTCAACAATAGATTAAGTTATTATTACATTAAGCCAAAAACTTATTTCCTAGTAGATGATACGCAACAGGTAATTTTATCCGTTTCTACGTGTTCTCCAAAGTGTATGCTTATATAATAAGGTATAATATGATACAATCTTACCTAAATATTTTTATAAGAATGTATGTAAAAACAATTAAGTATGACAAGAAATCATAGTGTTACATGATGATAATAATTATTTATTTGTTTTGTAATATTTATGATTTTAATAAATATTTCTTTCTTTCTTTCTTTCTTTCTTTCTTTCTTTCTTTCTTTCTTATGAAAACATTTTAACTAAGAACCTGTTTTATTTAGTGAAATCTCAAGCAACACCTCTAAAACTAAAATGTTTTGATCGTATTTCCTCATTGTGGTGGGTTATGATACTCCCGCAGAATAATCCCGCAGAATTAGGTATTATATCTTTATGCAACAGATAGTGATCAGTTAGGTGTTCTACGAACGCTCCTTTTCCTGTTGAACTTCTGTTTATTATAATATTATGTGGCGTAACAGAGCTTCAAATTTCCGTGATTTTGATCCGTAAACGGTAAAGGGTGACAAAAAGTGTCATCGACTACTTTTAAACCAGATACCAAACTGTCAAATGTTTTTCACTGTTGGCAAAGCCACGGACATCCACTAACTTACAATCGAGCCCCAAGGACAGACACGAAGGCTTGTGCCGTAATAATTAATAAAGCAAGCATTTCCCTCGGATCTGTAACTTAATGGAGGATAAGTGGGGTTGATGAGGATCATTTGCGACGTGTCAAGCGAGAATGAAATCTCGACTAACAGCGGGGGATTAGGGATTTGGGAAGAAAAACATGGGAGGTAACAGGGTTAATGATAATTTACAACATATACAAACTTAGTTCACAAATAGATGTACCGCTTGCCGTAAATATGTATCAGTCAATATAGCTGTATTGTACACCAGAAAACAAAAATACAAAACAATTTACAGAATCATTATTATTGTATATTAACAACATAGTTTCGCGTTTGCGCTCGCGGGCAATAGTGATGCATTAAAACAATTTCTAACACAAACTTTCACTGATGTGATTTGTAGCTACGTATAATATCATTGGATGTGATAATCTTCTTCTTCTTTTTATCTATTGAGAGTTATCAACTCTAGTATGGAGTCAAACACTGAAGGCTTCTGACATGGCTTAACAACTGTCGTACTATAACATACAGCCGGAATCTACAGTTTAATTTGTTATTCAACCCAAGGGAATAACACAATACAGTTTTAACAAAAAATATTTTTATTTCGATGATCTTTTATATCTGAAAAAAGCTTAAGAATTCGAAGAAAAAACCGTTTATATTATTATATTATCTAACAGTAAGTTTTGGTACATTCCCTCTCTGTGTCACGATTTTCGCGACACATTTACACGTGTTTCTTGACTGTGATATGAAAGGGTGTTAATTAGAGACCGTAATCTAATTATGTGTCTGTTGTAATGGAATGTATGGAAGTAATAACTGTCCTGTAAACAAATCATGATCATTATTAATATAGTAATATTCACTCGGTTGAGGTATTATTAGCGCACGATAATCATACTTTACTGTAAAATTTGAATTTACATAATATGTTCATATCATTTATTTCGTGAAATGTAAACGTAATTAGATTTTTTTATAACAAAGGTGCAACATAGAACCCTCAGTATGGGCACCATTGCCACATGATGATAATATCTATTTAGTATAAATGGGTCGGATGACACGTTTAACTGTTGGTCCCGGCTGTTTGTCTAGTACGACAGTCGTACAGCCATGTCAGAGGCCCTTACGAACACAGTATTCTAATTATGTTACAGTATGTCATACAATGTTGCTATTAACAATTTACATTAATACAATTTAATTTAGGCTGCACAGAATATTAACATTGTGTGTCCTGACTACTGCTGTAGGATTCCCTGTGTTGCAGTAGCCAGGGTTCTTCCGTGGAAACTAATATTATTAGGGGAGTAGATATATCTATCTAAACAACACAATACAGAATGACTATTATAATAATTACTTATGTTTATGTTCTTTTCAATATATAATAAACTCTCAGCACCAGAGGGCCACTCTGGTGCTGAGAGCTCTATTTATTCAATATTAATAAACAATATTATATACATATATATACACTAAACTAAAAAAGAGTATGTAAATTTAACCTACATTTAAAACATCCACATGTGGTATGGAGCCAAGAACGCTGGCTGCATAACGCTGGATTGCTATAGAAATCCTTTGCGCAAGAAACCAGCCAGAGTTCTTGTCTCCAGTTATATCATAAAAGACTTCGTGCTTTGACCCCACGGACCAAAAGTTTCGAAGCCAAGCGGTACGAAAATATAATAATTCGATAATGATGTATATTTTTGCCGCTTGGCTTCTTCTGCTGCATCCGCCGCGGCTCCTACCGCTTGTACTGTTCCACTGAGGCCAGAAGGAGCTGTACTAGCTAGCTATCATTTTAATAAGAAGTAGAAAATGAGTTAGTATCAAACTTTTCCACTGGATTTGTTCCGTGAAATAGTCTAGCTTTTTTTATTTTACATACCTTGCAAGGGTGAATTACGGTGCCAAAAAAAGCCCAACTATTTGCCACCAAATAGTACCCAAAAAATTACCAAAACTAATATAAAAATTCAAGTTATTCCAACACTATTGCAGCGTAAAAAAGGAACTATTAGCCCAATAACACTTTCGCTCTTACATAATGGTATATTATGATGATATAATTTACAAACTTCAACCCTATGCTCTCGACGCCAACCACAAAAGCAGAAGGTACAAAGTTTCAGTGAAATAGTTGTTTGATATATACCAGTAGAGCCTAACAAAAACAGAGGTCGGATATATAACATTCGCTTACAAACATACATAGTTTGTGCCTATTTAATATGAATAATACTGAGTTACTCAGGAGTAACTCAGTATTATTTTGACGGTGCAGAAATATATTAAAATTTTGTTTCGTGGCTGATAGAAAACTGCCCTAATGTCAACCTTACATATATAGGTAGATAAGATTCTTAAATGGCGGCCAAAGCCATTCCATCTTCTTCAGCAGATATTTCAGGCAACCCATGACCAGCCTGGCGCATTCTTGGCGCAAAGAATAAATGTTGCCATCCAACGTGGCACTGCCGCCAGCATGGGGACGTTGCCTACACACTTTAATTTTTTATAGGTGTCGTATGTTTATTATTAGTTACTTTTTGTTCATTATTTTATTAGTATATACCTCATTAGTGGTTTGTAGAAATAAAACTAAACAAAAAGAACGAATGCAGTTCTCGTAATTCAGCCAGAAATGCAAAGATGCGTTTCTTCTCCTGTATTACCAACTACACAACGCACGATTTATGTTGGTCAACAGCTTTTAGCATCCAGTTACACTGTACCACCTCCATGGTAAAATTTATGAGGATCTATCGTTCTGTCACGCCGTGGAAACAGAACTAACAACGATTGAAGTTTTCTTGATTGAAACTTAATTGTAGTAATATTATGATATTCTTATTTACAACATATTCATAGAAGTAAGCAGTGTTAAGTTACCCGGAACATATACTGTTACCGCTGATGTTTTGCTTAATTCAAAACGTCAGCCTGAGTTTGCTTTTCATAATTAGCTCCGTAACATTACAAAATGATAATTACCACAATATTTTGGTGTAGGCAATTATCACAAGCCGTTTCCTAGACGGGAAATAACGTGAATCTTCTGTTAACTAGTTTATAAAGATACTGGTGATTGTCCGCGGGTCTACTCGTGTTTTTCTGGATTATATATGAATACCTATTATTTTATTTTCGATAGGTATATTTACTATGTACCGTTATAAATATAACTTATTTTTTTCGAGAAAGAACCTTCACACGAATTCTATACACATTTAATTAGGAAGCAAATTAAATATTGCGTAAAACTTATAAAGCTGATTTTTACGTATTTCCAATAAAAATTATAAAGCACATAGGTATATATAACTCGCTAAAGTACAAAGGTTGATTGTGTTCAAGTACAAATAGGTTAAAATAGCACTGCATAATATATTTGTGTGCGTGGATCAAATTTCGCAAATATGGCGAATACATGGAAACTCACACCGGATGTGCTCAGTGGCAACTGTGCCGTGCGTGGAACCTGCCTGCCGGGACTAACCGCCGCGAACGCAACCCGCCTGACTTTTGCCGCAGCGAATCTCAAGAAACATTAATAATGGGAAGATACACTAACAAAGTAAGCTCCCTCCCGCTAGTTACTCCATTTACGCTGTCTGATCCCTCATACTTGACTGCCCTGTTTGCTTAGTTGGTAGTGGCTCTGCCTTCTAATCTAGGGGTGCGGAATCGATTCCCGCATGGCACAAGTAATTATGAATATTAAAATTTGTAATTACTTGTGTCGAGTCTGGTCGTTTCTATATATAATAAGTATGTATTTACATTAAAAGTATTATATCTGTTATCTAGTACCCATGATACAAGCGTAAGCTTGGTATGGGGCTAGATGGCGCTGTATGATATATCCTGAAATATTTATTTATTATTATTATTTACTTTTATAGGTAGGACAAATATCATTTTTATATTTTGTAAAATATTAAGCCATCTTCATTTTTGTTCTCAGGTGGAGATGTTGTACCAACGCTACTTTCTCCGGATGAATCAGAACAACATGACTCATATGCTGGGTCTCCTATTGGCTGTGGCGGCGTCTTTGATCGCTGTCCAAGGACATTGTGTGTACATCGCTCACTCACTCATCATGGAACAAGCCATCATCAACGGATCTGAACTGCTTTCAAGTATTAGGATTATACCGGACAGGTACCTAAATTTAATAGTAGCTAGAAGGAATAGTAGCTGTGGTAATCGCAAACAATTACCAATGTTAATTAGCCATGTCAGAAGCCCTTAGGGCGGCTTGATAAACTCTTGACACCAGAGTTAGCCACTCTCATTCGATAAGAAGAAGATCAATGTTAAGGGATGACGCGGTCAGCCCTTGGATGGGTGACCAAAAAGTGGCATTCCATTTTGGACTCTTCCGTGGGTTGAGGGCACGTTAAATTGTAGGTCCCAGCTTTTAGACATATTGAGGCAGTCGTTAAGCCATGTCAGAGGCCCTAAGAGCGGCTTGAAAAACTGTCGACACCAGAGTTGGCTACGCTCATTCGATTTTTTTGCTTAAAATTATATCAATTTTTGACGAGACATGATTGATGCCAACTCTTATTATTATTGTAATAAGTATGTTGTAATTCTCTATGTTAATAGCTAATATCTATCCATCTATTTGTCTATACCTAGCAATGGGTAGACGAGGGTTAAAGATGATCATGAAACATGTAATGATAACATACTTTTAAACGGTCAGTGAAACATATTCTTTTCTTTTACAGAGATCTCGTGCCAGCCCTGTCCGGCACGCTGCATAGGAACATCAGTGCGTTCGCCAACGACTTAAATGAGACCAACATTGCTCTGCTCATATTCGAGAAGGATCGACTGGCGCACGTGCTGAATGTGTCAGTCATCGGTGTCTGTTGCTTGGTTTATTTGTGTAAGTATTCGATGCATGTTAGTCAATAAGAATCCTTACTACTTACTCCCATGGCGCAACGACCCGACGTGGGTCTTGGCCTCCAGCACAAGAGAAAGCCACCTTACCGGTCTTGGGCTGCCACTTGCCAGTCTGCAACTTCAAGTTCCTGCAAGTCAGCTTCCACGGTGTCTCTCCAGCGGTATCTGGGTCGATCGACAGGGCCTCGACCACTTGGGATTCCAAGATAAGCTTTTTTAAGAATGAGAATCTCTCTCTTGAGTCGTATTTCCTCATGACTGAAGGTCGTGACTCTCCCGCTGAATTAATTCGTAAGAGGAGTTATATCGTGGTGAGAGCCCAGGTCCTTCCTAGGAAGACACATGGTCCTCGGATATTGTGGTCCTTAAACATGCCGGTTTCCTCGAGTTTTTTTTCTTCACTGCTAAGCGAGTGCAAATCCACAGATAACTTAAAAATACAAGTCCTTGGTGTAGGGCTACATTCGAACCAGGGTGCGTCTGGATGAAAAGCAGACACTGAAACCGCTGAGCCACACTCGCTTAGTAAGAAATAAGAATAAGAATAAAAAAACATTTATTGTATCATGAAACATAGAAATAATACAGATACAAATTAAAAAACCGGCCAAGTGCGAGTCGAACTCACGCACGAAGGGTTCCGTACTATCTATCACCTATAATAGAGAATCACGTTCATCCCCTGCTAACCGCGCGGCCGTTGCTTAGCAACCGCCTCGCCCGCGTTAGCACCGCGTTTAAATGAATGGATTATTTTCATTTTGTGAGTTTTTATGTGTTAGATAAGGTATGTAGGTTACTTATTTATTTTTATCGTTAATATAAATACTAAAAATTAAAAAAAAAATTTAGGCTGGTCCCTATACAATAAACGTGTTTTTTCGTATTTTTTTTTGCTCAATATTAAAAACGGTAAACGCTTCAAAATTTTCACAGCATAGTTACTTGTATATTACCATTCAAAATAAAAAATCAAATAACAATAAAGTAAATATTAGAGGGAGCTCCCATACAACAAACGTAATTTTTAAGCAATTTTTACTCGATGTTAATGAACAGGTAGAAACTTGAATATTTGTAAGTAAATATTTTAAGAAATATATTAACCATAAAAATAAATACCTAAAGTAATACATAAAATAGATGATAGTACGGAATCCTTCGTGCGCGAGTCCGATTCACACCTTGTCCGGTTTTTTATATTCAGGTAAGCATTGGCATAGGCTTTTAAAATAATATAATTGTCAATGTAATAAGTACACTATACGATGGTAGTTTTTAATTTGACATAACTCATACTATATTATCTTTCGACAAAAGTTTTTATTGGTAGAAATACCGCGTGATACAAAAACAGTTATGAGTACGCTCAATAGATGGCGCTGTACAAGAAACGGCACTTTGTTAAAACACGCAAACGCCATACGAGCACAACCAAAGCGCTGAATTAAAATTATATATTTTTTTGTTATTATCGTATTGCTGATAATAGTGCAAAATGGTATTTTTCTAAGTATTTTTGGATGACCTGGTGTGCGATTGCATAACCAGGCAAGAAATGAAATAAATAAAACCGGCCGGCCAAGTGCAAGTCGGACTGGCGCACGAAGGGTTCCGTACTATCATCTTTTTTATGTATTAGTTTAGGTATTTATTTTATAGTTACTATATTTCTAAATATTTACGCAGAAATATTCAAGTTTCTACCTGTTTAGTTTTTACCTGTTTGATCGAGTAAAAATTAGTTAAAAATTACGTTTGTTGTATGGGAGCCCGTCTTTAATATTTACTTTATTGTTATTTAATTATTTATTTTGAAAGGTAATATACAAGTTAATATTCTGTGAAAATTTGAAGCGTCTACCTGTTACCGTTTTTAATATTGAGGCGAAAAACATGTTTTTTGTATGGGGACCCCCTTACTCTTTAATATTTTTTTATTTTTAGTATTTGCTGTTATAGCGGCAACAGAAATACATCTTTTGTGAAAATTTCAGCTTTCTAGCTAGCACGGTTTATGAGATAGAGCCTGGAGACTGACAGACAGACAGACAGCGGAGGCTTAGTAATAGAGTCCCTTTTTACCTTTTAGGTACGGAACCCTAAAAACTATTTAGATTAGGTGTGAACAATTTGACAAGCCCATTATTATTCTGTTCTTCCCACCTGTTCTGAACACGAATTTGCGCTTTGATAGGTAATACCTATATAAAAACTCTATGAGCGATTTTCAGATGTCCAATCTAAAAAAAAGCTCACTAGTTGCCACGCTAGAAAAAAACTTCGTTGGACATGGTTCGGCTCTGTTTTAGGTAACCCCGAACAAGGAATAGTGTTATAATTCTGTCGTGTCTTTTTAACTTACTGTACATTTTGTAGGCCTAGCGTAACTTCTAAACGCGATGAACAATTTTGATGTAGTTTTTTGTACGATAGGTATAGTTACAGTTGCCGTAGTCACGGCAGATTAAAAGTGATCTTAAAATTTTAATACATATCACTGTTGATTACAATGTGAATTTAATATCTAAGTGTGATGTGACGTGTGACGAAGTCGAACTATTACTATAATTATATAGTGTACAAGGTTCCATGGGACTACGCAATATCATTACATAAAAAAATATTTCAATAAATCGAACAAAAAAATTTACTTGTAGCACAGAATACTATATGATTGGAAATTACGTATTCATTGATTGGTAACTTTATACATTTTATTTTTAATTTTTCAAGTACGCATGCCGAAAATTAGCTCGACATTATTTCGACATTATTAATTAACTTCAATGTTCTTCCCCAGGCCTGCTCCTATGCCTGACCCGGCCAGCAATGAACGAGATATACCTGCTCACCATCTCGTACGTGGTCCTCGCTACCTTCATTATCATGGACTTGTCCTTGTCTGGGACTGCTATATTGAGGTATGTACTATTTATACAGGATTTGAAACTATGGACTACTACGCCAATGAGGCGACATCTACACTCGGCGAATAAACTACATATATCATGACACTAAACAACACTCAAGTGGACATCACTACGACATTAACATGGACTATAATTTGATATAACTTTCTACATGCAATAAAATTCGCAGCTTATAAAATATCATATGAGTAATTGAATTAAGGCTTTTTTACTTTTACTTACTATTTATCTATACTAATATTATAAAGCTGAAGAGTTTGTTTGTTTGCGCTAATATCAGGAACTACCGGTGCGAATTGAAAAAATATTTTTGTGTTGATTAGACCATTTATCGAGGAAGGCTTTAGGTTATATAGCATCAAACTGCAACTAAAAGGTGCGAAGAAACAATGGAAAATGTGGAAAAAACGGGGAAAATTATTCATCTTTGAGGGCTTATGTTGGGTGCGCTGCGAAAACGGTTGAAATCGTGGGTAACAGCTACAATTTATAAAACCAAAGAGGTTGTTTGCACAAATAAATATGATGCCCAAAATAACTACTCCACGCGGACGAAGTCGCGGGCACAGCTAGTATAAGATAATTGTGCACTCGTCCAAAGAGAACGGAAAAAGAAGGCGCGATCTGTGCGTTTAAAAAGACCATCTGAAAGCAAAACCATCTTCGAAAGTCTATTATAAACCATCTTCAAAAGCATAATACAGGTAATTAAAATATATAATACTTGTAACGTTCAGGTTCTAATTAATTTATTTATGGTTTTGAATTAATTTTTAGAAAGAAAGAAAGAAAGAAAATGATTTATTGTAGCAAATACTAAACAAACGAGCACAAACAAGAAATACATATTTAAATAACTACTTAAATAAGATACATATTTGCCACAATACAACCCCAACTCAGCATAATGCTGGCTGCATAGCAACCAGCGCTGGTCTTCCGTTGGGGTTGGTGATGACGTCACGCACGTGTACATGGAATTAAAGTGTTTTAACAGAAACAACAAAGACATACCTAGAAAACATAACAAATACCAAAGACAAATATGATGGGCGATAGAAACCTACCGTACGTTGCATATTTTATCACGCTCGACATATTTTTCAGGAGATCAGTAGCCTGACAGAGATCAATCATATTATATTACTCTACGGTTATGGCTACCTATCCACAAAAAAGTTCTTTCGTTCAAACCCAGTACAGGCATACGACACTTGTTCAATGTTCACGTATCGCTTTATGTTATAATATCCTTACTGTATAGTGTAAAAAACTCTCTTTCTCTTTTGTTAGTTAAACTTATTCTCCAATCAAACATCAGTATATCAGTGTATTGCTCTCCGTGATGCCATTGCTGTTATATTTTGAGGTTACACGCCAATCTGCCGGTAGTACCAATCGGAGCCGTGGTGGCTCGGTCGATAGTCGATATCAACAATTAGATTATTTGGGATCGCCATTCGATGATGCAAACATGCTCTGATCCGGTGGCCTGTTGTATTATATTACTCTATGGATCAATCCGTGCTTAATTCTAGTATTTAATTCAAAATTCAAAATTATTTATTGTCATATAAAAATGTACACATACAATATATCTCTAAAGCACCGTACTGGACGCCGGTGCGTCTGTGTTACGGTGATTAGCTCCTTCCGGGGTCTTATCTTTGGAAAGTATACATCTGAAAATTTACTTTTACAAAATTGAATTAAATTAAATTAAATTTATTACGAAATACACTGGAAAATTGAAGGTATCAGAATGATTAAATATAAATTGCGAATTGTATTCATCACAATCCTTCTGGCAAACACAGCAGTTCGCAGTGCAAACTAACTAAAGCCTTTGTAAAGCCATTACCATTGTTGGCAAGTGACATTGGTCCGTCCGCAAGTACAACTTGTGTTGATATAAAATTAAACTTTCCTCTCTCTCAAACAGACCACAAAGCGAGGTCCATTTTGTTTGCTTCGGATTTTGAAAACGTTCCGAATTCCCTTCTCAGTAATACGCCCTGAAATAGCGAATTCACAAGTTATTGTGTTTGACTTTGTGCTCCAGTATTTGAAGGCACGAATAAATTGCGCGTGAACGAAAAAGGGCTGCTAATTAATTAACAAATTAAGGTAAGGTGCCGTTGAATATAAAAAAAAATGTTAAGAGCAATTAGACTGTGCTTGGGGTGCGATGAAATGTTCGATAAGTGAGAAGCTGAAGACGAAGTTTTTGTTCTCCCATAATTCCAGAGCTTGTTAGTTAGTTGACTTCTTCTTATCGAATGATAGTGGCGTTTATTAACCCGCTCCAAGGGCCTCTGAAATGGAGTAACGTTTGCTGCATTATAACAAATAGCCGTACTTGCAATTGATTAGTTGACTGAGGTATTGAGCAATAAAAATAAATTTTAGCCAAACCAGACGCCATTAAAAGTACCAAAAATAGATTTTACATTTCAGCTCTTAAGTGGATCCATTAAATTCAGTGGTCTATCAACTCAAAGGGCTGCTGTAGAGTAAATACAGTGTGAATATTTCAGTAATATATTATTATTTCAAGCTTTTATATGAGTAACTGTATGCTGCCTTATGTTTTTTATAACATTTGTGTTTATATGAAAATTAGTATTATTTTTATTTCTACGACAAAATGTGAAATCAAGCAAACTTAACCAGAAAAGTATTACTTTACACGGTAATATTATACGAAACTCGCAGGTCGTTAATGTTTTACGGTTGGCGCCTAACGATTGGGATAATAATTTTGATAATACCCTTTGCGGGGCCAAAAGTGAATTGGCAGAGCGAGATAAATCTGCTCGTTAAATATTTACACATTTAGAAATAAACCTGCTATAGGTGGGTTTAATAATAAGCGAGCACAGTTCAGCGGTTTAAGCGTCTGCTTTTCATCCTGATGCAGTCCGGCCCTACACCAATGATATGTTTTTCAAGTTATGTTTGAAATTGCATGCGCTTAGCGATAAAGGAAAAGATCGTGAGGAAACCTACATGTTTGAGGACCAAAATATCCGTTAACAGGTGTCCGTGGAAGGACCTGAGCGCCCACCGCGATGTATGTACCTACTCGTATCTGCCCAAGAAAACTCCCCTAACGAATTAATTCTGCGAGGGAATCACGACACTCTGTTATGGGCAATACGACTCAAGAGACAGAGATGAGAGAGAGAGAGAGACTGGAACTAGGTCGTTTTGCGAATTGTAGTAATTATGATAACAAAACAAAACTCCATCGATCAGGTAAGTTAGGTTAGGTTAGGTCGATTGGGGTAAGTGAATTATTAACGTCTTTTCCCAGGAGCACGGAAGTTATCGTTGTTTCCCATCAAGGCAAACTTTATTTTTTTATAACTTGCAAAATTAAAGAACGTGGACAGTAATTATAAAATTTATTTCACTTTCATATACCCAATAAATTCACCATTTATAAGTTCTTAATCATTTATAGCCTATCCACTAATAATAGGCAACAAATTAATAATGATCTTTAGAAAATTAACCCATGCTTCATGTATTCGGTATAAAAAACATAAATAAGACGTGGAATAACAGTATCCCTTCTGTAAATTACTAAAACAATACACTGAACACAAATAACAAATACCAAACGAAAATATAACAGACATTTGACATTTAGATGCTCTACAAATGTCGTGTAAAAATGCCGTGGTTACCTTCATATGAGTCTATTAACATCGCTAAAATGAACCTTATCACTTGGGAATAAAGTTCCCTTGAAGTAACTGTTACGTAACGATATACTGCCCTTACTTAGGTTCATAGTGACTGCGCGAAATAGAACTTTAGCTACTTGGAATAAGGTTCAAAATCTAACTGGTGTTTACTAGTGTCAGTGTCAATACGTTAAAACGTCGCATCCGGTTCATGTAGTAACTCAATACTAACTTCACTTAATCTGTGGTATATTTCTGTTTCAAACCGGATGGGCATGAAGTGGTCACTTGATCGTAATGGAAAGGTTTTTTTAACCGACTTCCAAAAAAAGGAGGGTATCAAGTCTTCTGATAGTTTTTTTTTGTGGATATGTTATCTACGCGATTGCTCCGTTATTTATGAACCGATTTCAAACAAATTTTTTTTTATTCGACGTGGATTGTTTCCGAAATAGTCTCGTATTTTTTTTTTTCATTCGGTCTAGTACTTTCTGAGAAATAACCAAGAAACCAAAAATTAAGAAATATAGATAAAGTTTACGCAAATAATTTTTTTCATATTTCCAAAACTACTAGTCGGATTTTGATACAGTTTTCTGTGATGTGTTGAGGTTTAATGGGTGCATCTTGTCACCTATGAATTACGATGACTGGGGGGCGCTGCTGTATACACTACCTATATCTTCTGAATTATCAGCCCGATTTTGATGCGGTTTTCTCTGATAGGCTTAGATTTGTTTAGCAAATGAATTTATTTACGTGATTCGTTGATTACTCACTAGAGGGCGCTTCATACATACATTTGTTAGCGCCTAAAACTAAAAGTGCTAGGCCGATTCTGATACTGATTTCAACATTGAGTTTGTTATTGATCGGGGTATTATGAAAATATTATGAAAAATTTCACGATCGCTTCGCTCGCGCCTTTCTAGCTTCGCTCGCCCACGCTTGTTCAAGCTACTAAAACAATATGGATGCTGTTTTCAACATCGAGTTTGTTGTAGATCGGGTTAGTATGGTTCACTAGAATATGAAAAGTCGTAAAAAATTTCGCGCTTGCTTCACTCGCGCAAGGCTCGCTGCGCTCGCCCACTCTTGCTCGGACTGCTAAACCATTATGGATGCTGCTTTCAACATTGAATTTGTTGTATATCGGGTTAGTATGGTTCACTAGAATACGAAAAGTCGTAAAAATGTTCGCGCTCGCTTCGCTCGCGCAAGACTCGCTGCACTCGCCCGCATGTTTTCTATGCTCTTGTTCATTTTTATCCTATGGGCCACCAGCAAATATCCAGCCATAACAAAATATTGAGCTCACTTCACTAGCGCATAATTGTATGAAATCTCTTACAGTTGGTCCAAGTTTAAATTTTTCAATTCATATAAACACTGTCCACCTATACCTAAGAGTAGGCATGTGTACGAAATTAAACTAAAGAATATAAAATAAAATTTATTTCAAAAAAATCAAAAACCGACTTCATTTGTCACTAAAAATTTCATAAATAATTTATTTTCATTTTTGCGTCTCCAAAATTCAGAATTGGGAGTAAAGAACCTATCAAATTATTGAAACTTACAATCCTATAAGTATTCTTATTGAAATCAGTAATATTTGGAGTCGGTGCCAGTCGCGACTTTGACAAGCGTTGATTTCGTTTAACCAGTGACCAATAAATATTGCAAATACACCATTTTCTTTTTGTTTAAATCCGGTCCTACACCAATGACTTGTATTTTCAAGTTATGTGTGGATAAAAATTGAATTATTTCATTGAGTAAACATAAAATAATTAATAATTTAATTTAAATTGTAATGATTGCTTACCATCAGGCGAATTAAGGTCAAGTGGAAAGCTAAACCTTGTTTGAAAAAGAAGCTTATTACACACACATGTGTCTTTCGTGGAAGAACCTGGGCACCCAGCACAAGAGAACTCCCCTAATGAATTAAATCCGCGGGGGAGTCACGACACTCAGTCATGAGGAAATACGACTCAAGAGAGAGACATGAATTATTCTATTAATCTCTCTACTTTTTTATATACAAACTGTCTATGTTGGCATAAGGGGTAAATCCCCTTATGAACTTGTACTGTTCAAACTACTATGTAAATTATAAACTTTGTTACATTGAAATAGAGTGCAAAATTGTAAAACATCTGTTAGCACGTGAATCGAATTGTGACAAGAGTCTCACGATAAGGGCCTGTTATATTGGGTTACAAGAAACCCTAAAAACTATTACATTTGTTTACTTTACATTAAACATAAAATCAAATTAACAAAATTCGAATCAATGAGAAAAATAAATATTATTATTATATTTCTAATGAAAGTTTGTATGATTTTCTAGTATTTACACTGCAGTGTAATAGCAAAACTACTAACTACTAACGAAAAAAAATATCTGCAATAAATATTTGTTCATTACCTTATTCAGTTTTCAAGTACCCCTGTACAGTTGTATCAAAAGAAGACGACGTAAAAGTCTCATGTCAATAACTCGACCCTTTCTGTAAGATCAAACAATAATCTTCGATTTGCCGATCTCTCTGTGAGCTTTTATGAGCTTTATTTTTATTGGATTAAAATCCTTTATCCATAGAGCGCTCGCTACTTAAATACTTACTATTGATAAGTACCTACTTAAATAATAAATATTTCAGGAAATTAGTTATTTTGTAAAGTGCTACACCCGCACTTTGGTTGTTTAGTGATATTCTTCTTCTTATCGAATGAGAGTGGCCAACTATGGTGTCGAGAGTTTTCAAACCGCCCTAACGCTAAGGACTCACGAAGCGGTTTTTTCCCGCGCCCGCTGCGGTAGCAGTATCATGTTTAATTTTCAAAACTCACGAAGCCGGCGTTTTGTGCGGCGCCGCTGCCGCCGCGGCTGCGATAACCGCAAATCTGGCGGTTGATTTTCGCAAGAAGGTCCTTCGCCGGACTTTAATCGCAGAGCGTGCGGCTGGAAACCGCCGCGGCAGCGTTGCCGCGAGCGACGCCCGCCCGCGGGTGCAGCGGGAGCCGCGAACAATCGCAACCGTCGCAAGAGTAAACCGCGTCGTGAAATGTGCTTGAGTTTGTACATACATATCTGTATTTTGCAAAGGCTGCTGGCCCGCCACCGCGGCGGGCGCGGGAAAAAACCGCTCCGTGGTTTCTTAGCGTAAGGGCCTCTGATATGGCTTAACGACTGTTTTACTAGACAAACAACCGGTACCTACAATTTAACGTTGTCATTATACAGAAAAGTTTAAGTTATTTCAAGATATATGACACAGCGCCATCTATTCCCATACTCATGGTTATATCAACAAAGAAATAACACTTAGAAAGTTACCCATGATACAAGCATTAGCTTAGTATGGAGCTAGATGGCGTTGTGTGATATTATGTCATGAAATAACTTGTACTTTTTATTGGAAAATTAACAATAGAGGACATAGTTCTATATTCTTTTGTGTAAATTAATTATTTGACACTCACATTTACATGTTAGTAATTATATGTTTTGACTGCTCTGTTAGCTTAGTTGGTAGTGGCTCTGCCTTCTAATCTAGGGGTGCGGGTTCGATTCCCGCATAACACAAGTAATTATGCATATTAAAATTTGTAATTACTTGTGTTGAGTCTGGTCGTTTCTATGTATAATAAGTATGTATTTACAAAAAAAAAAGTATATATGAATTATATCCGTTACCTATCGAGTACCCATGATACAAGCGCAAGCTAAGTATGGGGCTAGATGGCGCTGTGTAATATGTCCTAATATATTTATTTTATTTATTTTATGTCTCCAATTATGTATTTTATAGGCTCTGAAAGCTTCACCGATTTAATTAATTATTCTAATTACAATACAGCAGTTGATAATTAGTTTGTTAAATTAGGTATATTTTAGGCACAGTGGGCGCAAGTCACTACAAATGTAATATTGTACCTATAATTTTTTGTATTCATAACTAGTGGACGCCCGCGGCATCGCTCGCATTATTTCGGGATAAAAAGTAACGTATAACACTTCTAAGACCTCATACTACCTACATACCAAAAATCATGATGATCCTTCTAGCCGTTTTTGCGTTATGAGCGTTTAAATAAACAGAGACACAGATAAACAGACAAATGTCTAGAAATTGATCGAGCGTTTTCTTCTTTCAATTCTAAGTAAATCAATTTTTTTTAAATATCTTCCTTGTTGAGTCTTTTGACTCTTCAGCTTTATTATATGTATAGATTAAAAATAAAGCAAGTGCTTTAGAAATTTCTAACAAACTGTCGGTCAATTATTGACTATCATTGAATTTTTTTTTTTTTTTTACAATGGTAGAAATTTTATTTACAATAATAAAATATAAAAACAAGGGAAGAAAAACTAAACATACTACTTCTAACTACTACAAATAGGGGCACTTAGAAAATCTTTAGAAAAGTTTAAGATAATCTAAGTGCTCCAGCCCACTACCAGAGGGCAGCGTGCCCAGCATACTGGCCGCATTACCACGCTGGATGGCAATGCTGATACGTTGAGCCAGAAAAAGGCCAGCATTTTGGTCATGCGTCGCGTCAACCAAGCGCTCCGAGAGGTTTTGGAAAATAGTATGGGCTAAATTGAATATCATTGAATTGTTTTCTATTTCTTGTAAAACATAGGCTAGTTTGTGAGGTGTCTGTTTATTAGAGATTTTTCATAGTTTTTGCGAATTCATGTTACACTCAAAGATTTAATCGGTCAAAACCAGTTCTTACCAATAAAAACGTTAGAATCTACTTTAGAACCGTCAAAAACGAGTAAAACTAGTTTTGACTAAGTACTTTAGTAAGTACGAGTACAGTCTAGCAGTTTTCATTTTTAATGGAAATCTAATTTACTTAGACTGCGTCTTAGCTGTGAATATTCTACAAATTCAACTTAATTTGGCGGAGTCCTTGTACATTACATTATTTTAATAAAAGGCGCCGTACTTTCAAGCTGTCAAAAACCGATGAAGCCGCAGACTTGTAATAATATTATAGAATTTAATAGAGTTAATATTAAATTAAAGTGAATATAATAAATTAATATTTATGTGAAGACAGATAGACGTTAAAAATATTTTAGTGATTGTATTCCCAATAGAAATCAGTCACTCTTCCCTGTTTCTAAACGAGATAAATATTTTATTATGATTTATTTTGTCAAGTGGTTGTAAATATACAGATTCGAATCCTACCGGTAGTGATTATATTTGCGACTCTTCCAAAAAAAAGTTTACGTTGATTGTATTATTTATAATTATTTGTATTTATTTAATTTGTTGTTAAGCCATTTCAGAGGCCCTTAGGGCGGCTTGATAAACTCTCGACACCAGAGTTGGCCACTCTCATTTGATAAGAAGAAGTGTTACAAAAAATAAAAATAATTATAATGTATCTTTTCTTTCTCAGGGCCCTCCAGATCAGCGCAGGTTTGGCCGCTCTTTGCACCTACCTTACGTATGCGACTCTACCGGTACGACTCCACGAGGCGTCTTTTGGAGGCCTCGGATTGGCCTTCGTTAACATCGGAGCCTATTTCCTGCTACCCAACCTTTTGGAATCTCATGTAAGTGGGAGTAAAAAAATACACACTTACTTAATGTGGCGCTGCAACCAAGACTAGATCCTGGCCTCCGACACAAAGAGACGCCACTCCTCTCGGTTCTGCGCAATCACCTGCCACTCGGTAGCGTGGCAAATAATACATAAAACATAAAAAAACATATAAAAATAAGAATATGCCTATGACAGTTTATTCAAAGCAATATCCCAACAAATAGAATCTTGGACGTTGATCTTTGTATTCCTATCTCTTACATACTAAGATTTGCATGTGTTGCGACGGGACTAGAATTTGTAAGGACTTTCTTAAGAGGTCAGTTATAAAAATTTTGGTCTTGCGGAACCCACAAATCTAACTTTGTAAGAGTTTTATAGTAACTACATAGGTGCAATAGCGCTCTGCATACTTTGCGTTCAAACAAATGTAAGTTGGCCAAAAAACAATTTACAAATAGGCGTATTTCTTAAGGGATTATCGAATGTTGTTCTTTGAAAACAACTGGAGAAAAAGCATATCAATTATTATTAATCAATTATTATTGATGTAAGTAAAATTAAATAGCGTCTTGTATTCTCATACTCAGGAGGGAATCACTTGTGTAATGAGTACAATATAGATATAAATTTATTACTTACTAGTGGACGCCCGCGGCTTCGCTCGCATTATTTCAGGATAAAAAGTAGCCTATGACACTCCAAAGATTTCATACTAACTACATACTACAAATCAAGATGATCCGTTCATCGGTTTTTGCTTGATGAGCGTTTAAATAAACAGAAAAACAGATAAGCAGACCAAATTTATAAAAAAATGGTACATTTTGCACTACTAATTTGAAGTATCTCCAAACCATTATTTTTAAATATCTTCAATGTTCAGACTTACGACTCTCTCTCTTCAGCTTTATTATATATAAAGATACTTCTATCACAAGCTATCTTTCTTCAACAGATCTACACCAGCATCATGTGCCTGGTAGCATGCAACATCGCCGGAATGCTCACCCATCAGCCGCGAGAGTTGGCCCAGAGACGCGCCTTCTTGGAGACCAGGGACTGCGTGGAAGCCAGGCTTGTGACCCAGCGGGAGAATCAACAACAGGTTAGCAATTGTTATGTTATTATACTTCATATTCACAAATTCTCAGGCCTTACGCCCGGTATTTTTAAGGCATCAGTGGAACCGTAGCCAACACTGAGAGGCCTTTTAGAATATTATACTGTAAAGAATTTAGAGAGGTTGAATAAAATAATTTTACTAAAATCCACACTTACAAGTTTCCCTCTGCCAAGTAAGGATATCCTCCAATTTGTTCCACTTACATATTTCTATCGCACGATGATTTTAATAGGTCAATAAACAATTGATATTTTCTAAATTCCATTATTCGAAATCTGAAAATTCTAATTCAATGAAACAGAACAAAACGTCATTTAAAATCCCTCAGGGAAATATGAACAAAAGAGACATTTTCCCAAATAGCTGCGCAAAGGTAACGGGAAATGTCCGGACATTATATACATATAACGAGGGTACATGCGTGGTCACCCTTCCTACACCTCATTTAGAAACAAACATACATAATTGGTAATTTTATATTCAGGAGAAAATTCCATGAGCATCACTTAATTGGCCCGCAATATTTTATGCTTGTGTTAGTGGAAAAGTTTTTTGGTCAGCTAAAAATATGGTCCGTGTCTTTAATTAAATATGTTATCGATGTACCTGCCCAAGAAAACTCCTATAAAAACATTATTCTGGGGGGTGTCACGACCTTCAGTCATGAGGAAATACAACTCAAAGAGAGAGAGAGAGAGAGAGAGAGAGAGAAAATTATGTTTTTAGAAACAAACCTTCAGACACATATTCCGATTTATATACTAAATTATTTATTTATGCACGGCATGTAGGCATATCTTTTACTCTATGATAAACTCTATTTTTAAATAAGTAATACAAGTTCGACAATTTTACTGGTACTATACAAAAAAGATAAATAACTTCCATATTGAAACTGACATTATAATTATACCTCTCTATTAGTCTTTATACCTCAATGTTACATTTAACGTAAGTTTCCTTATTTATCAAATTAATTATGCAGACCAAGGTACATAAAAATATTGTACAATAAATTGTTGCCCTTTTCAATCCCTCGTATGAATATACAGGTGATTTGAAACGAACATTTCATCCCGTGAATTCAATAATAGACGCGAATGTTGTCACGTTATTTATATTTTAATTGGTTTGCTGCATTTCTGTTTATTATATTTTCGCTAATTTTGATGTGTTTTGATGCGTTTATGTTTCTAGTTTGAATAGTTATTTTGTTGGCGTGAGTGTAATTCTGATGCGCTTTAGTTTTTTGTTTCAAATTTAGGTTTCAATTCAATTTCAACTAAAGTTGAGTTTATTATAATGTAGAATGGTATGCTATAGGTATATAGCCCCTGTAACCGAACTAGTCATTTTTGAAACGTAATTTATTGGTCAATATTTAATGCTATAATCAGATGCCATATGATGTAGGTATTTTTTTTACTGATAGATGTACAATACACAAAAAAAACTGGCAACTGTATTGATCAAAGCAATTTCTTCCGGGCTTTTATAAGCAGCTTGCTTGTCTAATCGAAATAAAGACTAACTGATATATTTAAAAAAAAATGTGGGTCGGATGACTTGTTAAATTGTAGGTCCCGGCTGTTTGTCATAGTACGGCATTACGTAAGCCATATCAGAGACCCTTAGGGCAGCTTGATAAACTCTCGACACCAGAGTCGGCCACTCTCATTCGATAAGAAGATTGAAATAATTTCACAAGATTAGCTGGTTTTTCGAAAATACGTACTGAAATGTGTATGTGATAAATACCTGGACGAGTCTATGTCTGTCAATTAATGTGATCAATAGCTTTACTTTGGTGTGAGATGATCAATCACAATAACTGAGGGCGGCCTTACAATTTTCATCTCACTGTCATTCAGTTAAGGCTTAAATTGCTTTGACAGGCTCTAAAAGTAACAGGCATATTTGATACATCTATGTTTGCACGGAATAAAAAGTTTTGCTTGTGCAAATTAGTACTTATAATTAAGGATTGTACGAGCACTCCTTTTTGCTTATTAGTAATTAACATTCTATCTAAACTGAAAGAATAACTTTATTCAAACATTATAACACAGCCTAATTTAACTTTGTAATATGCTATTTTGAGATTCTTAATGATGTGAGGCTTTGTAAAGATATTTGTGATATTATTTCAGCCTTATTAATAGAGATACCTGAATATCAAATACTAGCTGTGCTCGCGACTTCGTCCGCGTGGAATATTTATTTTGGGCATCATATTTATTTTTGCAAACAACCTCTTCAGCTTTATAAATTATAGCTGTTATCCATGACTTGAATAGTTTTCGCAGCGCACGCAACGGCAAAGATAAATAATTTTCCCCGTTTTTTTTCACATTTTCCATTGTTTCTTCGCTCCTATTAGTTGCAGCGTGATGTTATTAAGCCTAAAGCCTTCCTCGATAAATGGTTTATTCAACACAAAAAGAATTTTTCAATTAGTATCAGTAGTTTCTGAGATTAGCGCGTTCAAACAAACAAACTCTTCAGCTGTATAATATTAGTAAAGATATGTATATTTTTTAATTTTTATTTGTATGTATATTGCGTAACGTATAAAAATTATGAGTTTAGTGAATTTAGTTTTTCCAAAAATCTTTAAATATTACAAAACAAAGATATTATCTGGGCTACCATGGGTTACAATTTCAATTTTTGCGTTTGAACAAGGACTAACAAAGCGTTTAGTTAATAATAAAAACTTCAGCTGTATAATATTAGTAAAGATATGTATATTTTTTTATTTTTATTTGTATGTATATTGCGTAACGTATAAAAATTATGAGTTTAGTGAATTTAGTTCTCCTAAAAATCTTTAAATATTACAAAACAAAGATATTATCTGGGCTACCATGGGTTACAATTTCAATTTTTGCGTTTGAACAAGGACTAACAAAGCGTTTAGTTAATAATAAAAACTTATATTCCCGACATTTCATCTAGTAATAAGAACCATCACGACGAAAGAATACAATTTCAAATAGCGTAGCATTTATTGCAGATGGCTCTACGAATTTTCGTAGCACAGGTTGCACTTAAGTTTATCTTCTTTTAGTTGTACTGTTGGCCGTCAGATGCATTTTTTACATATGGTCGCTACAATACGAACTTTTGGCCTATCAATAATATTCTATTTATAAATAAATATATACATATAATAAAGCTGAAGAGGGTCGAAAGTCTGAACATTGAATATGAAGAAAAAAATGTATGAAATTACTTAGAATTGATAATAGAACACAACAATTCATAGATTTTTGTCTTATGCTCTGTGTCTCTGTTTGTCTGTTTATTTAAACGCTCATCACGCCAAAACGGCTCAATAGATCTTCATGATTTTTGGTATGTAGGTAGGTAGAATGTAGTATGATGTCCTGGAAATGTCAAAGATTACTTTTTATTCTAAAATAATGTGAGTGAAGCCGCGGCTGTCAGTTCAGTTCAAAGTTTTATTTCTGTAGGCAATTACATGCTCTTAGAAACGTCGATTTACAATTAATTATTAGGTACATAATATTTATACACAATAGTGTAAATTAATATAATTTATGAATTACAAAGTAATTTGTCTATATCTCTAAATAATTCTTTATCATTGATAGCGTCTTTTAGTGTATAATAGGTTTTATCCATTAAGTACTGACGAACACAATTTAGTATCAAAGTCTTGTTATTACATTTAATTATATTTTGGGGCAATCTATTATATAACATAATCCCAATGCAGTGGAAACTGTTAGATGTTTTAGCTAGTCTTCTCTGAGGTCTACTAAGCCTCTCTTTATTTCTTATTTCGTACCTATCTGACAATTCATCTGCCACTGTGGTGAACTGATCTAAGTTCTCGAGAACATAGAGTACATTTTGATATATATATTCGCTAAATACTGACATAATGCCTACTTCCTTAAATTTATTCCGACATTGTCATTGACATTGTCGACTAGTAATAATTAATTGTATATCTTGTTCTCAGGAACGCTTGCTCCTGTCAGTGCTGCCTCGTCACGTTGCCATGGAGATGAAGGCTGACATCGCCAGCCAGCCCCGCGAGGAACAATTCCACAAGATCTACATACAACGATATGAGAACGTCAGGTTAGTCATCATTATCACTGTTTAGGCCTAGAAACATCTAGGACATGTGTCTTCCGTGGAAGGACCTGGGCGCCCATCACAATGTATAATATATGGCCAAGTGCAGACCTGGTTTAGTTAAAAAAAAACTGCTTGACTAGATTCTGCCGGGGAGTCACGACCCTCAGTCATGAGGAAATACAACTCAAGACAGAAAACATCTATGACGAAAGCCAGCAAAAAAAAAGGATTCCGTTG
Organism: Macaria liturata; assembly: GCA_964023185.1. Taxonomy (NCBI): domain Eukaryota; kingdom Metazoa; phylum Arthropoda; class Insecta; order Lepidoptera; family Geometridae; genus Macaria; species Macaria liturata. Next base: position 8,029,673 of record OZ026808.1, read on the forward strand.
CACTCTAAACTCGACCAAGAGGAATTGAAAGAGAGAGCCAGAATTCAAGGGAAGCAGATCTTCAAAAAACAATTTATTTGTTATTCAAATTGAGGGTGATCTGAGTTATTCTAGACAATCGCGGTAGGTAGCAACGTCATTTAAGATCAAACAAGGTGTTGACAAGCTCAAGTTCACTTAAAAAAAAAATAGACAAAAGTAAGCTTTAGTGGGGTACATTATTTGAGCTATTTAAGTACGAAGAAAATCTATCCGATATTAGTTCAGAGTAAATTTCACATCACTAGTTCTCTTTTTTCTCTTATTGATCATTTTATACAATATACTAACTGTCTTCATTGAAATATCAATCAAGTATTATCACATCTCAACAAAAGCAAATGTTCAATCATTTTTAAGAAATGCATTTTAGGTTTTTTCGCTTTATTTAAACCAATAACAACACATAGGAACAACATTACATCATTATTTCCGCTTGTATCGGAATATAATGACAAAATTAATATCATGTTTATCCAATAATGAGAACGCAACCACATATTAGAGTAATATTGGCAGAACTGTTGAATTTTAATTGGTATAAAACCAATATGTCACACAAAGTCTACCTAATATGGTAAATTTATGTATTTACGATAATAAAATATGAAAACAAGGGAAGAAGAAAAACTAAACATACTAGGTACTTCTAACTACTACAAAAAAGGGGCACTTAGAAAATAAGCCTATTAAAGTAAGCCTATTTAATGTAAAAAAAATATCTTTAGAAAAGCCTAAAGATAATCTAAGTGCTCCAGCCCACTACCAGAGGGCAGCGTGCCCAGCATACTGGCCGCATTACCACGCTGGATGGCAATGCTGATACGTTGAGCCAGAAAAAGGCCAGCATTTTGGTCATGCGTCGCGTCAACCAAGCGCTCCGAGAGGTTTTGGAAAATAGTGTGGGCTCCCGGACCCCACGGCCCCAAAGTTTCGACTCCAAAAGGCTCAAATATGTAACCTCGGCCGAGGTTAATAAGGCCTAATATGGTTGTTTTCAAGTTGTTTATGCAAATTGTTTATTAGGCACGAACAAATACAGTTGGTGATTTATGTATACACGATAACATTAAACGCTAAGCGAACGTAAAGCGTAATAACGTTTTACGTTTCAGTAAAGGGAGGTAGCGGTATATGATTTGAAACTAATAGAAATGCACCGGAGTTCAGTCACGTAGGTACGTTTTGAAACATATATTATGTAGATTAGATTCCTTTAGTACCTCTTTTACAATACAATACAATACAATATATCTTTATTGCACACCAAAATAAATGAATTAAAATAAAAGGACTTAAACTAAAAATAATGTACAAGTGGGCGGCCTTATCACCTTGAGTGATCTCTTCCAGGCAACCTTAGCAAGAAAGCGGTGAAAGAGATCAGTTTGGTCAGTGGCTATAAAAAAATATTTTTTATTTAATAAAGCTCTTGGTACATTTGGAATTTCTATTGATCCGTCGCGAAGTGAACAATTTTAATCTACGGGGAAATTTGTTGAAGCCTCAACGGATGAAATAACAAGAGCCGGAAATAAAAATATACCTTTTTTTTCTTTAAACGAGCGCTAGCACCTGTTATTTTGAATCTTTGTTGAGTTTTTTACTACATTTTTTGGTATAGTAACTATGCTTTCACTCGTCCCTCGTTTTCATATTACTTAGTAAGTACATATTTTTAAATCATGTAGAGATAGCTTTTTTACTTCACTGTACCGCTTTGAATATTTTACCGAGTTGTCATCAACAAACATTTTAAAAAACGATTTTGTCAACTAAACCCAACTGGCCGAAATTTTTTTGTCTCTATTGACATTAAGCCGCCCAACTAAACAAACATGTTTGTTAATATAACTAGTGTGACCCATTTAAACAGGTGAGCTTCGTATGTACCTCGACAACCAGTAACAATTTAAAAACTTCAAAACTATTCAAAAAAAATTTTTTTCTTGGAAGATTTAGTTAAAATGTTGATGGTCCTGGGCACCTACCACGACGTGTCTGCCCAAGAGAAATCCTCTAACGAATTAGTTCTGCGGGGAATCACGACCCTCAGTCATGAGAAAATACAACTTATAGAGAGAGAGAAAAATAAAGTTAAGTTTACGCTGATAACAGTTAATGTAATGTTATGAAATGAGTATCGGTTAATTTCAATTTCATCTACTATATTATAAAAGTCGGGTTTTCCTTCCTGACGCTATAACTCCAGAACGCACGAACCAATTTCCACGGTTTTGCATTCGTTGGAAAGGTCTCGGGCTCCGTAAGGTTTATAGCAAAGAAAATTCAGGAAACATTTCATCAGAAAAGCGAGAAAACAGGGTAAATTATTTTTCACATACAAAAAACGAAGCCATCTGGTGGCGAAACGGAGATCGCCGGGTTTGCTAGTTGTTTATGTGATCAAAGAATAAATTGCATACCTACATTGATGCCAACATTGCGATTAATAGAAACCGGTTTTAAATCAAATCGAATGATAAGTTACAATCACAAACATGAAGCAAGTTAATGCCAAAGTATTTTAAAGGCACTGCTCGCGAAAACGTAGTCTCTCCATTTACAATGATCCTTTATATGGTTAATAGCCTGAATTATTTTATAAGTGAATCTACTGCAATTATACAAAACAGTTTTATGAATTACGTATTGTAATCTATACTAATATTATAAAGCTGAAGAGTTTGTTTGTTTGTTTGAACGCGCTTATCTCAGGAACTACTGGTGCGAATTGAAAAATTATTTTTGAGTTGACCATTTATCGAGGAAGTCTTTAGGCTATATAACATCACGCTGCAACTAATAGTAGCGAAGAAACAATGGAAAATGTGGAAAAAACGGGGATAATTATTCATCTTTAAGGGCTTCCGTTGCGTGCGCTGCGAAAATGGTTCAAGATATAAAAAAAATATGTATGAAAGAATTAATGCCCAAAATAACTAATCCACGCGGACGAAGTCGCGAGCACAGCTAGTATATTAATATAATAGTATCAGATATATTTACATTTTTCATTCACACGTATCAATATTATTCACAAGAATACAGAAGAGTAGTGCCAGGTCAAAAGCGTGCAGCGATAATAAAAATATACGCCAAAACAGTTCTGCGTGAATGAATATTGTATATTGTAGATGAAACATCAATCCCAATAGATAGGTATATGCGGGCTGCGAATTCATGATACAGACCTGGATATTTTAACCATGGCTTGTATTATATCATTTTACTCGTATGTCAGTTGTTTTTATAATAATCATTTATTTATACTTTCTGTACATGACATTTACTTATTGTGGGGCTAGATCTATTTGCAAATTACTCCAAATATTTATTTTATATTTGAAAGTTTTACACTGGGCCATATACTAGGTAAGTAAACGCTTGTGTCATGGGTACTAGATAACAGATATTATATTGAAATATGTAATCAAAATGTCTTATCTGTCCCCCTAATGCCGGTACACACAGACAGACAGGGGGACAGATAAAACATTAAGGAGGTGAATAAAGTTCGAACTGTCCCCTTATCGCTAACAGGGGGACAGTTCGAACTTTTCGAACGAAGGTATAATATTTATATACAAATTAGTCTTATCTTATCTCATCTTATTAGTCAAAGTAATAGTTAAGATTCGAATATAACTAGAATATTTCTTGATAGCGGAATAGCTGCAGCTCATTGCTTGAAATTAAAACTGCTTTAAACTGTCATATTTCCTAGCTGCGGCTGGCAGGTACTTTCCTAACGTTTTGTTCTCAGCAAACTAGGAGCAAAGCAAACTACACAAAGTGAGGGAACTTTTACGGAAAATCAAGCTCTGTAATTAGTTCGTATGAGAGTGACTCACTGTGGTGTTGATGGTGTTTGAAATTGACTTAGGAATTATTGTTTTTTTTTTTTCTTTTGAATCATTAGTAAAAAGAATTATGACAATAACTTGATTGCAGTTTGTAAACAAACTATAAACATAATAAAGCTGAAGAGAGACGTAAATCTGAACATGAAGATATTTAAAACTAATTTTGTTTTGCACGTACTATGAATTAAAAGCAAGAACACATTCCAAAATTTTCTAGGAATTTTGTCTGTTTATTTAAACGCTTATCACGCAAAAATGGCTAAACGGATCATTATGATTTTTGGTATGTAGGTAGCATGAGGTCTTAGAAGTGTCATAGGCTATACTTATTATCTTGAAATAATGCGAGTGAAGCCGCGGGCGTCCACTGGATGTAATATATTGGTTGTCGCCGAGGCGAGGAGCCGAAGTTTTTGTAGATCTGTACAGATTGTGGTTAAAAAAGTTTAATAATTGTTTGTTCGCATATATGGTTCGAAAATAAATAATTAAAAAAAATATAGTAAGAATAATGAAGATAACACTGCCACCAAACTATTGTAAATAATTAAGATATTATCTATTCTATTCCTTACATATTTAAAGTTAGTTTGTATACGAGTGACCTACTGTAGTGTAAATAAGCTTTCCAAACTACCCATGGGCCTTCTAAAATGGCTTAGTCATAGAGTGCTACGATACAACTAATGTTATAGTTACTACAAATAAAAATAAATAAATAAACATAAAATAGCCTTAGTTATCTTTGAAGTTATAAATGCATAATTTTTTAAGCTATTAATTTTTACAATAAAACTATGAATTCAAAATTAAATGTCACTGTTACACGACAATAAATGGCAATTTTATATGCTACAATCATGAGAGGGATGAAAATCCTTGGCTACAATTCTAAGTCAAACAAAGTATTTTAGTCATTATAAAAAATGTAGGTATATTATAGTTACTGTACAATAAATAGTTTATGAAAATAACTCCCGGGAAATCTACGTTTACGCCAGACTGGCTTACAAAGGGAATGCCAGACAACTTACATCATGCAGCGTCATATGTACAGCAGTGATAGTGAATAGTGTTATTCAGAATGCCAACAAACTTACACTCAATAGGACGAATAAAATATTCAAAGCTGAGACAGATTGTAAATAAACTGGCAACTTAAAAGCGTTTTTTTTTAAGTGGCTTTGGTACTAAAAGTTTATTAATTTAACCGTGAGGAAAACCTGTTTAATACTTAAATTGGGGGGGCGCCCACCACGATGATCTTGCCAAGATACATCGTGGTGGGCGTAGGCCCAGGTTCTTCCACGGAAAACACATGTCCTCGGATATTGTGGTCCTCAAACATGTCGGTTTCCACACGATGTTTTCCTTCACCGCTAAGCAAGTGAAAAGTTTCAAATCCACACAAAACTTCAAAAACAAGTCATTGGTGTAAGGTCGAATTCGAACTAGGGTTAAATAATAGGATAAAAAGCAGACGCTTAAACCGTCGAACCACACTCGCTTTTTAACTTACGAAACATTTAAACGGAGGATGTTCTAAAAATACTTCTTTTCGTCGGAAAGTCTTTAAGAATCTCGATAAAAACCAAAGCCGTTTGCCATCCCGGGGGAGCGGCGTAAGGGACTTAATGGCGCATATCGTTCTTTAAACCTTAGGGTTGAAAAAGGCACCCTTGTGATTATTTAATATACGATATTAATTATTTTTTAAGTCGACTGTCGTTAAGCCATGGATGGTGGTTTGAACACTCTCGACAGTCGAGTTGGCCAATCATACCATAACCATACGAAGAATACAAAACCAATACAAAATCATACATAATCATAGGAAGGAGAAGATTCTAAACGTACAACTCGGCCACTTAAAACACCACAGGCTTTTAAACTGAGTCATCGTTTTTATTTTAATGTATAACTGAATTGATGATGAAATTAATTTATGACTGGCCATAGAAACAGAGATCGCCCACCAATGCGGTGGGTTGACGACATTAGAATAACCGCAGGAGCACCTGGATTCAATCTGCGCAGGACCGGGACGAGTGGCGTACAAGAAGAGAGGCCTATGCTCAGCAGCTCAACAGGATGATGATGATAGCTAAATTTGTTTGTATGGAAATTATAAGCACTATTAAAACATTTGAGTAAGTTTCTTATAGCCCTGTATGACTCCTATTCGTAGAAACTATAGTTACTTCGTCAAGTTGCGCTACGGGCGTTTTGTCAAGTACCAAAAGGTCTTAAAGCTGATAAGATGCCGCAACCAGATGTTCAAGGTTACATAAAAACGTTAATTAAATAACTCTCTCTCTCTTGAGTCGAATTTCCTCATGACTGAGGGTCGTGACTTCCCCGCAGAACTAATTCGTTAAGGGAGTTCTCTTGGGCAGATACTGGTGGGCGCCCAGGTCCTTCCACGGAAGACACACATCCTCGGATATTGTGGTCCTCCAACATGTCGGTTTACTCACGATGTTTTTCCTTCACCGTCATGCGAGTGCAAATCCACACATAACTAGAAAATACAAGTCATTGGTGTAGGGCCTGATTCGAACCTGGGTGCGTTAGGATGAAAAGCAGACGCTGGAACCGCCGAGCCACACTCGCTGTTGAAAACAAACTAAAGAAAAGAAATAAGTTTCATTTCACACTTTTGGTTTCACGGTATTTATTATTATTATTGTTTAAAATAAGTTTATTGTCACTTAATCATTAAGTACATAATATATCGTTTACTAATACCCTGGTATACTAGATAGTAGTGGAACTAACTTCCCTCGCGCATAATTAAAGTTGTTATGCGGGTTTGCGACGCGATTCGAACCATATTTGAACTCAAGTTCAAACTTGACTTTGGTGCCCTTTGAGTGATTTATTATACAAAAAAGTGATGAATTACTGTCAGTTTACAAAAAGATTGAATAAAGTATGTTTTTATTATATGATCTTTTATAGAAATATTATATAATAAAAACATAATATCTATACATATAATAAAGCTGAAGAAGGTAGAAAGTATGAACATTGAAGATATTAAAAAAAATGTTTTGAGATACTTCGAATCGATAGCAAAACACGTTCCAAGAATATCTAAAAATTTTGTCTGTTTATCTGTGTCTCTGTTTGTCTGTATATTTAGACACTCATCGCACAAAAACGGCTAAACGTATCATCATGACTTTCTGTATGCGGGTAGTATGAGGTCTTTGGAGTGGTATATGCTACTTTTTATCATGATATAATACGAGCGAAGCCGCGGGCGTTCACTAGTAATATTATTATAATATTAATGTGCTATTGTATACAAATACATTTTTTTTTTCAATTCCATGTAAATAATCCGTACTGTTGCAGTTTTATTATAGATCATTGGAATACTAACCCCTATTTACATAATTATGTAACCCTTTTAGAAAATCCTCTGTAGGTACCTAACCTACAGAGGATTTTCTAAAAGGGTTACATAATTATGTAAATATTGATTATTTGAGAATCATCATATAACATTCATGTTTTTACCGTGATTCCACAACACCAAAGCTGACCACTCCCATACGAATTTACCAAGATCATAACATCGGTGAGAAAATATCTTATATATTCTCGCTGAAAATTTAGGAAAAAAAAACAAAAATCACGATACGCTACGAAACCGTTATCGATAAAATTTCATTTTAGTGTAGGTAATCTAGTTTAGTCCTAGATAAATAAGTTTCGCCAAGGAACATTTTACCGACCAGAGATAAACTTATTATCGGTGAAGTAACCTTAAGGGGAACCGGAAGGATGTTTCATGTTTCAATATATAAAAATATAAGATCTCAGGGCTGGCAGCAATTTTTGTCAACAATTGAGTCTTTCTATTCAAAGAGGAAATACTGCCAGCATCCTGGGATCCCTGACGCACAGCGACAACATGGACGGTGTGCTGAATTTTTTGTAAATATCTGTTTGTTTTTTGTTACTTTTTCTGTATGTTTAAGTCTTTTTTGTATATACTAGTGAAATATATGTAAATATTAGTTAGTTATTGGCAATAAATAAATGTATAATATAAGATCTATATTTTTGTATTGACTAGAAATATTTTCTCTTTGAGTCGTATTTCCTCATGACTGAGGGTCGTGACTCCCCTGCAGGATAAATTCGTTACGAGAGTTCTCATGGGCAGATACATCGTGGTGGGCACCCAGGTCCTTTCACGGAAAACACATGGCCTCGGTTTTAGTGGTATATCTTAGTAATTAATTAATTTCATCCATCAATTCTTTAATTTGGTTATTAAATCTCATATTATGTCATCCAGCATTTTATTGTGACATTTTATTTCAAACATGAGGTTATTTTCGATTTTCAATACAAATTGAGCCCCCGACCACAATAATTCTTGTTGCCCGAATGTGTAAATACCTATTAAAGCGTATTTGTGTTATAACACCTATATCTCGTGGTGTTTATCACAATACAAACACTGAATTTAAAAGTAAGAAGAAGGTTTTTTTCTTGTAGTAACTCGTCGAATAAATTTATGAGAACATTTTCATAATTCCTATTCGTTTAGTCATTAAAAATATTATAAACTTAATTTTAATCATTATTCGTTTTTTTTCATCAAATTTTTTATTCTGTAAAAATGTTAAATGATTTATTAAAATTTGTTTTCGTATATCAATACTTTGACAACGAAACCATACGACGTAAACAAGACCTCGCTAAAAATATTTAGGTTTATAATATAGAAAATAATATAGTAAGATACGCTACAATCAATTAGTTAGTCAGTTTGAGGTCAGTTAGTTAACGCTTTCTAACCTTTGGTCTCAATGTTTAACTTTGAAACTATCAGTTAGCTACTGTGGGAGGAATCTAATAAATAAATCTCCATACAGTCGTCATGAGACCTCAGCTTTAGATGCAGTCACAGAATAAAGTACAACGTAGAAACGTAACTGGGCTAAAAATACTTCCACTTTGCTTCCACTGGACGACTTTAATTCACCCAGTTGAAACATTTGCTGTAGTAAAGTTTGAACCGTAAAGTCTGACGTTGGGTAACAGCATAGCAAGTAGCCATTTTCGGAAACATTAAGCTATTTCCGCCATCAATATTTGTGAGTGAGTGAAAGTGATACGCATGGAAACGGAGACAGCTAATACCGGAGAGGAAGTTGCAAGAGTTATTAAAGTTAACTAAAGCAGGTGCCCTGGATTAAATCTGTAAAGCTTGTACTTAGGTAATATGTATATAAAGAAGACGTGACCAGACTGGCGAGGATATATCGTCTTGACTTAACTTTAATTGAAAACTTAAAAAAAAAACAAAAAAAAGTGTTTGTAGCAAATAAGGGAGATAGTTCAAAATCATTTCGTGTCAGATTTTCGGTAACAACTGTCTCAATATAAATGTCGAAACATTCCAGTTCTACTTACTTCACTTTTCTAAATGGAAGCATATTTCATGCGACATTTGTTCGGACTTACCGTTCTATAAATATCGTTATGCGTAGGTTGCAGGCACGGTTTGTTGTTACAGTGCTTTATACACCACAGGTTCCTCGTAAGCCCACAAAGGAATTACTAAATACAACCACTTCAGTAGCTTTGGGGTGGAATCAACACGGTCTCTTACTAATACCTTATACCGTAGGTAGGTATTAGGTATTAGTGGTAAATGTAACAGCAAGTTAATTATGGCAGTTAAATTTGTTGTGTAGTATATTAATGATAATTATTATTTACTAGCTGGTGCGCGCGACTTCGTCCGCGTAGAATAGTTATTACCACAAAAACGGTTCTAGTGAGTTAACCTTAAAAGATAGACATATACTGTTGCAAACATTTTGTTAGATCATTTTAAAAGGAATAATTCTTTTATACATTTTTTTTTAATATCTTGAACCGTTTTCGTAGCACACGCAACGGAAGCCCTTAAAGATGAATAATTTCCCCCGTTTTTTTTTACATTTTCCATTGTTTCTTTGCTCATATTAATTGCAGGGTGATGTTATGTAGCCTAAAGCCTTCCTTGATAAATGGTCTTTCCGAAACAAAAATAGTTTTTCAATTCGTACCAGTAGTTCCTGAGATTAGCGCGTTCAAACAAACAAACAAACTCTTCAGCTTTATAATATTAAGTATAGATTTATTTACACTTAACAACGATTTACATTTGTTAATTCTATGTGAAAATATTGTGTATTCATTGAAGCAAGTAAACGTAAAACGTGGACAAACTCGGGGGAGACCTACGCCATTACATGAATGCTAATAACAACAATAACAACCTTATGACATTTTGCTCAACACTGTCAAAATTACTACTGGATGGCAATGCGTTGATTTTAAACCAGAAAAAGACCACATTTTGCTCACATGTCCTGTCAAGTGGTCTAGATACCTCATTTGTTTAATGTATTTATATTTAGAAAGCATCATGTTATATTTTTTATCTTATGTCATAATTTGTGAAAATGCTATATTTGGAACATCATTTTCTAGTACTTTACCAAAAATCCTAAGCTGTATTTTCTTCTACTCCAGGACCGACACTAAACATAATACTAACAAATGTGTTTGATCTTGTTCCAGTATTCTGTTTGCCGATATCTGCGGTTTCACTTCCCTATCTGACCAATGCACTGCCGAGGAGCTCGTGCGTCTCCTCAACGAGCTGTTTGCCAGGTAAGATGAAGCGATTTCTTTAAAAGTCATACAATATTCAAAACCATGGCGACACTCTTAAAAAAACAATGAGGCCTAACCAATCAGGCCTTTAGATATTAGTCGATACTATACGTGGCAATATTTAAATCTTAAGGGAAAATCGTCTTGTTTTCATGAATAACTTGTGGCACTATTTTAATATTCCATTTATTTTCTTTTAAATAGTGACACATCCCACAGCGCCATCTAGCCTCATACTAAGCTTACGCTTGTATCATGGGTACTAGATAACGGATATAATACATATATACTTTTCTTTTGTAAATACATACTTATTATACATAGAAACGACCTTTTTTTTTTGACCCAGGAAAACCCTTTAAAGGTACCAGTCGACCCCGGGGAGGGCGAGTGGTTATGTGGGAGTCTCCGCCAGAAGGCCGTCATACCCACTAAAAACCTGGGGTGTTCCACCTCTGCATCGCGATCAGGGCCCCGAGAGTGCGATGCATGCGTCCGCAGCCCTGGCGATGCTGGCCCTTAATCAGGCCCCGTCTCGGGGAGCTTTTGCTCGTCCCTCTAATGGACGACGTGTCGGAACACGGGACACGTCGTGCATCCTGTGGGAGCACATAGAAACGACCAGACTCAACACAAATATTTACAAATTTAAATATTCATAATTACTTGTGTTATGCGGGAATCGAACCCACCCCCCACCCCTGGATTAGAAGGCAGAGCCACTACCAACTAAGCTAATAGAGCAGTCAAAACCATTGTTACGTATTAAGGTCTAATTTATCTCTACACCTAATTAAGCACAAATTAGTTCAGCCGTGGGCAATCATTTGACTGTGAACGAAGGATAAACAAATAACCACACAATACATCATTTTCCCTGAAGCGCCCGTAGCTCAGGTGCGGGGGGCAATCGCATGCGATTACCAATGTTCAGCAGTTGTCGACGCGGTCAGTACGCGGATGAGTGACCAAAAAGTGCCATTCTGGCCGCCTCCGTGAGTCAGATGACACGTTAAATTGTAGGTCCCGGCGGATTGACATAATACGGCAGTCGTACTATGTCAATAGTACATACCATACCACATAACCCGAACAAGTGAATTCTGTGGCTCAAGGTGGAGCATGCCTGTACTGTTTTTCTTCGGTTTTCTTATAACAGCTTAAAAGAGCAAATAAATTATCTTACCAATGTGGCTAGTGGAAGTTGAAAAGAAAATAATTTGTTGAATGAAAATAATACACATTTTTGTTTAAGATTGTTTCTTTACCTTGGGCGGGTATCTCTAAGAGTTCTGTTTCCAATTAAGTACTCGTAATTTAAATTGCTTTTGAAATGATCTACTTTGTTTTGACCCGCTTTCCCAAACAAGCCAGTGTTTTTATTTTGGGTGCTTTTTTCTAATATTTTGTATTTTTTAACTTTCGTTTTTTGTTATATATTTTTTTAGTGAACTATGCAAATGTAATTTTATAGATATATAAGTAGATGAACACTTTGTTCATCGGCTTATATTATCTATAACGTATTTGTATGAAAGAGGCAAAGTCTTATATCGAGAGTTTCTAAACGCCCAAAGGGCTTCTGACCATTCTTTATTGCAACAAACATGAAAAAGAAAATAAAAAAAATACATATTCAAGAGACTAGTGTCACAACTTGCTGCGTGCTGTGAGTTTAAAAACAAAAGGACGGCTAACTTACGAAAAAGCTTTAGTACACGACAATATAGTATGTAATATAAAGTTATATAAATGCTTTTTCTGTGAAGCTATCTTATTTAGGCGACTTTTAGTAAAGCGTGAGCCTATTAAATGTAAAAAAAGCTCTACAATTACGAGGACATATTGATTTTTCGTATTTTTTTTTAATCCTGCAGCCATAATTTCTCACTTCATTCGAAACCCTTCAAAATAGTATGATAATTCAAAAGTGAAGCGCTTTTAACCATTGAAGGAACCTTTTTGAAACTTCTAACAAGCACGCCAGATAGTCACTGGAGCGGAAACAGCAATTTCAACTAATAGATTTGAATGGCAAAAGTTACTAACATATGTTCATAGACATTTGTTTCTTGAGACCCCAACAAGCCGTTTAAGAAACAGAAAATTAAAAAAAAATCTTTATTTACGAAAAGGTTTACATGTTATGGGCATATCTGTCGATTGCTTCACTACCGAAGCAACCAGATACCAGTTGACAAACTTATTTATTTACGCCCCACAAGACAGATAATGTAGATTATAGACCAAACACTCATGTCAGATAAAATATTTATGACAAAATATTTTGACCGTCAGACAACAACCGATTAAGTAACCTACGCGTAGAACGAAACACTGACAACCTTAAGAACGAACCAATCAGCAACCAAATCTATCACGTCACTACTACACTACTATGTTAACCTATCACGTCATGTTTTTAATAAGATACCGACTGATGGGACGCATCGCTCAAAGAGGTTGTGATTGATATGATGTCTTGGTATCTAGTATTTGTTCTGGAAATTTTACTTTTTTTAATGGGAACTACATGGAACCCGGAACAGTGCTTGCAAACTACCTACTAAACGGTGGTATGGTCCTAAATGCTCTTCGCCATATGGGTCCTACATTCTGATTGGTTTCAAATGTAGGAGCCGTCCTAAAATACTTCTTACTATGGCTCTGCATGCTTTTTTTCTATATATTGTAGACGAAATCAGGAAAGTTACTTGTATGCACGGTGATGTCAAAATTTGATTGCCAGTAATGGGAGTTTGTTGGATATCATGTCGTTGCAAATGGTTCGTAACTTGTGCGGGCGGTAAACTTCTGATGCAACTAAGCAAAGCAACATGTATTGACTGAAGTGACTTTATCAGATCTCCAACAGACTTCGTGGGGAGTAGAGCAATTAATGCAACGTCAAGTAGAGTATTGTACTTATTTAACAAAGCTTTATTAAATTTCAATTACGAATGTGGATGAATTCAAGGAAATCAAGTGTTTTGTCTGGATTGTAGAATGAAGATCAATTTAACTTTCTCTTGAAGTTTTTTTTACGAACTGTAATTGGCTGAAAATTTTGTATACGCACGTAGAAATTGATTTGATAAAAAAAAACAAAGTAATTGTTATTCTAAAAACCAGGGCTTTGAATAATTCTGCTTTAAAGCAAAATTTACTTTTTTCGGTGATTTATATTTATTTTTTAAATTTGAATTGCAAAATTTCTATTTCAAAGTACCTTACTATATCAAACTTACTATTTTGAGAGAAAAATCTTGATTACAAAAAAGTGTAAGAAAACACCTAACACAAAAGTTACGGCTCGGCGATTCCACTGTTTCCTACGAACTACAATTTACGAATTTTCAAAACGAGAGTGAACCAAATATTATTGGGTGAGCACGCTTGATTTTGTAAAGAGCTAATCTGTTTCAATAAAAAATAAATAAATAATAATAAATATTCCGGGACATTGCACACAGCGCCATCTAGCCCCACACTAAGCAAACGCTTGTGTCGTGGGTACTAGATAACGGATATAATACTTATATACTTTTCTTTTGTAAATACATACTTATTATACATACAAACGACCAGACTCAACACAAGTAATTATCAAATCAAATCAAATATACTTTATTGTACACCAAATAAAAAGAACATATTTTACATAAAGGTGGAAGGTAACCAGGGACATTGGGCGACCTTATCACTAAAGTGATCTCTTCCAGGTAACCTAGTTTGGACAACACTAGAGGAAATCCGTAAAGCTGGCGTACTTTACACAATATTAAATAATTTAAAAATAAAACACAATAACAAATATAACATTCAAAGTAAATTAATTTATTTTAAATTAAAAGTAATTATAAATTTTTAAAGTACATAAATACTTGTGTCATGCGGGAATCGAACCCGCGACCTCTAGATTAGAAGGCAGAGCCACTACCAACTAAGCTAACAGGCCAGTCAACAAAAAATAAAATATCACGCCAAAAATAAAATTAGAAGGTATTTGTCGAAGCTCCAGATACATATTTACTGCAAACTTGCAATGCAGGCTTTCATGCTATTCTTATCGATTGTGCACTGAGGTGTGCCTTCATACATTCCTGTTCAAATTCACATTCTAACAAATGTGTTAATCGTTTTCTTTTTACTTTTTTATCGCTATTCCACTAAAAAATCCAATTTAATCAAACCAAAATCCAGGTTCCAATTTAGGGCAACAGAAATAGAACTTTAACTACGAAGATCGATTTCGATCACAATTCTTTTTCTCATTTCTTTCAGTGAGTTGTTGAGAACGACAGCTTCTATTATAAAAATCTATTTCAAAAATTGATTTTACACTAAAGTTTACCACAGTTTTAAATGATTAAACTGCCAAGTTCGTATCGAAACGCAAATTCTAGTGCCAACAGTAGAGTTTAAACCATTTCTAAAGCCTTTGTCTTGGTATATCAACTTTATTGTAAATGAAAGTTTTCAACTTCATATACATACTTACTTAAAAAATGAGCTAACATAATTCAGATTTTGGGGATTTGAATTTTATTCAAACTTACTGAAAACGTCAGGATTCCTTAAGAACACAGCTACTCAGCCTTTTTGGTTCCTAGAGAGAGATCAACAGCCTATTTTTTTCATAATGATTCAGATTCATTTATTTTCAGTTCTGTCATATTGTATTACAAGTGGTTTACAAACAATAAATATGTATTTAATAACGACGCGTCGAGTTGGTTAGACATTTATAATACACCACATTAAATAATTAATTATTTTTAATAAACTATCAACATTAACTAATGCCTATTATGACTGATCTTTTTCTAAACTAGGTTTTGAAAACCGAAAAATATACGCAATAAAAAAGGTACATATATTTCATTACTTCAACAAGGAAAATGTATACCTGTACAGGTATGTATGCGTTTATGTGTACCCAGAGTATACATACGGACGTTCGAAATTCAATTTCCTTCGTCAGCCAATCAGGGACGTCGGAGTAATTCATTAACCTCGGAAGGAAGGTAGGTATTATAAACAAGCATATTTATCATTTATTCGGTGATAAAATGGCGTATGGATGATTGCTCCATCCATCACAGGGGCGGCTAGCGAGCGGAGTGGATACTGTGTGGTTTTAGCAATGATGGTTGTATTATTACATCTTAACATTCATATTCATATATTTTCGTAAAGCCTATTTACACGTCCAATAAAAATAAAATGATTACATTAACAAAATTATAACAAACATGCTAAAATGTCCTAATAATGTCGTGTAATGGTTATGGTACAGTCATCGCGTCTTTTTCACATTTTTTTTTTTCTATACCAAGTCGTAGGTTTTGATATTTTATGAAAGTGACTTCAATAAGGAGGCAAACCAAGTCTATCGTGTATCTACCTTAATTTAAGGAAATGCGAAAAATAACACGATAAAAAGCTGTTTTTGATTTTCATCTTACATTTTATGTTATTTAAATTGCCGTTGGTATTACTTAACAATCCATCAAGAGATTTTTATAAATGAATGTGTAGCGTACATTTATAAAAATCACGATTAAGACTAGGGTGTGATTGTAAGAAATTGTAGTGTGAAATTATTTTATTAATTCTGATTAATTTAATTGATTTAATTTCTAATTCTACTGTGTTGTAGTTCAGGTGGTATGCACGTACATAGAAACTTTGAGAAAAAATAGTTTAAAAAAAACATAGTATCCCAGCGATTTAATAGTAGATCCTTATTAGAAAAGTATACAAGTAAAACACGCAAGTTAATTTTGTGGTACCTACCTACTTGTTGTTTCTTTTGTGTAATGGTGGTAATTTTCCCGTCACCCCACTACTTGAACCTACTAGTGGGATGAACGGGAATTTTTATTCCCGCTCGACCCACTGCGCTAAAGATTGATAAAAGTTGAAAAAATATCGTCAATTTTTATCATGTTCATTTAGCTGGACCTCTATCTAAGTACAAATATAACTATTGCCTATAACACTTACTGTACTGACGATTATTGACTCCTATTTTGTAGGTAGTTTGTCGCAGTATAAAATGCAGGTCCCTAACTTAACTGAGTCACTCTTGCATAACTCCTGCCAAACACGTAACCTGTCTTATCCTCGCTACAAAGTGGCACGGTCGGCCGTTGTTTATACTCGCTGTCCTTTTCTTCCTAGCTATTACGTAGCTCACGCAGACATAGGTAGTTACTCATGATTGACTCGATAAAGAATTACTCGGACTCGACTAAGAATAAATCTTGATTATCAATAATAAACAGTCCGTTGTTTTGAACGAAAAAATAATAATAATTAACATATTACTTTTACACTATTTTACCATCACATGTTTTTTAATGGATATTTTTTATTATTTAAATATATTTTTATACATCACATTAATTATTTATTATTTAATTAAGTATCACATGACAATCAATCACACAAGTACACATCTTCCTCATCTCATTTCTTACATCAGCCCCTCCCCTCATTTCCCATTCCCGAGACAGTTAAGTAAATTATTTCCTCCGTTAACTAACATATTTTATTGAAATCTTTTGTTTTTGTTTAATGTACCTATATAGATAGTTACTTGAAATCCAGAAGGATGAACGCGTTCCCCACGACACAGGGGAACCTAGTGTGGGGAACATAGATCACATCATTTGTAATCGATCCTAACATAGTAATATAAATATTGTACTAACAAACAAATGTTGTAACTTAGTTATAAGGTTTTTGATGACCAATAAATAAATATTATTATTATTATTACTTAGCAGCTGCGTTCAGCGCTCTGAAATAAAATTGGTTACACGTGCATAAATTCTCAGAAATCGTTGAAGATTTAAATTTCTAAAGTTTTTTTTATTAAAATTATTAAATTATGGTTTTCTTATTCACTTAAATTATTCTTTAATTATTTTTATAATTAACATTTAAATAAACTCAGTAATGAATCACTTGTTCTCTAAAAATTAGAGGCAAGTCAATACAAAAAAAAAAACAGTTATAAAGATTTCAAAAAAATATTTTTCCGAGTTTCAATAAAAGCAATCGTTGCTGAAAAGAAATCGGAATAATTTGAATTACAAAAAGTGCAGGAATGAAATTTCAATTCTGTCTTGAAGTTGAAGGAAACATTTTAAAATGTTACATCTTTCATCCATTAGCGCTGTGTCGATCCTTTCAGTGCAAGTGCGGCAAATGCAACTGTATTAGTAGTGCTGTTCCTCTGGCCTCGCATTTCCTTGATGGGATTCTGTGATTTGGTAAGCAATAATAAGAATTTAATTTCATTTGATTATTCTCAATTTATTAGTATGGTAAAGTTTTACCAAGGTCAAATTGACATTTCCTTGAGCATTTCTGTGATTTGGTAAGCAATATTAAAATTAAATTGAACCTTATTAGACAAAAAAAAATTATCAGATGTTTTTTTAAAAGAACCACGTATATTTAATGATAAAATGTTGCTATTTACTGATAAAATAACGAACGAATCATGTGTTGTTGAAGAAATATTTTCCATTTAATGTCAACCATAAAAAGATTATGAATTAATTGAACAGCATCGGGGATAATGCGTCTCTCTGCTTGAGGCCAGTAACAAATTCCTCGGTAAGTTCGTGATCAACTCTAACCCGCATTTGGCTTTAGCACATGTGATCCGGAAAGTTTTGTAACTAGACTTTGGTATCGAGTTAAATGGATAGCCTGTGCTGTCCATTGCTGCCTGTGCTGCCAATAACCCTGTGGTTATTGGCTATGCAGACAATCTAGCCCTGATAGGACAGACAAGGATTGAAGTAGCAAGATCTGTTCAGACTCTGTCTCTGGAAGCCACAAGGATAGGGTTCAGAATTTACCATGATAAGACAGAGTATCTCCACATGAAACGCTACATAGACTGCAGACAGCAGCGAATGGATTTTCGAGATGAGGATAGCTATTTTAAAGGTACGACAAGCTTCAAATTTCTGGGATGCACTATTACGGATAGAAATACTAGGGAAGAGGAAATTGACATACGGATCCTTAATGCTCTTCGGTTAAAAGCTTGGACACCAACATTTCATGAAGGGCACTACTTCATGAAATGTTGGTGTCCAAGCTTTTAATCCGGAAGACAAAAATTAGGATCTACAAAACTGTAACTAGACCGATTTTGATGTATAGGTGTAAGGCTTAGACGTTAACACTTAAAAAGGAAGAGAAATTGCTAGTAGCTGAAAGAAAGCGGCAAGATTTTGGGTCCAACCCGGAGGCAGGATGGAAGTTGGAGAATAAAGAAGAACCTCGAAATTGAAGAGCTGGTTGGGGAACCAAACCAACCACTTGGTGAGAGTGGGAGACTATCGTAGTGTCAAGAGAACCTATCTCGGTGTCCCGAGTGGCCGTCGTCTCATTGGTCGGCCGAGGTACCGATGGAAGGATGTCGTGAATCAGATCTGCGTGTGCTTTAAGTAGCTGACTGGCGGGATGCGGCGCAACACCGGGACCGGTGGCAATCTCTTGTATCAGAGCCCAAGCTCCAAGTAATTAATAATAAGTACGTAAAGGAAAGTAATTTGAGATTCAATAATGAACTGTGTTAAGAAATCTAGGTTACCATTATTATTATTTTAATTCCCTATTATGGTTTGCCAGTCTCTTACATCTACCTAAACAGATTAAAACTGATTCCTGACCAACTGTGTCGAGTGCGTTAAACAGATATTTATTGCGCTAGAAACTTACTTTTTCCACGACAAAACTTGTGTAAATTAAAATAAATATATAAGTAAATTAAATTAAATTTAGCACATCAAGCTAACCAATAAACTCGCTCCTTTCTCTTGAGAAAACCGGTTCAGTCCGTAAAGAATCTGTTCAAATAAATGCGTGTATCCGTGTCGGACCAGTCGTAAATCTAGCGCGTTTTATTGCATCGGGTGCATCCCGTGTGCAGACATGTAAGGGCGCAGTTAGACTTAAATCATATAGTACAGACAATTTAGGCAAAACTATTGTTTATTGTACGGATGACAAAGCTTTGGAACACTTTACCAGAGGCTGTGTTTCCTGCGAACTAGAATCCAGGGGTCTTCAAATCTAGAGTTAATACGTATCTTCTAGGTAAGCGTGTTACACAATGCTTAACTTCAGGCAGGCTGTAGCCAAACATAAACCTATCCCAAGTAAAAAAAACAGAGTATTACGCTGACAAATTTCATAGGATCATATTGAAACCTATGTACTTACATACTTTTATATCTGTACTCTACAGTTTGACTGGCTTTGTTGGTAGTGGCTCTGCCTTCTTAACTAGGGTTGCGGGTTCGATTCCAGCATGACACAAGTAATTATGAATTTTAAAAATTGTAATTGCTTGTGTTTGACTAGGGCTTTTTTGTTTAGATCGCTCTAGGTATCTGGATCTTCTTCTTCTTAGTCGTTGTCTTCATTGGTGAAGGTCGTGTCTAGCTTGAAGTCTTGATCACTTGGTGCACTATGCTTCTCCATGATGTCCTGTCCTCCGCGGTCTTGAGAGCTTGGGTTATTGGCAAGCCTGTAAGGGTCTTAACTAGGTCAGACCAGCGGGTAGGTGAGCGGCCGCGTGATCTTCTTCCATCGACTTTGCCAATTACCATCAGTTTTCTAAACTGTCACGGTCCCTACGAGCAATGTGTCCGAAATATTTGAGAATTCCCTGAAAACAGATAGTAGACAGTCTTGTGGTTATCTTAAGCTCTTTTAGAATAGATACGTTGGTTCGGCGTGCAGTCCACGGGATACGCAACATCCGTCTCCAACACCACATCTCAAACGCATATATTTTGTCTCTTTCTTTCTTCCTAATTGTCCAGGATTCGGCGCCGTAAAAGAAGATAGAGAATACCAACGTACGCACCAGCCTCACCTTGGTTTTTCGGGATATGTTATGGTGTTTCCATATTCTAGTGAGGTATCTGGATAATGAAACTTAAATTCTCTCGCATAGTCCTTTGATTGGTTTTCATAGATACTTGCCAGAGGCCCTAAGGACGGCTTGATAATCTCTCGACACCAGAGTTAGCCACTCATTCGATAAAAACAAGACTAGCAGACATAACGAGGTATGCGCTAAAGATGCCTTGAAATATGTATGTCACATGCCATCGGATTTTGTAATTTTATGTTTGCAATGTATGGTGTAAACGCACCCTTATTTTCCTCACAAATCAGTTGAGACACGGATGAGTCAGTAAATTTATTTAAGCTGCATCGATGTGAGGGAATGACCTAGTTTTCACAGGGAATTGATTTGACGTAACTAAGTTCGCACGTTGCCAGGTAGACCTGTGGAGTCAGTATTATTTATGGAACATATATCCATTTTTAGATCACTACATTTACAATCTGTGTGGCTAGATGGTGGAAGCGTTTGCCTTCTTTAAATTCTACCCTTTACTTTATCTTCTACTTCTTCTTATTGATAGAGGGTGGCTAGCTCTGGTGTCTAGAGTATATAAAACCGCCCTAAGGGTCTCTGACATGACTTAATAACTGTCGTTCTAGATTAACAGCCGGGACCTACAATTTAAAGTGTCATCCGATCCACGGAAAATGACCTTTTGACCCTTATTTAAAAGACTTATTTTTCAAGTAATTTGAGGATTTGCACCGTCATATTGTGGTGCAGAATCACACTGAAATATTAATATATTTTATTATTTTTCCATCAAGTGTAAAGACCGCAAAATCTTAAGAATGATTTCGCACTAAAACCCTGCGATAAATTCCCCTGAGGTGTTACAATCCTCAGGAAAGAGTATAGTGATGGAATTGTAAGGATAGCTGGCTATGGTATTATCTAAATATCTTAAGATTCTATCAGCCAATATAATTTAAAATATAATAATATTAATTATTATTAATTTTATTTTGTAAACTTTAAATTTTTCCTATGTATAAATTCAATTCTAGTGTACATATTATTTATAAATCTCGTTTTAAAACGTGTAAACGTGGACTCATTTATAATTTACACCTGTCCGGTGTTCATCCATTCGCGACTTATTTTAGGGCGTTAATATTCCATGAATGAAACATATTTCATTTCAATGTTCAGTGGAAACTGAAGTTTTTTTTTATGTTGATTTCGTAAAATCCGCATAATTTGAAAAGAATCATAATAAATTAAACAAAAGGTACAAGTAGTGGCAGTGGGCTGGAGCACAGTATTATTTATCTTTAGGTTTTTCTAAAGATTTTCTAAGTGCCCCTTTTTATGTTGTAGTTAGAAGTAGTATGTTTAGTTTATCTTCCCTTGCTTTTATGTTTTATTATTGTAAATAAAGATAACTCATAACAAAACGAGACGAGACGTTGGGGCCGTGGGGTCCGGGAGCCCATACTATTTTCCAAAACCTCTCGGAGCGCTTGGTACACGCGACGCATGACCAAAATGCTGGCCTTTTTCTGGCTCAACGTAGGTTTCAGCATTGCCATCCAGCGTGGTAATGCGGCCAGTATGCTGGGCACGCTGCCCTCTGGTAGTGAGCTGGAGCACTTAGATTATCTTTAGGCTTTTCTAAAGATATTCTAAGTGCCCCTTTTTTGTAGTAGTTAGAAGTAGTATGTTTAGTTTTTCTTCCCTTGTTTTTATATTTTACAAAAGGTTATTTTAGATCAACATTTTATAATAATACGAAGATAAAAAAACACAACTAAAGTGATACGAATATACAATCTACTGCTACTCTTACTATTGTTTTTTTTTTATTTATAAGCTACATTTACATAATAAAATGATTTTTAACTTTAATCTTCATCATTATCATCAGCCCGTTATCACCTACTGCTGAACATAGGCCTCTTTTCTAGTACGCCACTAGTACCTGTCCTGGTGAATTTTTATGTGTAGGTAGTCGACCCGGCACATTGGAATTAAATCTTAAAATAACCTAATTTTACAATAATTTATACACTTAATAAAGCTCAAGAGGGTCAAACGTCTAAACATTGCAAATATTAAAAATATGTTTCGAGATACTTCGAATTGATAGCAGAACATGCTCCAATAATTTCTAAAAATTTTGTTCGATTATCTGTGTATCTGTTTGTCTGTTTATTTATACGCTCGTCACGCAAAAACAGCGGAACGAATCATCGTGATTGTATGTAGGTAGTATGAGGTCTTAAGAGTGTCATAGGCTTTTTAATTTTTATTCTGAAATAATGCGAGTGAAGCCGCGAGCGTTTATACATAAAGTAATATTTTGGGATAGTTTATAATAACTCTGTACTTAATATTTACTGGAAAAAGATGAAAAGGATGTTACTTTAACAATCTGTGATCAGCAGGGATTTGCCTGGGTCCATTAACATTCGGACAGACATGACATTTAACGTTCTCTTTTATACTTAAATTAATGTTGATACAATTTAAACGGCGAAAAAGCTTTACTCTTGAAATAAACGAAAATGTACCTAAGCCTGCTTTAATAATATTCCGGGGCATTGCACACAGCGCCATCTAGCCCCACACTAAGCAAACGCTTAACGCTTAATGCTTAATGCTTTTTGGACTGCTTTGAAATGATTTTGATTGAGAGATGAGTGTTTTGCTTAGTGTACCGTCAATTGATTTTGTGAACTGATATATATATATATATATATATATATATATATATATATATATATATATATATCAGTTCACAAAATATATATATATTTTGTTGCTGTGGACAAAACTTTGTGCTGTGTTCATTTGCATTGTGTCTTCAAAATTTTTTATTATGGCCGGTGTTTGTTAAATTTGGATTGGAAAGTTGCTAGTAAATAATATGCATGTTTTAAGATATTTATTCATCGCCATAAATATAAGCGGCAAATATTATATGTACAGATACTTCATATCGGGGCGATCCTTATTCTATTAAAACAGGGTAGAATAATGCAAGTGCATTTCTTGGTGTATTTATTTTGAACTACGACCGAATGAGTGCAACAAATTCGATCACGGTGTTCAATTATGAATACATCGTGATTTTTAATACAAAGGAAGTTTCATCATCGTTAGCCTAATGAGACCCACTGCAGGGTATAGACCAATACTCCCTGTCTTGCGCTGTTCTTGCCCAGATGTTTCTTTTTAACTTTCTAATACCATCCAACCACCGTTGCACAGGTCTTTCTACACTTTGCTTACCATAGTATACGGTTAGTACTAATAGATAGATATACACTTTATTAAAAACACCAGCACAATACAGAAATTTACATAAAAATATTAAAACTTAAGCCTAGTGTCTTAACTGGCGGCCTTATCGCTAAAAGCGATCTCTTCCAGGCAACCAATCTGGCAGGGATAGTATACGGTTGAAACGAAACTCTGGAGAAAATATGTAGTGTTTTTCTGCTGTGACTAGGGCTTGGGTTAAAGAGACTTCTTTTTAACCCAAGCTGAAAATCTCTACATATATTTCCCAGAAAAATGCAGCGATAAAACACTACATATATCTCCAGAGTTCCATTTATCATAGACTAGCTGTGCTCGCGACTTCGTCCGCGTGGAGAAAGATAGACATATACTGTCACAGACATTTTGTTAGATAATTTTAAGAGGAATAATTATTTCATACATTTTTTTTTGATATCTTGAAACGTTTTCGCAGCGCACGCCACGGAAGCCCTCAAAGATGAATAATTTTCCTCGTTTTTCCACATTTTCCATTGTTTCTTCGCTCCTATTAGTAACAGCGTGATGTTATATAGCCTAAAGCCTTCCTCAATAAATGGTCTATTCAACACAAAAAGAATTTTTCAATTCGCACCAGTAGTTCCTGAGATTAGCGCGTTCAAACAAACAAACAAACTCTTCAGCTTTATAATATTTGTATAGATTTCCGCAAAGTAAAGCCTGATTCAATATCTTATCTAGTATACAGTTTTTATGTAGGCTACTAATTTAAAAAAAAAATAACAAACCTAACCCACTAGTAGGTTTAACTATACATACCTACATACATTTGCATTAGATTTTAAAAACAAAAGAATTTGCTTTATTCAATATACAACAAATAGTAATAATGAATAACAGTTACGAATAAAATGTATATATATAGGTATGTATATAAACAACAAAATGCTGGCTGCACTGCCCCGTTGAAAAGCTAGACTAATCTTTTGGGCAAAGTACAAGCCAGCATTTTGGTCACGCGAAACCTATTTCAAACGCCCCGACAGATCTTGGTAGAGGTCAAGAGCGCTCTGACGCCACGGCCCAAGAGTTTCAACCCCAAACAGTACAAATAAATAGCCCTTGTCTAGTTTAGAATATTTACGCCGTATTTTATAAACTATTTGTTCTCCCCCAGATTCGACCGCCTGGCCGCGGAGCACCACTGCCTCCGTATCAAGCTGCTCGGTGATTGCTACTACTGCGTCTCGGGACTGCCGGAGGCGCGGGACGACCACGCCAAGTGCTGCGTCGAGATGGGCCTGGACATGATTGACGCTATTGCGTTAGTATTTCTTGTATTTCATTTTATTGTGTGAATACTTCTAACTGGTCTCTGGTTCTTACCCAGGTGGTTTATGAGGGAACCTAATCTACGCTTTCTTTCTAACTACTTAACATTGTTTTCGTACAACCTGCTTGTTCAATTTAATTTAATATAATTTAATACTGCAGCTATGCTGCTATAGTATTTTAGTTGTCAGTCGTTTTGTTGTTTGTTCCGCCTACACTTGCACCTACAGTGACAGTTAGAGACATTGTTAGACGCACAGATAATAGAAACATAGGGAGATTGGATAAGTGGGCCGGCCTTGTGCGAACGCATGCGGTGCAAAACGCACTTCATTGGCTCACCTCTGGGCAAACTGCAACGACATGACGTGTTACCCAGAGTGTTTACCTTAAAGGAAATCCGAATGATCTTCGCGGGATCACGATCACTGTTTGATAATCCTCTTCCTCCTCCTCCTTGAATCCTCTTCCTCATGTCTGAGGATCGTGACCACCACCTCCCAGCACCTTCTCCTTCTTCCTATTGTCCTCGGCAACATGGAGTGCATTATAGACTGTAGTGTCTATGTAAGTTGGTGCGAATGGTTAGTGCCTTCGACTTTCCTGCATATTCCTTTTAAAGTCAAAGAATATTCATCGCGGAATATAGGTAATTAAATATGGTAGTAAGATTACATTGGAACTCTACTCCCACCCAAATGGCGAGCAAATTACAAACAAACAAATTATTGCGTAATGATAAACGATTGAATGTTAAGTAAGTTCATTTTGATTGGTTTGCTTCACAAAATAATTCTAATGTATGTGTCTGCAGTCTGGTTCGTGAAGTGATGGCTGTCAACGTAAACATGCGTGTCGGCATCCACACCGGGCGCGTGCACTGCGTGGTGCTCGGCCTGCGCAAGTGGCAGTTCGATGTCTGGTCTAACGACGTCACCCTGGCCAATCATATGGAGAGCGGTGGCATTGCTGGGTAAGTAATCAAAATCAAAATTATTTTAACCAACCAGCTACAACGGAAGACCGGCGCTAGTTGCTTCCACACAACCAGCATTATGCTGAGTTGGGGCTGTGTTGTGGCAGATTTTATGTTTGTTTGTTTATTATGTTCTTACTCGTGTTTGTTTTCTGTTAAATCTGTCACAATAAATGTTTTCTTTCTTTCTTTCTTTTCTTTATTGTACACCAATAACAAAAGAACACAAGCATAAAGAAACTTAGAACATTGTATTGGGACAGAGGGCGCCCTAATCACTTGAAGTGATCTCTTCCAGGCAACCTAGTTTGGAAAACAACGATAGGAAAACAGTAACGCTGGCGTACTACTGAAACTAATACGTCTTAGTAATAATTAACAAATAGAACAACTAAAGACCTAAAAACATTTAACATGCCTACATTTAGTAATATACGAGGCTAACATCCATTTACTCAAAATACGTTCTCACATATACACGAAATTGTACGAAACTTGTTTTATATTTAAGTTTTTATTTAATTCCAAGATTAAGTTGTAAATTGTTTATTACACCTCAAAAAGAATTATTTTGTATCATTACCACTGGGGAGCATGCACTTCTGAGACACAAGCTATGCTTAGTTTAGAGGTGCAGGCACACAACAACGGCTAAACTCATAAATGTATTCAAAGTTTGATTAACACTACAGTAATTTTAAGCTTACTCTGTGTAAAACATGAAATTGTGTCCATCCATGTTTTTAGGGCTCCGTACCTAAAAGGTAAAACGGGACCTTATTACTAAGCCTCCGCTGTCTGTCTGTCTGCAGGCTGTATCTCATAAACCGTGATAAGCTGAAATTTTCACAAATGATGTATTTTTGAACAACAAATAATTAAAATTAAAAAAAAAATACTGAAATCTCATACAATAAACCTGTTTTTTCGTAAATTTTGCTCAACAGTAAAAACAGTAACAGGTAGACGTTTTAAATTTTCACAGAATATTAACTTGTATATTACCTTTTAAAATAAATAATTAAATAACTATAAAGTAATATGAAACATTTTTTTTAATGATATTGCGTAGTCCCATAGAACCTAGTACTTACTCGTACTACTAGTAATTATAGTAATAGTTCGACTTCCTCACACGTCACGTCACACTTAAATATTAAATTCACATTGTGATCAACAGGAAACAAGAACAACAAGAAGGTTAACACGAATAAAAATTTTAAGATTACTTAAAATCTGCCTATACTATGGCAACTGTAACTTTACCTATCTTACAAAAAACTAGATCAAAATTGTTCATCGCGTTTAGCAGTGAGCTTTATTTTCAAAACTTTTTTTTAGATTGGACATTTGAAAATCGCTCATAGTTTTTATATAGGTATTATCGATTAAAACGCAAATTTGTGTTTAGAACATGTGGGAAGAACATTAGAATAATGGGGCTTCATTGTTTGTTCACACCTAATCTAACTAATTTTTTTATTTCGTTTCTTGCCTGGTTATGCAATCGCACACCTGGTCATCCAAAAAATACTTAGAAAAATACCATTTTGCACTATTAGCAGTACGATAAGGTCAAAAAAATATATATTTTTTAATTCAACGCTTTGGTTGTGCTCGTACGGCGTTTGCGTGTTTTAACAAAGTGGTGTTTCTGGTACAGCGCCATCTATTGAGCGTACTTAGAACTATTTTTGTATCTCGCGGTAATTTTTACCTATAAAACGTTTGTCAAAAGATAATATAGTATGAGCTATGTCTTAGACTACCATCGTATAGCGTATTACATTGACAATTATATTATTTTAAAAGCCTATATGCCAATGCTTACCTGAATATAAAAACCGGCCAAGTGCGAGCGATCTATTTTATGGATTACTTTAGGTATTTATTTATATGGTTAATATATTTGTAAATATTTACTTGCATATTTGTAAGTAAATATTTTAAGAAATATATTAACCATAAAAATAAAAACATAAAAATAAACTACTAGTCGACGCCTGCGGCTTTGCTCGCATTGTTTTGAGATAAAAAGGTTTAAAATGAACATAACTTTTTTATTTACGAACCGATTGAAATGAAACAAGCACTAAATGTTACGTTGAAAATGCACCAAAACCCGTAGACAAATCGGTTCAGCCATTTTCGAGTCTATAACGAACAAACATACCGACAGTCAAACAGTTTTTTTTTAAACATGATTTTTGTGTTCTATTGCATCAATGAAGACCTCTCAACTATTATCTTCAATGTACAGACACCGACCTGTTACAGTTTTATAATATGTATATATTAACTATAAAAAAATAAAATGAAAATAATCCGTGCATCTAAACGCAATGAAAGCGTCGCGCCGTTGTGTGGTGGTGGCGCAAGCGCTCGTTATTTTATAAACAGAACTAAACTATGTACTATCTAGAAACGTGATTTCCAATTATAGATGATAGTACGGAACCCTTCGTGCGCGAGTCCGACTCGCACTTGACCGGATTTTTATTGTTACTGTTATTATTTATTTAGTTTTGTGACTGCCCTGGCTTGGAATACATTCTGCAATTGTTTATTAATTCATTTTATTTATGTATTCATACTTGATTACCACGTTTTGTGCGCTGAAAAAGAATATTCTATGATCAGAAATGAATAACATAACATGCGGATATTAATTATATGTAC
This sequence comes from Macaria liturata, assembly GCA_964023185.1. Taxonomy (NCBI): domain Eukaryota; kingdom Metazoa; phylum Arthropoda; class Insecta; order Lepidoptera; family Geometridae; genus Macaria; species Macaria liturata. The sequence goes on from OZ026808.1 coordinate 8,058,432, forward strand.
TTGCAATCGCGTGTATAAAATGCGTGGTAGTTACATACAAGTTTACTCAAACATATTTTCTACAACGGCTTTTAAACAAAATAAAATTACTTTCAAAAAATCAGTCAAGTAACTTCACAGACTTGAGTATTGTAAATTGACAGCCAAACTGAAATCCTGAAATATAAAAGCACAACTGCTCTTACCTGTACTGTATTGCCTACTGACTGACACTTCTATTATTCAAAATCACTCGAATTTTTACTCTTGCCGAGATTTATTTTCAAGCAGATATTTGTGGCTTAAAAGCGTCTCCATTTTACCAATAATATTGATATGCCGCATAATATGCCAGAATAGTAATTTAATCAAAATATTAGATTGTTTCGCTAAATAGCTATTTGTAAATATTTTTAACAGTTGTTTAGTATGAACCCAATTGAATAAAAAATTAGCAATGCTGATAATGATGAAAAGAATCCGTAAATAAGACACAAGTAATGATTGTTTACATAATTAACCGTTTTTTTTACGGTTTTTATTTTACTACTGTGCAAGACAAATGACTTGTATTTTCAAGTTATGTGCGGATTCGCACTCGATTTTCGGTGAAGGAAAACATCGTAAAGAAGCGCAATTGTTTGAGGACCACAAAATCCGAGGAGATGTGTCTTCTGTAAACGGACCTGGGCGCCCACCACGATGTATCTGCGCAAGAGAACTCCCCTTACGAATTGATTCCGCGGGGCAGTCACGACCCTCAGTCATGAGAAAATACGACTCAAAGAGAGAAACTGTGCAAGAATATTTCCTAATTAACTCCTTTATATTTACTATTTACTCGTTAATACAATTCAATATATCTTAGCATTTTTACTTAGGTCGTTACAAATAAAATATTCCTTATAATATCTATTTATTTTGCTTTCAGTCGTGTCCACATCACGAAGGAAACCCTGAAGTGTCTCGGAGACGAGTACAAGGTGGAGCCAGGATTCGGTGGGTCCAGAAACACATACCTGAAAGATCACAACATCGACACCTATCTGATCATACCTGATGATACCAGTCGAGTGGTGAGACTTCTACATGATATATAGATAAATACTTTATTAAAACAACACACATAAAACAATACAACAAAACATAGAAATTAAAATTTGCGTCTTAATTGGCGGCCTTATCGCTAAGAGCGATCCCTTCCAGGCAACCAATCTGGCAGGGATATAAACTTCAAATTAAATGAGTAGGACGAGGTGTTCGAGATATTAAATAAAATTATGAAAAACGATAATTATATCGAATGGTACTCGTATAATTGGTTTCTTGATTTCACTAATAAATAAATAATATAAAATAGCCTTTATTCCCTTCAAATATTTAATTTATTAATTAGTTGTATACAATTGTAAGTTTTAAGTGAGTTTTAATTTTAATAACTACCATATTTACAATTTTGGTGATATTATGAGGGCACTCAAGTATGGCGTATGGGATTTCACTAATTGAAAAAATATAATAAAGCTGAACAAAACCACGTTTAAGCGGGTTTTAGAATTTTGTCTGTGTATCTGTTTGTCTGTTTATTTAAACGCCCATAACGCAAAAACGGCTAAACGGATCATGATTTTTGGTATATTGGTAGTGTGAGGTTTTAGAAGTGTTGTAGGTTATATTTTATCTCAAAATACTGCGAGCGATGCCGCGGGCGTCTACTAGTATGATAATAAAGTGGTATGCTTTTTACCAGACAGAATAAATGATCATTCATTCATTCTCTACAGGACAAGAAGCCTCAGCACCCGCTTACCATCAACGACAACGTGTCGAAGGAAATGCGAGTAATGGGACACGGCTCACAGCATGGAAAACATGCATCCAAGTAAGACATACATAGTTTTTTTTACATTTTTATTTGTTTTTATGTACAATAATAATATATAAAAACAAGGGAAGAAAAACAAAACAAACTACGTCTAACTACAACATAATCTAAGTGCTCCAGACCACTGCCAGAAGGCAGCGCGCCCCGCATACTGGCCGCATTACCACGTTAGATGGCAATGCTGATACGTTGAGCCAGGAAAAGGCCAGCATTTTGGTCACGCGTCGTCAACCAAGCGTTCCGAGAGGTTTTGGAAAAAAGAAAATATGTACATATGTCTGTACGTACATATATTATTTTTCTTCCTTCCCCAATTTTCCTCTTAACAATACAAAAATTGGTTGAAACTCTTGGCAATCAACGCATATAGACAAGACTACAACACAACATAACATTTTAGTCCACAGCTTTGTCAAACAATAAACGTATTTGTATTTGTAAAAAAAAACAGCTGTGCTTTACAACAGGTGGGCTATTGTCCAACATAATCCTAAACCGTGTTAAAAAAATTATAAATTTTCAATGTATTAGTATTTCTTCTTCTTATCGAATGAGAGTGGCCTACTCTGGTGTCGAAAGTTAATCAAACCGCCCTTAGGGCCTCTGACATGGCTTAGCGACTGGCAATTAAACAATATACCACAGGTACACGTCAGACGTCCAGCAGCGAGATGGGTTGACGACGTAGTGTCTGTCTCGCCAATCTTGGACGAGATTGACCTCGACTGTTGGCATAACAAGAGAGGCCTATACCCAGCAGTGGTAAAAAGCCGGCTATAGCTGATGATACCTAAATATATACTCGTACATCTAACTCACTCCCGGAGTTTGTATTTCCACAGTCTTACAATCTGAATGCCTTCCAAGCCCGAGTGAATAGGTTTCTTCTGGGCGAGCGTGCTCCATCTTCGACTTCACCGTCGCTTCCCAGGCGAGGAGCAGTCAAACGCAAGCCCATATAATTTAAAAAAAACATGCATAATATAATTTAACGTATCGTTAAAATGTGTTCACGAAACATGAATAATGAAAAAGTGTGGCAATGTATGTGTGGTGTGTGTTACTTTATAGACCGCAACAGTATTTGCGGTTCAGTTCACTTTGTTCGGTTAACCGGCAAGAGTGAATAAAGCTCTGTCCACATTAACTAACAATGTGCCGCTCAATTTATATATTGTTGTATTGGTTTTACTACAATAGCACGATTTATATATATTTATTGTAAAATAATATGTATTATAGTACGAGTATATACGTATTATATCCGTTATCTAGTACCAATGATACAAGCGTAAGCTTAGTAAAGGGCTAAACGGCGCTGTGTGATATGTCCTGAAATATAAAGAGTTTCAGGACATATCACACAGCGCCATCTAGCCCTATACTAAGCTTACGCTTGTATCATGGGTACTAGATAATGAATATAATACATAGATACTTTTATTTTGTAAATACCTACATACTTATTACACATAGAAACGACGAGACTCAACACAAGTATTTTTTAAAAATTTCCTATCTAGGTTGGTAAATTTGTTTAAACAGCTCACACACGTTTTGAAGCATTTAAAAAAGGTGAAATATTACAAATCTATTGAGATTATACAGATTGTGCGTAAATAAATAAATTGCAGGAATTTATATACACATTACGCACATTTAAGTAAATTAATGGACTTTTATGCGCTTTGTAGACCTCAAGAATAAATGAATATTCTTTTGACATCTATTGAGTTAGCTAAATAGGAATATAATTAAATAAACCGTAGCTTCTTTTCTACACTTAGCCTAACAATAACATTAACGCTAACAGTAATTCCACAGTTTCGGTGACAACCTATAACTCCGCGGAAAATTGAGGTGTCAGAGGTTACGATAACTTTAAATAGAATTTAAAATAGTTTGGTGTCATAAAGTTTGTAGCTGTCAGCGGCTTTGACCGCTCGGATTACAATTTAATATTTTGTATAACTATGAATTCTATGAGTCAAAATAAAAATAAAATACACAAACATTCAGACAGATCAACGAACAAAACAATATTTCCCGCGCGCGGAACTGAATGTCCCCAGTACACTGGCAGCGTTTCCTCGCTGTAAAGCGATGGAAACGCGAATTAATTCTATAGTCCCTTCCTAGTTCTTTTTCCAAATAACGTGTCATATTGTACAAAGAGTTAAGGTGTATCAGGATTCCGGGATCAAATCAAATCAAAATACTTTATTGTACACCAATTACATAAGAACACAAGTCGGTTTTATTACTTGGAGTGATCTCTTCCAGGCAACCTTAGTTTAGATTACACATTGGTCTTAGACACATTAACTCCAAGAAAAACACATTATAATATAACGAGATTTACATACATTTTCAGTTGAAAACTAAGCTTTCAGCGGTGCCATACTTGAAATGAATCTGACAGGTTTTAGAGAGCAGATCTTAGAGAATTCATGATTTTAATTCTTATTTAAGAAGTCACATAATTCATATTTATTATTATCTTATTCCCGGAAAAACTTCCCTCTCAACGTCACAATTTTTTATTAATGTAAAAGGCAGTGCTAATTGTATGATGTAACATATTATTTGTTTACAATTAATATATCTTGATCTTATCTTTATTTTATCATATATTATATATTTTAATTTCCAGGGTAGACCCAATAATTGAGAATAAGAAGCCAGAAGACGAAGTGAACGACTACTTGATGAAGGCAATCGATGCAAGATCCATAGATCGTCTGCGGGCGGAGCACTGCCGCCCCTTCCTGCTTACTTTCAAGAACTCGTCCATTGAACGGAAGGTAAGATGACATTTGTTTAGCCAGTAATGCCAATTGAGGTGGTTAAAGAATATTTGCTGACTTAGTGTCGAATAAATAATCAAATAAAATAATAAATATTTCACTAGAAAATACTGGTATTACCGGTACTAGGTATTCAAGAAATCTTGTAGAGTAAAAAAGGAATCCCTTAGGCGAGTATGTAGCTATAGTGGTGCTTATTTAATTTAAAAAAAAAATATAGTAAACTCCCGCGGCTTCGCTCGCATTATTTTGTGATAAAAAGTAGCCTATGGCACTGCTAATACCTCATAAAACCTAAATATAAAAAAAAAACATAATTATCTGTTAAGCCGTTTTTGCGTTATAAGCGTTTAAATAAACGGACACAAAATAAATCTATTGAAATGTGTTCTGTTAGGAATTTAAAGTATACCTAAACATTTCTTTTTGGAATATCTTCCATGTTCAGATTTTTGACCCCCTTTAGCTTTATTATATGTATAAAAGATATGTAAATCTACACCATGAACATTGCCATCCAGCGTGGCAATGCGACCAGTATGCTGGGCACGCTGCCCTCTGAGTGACCTCTGGCACTTTTAGGTAATTAGATATTCATAAGCTTTCTAAAGATTTTTTGTTCTTTTTTATAGATATTTCCTTTTTAGTTGTTGTTAATTACAATCAAAGAATGTTTAGTACATTTAAAAATCTTTTAGATTAACTGAAGGTACCTTTTGTCAACACAAACAATAGCTGCCATTATTAATCCTTTTTATTTAAAGGTCAATATATTCTAAATACAAATTATAGTAGTGGAAAAACGTGCGGCCAGTGAGAGGAAAATGTCGATAATTTCATTGGTCCTGGTTGCTTCAAAGTGCAATCGAAGGAGTTCTTTTGTTCCATTTCTTTAAAGTTTCAGTTCTGAAAATCACGTCCGACTATCTTCAGGGGCCTAAAATGTGCAGTAATAGTTTTTGGCAAAATTTCCTTGTATTTTTTTAACATATCTGAACATAGAAGGTTTTATAAAAAAAAAGTTTAAGTATACTTTAATTCTATAACAGAACACGTTTCAGCAGTTTTAGTTTTTTTTGTCTGCTTATTTATTTTAAACGCTAATAACGAAAAAACAGCTGAACGGATCATCATTCTTTTTTGTATGTATGTATGTAGGTCTTAGAAGTGTCATAAGCTACTTGGGGAATTTTTTATACAAAAAATATCCTACTATAGCGGTGCTGATTCTGTACTTGGATGGAAAGAGATATAAGGGGTATGATGACAAAGAAAAATATAAGGCCAGGGTTTATGTCGGCGATCTTTTGGCAAAACAGACTTGGCAAAGAAACTCACCTACGTGGCTCGCGCAGCGTGAAGACGAGATGGATCCTGGTTGGAGCTCGGACAGCAGGTCCCAGGTGTGGCTGACAGGAGCGCGCGTGAGGCTGGTCTCCGTTGTCAAAGAGGTGCTTGTCGCTTCTGGACACTGATGCCGAGACGACGGACTCTGGCGCGATCGCGTGGTATGGGTTTGATATTTTGAAGGAAGTTTGACACGGCCCGCTGTGTGTGTCCGCGCGGTGCGGTGCGGTTGAGGGAACTGGTCAAGGCTGGTTGACCAAGTTTGGAGGACGTGCGGGTGCGAGACAGATATATGCTATCTCGCTTACGCTTGAGCACACGAGTTCATTTCTTTGCATGCATCAATTTCACCAAAAAAAGTAACATCCCCCCGGCCTTCAGGAGTTGTGAGCTCCTGAACTAGAATATGAAAATGCGGGAAAAGTAAATAGGAATGAGGGAAAACGAGGTTGATTTCACGATGTGGGAAAATAATATATGCTATAAAATATATACGTATACATATGTACAATAATTGAATGTCAGATAATAGTCTACTGAGTGGGTAAAACGCAAAGTTTCACCACGGGACGGACATAAGTACCGTTTTGTGTACGCACTTTGACGACGCGGGTTACTCCGTCTGATGCGGGCATTACTTCTTCAATAACACCAAGAGGCCATTGAAGAGGCGGTGAATTATCAGTTTTTAAGAGAACTATTGTTCCTTTGGTTACCGGAATTGTTTTAGTATTCCACTTGACGCGAGATTGAAGAGTGTTTAGATATTCACGCTTCCATCGTTGCCAGTATCTTTGAACGACATCGTCTACCAGTCGTTTACTTCTAACCAGATCTACGGTATCTAAACGTGGGTCTAGGTGAAAAGTGTCCAAAGGAAGTTGGTTCAAAAAATGTGCGGGAGTCAGAGCCTGTGGCTCTGCGGGGTCGCAGCTTAAAGCTGTCAGCGGACGGGAATTCATAACAGCTTCTACTTGAGCAAGGACAGTTATAAATTCTTCATATGTGAGCGTAGTATCGCGAATGGCGCGGCGAAGATGTGTTTTCATGACGCGGATTTGGCTTTCCCAGCACCCACCGAAATGACTAGCGGAGGGCGGATTTAGGTGCCAGGTAATTCCGTTATACGTTGCTTCTTGGTTGAACGCGTTTTGATAAGTTTTAGATCGTAGAAAATCCTTAACTTCCTTAAACTGATTTCGCGCGGCCGTGAAATTAGTGCCATTGTCTGAAAACAATGACAAAATTTTACCTCGTCGAGATATAAATCGTCGGAATGCCCGTAAGAAAGAGTCTGTACTTAGAGAAACAGCCGCTTCTAGATGTACAGCTCTGGTTTGTAGGCAGGTAAATATGCATACATACGCTTTCTCTTTCCGTGCTCCACGATAACGACTGATTAAAATCTCATAGGCTGCTGTATAGTCACAGCCTGTATATAGAAATGCCTTAGATTCGTTAACGCGCGGGGCGGGAAGAGCCGCCATGTATGGTGATTCAGTGCGGGGATTGACCTTGAAACAAGTATTGCAAAGGCGGAAACGTTGTTTTACCACACTGCGACCAGAAATAATCCAATATTTTTGACGCAGGATTGAGAGCAACAGCTGCGGACCAGCATGTAAGTACTTGCGGTGGTAATAGTCTATGATGAGGCTCACAATATGATCCCTTTTTGGAAGCAAAATGGGATGTTTGCTGTTATATTCCAGCGATGAATTAACTAACCGACCACCAACGCGGAGGAGGTCCTTTTCTATGAAAGGAGAAAGCGGAATTAATGATTTAGTTATTTTGCGGGACTTAAGAAAGTCTTCAATATCTTTTGCGAAATATTGAGATTGAAGAGCTCTTATAACAGCGGTTTCAGAAAATTCTAAGTCTGAAGTTTGAACTCTGTCAGAGCGCGGGAGTTTTTTCATGAAGCGATATATGTATGCCACAACTCGAAGTAGCTTAGACCAAGAAGAGAACCGCTTAGCGAGTTCACAGAGAAAGGGAGCTGTCTCTTCGGTTGCGAGGAAAACATTTGATTGTTTTTTCAGTTCAAGAAGTTTTTCATCTTGAGCGGGGTCAAATATAAAGCGGTTTATAGGCCAAGTATGAACCTGGTCACGTGCCCAAGGCGGGCCGTGAAGCCAAAGAGGGTGATCCAGCAATTGAGCGGGAGTCAACCCACGACTAATGCAGTCGCTGGGATTGTGTGTACTTTCACAATGAAAAAAGTGTTTGGGGTTAAGATTATCCTGTAAAATAGCAATTCTGTTTGCTACAAACGTGTCAAATCGATGCGGGGAAGAGTGAGCCCAATGTAAGGCCACGGTGGAGTCTGAAAACGCGAAGATTTCATTTATTTTGCGGCACGAGGAAATCGTATCAATCACGAACCTGAGCAGTTTTGAGAGAATAACTAACGCGGTCAGTTCCAGTCTGGCCAAAGAACTGTTTTTTAAGGGAGCTACCTTGCTCTTGGCCGCGACCAGATTTACAACATTTTGTCCCGTAGGCTGCTGTACGCAGAGATACGCGGAAGCACCCATGGCCTTCTCGGACGCGTCAGCAAATCCGATCAAAAAAATGCGGGAGTCCGTTACAATACCAAGAAAGCGCGGGATTTTGAAATTTTGTAACTGTGGTAGCTCCGCGAGGAAACGGCTCCACGCCGTGCAAATAGCTTGCGGGGGTGTATCATCCCAATCAATTTTGGGTTCCGCGGCCCAAAGAGCCTTTATTAAAAGTTTGGCGTGTAGAATTACGGGCGCGCAGTAGCCATTTATGTCCCACAACTTAGCAATAGTTGAAAGCATCAATCGCTTAGTACATTTTACGTGCGGATTGAATTTGATGGAAATCGAAAATTCATCTTCAGTAGGTGACCAAACTAAGCCTAAAAGTTTTAGGTTGTCTTCCCGATCAAACTCGACTTTCGAAGATAAGCGGTTATTTTCAGGTATCATTTTTAGTACTTCCGGTGAATTGCTCACAAACTTAACGAGGTCAAAACCGCCTCGTTTAAATAGCTCGATCAAGTCCAACGCGAGTTGAGCTCCTTGTTTGTGGCTACCTACAGACACTCCGAGGTCATCCATGTAAAGGTTACTACTAGCTACCTGTGACGCGAGCGGTAAATTTAATGACTCTGCGCTTGCGAGTTCCCTGACGGTGCGCATGGCTAAATAGGGCGAACATCGCAAGCCGAAACACACACGGTTGAAATGATAAAGGCGAGCGTAATCTTCATCGAATTTGTATAGAATGTTCAAAAACCTACGATCTTCCTCGCGAACCCCAATCGCTAGGAACATCTGTTTTATGTCTGCGGTCAAGGCGACCGAAAATAAGCGGAATTTTAAAATAATTGCAACTAAATCGGTCTGTAAATTTGGACCTGAATGTAATATGTCGTTAAGAGAGATCCCATTGTCACAGATTTGACTAGCGTTTAGAACGATGCGAAGCGGTTTGGCCTCTCTTAAGACGGCGTGATGCGGTATGATATAATGCGGACCGGTACAGGTTGAAGCGGGCGCGGGTGAAATAATCTGTTTGTCTAGATAATCTTTAATCGTTTTGTCATAATCGGTTTTTAAAGCGGGATTTGTTTTGAATTTGCGTTCTAAACTAGAAAAGCGTCGTGAGGCGATATTCATTGAATTACCCAGTAAAGAAGGCGGTTTTTGAAAGGGTAGTGCCACCACATACCTACCACACGAATCTCTTTGCACAGTTTCAGTGAAAAACGTTTCGCATAATTGTTCACTCTTGGATAAATATTGATGTTGTGGTACGGCCTCTAATTCCAGGAATTTTTTCATTAAACTTTCAAGCGAGTTTTGAGATGATTCTTGGCGGGAAAAGAAACAAGAAGAAGAATCATTTTTTGCAATAGGAAGGTTAGAAATCGAGCCCAGAATTACGTAACCAAAAACCGTTTCAAGTGCATCAGGTTTACCCGGCGGTCCCATTATTTTTCCTGCTTTCAGTATATTAGCAAAATGTTCCGAACCAATCAGAATATCTATTTCACTAGGTACATAAAATTCAGGATCGGCTAACTGTAATTCATTCAAATACTGGAGTGACGAGGCGTCGAATTCTGCGGAAGGCAAGTTACCGGAAATGGTTTTCATTACTTGCAACTCTAATGGCAGCGCGAACTGCTTATCACACCTAGATAATAAATTTATTGTAGCGGTTCCTAATGTAGGCTGGGAGGTGCCACCGATTCCGATTACGGATCCTGCGTTCTCCGTTTGATGTGTACGTATACCTACTCGCTTGCAAGCCCGTTTACTAATAAAGTTTTCTTCGCTGCCAGGATCAATAAGTATGCGAACTTGTTTAACTGAGCCATTAGCAAGTTGGACTTCAGCTAATGCGGTACCTAACAGCTTTTTATTATTTTTACGCGGGCGGTTATCTTCGGCGGACATATTACAAAACGAGGTAATCTTTGAAGCGGGTTCCTTAAGTGGTGCGGGCGGATTAGCAAAAAGCTCGTTATTATTTTGTACGGCGGATCCCGGACTATATTTATCCGACTTATTAAAGTGTAATAGCGTATGATGGGTCTTGCTTCCACAGCCAGAGAATTTGCAATATGCGTTGGATTTACAAGAGTTACCTTGGTGAGATAGACTCAGACACGAAACACACGCACGATTTTCTTTTACTTTATAATAACGTTCGCGGGGAGATAAAGCTTTGAATCTACCACAAAGATATAGATGTGTATGATCCATTTCACATAAAGGACACTGACGTCGAACAGCGGCGCTGACGTCACTAGCAACAAAAGCTCGCGACTTGTTCGAATTCGAATTTAGCGTCTTATCTTTATTATCAGCGGTTCGTGTCAATACTCTAATTCGATCGCGTAAAAAAACTACTAAGTCGTTGAACGAAGGAATTTCTGTACCTCGGCTTTGCATTTCGAATAGTTGCGCGGTTTCCTTATCTAGTCGTTTGATTAACGAATACATCATAACAAAATCATTTAAGTTAGGTATTTTTAAGTTATTCAATGCTTGAAGGGAGTTTGAAAAACGATCAACCAAGTACTCGAGATTGCCAGCGGTTGGTGTCGTTATTGGTTTGAGCGAAAATAATTGATCTAGGTAAGAGGTTGCTGCGTCTCGACTATTTTCAAAACGTTCTTTGAGATTGCAATAAATAGTTGCGTAATTTTCGGCAGAAGGAATAACTCCTGAATATATAGCTTTCGCTTTGCCTTTCAATTTACTTGTGAGATAAAACATGCGTTCTGTGTCGGTCAATGAGCTGTTTTTGTGTACAGCATTATCGAATGTCGCGTAAAACAATGGCCAATTTTTGAAATCACCGTCAAATTCAGGTATGTCTATCCTAGCCAATTTAAAAGTTGGGGACTGGTCCTCACTAAATTTCTGTGTGGGAGACGATGGGACAGATTGCGGTTCTACTTTAGAATGTTTGCGCTTTATGCGACAATATAAATCTTCCAGCGCCAACCATTGATTAAAATCTGGATCTGTCTTTGGGTCTAATTTTAGTGAAAGAGCATTTATTTCTTTAACACATTCGAAATAATTCTTACGAACTTCTTCCAGAGTTTCAATCGAACACAAGAAATCTTCCAATTTTTCATCATCAGTTAAATCTGCCCTTGACATATCATAAATAACTTGTATACGGCTAAAGAAAGCCTGCCTTTGCGATTCTAGAATCTTAAGTTTTTGTTCGTTCGCCGACGACATAGTGACGTTTGTATGTAGTTGTTAAGCGGCGCTAAAAATAAGTATTAGGTCAGAAGCAAAGTCAACAAAATGACCACGTTGGTGATCTTGCGGTAAATATAATAAGCGAGACAAATAATATAGGCTTAACACGGTCTTGTTAAGTGCGAACGAGACGGCGCGGCGGCCGCGGCACGGCGTGAGGCTCTCGCGAAGTTAAAAAATGCGGGTAGTTACGCATCGCTTAGTTGTCGCTGCCTACGCTGAATACGAACAGATAGATGTGACATAACAAAGGGATTGAATCCAATAAATTTCTAGCGGAGCGAGAACGAACAAATTTGTTATTATGAAAGGTGACGAATTGACTAGGTAAACGATGTAGAACAAAGTATGACAAAATCTAAATCAGATTATCACTTAGCGGTATAAAATGCAGTATAAGTAATAGCGGTTTACACAAAATAATTGAGTTTTATGATATTCAAAACTCGCGGCGTTGAACACAACATGTGTTTATAAATAAATGCGGTTAAATCGAACTCCAAACGCGTGCGGGTATAGCGGTATAGATATGCGGTGTGAAATAAGTACTAAATGCGGTTAAAGCGGTACAACAAAATATGTTGTTTTATAATATATGCGGTGTGAACGAAACACAAACTGCGTGATTCGATTTAATGCGGTATAAATATGCGGTGTGAAATAAGTACTAAATGCGGTTAAAGCGGTACAACAAAATATGTTGTTTTATAATATATGCGGTGTGAACGAAACACAAACTGCGTGATTCGATTTAATGCGGTATAAATATGCGGTGTGAAATACAATATGCGGTATAAACGAAACACAAAATGTGTGATTCGATGTAAAGCGGTATAAACCAAAGGAGTTCCCTTAATAACTTTGGTTTAAAGAATGCGGTAGATACGACACGAGTCAAATAGGTAGATACGCGACACACAAAGCGGCACTATTTGGTGCAATAGTTTTATTTAGAATATGATATGAGTATTTGTATGTGAATTAATAATGAACTATTAATATTGTAGGAAGGGTAATAAATACACAAGTTATAATACGAAAATATTCACAAAACATACGTAATTAAACACTTTTGGAGGGTAGGTTAAGTACTGAGCGGGAGTAAAATATTTAAAAATTAGTAAAAGTACTTATCCGGTTCGTCGAAGGACCATAAAATGGGGAATTTTTTATACAAAAAATATCCTACTATAGCGGTGCTGATTCTGTACTTGGATGGAAAGAGATATAAGGGGTATGATGACAAAGAAAAATATAAGGCCAGGGTTTATGTCGGCGATCTTTTGGCAAAACAGACTTAGCAAAGAAACTCACCTACGTGGCTCGCGCAGCGTGAAGACGAGATGGATCCTGGTTGGAGCTCGGACAGCAGGTCCCAGGTGTGGCTGACAGGAGCGCGCGTGAGGCTGGTCTCCGTTGTCAAAGAGGTGCTTGTCGCTTCTGGACACTGATGCCGAGACGACGGACTCTGGCGCGATCGCGTGGTATGGGTTTGATATTTTGAAGGAAGTTTGACACGGCCCGCTGTGTGTGTCCGCGCGGTGCGGTGCGGTTGAGGGAACTGGTCAAGGCTGGTTGACCAAGTTTGGAGGACGTGCGGGTGCGAGACAGATATATGCTATCTCGCTTACGCTTGAGCACACGAGTTCATTTCTTTGCATGCATCAATTTCACCAAAAAAAGTAACACTACTTTTTATCTCAAAATAATGCGAGTGAAGCCGCGGGCGTCCACTAATTATGTGATAAAACTTGACATTGTAACCTTGTGATTTTTGTATTAAAACTAAATATAATAAGTAATTTCAATTTGTCGAGATATTGTTATTTGTGTAACATACTCTACGTTATAAGCTCTTATATGTACATACGAGTATATTGCAACTTTACAGTATCAATGAAAATCTTCTTTATCTTTATGTGTTTACTAGCTTTTGCGCGCGGCCATGTATAGATAGATAGATATAATGCCAATCAAACTTATGACTCCATAATATAACCTCCATCTTATTGCACGTCGTAAGTGGTCAATAGTCGTAGGCATTCGTAGCGCTTGTAGCAGCGTAGCAGCTACGCGGCGTAGCATAAACGTAGCCAAACACTATTACACACGTACTGTGTAAAGCCGGTGCTTGCTTTCGGTGATCTAAGGCTTTGTGCAAAGCGTTCACCGTGTACATGTTTGCTCCAGTATTCATTGGAGCTTTACACTCTCTCTTGAGTCGCATTTCCTCATGACTGAGGGTCGTGAGAACACCCGCAGAATCAATACGTTAGGGGAGTTTTCTTAGGCAGATACATCGTGGTGGGCGCCCAGGTCCTTCCACGGAAGACACAATTGTCCTCGGATATTGTGGTCCTCAAATATATCGGTTTCCTCACAATGTTTTCTTTTACCGCTAAACGAGTGCAAAACCACCCATAACTCGAAAATGCAAGTCATTGATGTTGGATTCGAACCAGGGTGCATCTGGATGAAAAGCAGAAACTGGAACCGCTTAGCCACACTCGCTTAATATATAATACTGTACTGTAAAAGCAACTATAGATCAAGTGGGACTTTAAATTATCTAAACATAGTTTTTTTCTTATTTGAGATTTTCGACAATACGTTGTTCTAAACAGATAAACATTTTATCGATAATTTGTTCGAATTACATGTCAGATTAAGATTAAAATTATAGATGTATTCTAAATATGTACAGTTATATAAACATAATAAATTATTTAAAAGTTCTTCTTCTTAATATTTTCATTAGACGTTAAAATCTACTAAAACATGGCACAAACGTAAATAAACGTAAATAAGTATGCACTTGTTGAAATTTAAGAGCTTTGCGCGATCATAGCTCACAGTTGAATGGATCTAACAACGCTTCATTTGATGTCCGATTTGAGCCTCTACATTTGAGTCGGAATATCCGCCGATATTGCCTATCTATTGCGGATACAAGAGTGCTGATTTCCTGAAAAGTCATAGTTTAGAATTAACCCACGCATTATTTTGATGTTTGAAATCTTTACTTACTAGATGTAAGAAAATATAACACAACGTAATTAATACAGGAAATCAAGTTATTTTAAAACCAAAGTAAAAATATGCTTGAAAATGTGGAAATCTTTAAAATAAACTGATAAATAAATATGGCTCTAGACAGTATTTTTCATAAGCTGTTACATGAAATATCCATTAATATATTAATTTATAATTTACATAATATTATTACTTATCAATAATTTGGATTAAGATATAAAACCATAAACAGTATTGTGGTTTAAAAAAATCTTTGAAAACTATACTTGTACGAATTGCCCCTTTTTTTCTTCCTTTTCATATTCCCAGTGCATATTTACATTTATTGACCGACTTCAAAGTTTGTCTGTTTATTTAAACGCTCATCATGCAAAAACGGTTGAATGGATCGTCATGATTTTTGGTATGTAGGTAGTGTGAGATCTTAGGAGTGTCATTAGGCTACTATTTATCTTGAAATAATACGAGTGAAGCTGCGGGCGTCCATTGTCTGTAAAATAGTTATTTAAATACTTTGCTTCCCTTATTTTCTAGATGTAGAATTCAAGCAAAGCTTTGCAGCCTTTTAGAAGCTGAGAGTTGGAATTTTTCAGATGCTCTTTGTGATATTGGGCAGTGAATTTTAACTCCTGCCGTCGAACATGAATTTCCCTTGCACGGTCGAATAACTGAACAAAATTGAATCACATGTCCATAAAGTAAATGACGATACGGGTACCGGGTTCCCCGGACTATTGGATTTTAGACGTTAGTTGTTTTCTGAGCGAGAATTGCGGGGGAGTATCGCTCGCTTGCCGCGAAACCCGCCCTTGCAGGGACGAAGGGACACCGTGGTAGGTTTTGGTCGGTAGCGGAGTCTCATTAGCTCTCATTGGCATTGAAAAAAAATTAATTAGGTATATAAAATAAAAATTATTTGTATTCTTTTTTTTACATAAAATTTATTACATTAAATTTGATGAGATATTGTTATTTGAGTAGCATATTCTATGATTATACTTAAATATTATATATTATGTATGTTGCATTTTTACAATATCAATAAATAACTTTTATCATTTTACCTTTATTATATTTCAATTAGGAAATCAAAGGAGCCTCGTAAAATATAATAGTAAGATATTATTTATTTCAATAAGTTTCCCATACATCATTATACTTTTTGCCTTTACAAATACAATTTAGAAAATTAGTATAAGTGCAATTAACTTTGGTGATAAGAATTTCAATACCTAAGACAAATAACCGGGACCTATACAACAAATGCGATTATTTGACATATTGTATTAAGATAATTTAGAGGAATGAATTAGTTAGTAAATTTATAATAAACACAAAATAAATAATATATAAATCTATACACATAATGATTTTGAAAAGGTTCAAAAATCTGAACATAGATGTAAGAAAAAAATGTTTGGGTATACTTTAAATCCAAAACTTTGCAGCAGTTTTCAGATTTTTGTCTGTTTGTCTGTTTATTTACACGCCCATAAAGCAAAAACGGCTTAACGGATGATCATGATTTTTAGTATGTAGGTAGTATAAGGTCTTAGAAGTGCCATATGCTACTTTTTATCTCGAAATAATGCGAGCAAAGCCGCAGCATCCACAAGTTAAGGCGAGTCACCAGTGAAAAAGCGGAGAAAAACGTTTTACTATATCAAATTTTTTAGGTATTTACTCCTTAATATCGGTCTTGCAAAAAATATACAATATACTTAAGGATATTGTCTGAGGAATGTGCTAATTTGTTACACGATAGGGTATACTTTACTCGATCATTAAAAATTCCAAAGACAGCTTAATGTAAAAGTCTAAATCGAATATCTTATTAATAAAATTTCTGACTTTACACATCATTTTTATATAGAAATGTTTCTCTTTAAATACTACAGAGAACCTGCTAAAATTTGGGTTTCAACTAAAGTCCTATAATTTTGAGTTAATTATTAATCCCAAAAATTGAATATTTCCCAGCAGTTTGACAAGACGCCGCGCCGCCCGCTACCCCGTCAGTCGCAATCGGGCGCTTGTCAAAGTTAGACCTGTGCCAAATTTTCTCCGCCCGTTCTTACATTCTTGCCACAGTGTAATAATTGAAAATGGCTAATAAAAAAAATAAAGTTCTAGTAGTCTAAAAGAAGAAATCAGTGTTAATATCTAAAAGAAGGACAGGGAAAGAGAACTATAAGAAACGGTATGTAAATTACTCCCTTTTATAGTAAAATTATGAAGTTTACTCTTTTTTTTAAAGTAAAATTACTAAGCACGCAACAATATTTCTAAAAGTGGCTCAATTTTTTTATTCTTTATGTTTCTCCTCAGGTATATGAGAACTTTCTATAATTTTAGTTGATTTCGTAAATTTTCGTCATTACTTGCCACAGACTAAATTACATCAGTATGACCAAAAGTATGTACCTATGTACGAGAACCCTATAATGAATTAATTTAGGTCGAAAAAGCAGTCACGAGTATCTAAGTCCATTAGTAAAATTGCAACCTGTGAATTTCAATACTTCAACGACAGATGGGTAAGTGGATCATGTACTAAACAATAATACCATAAAATAGGCCGATCTATTTATTTTTTATATTATTTACTATTGACTATAAACTCTACAGCTGATAAAGAATGACTTGCAGAATGTGATGATAAATTATCTCAAAATAATATCAATGATGAGTGAGTTTATTATAACATCATTAGTTTGTCACATAATACACAAAACAGAACCAAGCTGAATTTATACAATCATAAACGTAATAATTATGGTAATTTATATTTGTTGTTATTTGTTGTTACGACTGTATGTGTTCGAAATAAATAAAATAATTGCGGCAACAGAAATCCATCTTCTATTAAAAACTATCTAACTATCACGGTTTATAAGATACAGCCTGGTGACATACGGACGGACAGACAGACAGACAGCGAAGTCTTAGTAATAGTGTCCCGTTTTTTACCCTTTGGGTACGGAACCCTAAAAACAGATCCAAGCAGAATATCCAAACAGAATGTATACGATAATAAACGTAATAAATGTGGTGATATTTTTTTGCATGTTATCTAAGCAGCGAATATACAAAGTCACGGCAATTTTATTAATATAACCTATGTATTTTTTTTTTAAACAACAAACACGACTTTGATTTATATTTATAGATATAAAGTAATAAATTATTACTTAGCTTATTTAAAACTGACAAAAATAACATTTTACATTAATAGAAGTTGATCATAGTATTGTGGGCTTTATATCAGTTCATAATTATTTATAGTTATTTATAATATTATATTTTCATATTTATCACACAAAAATGATAACAGCTGAAATATTTATACTGTGGCGTAGCGCTAACGTTACGAGAAATGGACAGCGCGCGGAGTGAGACGCGCGGGCGGCCCCCCACACCTCACCTCCTAAAATCGTAGTTCGTGCGGAAATGCCTCGCCTTAATAACAAAATGGTACGGAATCTTTCTTTCCTCAATCTGACTTTCACTTGACTGGTTACTTCTTTTCCATCTAGATATGTCGTTTTGTAAAACTATTATTTTGTCGTAACATGTAGGACATGGTAGTATGTGTGAGACCTGTTGACTCAGTTGGCGACAGAGCATACGTTTGAGTGTTTTCTATTAATAAATAATAATAATAAATATTCCGTGACATTGCACACAGCGCCATCTAGCCCCACACTAAGCAATCGCTTGTGTCGTGGGTACTAGATAACGGATATAATACTTATATACCTTTCTTTTATAAATACATACTTATTATACATACAAACGACCAGACTCAACACAAGTAATTATAATTTTTTCAAAGTACATAAATACTTGTGTCATGCGGGAATCGAACCCGCGACCTCTAGATTAGAAGGCAGAGCCACTACCAACTAAGCTAACAGGCCAGTCAAACTATTACATTCTAACATGCGAGTTACATGTTTAGAGCTAGTATGATAAAAAGAGGTCGTCCACCAATGCGGTGGGTTGACGACATTAAAATAACCGCAGGAAGCACCTGGATTCAATCTACGCAGGACGGGGACGAGTGGCGTACAAGAAGGGAGGCCTAGGCTCAGCAGTGATAGATAGATAGATAGATAGATAGATTAACGCTTTATTGGACACACAAATAAAATAGAATAAAACACAAACAAGAGAAAATTTAAATCTTATGCCACAAATGGCGGCCTTATCGCTAAAAGCGATCTCTTCCAGGCAACCGTAGGATGGAGAGGAAATCATAAGGAATCAGTGGTGGTGATGATAAAAATCTTTAGCTGACCATGGTGTTGTTGGTTTTAAATTGAATTCTATTCAATATATATTTACAAGTCTTAAACATAATATTAAAATATATAATATACCTAAAATAAAATATGAAGTAAAACAAAACAAACAAAAATTAATCAAAGAGCCCACCCCGGATTGCTCCCGGCGCAAAGGTTCCCATTACGCTCGCCGCGTTGCCACGTTGAATCGCGATGGCTAACCTTTGCACCAAAAATGATCCAGATCATTTCTATTCAATTGAAAAGGCTTTTAATGACAATTTTTTTTTGTAAATATATTTGCGGTAAATGTTGTATTTTTTTTCGAGCGTGATTTCATCTTTGTCTTGTTAACTACCCTTCACGATCTTCAGCCAACATTCCTTGACATATAATATTTATGTACGTTTACAACATGATGTATGTACAAACGTTTACAACACTTTGAAAATAAATATAACTAAATCATTTACCGCGATTGTATGTCTGTAAGGTGGTGTGGTTTTGCTTAAATTACATAGCAAAAGAAAGTGTTTTTTTTTATAATTAACTTATATATTTCCAAGACATTATGGTATTAGTAAATGACACGTATATGAAGCGCCCGTAGCTCAGCGAGCGGAGGCAATCGCATGCGATTACCAATGTTAAGCAAAGGTCGACGCGGTCAGTCCTTGGATGGGTGATCGAAAAATGGTATTCCAATTGGGGCGCTTCCGTGGGTCGGATGACACGTTAATTGCGCAGTCGTAAAGTCATATCAGAAGCCCTAGGGCGGCTTGGTAAGCTCTCGACACCAGAGTCGGCCACTCTCATTCGATAATAAGAAGATAGGTATATCACAGTATATAAACAAAGAACATTGTGACATGAGATTTTCACTCCCAACAGTATTGTGGGATGGAGTTTTGTCCTTTGTCCAATTTTAATTGAACGTTTTAATTTAATTAAAACCTTCTGCGTGAAATACAGAATGCCTGCCTTTGTGCAGAAATCAAATTGATACACCTCAAATTTAAATTTTGATCTAATGTGTGATTTATTTTATACTGATTAATTATTTCTTAATTATTATCTCAGGTTATAATACAATTATTGGAATGCTTTGGAACTCTCTACCAGGGACCTTGTATTCTGAGAATAATAATTTAAGATCAAAGTACATAAGTAGGTTTCTCATTGGCAATGGAGCTGTTAATAATAAAATAAATATAAGTAAATATAAATAATAAATAAATATTTCGGGACATGGCACACAGCGCCATCTAAGCAATCGCTTGTGTCGTGGGTACTAGATAACGGATATAATACCTATATACTTTTCTTTTGTAAATACATACTTATTATTGCTGACTGGGACTGGCCCGTTAGCTTAGTTGGTAGTGACTCTGCCTTCTAATCTAGGGGTTGCGGGTTCGATTCCCGCGTGACACAAGTATTTATGAATTTTAAAATTTATAATTACTTGTGTTAAGTCTGGTCGTTTGTATGTATAATAAGTATGTATTTACAAAAGGAAAGTATATAAGTATTATATCCGTTATCCAGTACCCACGACACAAGCGTTTGCTTAGTGTGGGGCTGGATGGCGCTGTGTGCAATGTCCCGGAATATTTATTTATTTATTTATTATTTATTTATTATACATACAAACAACAAGACTCAACACAAGAAATTATACATTTTTAAAATGCATAAATACTTGTGTCAGGCGGGAATCGAACTCGCAACCCCTAGATTAGAAGGCATTATATATTCCGGGACATTGCACACAGCGCCATCTAGCCCCATACTAAGCACTTGTGTCGTGGGTACTAGATAACGGATATAATACTTGTATACTTTTCTTTTGTAAATACATACCTACTTATTATACATAGAAACGACCAGACTCAACACAAGTAATTACAAATTTTAATATTCATAATTACTTGTGTTATGCGGGAATCGAACCCGCATCCCTAGATTAGAAGGCAAAGCAACTACCAACTATGCTAACCGAACAGTCAAGTGATGAGTGATGTTGTTATGTTGGTACATTTTGTTAAATAAAATGCTCCAACATCCTCTCCGGGTTTCTATGTCTTACAATACAACGGTGCTTAACATCAGACGCACTCTAGTCATTCCTAAAAGCGTTAAAAATTAACTAAGTCTGATAAATTTTTATAATATCGGGTTTTTTCTTGCGTGAAATCTTTGTGACAAGCCATTTACGCTAAGGACTCACGGAGCGGTTTTTTCCCGCGCCCGCGGTGGTGGCACCGCAGCCTTTGTAGAATACAGATATGTATGTAAAAAGCTCAAGCGCATTTCACGACGCGGTTTACTCCCGCGGCGGTTGCGATTGTTCGCGGCTCCCGCTGCACCCGCGGGCGGGCGCCGCTCGCGGCACCGCTACCGCGTCGGTTTCCACCCGCATGCTCTGCGATCAAAGTCCGGCGAAGGTCCTTCTTGCGATAATCAACCGCCAGGTTTGCGGGCGATAATCGCTTAAAACTTCGGCTTCGTGAGTTTTGAAAATTAAACGCAGTGCCGCCGCGGCGGCGGGCGCGGGAAAAAACCGCCCTGTGAGTTCTTAGCGTTAGTATTGAGTTCTTTGTTGAGATACCTACAATTTGAGGTACGATTTTTATAAATTATTAGGAAGATTAAATTAAGAATAGTATGTATCAGATAAAAGTTTATATAGCAATGCTCCAGAAACACTAGTATACACACCTAGTCCACCAAACCGGGTACTAAATTGTTATCAATATATAAACTCAAAACAAATTATATATTTTTTACAGTATACGCTGGAGCGAGACAGAATGCTGAAAGTATATTTCATCTGCTCTCTCATCATCTACGCGGCGGTGATCTTCATTCAACTCTTCGCTTTTAAAATGTAAGTGAATTAAAGTTGTTGTTTTATTGTATGTACATTTTATACTTTTAGAAACGTTATATGATTTTTTGTTGGTTTTTGTTCAGTATTTGTAAGTCTTAATAATATCCTCCTAGCCGTTTTCGGCTACGGCGACCGTTTTCTACACACATAATACGACAACGTATGTTGTCAGAAAAATCTGTTGTTAGAGCGTAGCTAGCATGCTTTCGTAAGGCTTACAAAGCCAATTTTGGCCGTAAATGTCCGCTTGTAATGCTAACAAGTCAGGACGCCATTAAGTAAGTACCTAAGTCTTATGGGATATAAAATAGTGTGTCTATATATATCTAAGTTAAAATATACTTGGATACCTCACTGCCATTACATTAATACAGATTTATTTCGAAAGGTCTGATTTACGACAAGACAAATGTCTAATCTTCTTTAGTCTAGGGGTGAATTTACATCAAACGAACATACGAGTAGAGCTAAAGCTAGTACAAGAGCATTCTTTCGTGATCCTAATAATATAGAGCTGTAAGCGAAAACTACAAATACAGCGTTTATACCAAACTAACAAAGAGCTAGAGCTTGAATAAAAACATTCTACATTATTTCTTAATTGCATGCATTCGCTAGAACACAAGAACACTTTGAAAAGACCAGTCAAGGGCGCGAGCACGTCTGAATATGCAGAAACGTTGAATGTATCAGCCCCCTTAAACAAGAGGCGTATTTTAGTGAGAGTACTGACGCTCGCTTATGGAATAGATACAGCATTGTATGGGAGTGACATCGCTCCGCGCTCCGCGGGGGGAAATGTTACGTCACTCCCATACATTGGTCTTTCTATTCCATAAGCGAGCGTCAGTACTCTCACTAAAATACGCCTCTTGTCTAAGAGGGCTGCTCGCGCGCTCTAGCGACCAGCTCTAGCGATTAAATCGACCGAGCGAGCATTCTTAGAACAGGTAAGCTTATTACGTGTTAAAAAAAAACATTCTATAGAATCTTTGCAAACGCACTAACAACAACTAAAGAACGCCTACGCCTGTTTACACTACAAGAATCTCACGTGGTGGGGGTAGAACAAGCGAATGCTCGTTTGATGTAAATGCACCCTTGTAGAAAACAGATCAAGCGTACTCGAGAACACTTTTTAAAGTTTTTTTCGGATATATTGTGGGTCTATAAGAGTTTTCTCTCCGGGCAGAAACGTAATATTCAAAGGACGATTGCGTTAACTTATTGTACTGACAAAAACACATACTTCTAAATATCCCTATAAATTTCCTAATAAATTCTGAAGGCCCTATTTTATCCCTTTTCGCATGAATTTTATAGCCGATGACAGAAGAAGAGAGAGAGAAAAAAACCTTCATAAAGAAGAGATTTCTGATCTTTATTATTTAAGTGTTATAACTTATCCTTACATATAATAAAGCTAAAGGAGGACAAAATCCTGAACATTGAAGATATTTTAAAAAATGTTTTGAGATACTTCGAATTGATAGCAGAACACGTTCTAATAATATCTAGATTATTCCTGTGTCTCTGTTTTTTGTTTATTTAAACGCTCATCACGCAAAAACGACTACACGGATCATCATGAGTTTTAGTATGTAGGTGAGGCCTTAGGAGTGTGATAGGTTACTTTTTATCGTGAAACTAGCTGACCTGGCGAACTCTGTTCCACCTTAGAGGCAAAAATAACCTGATTTTAGATTTTATTCAATTCAATTTATAAAAACGTGATAGATTTCTCCTATGTCCGTCTCCTGGTTCTAAACTATAGCCGGTCTTGAGTTATAAATGGTGTAACTAACACCACCTTCTTCATTTTATAATAGATAATGCGAGCGAAGCCGCGGGCGTCTACTAGTTATTAATAGTTTTATTATTGGTGATGGTTAAAAGCAGGCAGAGAAAATTTTTTCACCCAGGTTTGTGGTGTTTTACAGTTCATTCATTGGTGCTATGACGATCTTGGGCTGCAGCGCGATGATACTCATCACATCTTACTTCGTGATCAGCATCGATTTTAAGGTAATTTTATAACAGGGTGTCTTGTTTCCCATAATATTTTTTTTATCAACCTATGCTGGCCCACGCGATTAGGCCGAATACAACTATTTCTCTTAATCTTAACTTTAAAAAAAATTACACCTAATTATAAATTCTTAGAGAGCAAGTATTTTATATTTAATTATTGTGTTTTTTTCATGATTTTAAATTTAATAACACTTGTTTTATTTTTTGTACTATAAATATCAATCAAATTAATCAATTAATCAATATATAGCTTTATTGTACACCAGAAAACAAAAATACAAAACAATTTACAGTAATATTACTTAACCTAGGTACATTGGATGGCCTTATCGCGTAGAGCGATCTCTTCCAGGCAACCTTAGTAATCGATTATTAGATCGCTAAATTAAATAACACTTGTTTTATTTTTTGTACGATAAATATCAATCAAATTAATCAATTAATCAATATATAGCTTTATTGTACACCAGAAAACAAAAATACAAAACAATTTACAGTAATATTACTTAACCTAGGTACATTGGATGGCCTTATCGCGTAGAGCGATCTCTTCCAGGCAACCTTAGTAATCGATTATTAGATCGCTAGGAAAGAAACATGTAAAAGTCGGTGGCGTACAAACAACAACATAACAGATACCTTAACAAACAAACATAACAAACACTAAATTATTGCTAGGAAAGCACAAAAAAAAAGCAACTAACAATATAAGCAAAGGGAAAATAAATACATTGTCTCATACAAAAGAATAAATATATCAATCAATTACATATAGGATAGCAAATCAAATATTAATGAATATAATACATGTGTATAACAAATGTTACACTTTTTTATTTTCAGCGCGTCTCACCACGCCTGCTCCGTGTATCGCACAGGATCCACAACAACCGAACGCTTGCGCAGATAATGTCGTTCATAGTCGTCACTGCCATCGCTTTGCAGATACAAATTATTATGGTAAGAAATAAGCTAACCTCGGCCGAGGTAACATATTTGAGCCCTTTGGAGACGAGACTTTGGGACCGTGGGGTCTGGGAGTCCACACTATTTTCCAAACCCTCTCGGAGCGCTTGGTTGACGCGACGCGTGACCAAAATGCTGGCCTTTTCCGGCTCAACGTATCAGCATTGCCATCCAGCGTGGTAATGCGGCCAGTATGCTGGCCACGCTGCCCTCTGGCAGTGGGCTGGAGCATTTAGAATGTTTTTAGGCTTTTCTAAAGATTTTCTAAGTGCCCCTTTTTATGTTGTAGTTAGAAGTAGTATGTTTAGTTTTTCTTCCCTTGTTTTTGTATAAATATTTATTGCCAATAACTTACTAATATTTACATATATTTCACAAGTATATACAAAAAAGACTTAAACATACAGAAAAAGTAACAAAAAACAAACAGATATTTACAAAAAATTCAGCACACCGTCCATGTTGTCGCTGTGCGGCAGGGATCCCAGGATGCTGGCAGTATTTCCTCTTTGAATAGAAAGACTCAATCGTTGAGAAAAATAGCTGTTTTTTTTATTGTTATAATAAAAATTAATTTGTAATTTATGAAGAGGGAACAAGTTATTTTGCATACTGTAAGATGGCACATTTTCGTTCAGATACTTGTTTCACAAATTAGTCACATTTTTTTTACTTTTCTACGAATTACACATACTTTTATCCCGGAATCCCAGTAATGGTTAAACAGGCGCCACTTTGTGCGTGCGAATGTTTGTGTGTGTGTTGAAGTATGATTGTCGCTCTTTCATGTAACTCCAGAGTCGAATCAAATTCTCTAAAAAAGACAAATACATTTATTGAACTTAATTTTTGATATACAAGTTTGTAGAGTACATAAAAAAAATATACATCATATGTACATCAAAAAATAAGTTCAATAAATGATTTTAGTTTGTTTTTATCATTTCTTTATCAAACGCTTTGGGTTAGATATTTGGTAGAGAATTTGATTAGACTCTGGAGTTACACATACTAATTTTATTCCACAAGTGTAAAACCGCGGGCCGCTGCTGTCGATATAAGATTAATAAAATATTGGTGTTAATTTCTCAGATCGAAGCTGTATTTCTGGTCAGCAAACATCAGGAAAGCATTCACCGTTACCAGGATGACATTTCATACTGCCCTTACGCAAATGTTAATGAGGTAAGAAAATAAAATAATAACCCCTTTTTTTGGTACACAGTTATATTCATAGAATACAAGCTCATTTTTAAGTAGTCGATTTCAAATATAGGTAAAATAATTTAGGCTTACATCTGGGAGAAGACTCTGGCCTCATAACACCGTCTCACGAGAAGCACAAGAGGTTTCATGAAACATATTGTTAACTAGCTGTCCGGCAGACTTCGTACTGCCTCAATCGATAAATAAAAGACCTAAACTTTTGTATAAATTAATTTCAAATTATTATTATTTTTTTTCCTTTTTAAGCTTTCCCTAGGAACCCTTCACGAACATTTCAAGACTAAGATAAGATTAATCCGTTCAGCCGTTCTCGAGTTTTAGTGAGACTAACGAACAGCAATTCATTTTTATATATATACCTAGATTTTATTACGTCAGTAAAATATGTTTTGTATTTGTAAATAAAATATCGTAAGACAGGATTAAGTGATAAGACTAACACATGTATTCACACCTTTTTTTGTATATGAATCATCATCATCAGCCTAATGGAACCCACTGCAGGGTAATAGGCCTCCTCTCTCTTACGCCAAAATATCCCTGTCTTGCACTATATATTATTTTGAATATAAATACAAAATTATTATATTATTTTGAATATAAATACAAAATACAAAATTATTTTGAATATAAATACAAAAAAAATCCCTAAGTTAGGGTTGCATCGATATTACATATAGTTTTATTTCTAGATTTAGAAAGCCCAAATATATCAAAATAAACACACCACATTTAGTGGAATTGATAAAAAAGACATCGATTTATTTTTTATTTTAATTAATTTTATTATTAGAGATAAATGGTTCTCAACGTCATGTACTTACATAATTTACAACTATTTAGTAATGAGTGAAAGAAATAAAGCCTTTTTTATTTATTACTTGTATTTTTCCGTATTCATTTATTTGCAACTGTTTTTAATTTTTTTACAATATATGTAGGTAAGTACGTATAAAAAAACAAATGTTGTAATAACTTAAACCTAGTGTTGCCGCCGGCAGCGGGGCAAGACCCAGGCTACCGGTGGTAGAGGCTACAAAGACAGGAACCTCTGGACAATACGCGCCGTTTGAAGAATCACTGCTTTCTGTATCTAGCCCTTAACGCAACCTTCCAAGAGAGCCCAACCTTCGAGAGACGCTCTCGCTGGATCAACACCTCAAGACTTGAGGTGTTGATCGAGTCTCTTTGCTATGAGATCGTAGTACTATAATTGTATTTATTGTTATATATGTATATGTTTCCAGCATTACCTGAAACTAACTCTCCTGGCGATGGTGGCGTGTGCGGTGCACCAGATACTGATCACAATGGTGAAGACGCTCCTGCTCTTTATCATCGCCGGCGCCTACGTGTATGTGACGATGAATGAAGGAGTTTACTACGAGGAAAGCTTCTTTGATTACCAGTAAGTAATAACAAGTTAATAGGTATCTTCTAGGTAAACGTGTTACTCTCTAGGCTGCAGCAATGCTTAACATCAGGCAGGCTGTAGTCAAAAAAAATAAAAACCACATAAACCGACTACCCCCCATTGTAGTCGGAAATCTCTCTAAAGACTTCCCCCTCGAAACAAAAAAATAATAAAAATGCTGTAGTCAAACGTAAACCTATACCACGGAAAAGAAAGTATCCTTCGTGATCCTTCTATTACCGGACGAGCAGAGATACGGCAGGACAACACCGGTTTATGGTAGAAGTTCCTAAGACTCGCACGAAACCGTACGTTTCCGTCTTTATACCGTACCGCAAAGTTGTGAAACCCTGACTCCCTGTTCCCCACGCACTATAATCCAGCGATTTTCAAAGCGAGAGTGAATGGGTTCTTATCGGGTAAGCATGTTCCATCTTAGGCCATAGCCTTTGCTTACCATCAGGCAAACTCTGGCCAATTGCAAACCCGTTTCAAAAAAGTATTCAAAACATCTTAAGTAAGTGTTATAAAAAAAAAAAAAAAAAAAAAAAATTCCGGGACATTGCACACAGCGCCATCTAGCCCCACACTAAGCAAACGCTTGTGTCGTGGGTACTAGATAACGGATATAATACTTATATACTATTAAATTATTATCAATTTAATTATTATTCTTATGTTATTTCTTAAGCCACTGCGGGATTTTTTCTTTTCGAGTTGGCTTTACCGTTTTCTTCTGTATGATAGTGTTAAATTCTAGTATCGATAGTTTCAATCGGTCTTGAAGCCTTCAATACAGAATCTGACTGGATACCTAGTGTAGGTTCTGCAAACCCTGTATGTACAGTCTTTCTGTACATAGATTTAAGTAAATCAGGAACAAAGATTTTTATTATACATATGTATATTATATGATTGCATTCTCTACAAAAATATACGGAAAATAATCAGTATAATATTATTTTATATATTATTCATATGTTTTCCAGGAACCGTTGTGGCCTGGATTGGGCCCAGCAATGGACCAACGTCGTGATTGCTGTTGGTGCTGCGTTGGCGTTGGTCTTACATTCACAGCAGACAGAAAGCGGCTACCGATTGGACTTTATTTGGAAATTACAGGCTAATGGTACGTCAATTTATTCCTGATTTTAGGATGTGTAAAAATAAAACCTTGTTCTTTTACTCTGTCTGACCGTCTGTGTGTCTTTTGTAAATCCTACTACTCGAGTCGTATTTCTCGTTAATTAACGCCGTGACTCTCTCGTAGAATTCATTTGATGAAGACATATTATGTTTTCAGAACGTGCATCCTGGTAAATACATCCACGGACAACACACACTGCATGTGTTTAATGTTTTCTTTCTTTAAATCCTCGGATAGTGTAGCCCTCCTTTATTTACAAAATTATAGACAAACAGATAAAAAATTCAAAATTTTATAAATCGAATTAATTGAAAATTTAAGCCATGCAATCAAGTTTCATCCGTTACTCGATAATTTTGGATACATGTACAAAATGCACATACATTAAAACCAACGTTTCATATATGTTCCTATTGATATGTTTGTGCTTATTATATTAATAATTATTATTTATTAACAAGATAAAATGTTGAATTCCAGATGAAAAAGAAGATATGGAGCACTTGGAGGCGTACAACCGCAAGCTCTTGGCGAATATTTTACCGGAACACGTCGCTCAACATTTCCTCTGCAGCGACAAAAATATCGACGTAAGGCTTTTTCTTCCTTATTAATGTAAACAGATTACAGACAGAGGCGTACATGATTTAATGTTCATAAAAACAACCGCTTACTGGCAATAAAATTATGCTACTTATCAGGTGGATTATTAATACTTTTTATTACTCTCTGAGTTAGACAACATTTTTTTTACGTGGGATACGTTTCATTTCACAACAGCCTGCCTGATGTTAAGCATTGCTGCAGCCTAGGGTGTAACACATTTACCTAGAAGATACCTATTAACTCTAGATTTGAAAACCCCTGTATTGTAGTTCGCAGAAAACACAGCTTTTAATAAAGTGCAATTTCAAGTTAGTACTAAAACTAAACTTGTTACTCACTGTACCTTTAATTATTTACATTCTCATCGTAATATTTAGTACCTACCTTATACAAGACGTAATATTATATAAGCCTCACAATTGGGAGAAGACACTGGCCTTGTAACACAGTCTCACGACTAGCACAAGGCCAGAAGTTTCACGAAATTTATTGTTACCTGTTTTATTATGTCAATAAATATTTTTGTATTTTTGTACTGAAAAAATTAAAAACATCTTGTAATGACTGAGTTTTTCATCATCACAACTTAACAGTAGCAATTCTACTCAGGCCGCAAATCTGGTAGCAAATCATGGGCTTTGCTTACAGGGAATCAGGGGATCTATATCTATACATATAATAAAACTGATGAGGGCCAATAATCTGTACATAGAAGATGTTAGAAAATGTTAAGGTAAACTTTAAATCGATAAAAGAACACGTTTGAGCAGTTTAAAAAAAATCTGTTTATTTAAACGCTCACCACGCAAAAACAGCTGAACGGATCATCATGATTTTTGGTATGTAAGTAGTATGAAGTTTAAGGAGTGACATACGTGAGCAACGCCGTGGGCGTCCGCTAGTACATAGTATATTCAAATAAATCTTACAATTGTTTTTTTCTTGGCAATCGTACTACATACATACTAGACTGAAATTATTTTATTTTATTTATTTATAATGATTAATATGTAGTCAAACAAACACATTTTTCCCTTTAAAAGTCATTTCCTTTTGGACATGGATTCTTTTCTATGCACATCTAATAATAATATATATCTCAAACTCTTATCCCTCATGAGTGAGGTGGGCTGATGCATCGTGGTGGGCGCCCAGGTTCTTCCACGGAGAACACATGTCTTTGGATTTTGTGGTTGGTTTCCTCACGATGTTTTACTTCACCGCTAAGACGGTGCAAGCCCACACTCATGGCCCGGATTCGGCCCAGGATGCGTCTGGATGAAAAGCAGACGCTTAAACTACAAAGCCACGCTTGATAATAATATGCTAAGCTTTTATATACGTTTTCTTACAGCAGGAGCTCTACCACGAACAATGCGAGTCTGTCTGCGTGATGTTCGCATCAATACCCAACTTCTCCGAATTCTACGTAGAGCTTGAAGGGAACAACGAAGGCGTGGAATGTCTTCGTCTTCTCAACGAGATAATAGCTGACTTTGATGAGATACTGGCCGAGGAACAGTTCAGATACATTGAGAAGATTAAGAGCACTGGAGCTACTTATATGGCTGCTTCTGGTAAGTAAAAAAATAAAGTAAAATGAGTCTAATAACCAATGAAAAAATGCTATTCTTCTTTTGTAGATGTATAATATGTATAACTTATTTACAAAGAAAATGTGAAATAATGTTTTTACAAAAAAAATATGATAGATATAAGTTGAATAGTTGTCAGTTAGTGGTGCATTCTATAAATAATATTTTAAAGATTGCCAGCCAAGTACTCGTAAAACGAATTATTATACATAGTTACATTTGGGTTATTACCAATTTTGTAAAATACAACCAATATTTTAAGGTAGGCGTAAGTGCGGCTGACCTAAAAGTCCCTACGAATTTATAAGAAATAGTCATTGTCAGTTTCTCTAGTATTTTTTTAAAAGATTATACGATGTATTTCGTAATATCGGACAATATTATTTTGTTAATTTATCGAATGAGTTAAAAATAGCTATAAAGCGTGTTCCTTCCTAACTCCATATTTCCAGAAAGAAACGACAATTTAAATTGATTGAATGATTTGTATATTCATTTACGAGAGGGTTACAGCGTTTTAATTGTGCTCGCAAAACTGACATGCATTCGCCGTGGGCCGCTAGGACACACTGCCGCGCGCGACCGTGCGAAAGCGATTTTATAACTCGTTTTGTGAAAACAATAGGCTGGGCCCGCGGCACAGGTTTGTGCGCGTGCCCATAGCACT
This sequence comes from Macaria liturata, assembly GCA_964023185.1. Lineage (NCBI taxonomy): Eukaryota > Metazoa > Arthropoda > Insecta > Lepidoptera > Geometridae > Macaria > Macaria liturata. Next base: position 8,090,074 of record OZ026808.1, read on the forward strand.
CACGCGGCATACAAGCGTTGTTCGTCGGTTTTGCTTGCTTACAAAAATATAAATAATTAATTTTTTGTTATATACAAAATTGGTTGCTACAGCTATAACGTATATTGTCTTTACAAGTTTGTTAAAACAATGGCAATACCTCTTTTCAGGGCTGACTGCATCAACTCGCGACCTACGAGGCTATCGTCACGTCACCGCGATGGCGGACTATGCGCTACGAATTAGGAAACAACTAAAATACGTCAACGAACATTCGTTTAACAGCTTCCGCATTAGGATCGGTAAGAAATATTGAACGGTGTGTGACGAAACCATTCATAGACATGTTTAGGTTCCTTAAGCGTGAATTTTATATTCCATCCATTTAAACACTATTTAGTTCTCACTCTCTTGAGTTGTATTTCATCATGACTGAGGTTTGTGACTCCCCCGTAGATTTAATTCGTTAGGGGAATTTTCTCGGGCAGATACATCGTGGTAGGCGCCCAGGTCCTTCCACGGAAGACCCATGTCTTCGGATATGGTGGTCCTCAAACAAATTTAGTCCTAGTTTATCTATATTTATGAAATGGATGGTATGATTCACGTTTAATGAATCGAGTCTGCGATAAAAATGCGGGTTAGTAAAAGACATGATCACGTGCCAATTTTTAAATATGAACTCAAGTGTAACCGCTAGTTTCTTGAGCAACGATCAGTTAATATTTTTTGGCGCTGTTATCGGTTGATCAGTTCCCTTGATAGGAGAATTAACTGATCGTCGTTCTGAATACCGAAAGTAAGTTTAAATTTATTTCCTTTCCTGTGTCAATGTATAGTTTCGACTCCTTGTACTAAAAACATAACACGTGTTTAACACTAAGAAACACCAACAAAACATATACATTCACACTAACACACATAAAGTACACATAAGGTATTCCTCGCGAATTTAAATAATTGTTAATGCGAACGTTTATTGCGAAAGATTTAAAGATTTTAGGAAGATGACAATCATCGTCAGGATAAAAAGAAACCTAGAACATTTATTGTTACAGGTATAAATATTGGGCCCGTGGTAGCTGGAGTTATTGGGGCCCGAAAACCTCAATACGATATTTGGGGCAACGCTGTTAATGTTGCATCTAGAATGGATTCCACAGGAGTTTTAGATCTCATCCAGGTAAAACTGAACTAGTATTATGCTTCTAGTGTATTTATAAATGAGACGTCTATTTTATTTTTTTACTTGTAGTTGAAAACTCACACCATTAAGTTTAGCATAAGGAGGACATACTACGCACAAATTGTACGTAATTGTTATACTTAGTCTCATTATAAATACATTAAAATAAAATTGCTGGCGACGTTTGGCACAGAGCTGAGCGATTGTGGTACCACAATAAATAAAACTTTTATACCTGTAAATTTCTTAGTGTAATGTTACTAATTGAATTTTGCGAATTATCTTGTCTTAGTTTTAAATTAATTTTCACCTGATGCTTATATCACTTATATTATAATTTCATGATTGGTATCGAACGGGTTTTTATTTACAAAACCAGGTGACGAAGGAAGTGTACGATATTCTGGTGACTAGAGGCTACAAGATGCGATGTCGAGGTAACGTCGACGTCAAAGGCAAGGGAAAGATGGTGACGTACTTTCTGGATGGCTTTGGTGAAACGACTGACCCTGCTTGCTTCGATGTTTATGAGGTTAGTATCATTATGTGAATAAATAACATTGTGAGACAATGTAGAGCGCCATCTAGCTACATACTAAGCAAATGATTGTGTTATGGGTACTAAATAACAAATGAAGTTCTCGTACATTGTTAATGATTTCATTATAAATATAAATATTTCAGGACATAATTATCACACATTGATTGATATGCGTACATCAGTATACAATTGGTTTTATGATATTTTTATGTAAATTGTGATCTTTCTACGGGACAATGATTTATTTCTCTTCTCTTACTAAACGTTCAGCTCCTTCAGATTATTATTTCTGAAAAATGGTTTTGAACATGTTGGTAAATCTATAATATGTACAAACCTTATCATGTTTTTACAAGAAGTAGATAACTTATCCTATCCTCAACTTTTAGAATCCCCAACCCTCAACTTCTGGAGTGAACAAGCCAGGCACGAGTGGAACGAGCGGGTCTAGCAAGCCTGTTACCAAACATATAGACGAAGATGATGATGATGATGATTTCGATGACGACTTTGCATCTCGCCCGGGGTCTAGTGGTGGTGTGCCTCGACTGCCGCCGAGAGATCCGCAGAGACTCGAGACACTCTCTGAGAGGCATGGAGACGAGTGTAGCGTCACGTCGACTAAAGCGCCTTTGGCTAAGGGTAACTTCTTACCAGAATACATTTATTATCCACTAGCGGATGCCTGCGGCTACGCTCGCATTATTTCAGGATAAAAAGTAGACTATGATACTCCCAGGACCTCACACTACCTACATACCAAAAATCAGCCGTTCAGCCGTTTGCGTGATGAGCGTTTAAATAAATAGACAAACAAACGTGTATTCAAACATTTTTTATGGGTATCTTCTACAAACATATGTTCAGATTTTTCACCATCTTCAACTTTATTATATGTATAGATTGTCATATGTTTGGCTGAAGTCAAACATGAGCCTATTTCGTGATATAAAATAAAATAAAAAAATGTTTTTTTTTTTTTGGTGACGGCTCCATCGACAAGATTGAAGATAAAGAAGATTATAAGACATAAGCATAGTCCGAGCTTCAATCTACTGTATCATTGGAAGTGATCTAGTCTTATCAAGAATTGTATGATTAATACCTTAACCGCTACGGTTTACGGTTTGTTTTAATTCATGCTACGGCGTATCGTGAATTAAAATCTTTCTTTTAATAAGATAAAATCTTTCTCTTAATCTTTATCTTCTTCCATAAATCCACAGTCATATCATTTCGGATACTTTTAAGGAGTTGACATATAAATTCACTTTCGCAACTAATTCATATAAAAAATCAATCCTTAAATAATGTGTATAACATTTCAGATGAAACAAAATCGCCAAGTCCTGGTCCGTCAGGTATTCAGCAATCAGGTGCCCAACCAGGCCCTTCTAACAGCGAGTTCTCAAGCTTTGAACCATCTCGATCAGGAGCTTCACAAGCGGCTCTACCAGGTTCTTCGAACGGAGGACCAGCATATTCTGGAACGATCTTCCCTAGACGCTTCCAGCCTTCAGCGCCTGAAGATAAAGGACCATTGAAAACAGAAAAGAAAGCTGGCAACTCGTGTAAAGTGAAAAAATCGATGAAGGACGACACCAAAACGGACGAAAAACAAACGGCTGCTCAGAACAAATTTGCGAATCATGATCCCGCCAATGTACCTAGAGGTAAAATTGATAACTAAGTAATTTATTATTTTTCTTATCGTCAAACCGTAGTAAAATGTAAGAATACTAAGATTATTACACTGTTAATTTTGTTTCCTAATTAGCAGCTTAAACGTATGGCCTTTGCCTAAATATTGCGCATTTATCAGAGGACTAACAACGAATACAGAACAAATTAAAGTTGTTGTCAAAAGTATATTGACCCTTTTACATTATTTTCAGAGCACCAGAATGGATCCGCCGTGTCTGAGGAAGCACCGACTTTGAACGGCAATCACTCGTCGTCTCGCGAGAGCCTCGCCTGTGCTGCTGCGGTGAGAGCTCGAGTGAGACGCCGACTGGAGCGCCCTCACTCGCTGGCCGATGGCCCTGGGCTGCCTGAAATAGTCAATTTACTCACATCGCGGGCATTCTCGGCTGAACTAGACCAGCCATACAAGGAAAACAAGAAGAACTTCTCACTACGCGAATTGAAACGCACGGTGGCGGAGTCTCGATCGAGCGAAGAAATCGAGGCAATTCTTAGAGGACCGAAACGCTCATCGTCCCTAGCTGACTTTATCTTCCGCAGAAAAAACACAAGACTTGCCACTGCAGCCGCTGCCGTCAACGTTATAGAGAATCCTATGAATGCGCTCAGCGATTCCCGAACTGATACGTAAACAAACAACTCTGATTTTAATAATTTAGTTTGCAGTTTATTTCCATTAGCTACTGACAACGGACAAGGGACTATGATCTCGACCTCGTGTCTCGGAATGACATCTTTTTAGTTCGAGTTCGTTGATTTGGCAAACATTTCGAATCGCACGGTCGTATACCCCGGATATGACAATGCCCTCGTTTAAGACTGAGTATATAATTAAATATTTATATTGACCAAGGACCATTGCAGTTAGGTTTCAGCATCAAACGAATTTTGGATCGTGTTTGACACGGGTTTTGGGATGAGAAGAATAACAATATTTAGGAAACTCTAATCGACAGAGTCGACGTGGTATACAACTTGTTCTCGTACGAATTTATATGATATTATATTCATGCGTTTGACGAATATTACTGTCGATAGTTCCGATGGCAGTTTTAGGAAGATAGCTCAATAAATTAATCATCAACAATCAAATTTTGTTAAACGCACACACAGAAAAGAAACATAGAAAGATCCATTTCCAAAGCAAAAATTGTTGACCCAAAGATGGTGGATGAATACGCCATGACCAACATAGAGCTTGTATCCTATAATCACTCACACTTATTGTATGTCACTTTGATGAAATGCCATTATTGCAATTTGAACAAAACTATTGTTGATTGACCATTACATAAAATTCGTAAAAATAATTACTAATGTCACTAGATTGCATTTATGTACTTGTGAATTTTTTCGGCGCGTATCTACGTGAATTTTTTTTAAGTACGTTCAATACAGCTGTCCTAGATACATCATACCTACATCTTTGAGTTGAAACGGTACTCAGGGTGGAAAAACTTAACAACCGCAGAAATTTGATGAAGTCATCACTATTTAAAAAGAAACTTGAATAAGCTAACATGGTTATCTGAATAAATAAATAACATATATCTCAGTAGAAATAGCACAGAAATTATATTTGGTGTCAAACTGTAACGTTTTCAATAGATTGTAAGAACAGATATTAGAAAGGAATCACTATGTCTTTGTGATATTTTCCATAGCGACTTCGTAGATTGAAGTATTATCTGATAACAATGAACGTACGTTATTTACTGGATAACATATACATGTGCTTCGTAGGTAAAACACGTTTTTGATCCAGATGTCTTCGTATTTATAAACAGTTGTATAAAATAAAAATAAAAAACAAAATACAAAAAAATAGTAGAACTCCCCCAAACGTAATTCACTGTGAAGCAAAATAGTCTATTTTGGTGTCTAAAAGCACTTTCAGATGTGAGATATAGAATGTTTTATAATATTTCTTGAATTCTGAATAAAAGTAAAGATTGTGCTAAAAAATTAAAAAAAAACTTTCTATAAAGCATGTGCGAAAAAAACTTTACGTATAATATGACAAACCTTACTGTTACGAACAAAACTTGCACATTAAAGAAAATAGTTTGCAACATTTTATGCATGGCACAAAATACAAGCATAATAGTAGGTACTCACAAAAAACCGAGTAATCTCAATTTATTATTATAGAGTATATAATATACAGTAAGACTACATTTTAAATGTTTTCGTGAATAAGTAGAATAGTTGAATGTATATGAATTAAAAACATAGTTTATATTATGATTCTTAAAAAAAATTCCAAACAGATATTTACAGCTTACAATATAACAATGTTTTTCTAACTATTTTTAAATTTAAAAATACGTTTTTTAACTCATAATTAAGTTAATAATCGATAACTTATCCAAGTCAAAGTATGTGTCAATATATTCACGTGGTTATTGTATACATAAAACTAAAATTTAAAGCAAAATTGGACCAAGTTAATTTTTTTTATTTTGTTTAGTAAATAGGCTTCTAGTTTTTTTTTATTAGATTTTAACGAATAGCCATAAAAAATATAATCCGTTTTCTCTCTCTGTTCTACCAAGGGGAATCTTCTGTTATGTAAATTTTTTACGTTTTTTCATCATATATGAACAATGTCAGTTAAATCCAATCAACACATAATTATGTGCGTTAACGCCAGAATGCAAATGAACATAATCTTTTTTTCCTTTAAATTATATTTTGCTTTGTAATCAACACAATTACAACAATTATTATAAACAGTATTTTTGAAATATATAAAACTTAGCCGAAAGTATTAAATGTATAACGTGTAATCAGTGTTCAAGTAAACCACATTATATACATAAATACGCTTTAGTATGTAAGAGATGGCAGCGTTGTATTTGAGATCTTCTTTCAGTTCAGTAGTATAATGATTTTAAAAAAATGCTTCAAATCAAAGCAAAAAAAGCTTAACACGATATTCTCCCAAAATAAATTAGTTCAATCATCATTCCAACAGTATTTGGCTAAAAATACATATAAAGTAACTTCTTGATGCCTATAACCTTCCATCCAGCTTTTAAATCAAAATACATATATACCTATACAAGAATATTTACATTCTACGTACTATGTATACATATAACATATTATGAGCCCCCTAACATCTAAGCTTTAATGAAACTTATTTCAGATATCAAAAATATATTCAAATATAAAGTGAATGGTTTAACCATTTGTTTTTAATATTTTATCAATGTTATGTTTTGAGGAGCTTTATTTTTATTCAGTAATTATGGCAGAATATTTTCATAATAGATTTTAATAAAAGATTTTCGGGAAAAATATATTTTTGATTATTGTAATTTATTTTACATAATTTATTTTATTCTGAGTTATATTGTAATCAACCATCGATTTGTGGTAAAATGATTATCATCAATTTAAGGCTAAAAACTAAACTTTCTCCATATACATTCGTATAACGAAATTTAAAATATTTTTCGATGTTATATATTGTTGGATATGAATTTAAAATAAGGTTTAATATAAGTGTGCCAATTAATCGAAATAAAAAAAAACTTTTATTTGAATATAATTATATAAATATGTATAATTAATATTATTTCAAGTAAGTATAAAAAATAAATAATTGAGTAATATTTTTAAAGAGCTGCATCGACGGATTAGTTTAAGATAAAATGAATTCAGACTACTTCATACCAAAAACTTTAACCAAACATAGTTTAATTTAGTAAGAATGTGGAAGTTTTTATATAATATGACTTACTAAATAATTTATATATTTCTTCTATTTGCTATCAGTTTTGTACTATAACCAAATTTATAACAATTATGATGTGTGCAGGTTTCGTTTTCTTAACTACCAATGTCATAAAGATGGTAAATAATAAATATATTGAGAAGAAACGTAATAACTTGCATCAGTCTTGTGTTGGGTTAGGTACCTAACTCAAACAATAATATCCCTACGTAAGTTATAATTTCAAAATGAATATCAATCTATGGTCAAACTAAAAAAAAACTATCTTGAAATACAAATTCAATGTAAAGAAATTGAATAAAAAAAGAACTAAGTATATTTTATGTTCCTAATTTGTATAAGATATTGAATGTACGTATATTTAGTTCCATAATTTAAATTACTGTTTCGTTCCTAAAATTCCGATAAAAACTTTTTACCCGAAAAGATATGTTTTATAATAAAATAATTGGTTCAATTTATCGGTAATGATGTAGAATAAGACATTTATTGTAGTTGTTAGGTTTTTAAGATAATTTTGTGTTATTTTCTCGAATAAGTTCATTTTTTTAAATATTATATAGAAATATTTGGTTGAACATAAAATTATGAACAGATTAATTTCATTTGAACAGATTTATTATAATAAAGGGCCGTTTATTATGTTATGCCAAGTTAAAAAAAATAACCAGATAGGTACGATAATCAAAAGTTTTGTCGATAAAAACAGATAAGTACTTGTATTAGGCGTTCCTTATAACTTGCAGAATAGTTAATACTTTCAACTCTGTTATAATTTGAATATTGTAACTGTCAGGCCTAATTTAACTGATAAATATTTTTATACCATAATCAATACTAAGTGAGACCAAATCGCCTGAGTGATTATAGCATTATTTTATGTGTTTAGTAAGTTAGTTGTTATATGTTTGTTTTTGTTTAACATGTCAAACATTATCTTTATCATGAGTTAAATTATTAAGTGCTAAACCTAGCCTAGTTGGTTAAGGCGTTCCGGACGGTGATCGGAAATACGCAGGTTCGAATCCTGCCGTTCGTGATTATTTTCGCTCATTTTCCAATAAAAGTTTAATTATCTTTATCACAAACAATATTATTTGATTTATTGTAGGCCCTGAGTGGCGCGTAACAGAGGCCTATACTCAGCAGTGGGTGGACACAGTCTGATATAATTATCTTTTGAAACCATAACTGAACACTTGAGATTTAAAAAAATAGAAATCAAAATTTTATGGTTTTGTTACCCAAAGAGTAAAATTGAGAACGAAATTTTTTTGACAGCGATTGACTACAAGACATATGTAGAGCAAAATTGAATATGAATTACTATAATAGCCACTCTAACAAGTTTAAATGCTATATAATATATCAGTAATATCTCAGTAACACATTTAACGTAAAAAAAAATACTTTTCTTTTACTCTCAGAGACGAAATAAGTAATGTTTGCCTTAAATATTATGTTTTTTACTTACCTTGTACTAAATTGAAGTAAATAAAACGATTGTGTGGTGCAACAGGGTGCAAAAATATTAAAGGTAGTAATTGAAAAGTCACAAGTGACAAGCAATACCTTTTGGTTTCCCTATTTTTAAGTATCTCATGTTAATTTTTCGTATAGATAGGCTTTAGGTAGCAGTTATTTTCAATTTCATGTGTTATTTTTAGTTCTTACCAAAGTAGTATTAACTAAAACTAAGTTCGAATGCCACAGGTGGTCTAATGTTACCATTATTTTAAGTTCTAATTAATATTTTCTTCAATATTTAGGCAGTGTAGAAATTAAGCTTGGAAATATAATTTCCATTGTTAGTTTGTAAGCGTAAATAAATTATAACGCTGTTATTTTTGCAAAAGTAAAGAGGAACTAAAAATATTAGGATTCAAATTTCATCATGTGTTTTTTCTAACTAAAACAGTTTTGCACTTGGCTTTAGTTTCCCTGATGGTAAGCAATGGCTATGGCTTAAGATGGAGCGTGCTCACCCGAAAAGAACCGATTCACTCTTGCTTTGATAATCGCTGGATTATAGTGCGTGGGGAACAGGGAGTCAGTTATGTATTTCTCTCTTAGTGTTTTTTTGTTTGGCTTTTGTTTTCTTTTTTGTTTTACAATAATCATCATTTCAATCATCAATTTTGAGAGTGAATCTTTGGTGTAGTAATTTCATAAGTGCATTTTATTATTTATTTGCGTGGGATAGGTTTACGTTTGACTACAGCCTGCCTGATGTTAAGCATTGCTGCAGCCTAGGATGTAACACGCTTACCTAGAAGATACCTATTAACTCTAGATTTGAAGACCCCTGGATTGTATTTAGCGTATACATATTTATATTATGGCTGTCTCCGGTTTCTAGAACTACAATTAATTAATTTTATCCGGTAAATCAATTTACTTTAACCCTTCGCTAAGAAAAGCAATTCTTTGCCCTTCTGAAGCAGCTAATTATTTAAATTAATACATTTTAATAGCAAACTCGAGAAAAACGCTAGTGAGGATATGTGTGCGAGAAGAGTGAATGCGGAGATGACGAGCGATAGAGTAAAATGGAAGAGAGATACATGCTGTGTCAACCCCAAATAGTGGGATAAGTTAAAGAAAAAAAAGATACATATTTTTGTGCCCATAGCAAGCAATTTTTCAAAATGTGTAACTATAATTTAGGTAACTGAAAAGGTCTAGGTCATGAGGGTTGGAGTTATTTCGGTAAACGCGTTTATTTCAATTTTATAAAAGTTATATTGTCCTACATAATAATATGAAGTTTCGTGAGTTTTGTTACACATTTAACAGATAAAGAAGTGAAAAATCCGGCTTTTTTAGAAATAGAATAAATAGTATTAGAAACTTATTCAGCTGTATTGTCACGTACGACAAAATGATCTCATTATTTTTAAGTTAAAACTTCAAAGATAAACTAATCTCATATTATGATAGACTTAAAGCATGGACGTACTATTTTCGTACAAATTGTTTTATGTTTTTCAAAATCTAAGAAATAAGGTTATGTTATGAGTTAAGGCCAGATTTAAATCCAAATAAGCCATAAAACAACTTGGATACATAAAATCCTACTCATATTAATAAGGTGGAAGTTTGTGCGTATGTGTGTATGCATCCGCTATGCATATTTTATCTGAACCAGTCTTGATGCAGTTTGGTACGGAGGTAGATTTGTCTCTGGATTAACACTTACTTTGTATACCGGATTTACGTGGGCGGTGCTAGTTTTGTTATCCATCAAGTAATCTCTTTCAATCTTTGAGTTTTACCCTCTGATGGTTTTACCCTATTTTACTAAAAAAAAAACAGTTTGTATGAGAATTGTTTAAAGGTTAAAGATTACCTATGTCAATGTTTAATTGTTTAAAATAGTTTTTGAAGAGTTTCTTTGTTGATATATTATTTTGTATAGGTATAATAATACTGTAAGGCCCGAATTCGATTCCTGCCAGTCGATTTTATTATAATTTGCTATTTCCACAAGTTACATAGATAGACAAAGTCTATCAAGTGGTAATGAAATAAATAGTTGTAAATTATACTTATTATTTTAGCTGATATAAAGATTAAAAAGTATTCTGGTAACTTTTTAATGAAAGCCAGTGTTTATTTTCATAAGCAATTTTTATTTAATATGCCTGTTGTGTGCAGCACAGTTATGTTTAGTTATCCTTGTTTCATTGAATACGTTTTGAACAATTATTATTTCAATACATTTCTGATTAGTTTAACAATATCATTGATTTAGCCAAAATCTAATTGAAAATTGGTATTAATTAATTTATTGTTTAATCCCACGATTGTCCCAGATACCACAGATGCAGTGTTCTTTAATCCCAAATAGATTATACATATTTGAGTTATTAATTATATGGTCTGAGACCAAACATCTTATACCTAAGTTTTCTCGTTTACTTGAAGTAGTTTATGTTTATATAATTTCACAGTCTTTTAACTTTAGAGCTATTCTGATGACTCAGTTTTTATGATTCATAAATCATTCTAAAATAAATCTACGTATGAATGGAAAATAGTATACATGGTTCGTTCAATGACAATGATATCCACTTACTCGTGTCATAGAAGTGATCTCCCCTTAAGGTGTTCCTCATTAATAAGGGTTGTTGTTACAACCCTTATTAATAATCTTTAGTGGAATCCTTTAGCACAGATGTAATGCTGTTATGAAATAAGAAATATCGTTTTCAAATGAACACGTTTCACAGTAATTAGTTTTTAATTAATATACCTATTATCTTTACTTGATATCTTAGATTCGGTTTAATTATAGTTAATAAGACTTCAAAAGTCGACGATTACTATTAATCCAACTTAAATTAATCGATACGGCGTTTTGGTCTCATTTGTATTAAATGGTTTATAAAAAATCACTAAATATCTTGTGAATTCTTTATTGGAACATCCGTGCAATTTTACAACTATAATAACATATATAATTTCCAACGGTACTAATTATTGTAATGTATATTTCATATTATTTGATTTTTTAATCTAACATAATTTCAAAATTGTATGTAAAACGTTAAAGAAACGTACTCGTATTATTACGTTTTTTTTTTAAATGCGTTAGCATGTCATGTCTTATAACATTTGCTGTAACGCCGCAAAAGCTATTTGAAAAAGATGAAGTCGAAAGTAATCTTGAAACTTATCAACAGTGCTGATATTCTAAGATGAAAACTGTACCAAAAACTAAAACACGTTGTATATTTTTGATTTATTTTTGACGAGTATATTTCTATACGATATTCTATTAATTGTTAAAACTTAGATCTAAGTTGCAAGTATACTACGTAGATGAATTATAGATAATTGTACTTAATGTATGCCTTTTTGTGTTTATAATAAAATTTATCTGATGATACATAATAAATGGTGTTTAGTGTAAAAGTTTTTATATTTTTAATGATTGTGATAAATAATCTTATTATCCTTTACACCAAAACGACTCGTATCTCGATGTATATTCACGCCATCTGTGAAAAACCGCCTGAACTATTAGAGATCGCGTCATTGTTCAAAACAGTAAAATATTAGACTTATTAGGGTTCGTCTAACGAAATGTTCCCATGAAAATTTTAAGAACCCGGAACCATTTGCAACAAACACATGTACCAAAACAGTCATAGAGCCATAGAATAATATAATATACCTACCAGGAAAAAAGCGCCCTCTTTTTCGTTTTTACATAGACCAAAAAAATTACAAAAATAATAAATGAGTTTATTGTGAACTTCTCAAAAATTTCTTTGAATGGTCTAAACGAAAAATTTCAAAATGAGCTAAAATCACTGAGCCCATTCTGGATTTTTTCACTTTGACCATTCCATTTGAAAATGTTTATCAACATGACATGTGTAAAATGTGTGTAATTTTTGTACAAACAAGTGAAATCGTTTTCTGTCGGATAGCAAAATAAAAAAAATTGCGGCAATTTTTTGTGCAAACACAAACAAAAATAATTACAAACCCAAATACCTCGTCGGAGCAAAAAAACTATAATATTTCAAACCTCGGGTGCCAGTCCACAGGGTGACATTTATAATTATATTATTATTTTTGGTCTTCCTTTATTTTTCGGTTTCCTGGTTCTTATCAAAAGTCATCAATATTTTTTGCCTTTATATTCGTAGTAAAATGTATTTATTACATTTGCATTCAGTACAAACGTTACGAATATACCTAGTAGGTGAGGAAGACATGATTAGCTTTTGCGTCTACAGGACAAAGCATAATTATATTTCGAACGCTTCTATAAATTATATGGCTTTAACAATAGGTATCTATAAAAACTTATCCTGCAACCTTACTTTATTAACACAAATTATTGACCTTTTGATATTTATCATAGTAAGTGACAAATCAAATTAAAAACAACACATATTCAATCCTTGGTGAAGCTTAATATTGGCACAGTTGCTCACATTAAAATAAATATTAGGTCCTTACATTATGAAATTGGCGTTTTTCGTACTGGCCACTTTAATCGCGAATTTCTCTTCTTTGGTAAGGAATTCCAAATTCAAATTTATACTGTTATTTACTCATGTATTTGTATTTCGATGAACGTCAGTCATTTGATTTTTTTTCTTCTGTTTGCGTCACTCTTTTTACAAAATGGAAAACTTAAAATATCGTATTATTTACGAGTACGAGTTCCGCCGTGGCACAAGTGCTGCGGAAACAACTCGAAGGGTAAATGATGTGTATGGCGGTCGTGTTGCAAAAGAAAACACAGTTCGTTTTTGGTTCCAACATTTTCGTTCTGGAAATTTCGACCTGCAGAACAAGCCTGGACAGCCTGAGAGAGACCAAAGATGATAATAATTCAAGGCTATTATGGAAGCGGATTCATCGCAAACCACGCCCGAGTTAGCTGAAGGCTTCGATATTAGTGATAAAACTGTTTTAATTCACTTGGTACGGTACCTCACGAATTGACTGAAGCAAACTGGCAAACGCGCGTCGACTGCAGCGTTACATTACTGAACCGGCACAATAATGAAGGTATTTCAAACCGAATCATTACCTGTGATGAAAAATGGATTCTTTACGATAATCGGAAGCGCTCAGCACAATGGTTGGATCCTGGCCAGGCAGCCAAATCCTGCCCCAAGCGAAAATTAACCCCAAAAAAGTTACTTGTCAGCGTTTGGTGCCGGTTTTAGTGCCGGTATTGTTCATTACAGTTTTCTCCAATTTGGCCAGACTATTACGGCTGATGTCTATTGTCAGTTCTCAGTCGGTATGGTGACGTGTCTTGCAACATGGACCACAACCCTTCGGACCCACGGACCTTCGGATTCAGCAGGTGAGCGTCTATGCCGGGGTTATCTTCTAACAGTCTTTTATAGACAGGAAACAGTGGATAGTCAGGATTATGGTACCAGTCATCTAACGTCGCGGTGTAGTTCGAGGGATCCCAAATAAGGATCGAGATCCCTTTGTAAAGAGGATCTTGTAAGAACTTGTACTCAGACTTCGCTACCTCTTGTGAATTTAATATCCTGATGGTAGTTTTAGATCAAATATCGTCAGTGTAGTTTTCAGTGGGACCTTCAATCACCATGTCGTGGGGATATATTAAATTCTTGCCATATCTAACCATTTCTTATGACTTTAAATAGAAGAAAATGCAAATATCTTAAGTGAGAAACAAAACTGTTCTAAAATGTATACAAATACAAATACAAAATTATTTATTTGCCAAAGAATTGTGATCTGAGTAGTGTTGAGGATTTCTGTATTCTATGGATGAAGTTACACATTTATACAATAAACTAGTGGGTGCTCGCGGCTTCGCTCGCATTAGGAAGTAAAACTTGCATCCCCAATTTCACCCCTTTAAAAGTGGCATTTCCAAAAATCCTTTCTTAGCGGATGCCTACGTCATAACATCTACCTTCATTCCAAATTTCAGCCCGATCATAACCAAACCCAACATAGATATTGTAAGAATAGATATGACTTGTAATTTGTGGTATTATCAATAAATAATTTGTATTTGTATTTGTATTTGATCCTTCCAGTGGTTTGGGCTGTGCGTTGATAGATCACTATATCAGTTAGTCAGTCAGTCACCTTTGAGTTTTATATATTTAGATGGTGATATGTTTTTTTGCAACAAGCGGTCGTGTTACCTGCGTCAAACAAATTGTGGCCAGAGTAAATACAACGGAAAAAATACAGCTAAGTACCTACAGCTAATTCAGTCTTATCCATATCCATGCCATGTTTCATCCTAATTGGTTCAGCCAGATAAACGAACATACTTTTTGTGATGAGATAATATTATGATATGAAGTCGGGTGGTTGTCAGAGACACAGAGAACTTGCCATAAATAGGTCAAACCTGGATAAGCGAGAGTTCAAGGGAGCACTATCTCCATCTCGCTTATAGAGATTTTATAGCTCAAGTTTCTGGCTAATGCAGGTACATGGTAGCGTTTCTCTCTTATAGAGGTACGAAATCAAAACAAAAAATCCTGCACTATGTAATTTTATTTCATTTAAAACTTATTTACACTCAATCGGTCAATTTCGTTTGGGTTTCAGTTTTTGTGTTTTGAATGTTTTTTTCTAACGCATAAATTTTGAAGAATATGGCTTGATAATTTTCCAGATTCAAACGCATAAGGTAACTATTTTAAGTATATCACTTAATGACAGTAGGTACATCGTATGATTTCTTTGATAGACTGGTTCCGCTTGCCACAGGTACTTTACGATGGAGTACCAATTAAATTCAGTGAAACGGTCAAAAACCTTGGCATTATTTTTGATAGACAGTTTTCATGGGGTCCTCAGATAGCTGAAGTCAGCCGAAAGATATTTCCTTCCTCGGCTTCTATTAGACGTCTTCGAAATTTCTTGCCGATTACTACCAAAACTGCGCTTGTACAATCACTTCTATTGCCAATATTAGATTACGCGGACGCATGCTACCTGGATTTGACTGAAGAGCAGCTCGATAAGCTCGAGAGACTTCAAAATTGTGGCATCCGTTTCATATATGGTCTGCGTAAGTACGACCATGTCTCGGAGTTCCGTCAAAAGTTGAAATGGTTGCCCATTCGTCTTCGTAGCAATTCGCATATCCTGTCCCTTCTTTACAAAGTCGTATTCATTCCCTCAACTCCTATTTACTTGAAAGAACGTTTCCAATTTGTTACCGCTTCTCACTCCAGCTCCTTGCGCACGTCCCGGACCCTTATATTAGAGACTCCTTCTACTTCTGAATTTTCCAACCTTCTTTACTCTCAATCCTTTACCATCCAAGCCATCCTCTTGTGGAACACGTTGCCCCTGCCCATCAGGCAGGCCAAGTCGCTGAGTATATTCCAAAAGTTAGTGTATCACCATTATTTGTCATTGTTATAGCATCAATTTATGTAGTTTACTTATATAAAAATAGTAGCTTATTTCCTAAATGTTTTGTGTAATATGTATGAAATATGTATGTATTGTATTTATTTATGTATAGGTATATTTTGAGTATGTATTGGTCTTTTAACTAATGTATGTATCTAATTATATTTTTTTTAGTACACCGCCTGTTTATAATTCTTAGTAATGTCCATCCAAAAGGTTGCCTGGAAGAAATCGCCTAAGGCGATAAGGCCGCCCAATGTGCATCACTTTAATATATTTAAGCTTATTTCCTGTTTTGTTATTTCTATGTTTTATGGTGTACATTAAAGATATATTCTATTCTATTCTATTCTACATCAATTTTCCGGTTTGAAATGATGCAGAACAGAACTTTCCTTCGCAACTGATTAACGACAAACTAAATAGTCCGACAAACAGGACGGTACACAGCACACGTGTCTATTCGAAAAGAATGCGATAAAATAACAACGAAATAGAATAGGTACAATATTGACGAGAAAACAATACAAAAACAATATTAGGAAGTTCCACCAAAGTTAAGAATGAGTTATAAAGTAGCAGATGTTGAATTTGTATTTTTTTGTCATTTGTTCCTCCTAAATAATATAAAAAAAATAAAGCTATGCTGTTGCTTATAGAGGTACAGATAAGTAGCAGTCTCACTTACGGAGGTCCATGAGGGAAAACCGACTCTCTCTTACAGAGGTTTCTGTTTCTCGCTAATAGAGGTTTTGTGAGCTTAAAATGACGGGTCCTGGCTATTACTCTCACTTACAGAGTTTTCTCACTTATCCAGTTGTCACTTACGCAGGTTTGACTGTATTTTTTATTCATTTATTGCGTGGTTTACTATCTCATGGGATATATTTTTCGGCTCAGTTATTTCTATACTTAGTTAAATTTATTCGACCTTAAGTCATATTTTAGTCTTGCTAAGTGGGATAAATAATTAATCAATAAAACAATATACATATTGATTTTCATTTACATTTATTTTACAAGTTACTTACATACCTTTACCTTTATTTATTATTATTTTTATACCTTTGATCACAAATGACTATCACAAAATCAGCATGAATGCCGAACAGATGAATAATACAATTCAAACAAAACTATGTAACAAGGTAATAATAATCAAAATAAACGTAAACTTAACAATATGCGGATATCCGCCAATATTGTTGGTTATCCGCCGAGATTCTTGCAACAAACTTATACAACTAGGTAAATATGCATATCCAAATATAAATACAATAGAAAAAAATACTGGTACAAACTAGTAGGCAATGATTGAATGATTTTTAGAATTTACGATAACAATACCTAATAAACTAATAGAAACTGTAATAACAACAGTGTTGGACTGTGTAGCAGTATCTTGGCTTCACCTTCTTCGGACGAGGCCAAGATTCTGCTAGACATTATACACTAATTATGTTGATAATTTTTAGTTGTATGTACATAAATGTAAAGGTTTTATGGGAGTGACATAGTCGGCTTCGACTAAACTCCCCTTTAAAAATATAGATTTAAAAAATATAAATGTTTTTACTTACAAAGTAGTGCGAGATAAACTTAAAACTATAAGGCGCTCTCGCGAGGGGCGTCTCACCTTGACAATAATTAATTAATACTTTGTCAGTGTTTCACTCAGACTTTCTCTGTGTTTCAATCAGTCTTTCAAGAGTGAGGGACTAGGAGTAGTGGTCGGGGCCGCGTGGGACATACGGAGTGTGTGGTCGACAGCAGCCGCACGCAGGGGCACCTCGTGTTGGAGCGGGGGCAGCTCGGGCTCGAGCGGGGGCAACTCGGGCGGGGGCAGCCCAAGCGGGGCCAGCTCGGGCGGGGGCCAGCTCGGGCGGGACCAGCTCGGGCGGGGCCAGCTCGGGCGGGGCCAGCTCGGGCGGGGGCAGCGACGACGCCACGTGGCGGCTGTAGGCCTGCACGCTGTCCAGCTCGATGCCGGCGGCTAAATTAATATTTTATAGTCTTTAAAATTTTATTTCAGTTCAAATACGTAAGGAATACCATAATTTGTTCGGTGGTAATATTTACTATGGCTAATATATAGAAATAATATAAGAACAACTGATAAAACTGTAATAAAAATAGACTTGCTTTTTCATCCTTCTCACTCATGTTACAGACTCTCAATGTGAGAAACAGACAAGCGATTAATGTCTTACAGAGTCAGACAGTGATGGCCACTATGGGTATTGGGTGGTCCCTCTTTTATCACCCACCCCCCTATTTACACCATGGGATTCATAGAATATCTATTAGTAAGCGCTAGTAGCGTAAACATGGGCAAGGAAGTGTAATAGATCAGATACACAACTTTTGTAACTTACATTTATAGAAATCACAATGCACTGCACTAGTAGCTGCAATATCTATTTACATACCCCACATATGTAGGTGTTGTGAGAAATTGCGACTGATGCCATTAAATAAGGTTTAAGTTTGAAAGACTGTATTTCACGCAAATTACAAACGTATATAAATAATGGATGGATTATTTCATATAATTGTGAGGTGATATTTACGTTAACATACCCGTACCTATTATAAACATATGTTAAAATAAAAAAAATCACATTGGGAAAAGTGAAATGAGTTTCAGTTCGTTTATGGTGTTCTTTGTTTGGTGTCCATAGAAACACACTACCTAGAATTATCAGAGAAAACTTCTTTGATTTATGTGGTCCTGGTAGCTGGTGTGAAATATCATCCCCCGCATATTTCAATATCAATAACATAAAAAAATCACACCGGGAGAAGTGAAATGAGTTTCTGTTCGTTTATGGTGTTCTTTGTTTGGTATCCATAGAAACACACTACCTAGAATTATCAGAGAAAACTTCTTTGATTTATGTGGTCCTGGTAGCTAGTGTGAAATATCATCCCCCGCATATTTCAATATCAATAATATAAAAAAAATCACACCGGGAGAAGTGAAATGAGTTTCTGTTCGTTTATGGTGTTCTTTGTTATGTAATGTTTCCTCAAGATGTTTTCCTTCATCGCTAAGCAAGTGAAAAGTCTATAAATTGTTGTATAACTCAAAAAAAGTGTTACACTTTAGAACCGGAGTAACATAGTCAGAGTCACACTCGTTTTTCTGTACGATCGTAATAAAAGCACTTTTCAGCTTTACTTTTCATCTACGACTTTCAGCCCAAAGTGTCAAAATGACGGTTGTTCAAAAAAGTTGCTCGATAACCAAAAAAATACTGATTAAAAAACGAAATTCTGATGTATATATTGTAAATCCTCTCCCAAAACACAAAAATCCTGAAATTTTAAGCAAAAAAAGAGATTTGCATCTCTCTCGGTAAACAATGTCACTCCTTACGAAACCTTTCTAAGGTTAATAGAATAATGCATGGAATGTAAATCACTTTCACCTACATCGGAGATTTTCGAAACAAAGAGGCAAAAATATAAAGGCGTTGCAAAATCCAGGAACGAAAAGGAGGTTAAGGAAGGTGATGAAAACGTAAAACGCCATGGAAAACGTGTTATTTTGGTCTTGTTACTAAAGAATTATAAGGGAGAGGTTGGGAGATTTTTACGTATGGTTTTATTGTGATCCATTGGATTATCAGTGTTCAATTTAAAATAAAAAAAAATAGCCTTTATTTCAGATATACTCAGTTGATTATTACAATAAAATACTTCAAATGTCACTTTAGAATTTCAATTAATGGGAATAAGAGGTAATTTAAATTTTCAACATGTCACAGTTCAACACAACAACACTATGCAGAAATTATTTTTCCATATCTAATAAAATCAGTAATACATGTCATTTAAAAATTCAGAAATATAGATCTTTGATGTACATAATTTATCCCATGATGTCCATTTGGAAAAAGTGTTGTTTTTTAAGTCAGATAAAAATTCTGTGAAGTCAATCAATGTGTTTAGGTAAGGTTAGGTTAAGTACATCTGTCGCCTCCCTGGCGTAGGCCTCCCTCAGTTTAGTCCACTGTATTCTGTCTCTTGCAAGTCTTTTCCACTCTTGCCCAAGTCTCTGGGTGAACACATCCTCCCATCGTCTATATGCCCTGCCTCTCTTGCGTGACTCGCTTCTCGGGATCCATTCAATTACCTTTTTTGTCCATATATCATTCTTCATTCTACAAACATGACCAGCTCAATTCCATTTTAAAGTTCTTATGGTTTTCATTATGTCTCTTATCTTTGTCTTTTGTCTGATTTTCTTATTGCTGATTCTGTCCGATAGTCTTATTCCTGGCATACTCCTCTCCATCTTTCTTTAACGTATGGCTAGTTTCTTCTCTTCTTCTTTCCTTAAAGCTCATGTCTGACAATCATATATCAGACAAGGTAATATTGCCATGTTGTTACTTTTGCTTTTAGTGGCAATATCAATGTCTTTACATTTCATAATCTCCTTGA
Source organism: Macaria liturata (assembly GCA_964023185.1). Classification (NCBI taxonomy): domain Eukaryota; kingdom Metazoa; phylum Arthropoda; class Insecta; order Lepidoptera; family Geometridae; genus Macaria; species Macaria liturata. The sequence continues at coordinate 8,110,573 of OZ026808.1, forward strand.
GACTCCAGTACTTTTTCCAAGCCAGTCCTATTCTTCGATCTACTTCTTTTTCTGTCAGGTCTTTGAAAGCCATCGATTGCCCCAAGTAGGTGTATTCAGTCACATATTCTATATCTTCATTGTCTACTGTTACTTTAGCCCGTCTCCCGTTTGTCAGTATTTTAGCCTTTGATGGATTTAGTGATAGTCCGACTTTGTTTACTTTCTCTTGCGAGGTCTATTATCATGCTTTCTGTTTTTTCTGTGTGTAATTAATTAATTAATTTAAGTCCTATCAATTAATTAATATCACATTATATCAAATAAAAATCAAAGTAGTCTCGCGAAGGAATAAATATATTAATATTAGGTCCTTACATATCAAATTGGCGTTTTGTATGGGAGGAACAAAAAGTGGAATATCTTTTAATTTCATAATATATTTAGATAGAAGATATAATAGAAGTTATCAAAATTTCGAAAAAAAAATGTAATCTGTTGGAGCAAGGTCCGAGGAGTACGGAGGATGTCTTAGACATGATTTGGCTGGCTGGCCAGGATCCAACCATTGCGCTGAGCGCATCCGATTATCGTAAAGAATCCATTTTTCATCACAGGTAATGATTCAGTTTAAAATACCTTCATTATTTTGCCGGTTTAGTAATGTAACGCAGCAGTCGACGCGCGTTAGGCGGTTTGCTTCAGTCAATTCGTGAGGTACCCACCTTTCAAGCTTTTTAATCTTCCCAATTTGCTTTAAGTGAATTAAAACAGTTTTATCACTAACATCGCAGCCTGCAGCTAACACGGACGTGGTTTGCGATGAATTCGCTTCCACAATAGCGTTCAATTCTTTATTATCAACTTTGGTCTCAGGCTGTCCACGGGGCTTGTTCTGCAGGTCGAAATTTTCAGAACGAAAACGTTGGAACCAATAACGAACTGTGTTTTCTTTTGCAACACGACCGCCATACACATCATTCACCCTTCGAGCCGTTTCCGCAGCACTAGTGCCACGGCGGAACTCGTACTCGTAAATAATACGATATTTTAAGTTTTCCATTATGTAAAAAGAGCGACGTAAACAGAAAAAAAAACAGAAGAAAAAAACAAATTAATGACGTTCATCGAATCAAAAATACATGAGTATATTAGCTGTACAAATTTGAATTTGGAATTCTTTCATTGGATTCATAGAATATGTATTAGTAAGCGCTAGTAGCGTAAACATGGGCAAGGAAGTGTAATACATCAGATACACAACTTTTGTAACTTACATTTATAGAAATCACAATGCACTGCACTAGTAGCTGCAATATCTATTTACATACCCCACATATGTAGGTGTTGTGAGAAATTGCGACTGATGCAATTAAATAAGGTTTAAGTTTGAAAGACTGTATGTCACGCAAATTACAAACGAATCATGTGTGAATATAATTAAATTGTAAGATATAATATAAATAATGGATGGATTACTTCATATAATTGTGAGGTGATATTTACGGTAACAAACATAAACCTACCCGTATTTCTCAAATAAGCAAATACTAAAATAAAATAAATCTCATCGGGAGAAGTGAAATGAGTTTCTGTTCGTTTACGGTATTCTTTGTTTGGTGTCCAATAGAAACACACTTACCTAGAATTATCAGAGAAAACTTCTTTGATTTATGTGATCCTGGTAGCTGGTGTGAAATATCTTCCTCCGCATATTTCAAGATCAATAAATAATGTTATTGAGGCAATAAAGAAAGTACACCGTGACGTCACAGCTTAGCCCTTTGCAACCGACTATACAAACGAACAAATAATAAAAAAATCTAGCTCCTATACGAATATTTTTTTCCAACTGCAACCGATACCGATCGATCGTGCATTTATTCTGTTAATAATAATTCCATCGATTCCTAGACTTGCTTTTTCATCCTTGCTTTTTGCCTGTTCTGCGTAAAAAATGCACTGAACCTTTCTGCGCCTCACGTCCTAGAGGCCAGCAGCCCGCGAGCCGTTGGTGACGATGGCTGCGCATTTTGGCGGGAAACGCGCATTACGTAAGTATTTTGTAAGAAACTGTAATTTCTTTGTGTTTTAATATTATTCGGAATACGGTACCAATTATTACGTATTGTAATAATTATTCGAAGTAGGTAAGGTTTTTACACCACAATTGTTGTCGGAAATAAAAAGTTGCACGATCGTGTGCTTTCGGTTGGAGTAGATACGTAGGTAACGTAGTACGATTGAGCACCTAAAATGATAGTTTTTACTCTTTTGACTGTAAATTATTGTTTTTTGTATATATATGTCACCGTAAGATTGTAAAGATCGTTAGATTACAATCTATCTAGAGAGATTGTACACTTGCACTACAACAGGACTTGGCTCCTCCTCGCTTCGCTCGTCGTCGCATGTGCGTGGTAGAAAGCAACCTAACGAACCTAATCTTACCTCCTGTCACAGACAAGTGACTTCGCAATACCTAAACATAGAGTGCGAGTTGCATTCCGTCATACGCCGGTTCACAATTTGACGGCTTCACTTCGGTAGATTACAATATAGCGAAGAATAATGAGTCAAACTGCAATCATAATGATACGGTTCACAATCTATCGATAGTTTACAATCTCGCTAGATAGATTGTAATCTAACGATCTTTACAATCTAACGGTAATATATATATTGGTACTTTTTCAGGCTCAAGTTTGACGGAAGATGAAATTTACAATGTTTTGGGTGACGGGAATGACTCCGAAATTGAAGACTTGATCGACGACGAAGATTTAGATCAATGTCTTCTTGAATTAAATCCTTCACTTTTCGAACATTCACATCCAAGTCCAGATTTTGAGCCCCAAGATGTTGAGAACACTGAGCCAGCACCTAGTATCAGCTCTAAAGTTCATGTAACAAATCAGGCTGCACCCAGAAACAGCTGTGTATCAACTAGTAGAATAAACACTTCGTCAAGAAGAAACGTTTACAGAGGCCCCGACCTGCCGCCATCTACTTCCATTACTGACTCCGCACTACACCAGAGACAAGTACTACACGCACTCGAAAGCGTACACTCCCCAACCATGGAAACGTCAAGCTTTTACCGATAAATCACATGATTACTCTCCATTGCCAATACGAAATATCAGGAACCCAATGGAATATTTTAACGAAAATGAACCATTATATAAAAAATATCACATCGGGAGAAGTGAAATGAGTTTCTGTTCGTTTATGGTGTTCTTTGTTTGGTGTCCATAGAAACAAAGAACACCATAAATGAACAGAAACTCATTTCACTTCTATCGATGTTTTTTTTTTGTTTTACACATGCTTATAATAGATACGGTTATGTTCATGTATGTTAACGTTAATATCACCTCACAATTAAATGAAGTAATCCATTCATTATTTATATATCTCAATCATAAAAATGTATAAATCTTAATTCGAGAGCAATTCCAGTGCGCCCGTACACTTACCTAGAATTATCAGAGAAAACTTCTTTGATTTATGTGATCCTGGTAGCTGGTGTGAAATATCATCCTCCGCATATTTCAGTATCAATAATGTTATTGAGGCAATAAAGAATAGTACACCGTGACGTCACGGCTTAGGACGTGTGCGTACTTCAATATGATGGATTTTGTATTGGACTTGTGGCAATTATTGTTTCTTATTTTACCGCTAATTTAATTTTATTGAAACTTATGAGTAAATCCAATTCATAACAATTATTAATTGATTAAATCTCTTGACGTTCGGAAACCGATTACAGACAAAGCTCGCTAGTAATGCCATTATAAAAGTATTATCAAGCAAAATTATGTTGTTTTAATTTTTGACATTAAGTAATTAGAGGAACTATTAAAACCAGTGTCTCGTAGCTGTGAATGAGTCCTTACAAAATCATTGATTACAACCTACAGATAGTTACATAAACAGTATAAATAACCTTCATCAATTTATGAACTCCTGGTAGCAGACATGAAATATGAGCCTACGCAAATTATGTTTTATAAAAAAATAATGATACGATACAATACTTCGAGCATCAAATACAATACGATAATACGATACGATATTTTCGAGTGGAGTTTTTTTTTATGGGAATCTTTAAAATAATTTTCATAAACGTTGGATTACCGAAAATAATAACGAATAATCCGAAGACCGTTCTTATTATATTGATCTCATATTGTTAGTGAATGATATGAAAATACTTTTATACCATTATTTTGTTTTTTTTACGTGATGCACCTGATTGCACTGTAAAGAAGTGTGTACAAATCAATTAAACCACGTTCTAGACGACTTAAAGAAGAAATAAGTTTTTAATTCGACCGAACATTTTCTTTTCAGCTTTGGAGAGCTCATAGTTTTTAAATGTGCTGTTTAATCGCCACGCACTAATCAAGATTAGTCTCATCAATCTGATCATCACTATCACCCCTTATTATAAGCCTGAACAAGAGTACCGGTACTTATTTATACTTAATATGTGCGCTTACGGTCTTAGGAGTGTTAGGCTTCGTTTTATCTCAAAATAATGCGAGCAAAGCCGCGGGCATCCACTAGTTAACAATATATATATAAACATGTAAACATCAAAAGCGTAACTGATCAAATTTAAAATATATAAAAAATAAAACCCTTTTAATCCGGATCCGACCGGTTGTACAAAAAGTAATTCAATCGCGGCCACGTTAATTTGAAACAGTTGAAAAATTAAAACGCTAGGAACTCCAAAAATAGCAGAGTTAGGTACTCCGCTGCTTACCTTGTATGAGTTTTGTCAATGACAATCAAAGATATCATAAGCCATAGACACCTAACTGCCTATCTATCACATTCACATCAGAATCCTATCATTATAATAAACGCGAAATGTAGGTATTTGTTGATAATATCAACAAATACCTACATTTGTTTGTAACGTAAAGCCAGAACAAACATATTATGTTTAATTTTAAACATATTATGTTTGTTCTTATTATATATTATATATGTGGAAAGCCTGAAAGAAAAATTCATATAATCAAAGAATCACAGAGAATTAAAAATCAAATATTTCATAACATGGAGTCGAGCAGTGCTGGAACGAGACACATTGATGAAGCATGGAGGAGGCCTTCACTCATCTCTGAGTGCCCTGACGTCACACACGAAACTCAATATTATCACAGTTGAAGGAAAAATCTTATAAATTTAGTGAATATATACTCGTATTATATTAATTTAACTAACTTAACTATTATATTAACTATTATATTATTATAACTGTTTAACGTCATGTCATGGCAAATAAAGGCTTTTTTATTTTATTTTTATTTATTTTATTTATGTTTGTTCTGCCTTTACGTTACAAACACTTAGGTAATAAATAATATAGAGCCCTGTGAGTGATAAGGGATCTTGTCTCGACTCAAAACGGACACTGGTTGTAGTATAAAATTGGACGTTAGTGAATTGTTCGACTTTCATCGTCATATAAAATAGGAAAATTAGGTTCAAGCCCTAATTTGTAGCAGATTGTTTTGCCTACAAATAAGTTTAAATATTATTTTGCCTTATATTAAAAATTAAAGAAGTATTAAGCAAAAAAAAGAGAAATAAAAAACCGTTTGAGAACAAGGTCTAAAATGCTTATTTTTGTAAATTGATGACGTACATTACGGCTTTAGCGCAAGTCACTATGATCCTGGAATAATTCATGTACGTATTTTTGTTTCTCTTTCTTTGCCTATAACTTCTTTAATTTTAATTAAAAGCAAAAAGTTGTATACATATGCTACGTTAAGTTGCTAGAGTGTGCTAAAATCTTTATGCGATTTTTATTATAAATATGTGTAATATTAAAATATCGTAATTAGATAAGGATATTATTTAAATACATTTTATTTACTCAGATTTTTTGTTTGAACAAAGTTTGTTACTATTTTATTAATGCTTCAAAAAGTAATAAGTACATGTTACTTAACCATTTTATTGGTAATCAAGAATCTAATTAGCATGAAAATATCACTTTGTTTAAAAGAACAAGCTGGGAATAATATTGTTATATATTTTTTCAGTATGCATGTAGTGGCCCCATTGCCGGGTTTCAGATAGTTAGAATTAATCCATTATTTCGTAAATAAACTTTTCTTATAATATGTGAAATAAATGTTTTATTGAAATAATAATATTTATGGTAACTATTGTGAGGTTAGGGTCCCCAGGTCCACATACATACTTAGTCCGATTTATTATAATTAAAATTTTCATAAACTTCTTATTTAGTTTATTATAGAAAAATGATATTTACGAATTAAATCCAAGAACATCATTTTTGAACAAAGCACTAAAAATGTAATACAGAAATATTATAAAATAATAATTAAGAGTAGCTCGGACACTTAGGGTTTGGATATGTATACAAAACAGTATTTTTTATACTGTTCACATAACATTTTTATGGTTTATGGTAGTTTAACTGTAACATTATTTTTTTCCGATTTTCGTGGTTTTTTAATCATTAGACATTTATTTAAACGCCATCTACCGAAGCACGTAAAAACTGGACATGTTGCATAAAAACGCCATCTAAACAATTTTTATTGTACTACGTTGTATTTGAGTCCGAAGAAACGATGCAAGCTGAGTAAGAAATTTTAAAATGAAGACAAAAAATCCGTAAGATGGCGTCGATAGTCGTAAAATGTATTAAATTTTGAAGAAAAATAATAATATTATTATACAAATTGCTTATGTAAATAAAAGCAACTTTCAAAAATTCAACATGTATTATTTCAATATTCAGGATATTGAAATAAAACAAAGTATTTGAAAATATTATTATAAAAACAAATACCTACCTCTAAACTAAATAAAGGTTTTTATGTCTGTTACATACAACAAACGTGATTTTTTTTATATACTATGATACGATACCCTTCATCATACGCGAGTTCGACTCGCACTCGACCGGTTTTTAATACGTCTTCCTCACAATGTTTATTTTATTTTGTTACTAGCTTTAGTTCGCGGTTTTGCAAGCATTATTATAAATAAAAACATTCGTCTTGAAACACTACATCTACTAAAAAAATGCATAAAAATTCGTTGTGTAGTTTTAAAGATCTAAGCATACATACAGACAGACGCGGGAAACGACTTTATAGTAGTGATACATACTTGTACTAAAGGTTTGCCTAAAACTAAGCCAATTTACGTATATACAATTAAGTAGGTATATATAGCTCAGTGTAAAAATACTTGGCTAGTAAAACCAGTTCAGTTCGCCTCCCAATTTGTTTTCATTTACAATAGCCTATAAAACCCTTGGCAAAGGGCCTGTTTCACAGACAATATACGATTAAGACATCTAATCTATCTTTCATATATGTACCTACCTTTCATATACAAAAAACAGTTTGTGCAGTCGCCCGTGTGCTATTTCCATATAAACTTTTGTATAGTTAGACTAAAAAGCTAAGATAGTTAGACTGACGGCTTATATTTCTCAAATTGATGGTATCACATACGTACCATACCTACGTGTAAAAAGCCACAAAAAAAAATTAGAGGGGATGTATTAATTCGCCCCTCATAGAAATCAAACTGTTAATTTGTGACGTTTTGTAAAATCTGAGATTTGAAAGTTGGGGATGGGTAGTGAATGGTTAGATTATGTTATATTTTTTACTTAGACGAACTCGTTTACAAAACTTTGACACCAGAGTTCGTCACTCCCATACGAACTTACTATTTGCTTCTGGTTTCGTTACCAAGTGCCATCTGTTGTGTTGCAAGTCTTTGCTTGCCTAGTTCACTTTATTGTCCAAGAAAGCCTCCAAGTTATGACCCTGCCATAAGTTAACAGGAGCTTGAGTAACTGTATAATAGAAGTGAATGTTTGTTTGTATGATTGTTCAATATCATCGCGATGCTGTACATTTTGGTTGCTCCATTTTAGTGACGAGCACCACCGACACAGGTCTACTCAACACGACATAGAGGGCTAATTAAATAACCTAGTGTAGTGATAAATATATACATACATAGGGGAAAGATGCCGTTAAAAGGGAAGGAATTTGAATTTCGCAGGATTACCACAAGCGTGGCAATAAGATCAGTTGCATTACTTCATTGCCATATCATGTATCAATATGTAACTAAAACGGTTTTCACTCACTTGTAATTCACATAATGTTGTATATTGCCTCGCTTCCAAAAATTCAGTCAAAATGTATTAAATAATAATAAATAATAAAAATGTTTATTGGACACACAAATTCTTATAATACTAACACTTATTAATAATGTAATTTAAAATAGGGCATTTTAGAAAACAAAAGATATGTCGAGCAGCTGCTTTTCAATAGGTTGGAAATCTTACTGAAACAAACCTAATCAAAATTGAAATTAAGAAATAAAAAGTAAAAATAAAAAGTAAAAAAAAGTATTAAGTAATTGATAGTTATATTTATTAACCTTAGACGTAATAAGTTTGTTTCATATCTGAGAGATGACTTTGACCTTGTAGCACAGTCCGACGAAGCTAGCAGCTAAGGCCAGATGATTAACAGAATGAAATGGTGTAGCGTTAAAAAATATCTGTTGTATTTGTATTGATTAATTTGTTAGTAAATGCAACACCTCAAAGTTAACAAGAAATTCTTTACAGAGATGGATTAGACACTGTATCAACGCATATGCTACTTTTTATATCGCATTATTGCGGGTAAAACCACCGGGCCTTACTAGTCATTATACTACATAGTATTAAGCAAAGTTACTTCCCGCATCTGAACCTTTTCGTCTTATTAAAAAACGTGGTTTAAATATTAGTTCAGGACTTTGAAAATAAAAAGTGGGTTCTTGTTGTTCAGACATCAGATACAAGCAATCAATAGGTCAACAAAAAATTGGAACTTTGTTTTAACATTGGTACATTTTGACAGTTTGATAATTATGACAGTAGACAGACAATTTTCAAACAACTAAAACGAACTTGGTCTAGACTTATATTTAAACCACGTAATAAGGCCCATTGTCTGTATGTACCTATGCTTAAGCTTAGACCTTTAAAACTACACACCAGATTTTGATGCAGTTTTTAATAAATTTAAGGGGAAGGTATATAATAGGTTTATACATATTATGTAATAAATGGTTTATGTGTGTTGTGTATGTATAATGAAGCGTACGAAGCCGCGGGCAAAAGCTAGTAACTAATAAATCGCTGGATATTCCGGGACCGACTTCAGGGCTCCCTAAGGATCTTATACAGTGTCCAAGCATCTTAACCCTTTGTAAAATAAGAATAAAGATATCTGAGTCTTAGCTTGACCCAACCACGCGAGTTCCAAGGGGCATGTTTAGTTTATACATATAAATAAATAAATATTTACAAGACATATTAACAGCGCCATTGAGCCACATACAAGCTAACGCTTGTATCATGGGTACTACACAAAGGGTAAAACATATACTTTTCTTTAGTAAATGCATCTATAGATACATTATAATAAAGCTGAAGAGAGTCGAACGTCTAAGCATTGAAGTTATTAAAAAAAATGTTTGGAGATACTTCGAAATACCTGTGCCTCTGCTTGTCTCTTTATATAAACGCTTATCACGCAAAAATGGCTGAACGAATCTTCATGATTTTTGGTATGTAGGTATGAGGTCCCGGAAGTTTCATAAGCTACTTTTTATCCCTAACTAGCTGTGCCTGCGACTTCGTCCGCGTGGAATAGTTATTTTGGGCATCATATTTATTTTTGCAAACAACCTCTTTAGCTTTATAAATTATAGCTGTTACCCACGACTTGAACCGTTTTCGCAGCGCACGCAACGGAAGCCCTCAAAGATGAATAATTTTCCCCGGTTTTTCCAGATTTTTCATTGTTTCTTCGCTCCTATTAGTTGCAGCGTGATGTTCATGATGTTTAAATGGTCTATTCATCACAAAAATAATTTTTCAATTAGCACCAGTAGTTCCTGAGATTAGCGCGTTCAAACAAACAAACTCTTCAGTTTTATAATAATAGTATAGATAATGCAAGCGAAGCCGCAGGCGTCCACTAGTTTAAAATGTTTTATGATAAAACATGTCAATTGGGAGTACCGTCTCTACGTCACATTTTGATAAACTGGACGATGCTCAGGGTGCCGATGAATATGCTCAATCAATCACCGACCATTGTAAAAATGACAACAAAGGATCCATATGTATGTATATAAATATATATTATACTAGCTCTGGCCAGAGACTTCTCACTTGTTACTATATATAGAACGTTCTCTTGAACCACTCTATAGATATTAAAAAAAACTGTATCGAAATCTGTTTGGTAGTTTTAAAGATTTAAATAAATAAATAAATGTCATTTATTTCAGACCTTGAGTCCATACACATAAAAGATAAAATTAAATTAAAATTATTACATTAAGCATACAGACGCGGAAAGCAACTTTGCTTTAAACTATGAGTTTGCTTTAAACTATGTACATTTAATTTATAAACAAATCCAACGCTTTATCAGCACTAGGCTGGTATGTGGTAGGCTTTTATGCTTGCAGACTGAGTTCTTAATACTTAAACCATTTTATCATTGAATACATAATACTGCTCGCCGCCACTACTTAACAACTACTTACTAATTATTATTATTATTTAATCAATCAATTATGTACTTTTCTTAAAGAAATTAATTATTTCTCTCTCTTAAGTCGTATTCCTCATGACTAAGTGTTACTCCCCGCAGCATTAATTCGTTAGGGGAGATTTCTTGGGCAAATACATCGTGGTATTCGTGGTGGGCGCCCAGGTCCTTCTACGGAAGACACATGTCTTCGGATATTGTGGTCCTCAAACATTTCGATTTCCTCACGATGTTTTCCGTCACCGCTAAGCGAGTGCTAATCCACACATAACTTGAAAATACAAGTCACTGGTGTAGGGCCGGATCCAAACCAGGATACGTCTGGATGAAAAGCAGACACTGGAACTGCTGAGTCACACTCGCTTTTTACTTAAAACTCAGAATCCAACATGAGTCTTATATTACACTGTTTTTTGTTTTAATCTTTTTTTTTTTTTTTTTTTTTTTTTAGTTCACAAACAGTAACGAACAGTTATACATTCACACTTAAAAAATAAAAATAGCTTACAGTGAGTACATTACCTAGACAGTGAACCTAACTTTCACATATAATCACAGAGCTTTGAAGTCCATGCTTGTCGCCCTGTGACTAGAGGCGAATTCTTTCTTTATTCGATACAAAACAGGTGTCACCATTTACTAAAACTAACACACTTTCGGCACGCACACTACGACGCACGAGATGTTCATGCACACAGTACGCTTCAACTTCATCGGCTGTGCAATGTCGATATTTTTTTATCGATTATTTACACATTTACTTCGAAGATGGAAATATATGTCTTTAGTATAACTATATTATTTAAGTACAAATTATAGTTAACTAGCTATGGCCCGCGGTGTTATCCGTTGTAAAAACTTTTTTATCCCGTGGGATAAAAACTATCCTATGTCTTTACCGGGGACTGAAACTATCACTATAGCAAATTTATTTTTATCTATTTTATTTAATTATCAAATTATCTTCAAAATGACTGGAGCATATTCTGGCATTTTTATGAGGAAACCAGTTGTATCTACCGGTCGCCAATATCCATTTATTTTTTAACGCTGGATTTTTTGGAAAATGTAAATTAAGTATGTGTTAAATAAAAACCGTAATCCAGAAACATTTCCATACAAATCCAGAAACATCATATACATTATATCGATTATCGATAATTTGCTAGGTTCCATTTACACATCACTTAGCTATCGAGAAGTAGCGTCGTCATGACAACGAATGTGTTAATGCCATTCAAAATGTCAAAAGTTTTATTTATTAATATTACGAAATTTTACTACTTACCGATGGTATTTCACGCCGGTAACACTGGAACTTGTTCTTACAATTTTTAACTTGACACCAGGACATATTTAATAGTTTATCATGCTGTAAAACCGAGTAAAACGACCGAAAACTCTCTCTCGCTCGGACTATGTTTGTCAACAGACTGACAAGCGCTGTCGTAGGTTAGGTTGGCATGTTTACTGGTCCAAACGAGAACCACGTATTATTAGTCATTTCGCTTCTATGGGGGGGCGCGCGCGGGGGCGATGTGGCCCGATCGTTGTTCTGTGCATATAATCTATCACATAATATAACCTTCCTAACAATTTATAAGTACTTAAAAACTAAACATACAATGAAACGAAGAACAGAGGGGAAAAAGGCACATTAACTAAATAAACCTTTACAATAATATCAATCTACTAATTTAGACAGTTCAATTTTAACAGCTGGTAGTGACTTATTGGAGAATATATCAAAATTTAATCTAATGTTGTCATTATCATAAGTGTTACACATGCGAACTATGGGAGAAAAATGTAGCATATTTGTGCGTTGTCTATCAGGACAGAAACAATTTTTCCAATATACTCTAGCACACGGAAAAGGCACTCTGATGTTAAATTTGGATAAAATTTCCGGGCAGTCTATATGTCCGTTTAATATTTTATAAAGCATCAACAGATCTGCAATCTCGCGACGAGCATGAAGGGTTTTTAGTTTATAGTGATTAACTCTTGACTGATAGGATCGGAGTGTTTTGCATTTATTTTCCATAAAAGATAGGTGATACAAAAAACATTTTTGGACCTTCTCTAATACCTCTGAATGGGTTTTATACCCCGGATTCCACACAACTGAGCAATATTCCAGTATACTACGCACTAAACTATTGAATAGCGTTATAGACAGATCTTTGTTTTTAAATATCTTACCCTGCCTAGTTATAAAGCCACAAATTCTCCTGGCTTTATTTGATATAGATGTAATATGCTCTCTGAAATCTAGTCTAGAATCTATAATTACTCCTAAATCTCTAATGGAGTTCACTTCTTCCAGTATTACTCCATTTATATTGTAATTTGCTGGAAATGGTTGTCGCTTTCTTGTGAACTTAATATAAAAACATTTCGATTCATTTAAGTTCATTTTATTATGTAAACACCATGAACTAATCCTATCAATGTCTTCCTGTAAGTATCTCACATCTCTTTCAGTCTTAATTCGCCTATAAACTTTTAGGTCATCGGCGAATTGCCTAACTTCAGACCTAATAATATCAGGCAAATCATTTATAAATATCAAAAAGAGAAGTGGACCCAGATGTGAACCCTGTGGTACACCAGATGGGACACTTGTCTCATCTGATTTGAATCCCTTCACGACAACTAATTGAGATCTGTTTCTCAAGTAAGACTCAAACCACCGAAGTAACGATCCATGAATGCCCAACCCCTGCAACTTTTTTATTAGCAAACCGTATTGGACCCTGTCAAATGCTTTACTGAAATCTGTATAAACTGCATGTACTTCACCTCCCACATCTAGAGTTTCCAAAATATCAGTAACGTAACTCACTAGGTTAGTGCAAGTTGACTTTTTAGGTCTAAAACCATGCTGATTACAATTAAGCAATTGTGAAACATGCCAATAAACCTTTTTTACCACCAGACTTTCTAAAACCTTGCCTGCACCTGAAAGGATAGAAACCGGTCTATAATTTTCGATATGCCCTAAGTCACCTTTTTTGTGTATAGGTGTTATATTAGCCCTCTTCCACTTTGCTGGAAAAACACCCGTTTTGAGAGATTGGTTAAAAATCATTGTAAGTGGAGGAGCCAAGTGAACAGCACACTCATTTAAAACCACTGCTGGCAGTGTATCGGGACCGGCTCCTTTATTTCTGTCAAGTAAAAGCAAGGCTTTCAAGACTTCGCTGTTGGTCACTGAGACTGCTCCCAATGTATTATGGTTAATAAATAGCTCGTCTAGTTCTGATTCAGTCCTAATTGCATCAGGCATTGACAGCTCATAAATAGAATTGAAATGTTCAGAAAATAAATTGCAGATTTCCTGTCCCCCGGTTCCCAATTTATCTGAAAGTGTCATTTGGTTAGGTAATGTAGAATTATTTCCCTTCAAGTTTTTAACATAGCGCCAGATGAATTTAGGATCCTTACGCAGATGAGTAGATGTATTTCTTTTAAAAGTATTAAAACATTCCCTTAGCAATTTATCACTACGTTTGCGTGCATCAGAGTACGCCAACTGGTCTTGCAAATTTCCATACATTTTATATTTTAAATGATATTTTGCTTTTTCTTTTAGGCATTTGATTAATGGAACGGAAAACCAATTAGGGTATCTATCATTTTTTGATCGTTGTAACGGGGTGTGTTCCTTTAATATCGGCATTAAGATATCATAGAAAATATCGACCATACAATCTACATTTTTATTCTGTAATTTATGTACCCAATCTATTTCTGATAATTTATTATTTATTTTGTCATAGTCTGATTTGAAATATTTTAAAAGCAAAGCTGATTTTCTTTTCAGAGGTTTCACCCCAGTGATAACATTGACATCTAATGCAGGGTGATGTTCTGCATCCAACTTAGATAAAGGATTATGGTTTTCTGTTACATTCAACATTAAATTTCCCGTACTAAAAACTAGATCTAAAATATGGTTGTTTTGGTTTAGGATACCATTAAATTGAGTTAAACCGTTATAAGCTATAATCTCTAGAAAAAAGCTATCCTCTGTACTAGACCCTGGTTGTGGTTTTAATAAGTTTGTTTTAGTATCACGAATCCAATTAAAAAACGGCCTATTAAAATCTCCAAATAATAATGTTTGTGAACACGAGCTTGCCGAGCCACAGATGACATTTGTGATACTATACATTACTACTTCTAAGTCCAAAAGTTTTGTACGCGGAGGAATATAGACTGTCCCTAAATTTATATCAACAATTTCTGCCCCTTTTTTTAATTTTAGTACTAGCCATAAATCTTCACTTATTGACTTAGATTCCCATCCTGATATTCGCACAACCTCATATATTTTTAAAATACCAACTAGAACTCCCCCTCCACTAGTTTTAACCGACTCAGAGTCTTGCCTATCTCTTCTAAAGACATTGTAACGGTAATCAAATATTTCATTATCATAAAAGGAATTATCTAGATTTGTTTCTGTTAAGACTATAATGTCATAATCACGCTTTAGAGTATTATGATACAAATCTGATAACTTTGTTCTTAGCCCTCTGACATTTTGGTAGTATATATTTAAAGAGCCTGTTTTATCTTTCAACATTTATAACATTTTAACAAAATTCATATCCTTAACTAACATTGGCTTAGATTTTATATCTTTCCTTACAAAAATACGTCCATTGCGAACCCAGACAAATTGATACTTTTTTTCCGTCGCGGCAACCCTGGTGGCTGCATGGAGTTGTTTGTTTCCTGGAGAGAGGTGCTCGGAGACATCTTATTTTGTTTCTGTACCTTTTGGAAATAAATACCTATATAAAACTGAAAGGTGACTGACTGATATTAAGTGATCTACGTATCAACGCACAGCCCAAACCACTGGACGGATTGGGCTGAAATTTGGAATGAAGGTAGATGTTATGACGTAGGCATCCGGTAAGAAAGGATTTTTGGAAATGCCACTTTTAAAAAGGTGAAATAGGGGATGCAAGTTTTACTTCTTAATGCGAGCGAAGCCGCGAGCACCCACTAGTAAACAATATTTTGATTAAATACTGATTTGTCGATACAAAACTGAGCTTTCCACATCTAAAAGAAGCAGCATGGGATCGCAGAAAATTTTGCCAATTGACCTCCAAACTTCACTTATGAAGATGGCACCCGATGATGATGATTGTTTATTAAGGAACATCCACTGCATCGCACATTAACCTCGCCCGTCCATTATAAACTTATTTGCTAATTCACAAGCAACACTTGCTAAGTGCGAAGTTGCATATGGTACTCCTAAATTATATGGTGGAACTTTGAAAGCTTTTTGGACTGAGCCGAGAGCTAAATATTACAGTGGGAGTGAAAATTAAGAACGGCATTATTAAAACTTACCTATTTGTTTGGAGTTTTTTTTTGCTTTGACACCCTCTTTACATGTATTTTTGACTGCTCTGTTAGCTTAGTTGGTAGGGTTTGATTCCCGCATAACACAAGTAATTATTAATATTAATATTTGTAATTACTTGTGTTGAGTCTGCTCGTTTCTATGTATAATAGGTATTTATTTACAAAAAAAACCGTTATCTGATACCCATGATACAAGCGTAAGCTTAGCATGGGTCGTGATGGCGCTGTGTGATATGTCCTGAAATATTTATTTAAATATTTATTACTATTTCTCAGCATACTGGCCGAGTCCGATACAGGCTCGGCCAGAATGTTGATAAATACGTCTAGGGCGAGATAAGATTGTTATATCAAATAGTATCAGTAGAAATAGGAATTAAAAGGGGAGCCATTTTCATGTCTGACCAACTCCTTTTCCAAATAAAGAAAAAGAATATCTCGTTAAAGAGGTCGTAATTTTTTTTGTTAACCTTTTATTATCGAATTCAAAAGTCTAAGATATAATCTGTATAGCTAGATTAGCTAGCTACATATAAGCTAGTGTGGGTCGGTGGTTAAAGCATCTGATTTTCATCCTGACACAACCTGGTTCTAGACCGGCCCTTCACAAATGACTTGTTTTTCATGTTAACATGTCCTCGGATATTGTGGCCCTCAAATATGTCGGTTTCCTCAAGATGTTTTCCTTCGTCGCCAAGCAAGTGAAAAGTCTATAAATTTTTGTATAACTCAAAAAAAGTGTTACACGTTTAGAACCGGAGTAACATAGTCAGAGTCACACACGTTTTTCAGTACGATCGTAATAAAAGCACTTTTCAGCTTTACTTTTCATCTACGACTTTCAGCCCAAAGTGTCAAAATGGCGGTTGTTCAAAAAAATTGCTCGATTACCAAAAAAATACTGATTAAAAAGCGAAACTCTGATGTATATATTGTAAATCCTCTCCCAAAACAAAAATCCTGAAATTTTAAGCAAAAAAAGAGATTTGCATTTCTCTCGGTAAACAATGTCACTCCTAACGAAGCCTTTCTAAGGTTAATCCAGGAATATCCAGGAACGAAAAGGAGGTTAAGGAAGGTGATGAAAACGTAAAACGCCATGGAAAACGTGTTATTTTGGTCTTGTTACTAAAGAATTATAAGGGAGAGGTTGGGAGATTTTTACGTATGGTTTTATTGTGATCCATTGGATTATCAGTGTTCAATTTAAAATAAAATAAAAATGGCCTTTATTTCAGATATACCTACTTAGTTGATTATTACAATAAAATACTTCAAATGTCACTTTAGAATTTCAATAAATGGGAATAAGAGGTAATTTAAATTTTTAAACATGTCACAATTCAACACAACATCACTATAACACTATGCAGAAATTATTTTTCGATATCTAATAAAATCAGTAATACATGTCATTTAAAAATTCAGGAATATAGATCTTTGATGTATGTATTTATCCCATGATGTCCATTTGGAAAAAGTGTTGCTTTTTAAGTCAGATAAAAATTCTGTGAAGTCAATCAATGTGTTTAGGTAAGGTTAGGTTAAGTACATCTGTCGCTTCCCTGGCGTAGGCCTCCCTCAGTTTAGTCCACTGTATTCTGTCTCTTGCAAGTCTTTTCCACTCTTGCCCAAGGCTCTGGGTGAACACATCCTCTCATCGTCTATATGGCCTGCCTCTCTTGCGTGACTCGCTTCTCGGGATCCATTCAATTACCTTTTTTGTCCATCTATCATTCTTCATTCTACAAACATGACCAGCTCAATTCCATTTCAAAGTTCTTATGGTTTTCACTATGTCTCTTAACTTTGTCTTTTGTCTGATTTTCTTATTGCTGATTCTGTCCGATAGTCTTATTCCTGGCATACTTCTCTCCATCTTTCTTTAACGTATGGCTAGTTTCTTCTCTTCTTCTTTCCTAAAAGCTCATGTCTGACAATCATATATCAGACAAGGTAATATTGCCATGTTGTTACTCTTGCTTTAAATGGCAATATCAATGTCTTTACATTTCATAATCTCCTTGGGACTCCAGTACTTTTAACAAGCCAGTCCTTTGTCAGTCAGATTCTTCGATCTACTTCTTTTTCTGTCAGGTCTTTGAAAGCCATCGATTGCCCCAAGTAGGTGTATTCAGTCACATATTCTATATCTTCATTGTCTACTGTTACTTTAGCCCATCTCCCGTTTGTCAGTATTTTAGCCTTTGATGGATTTAGTGATAGTCCGACTTTGTTTACTTTCTCTTGCGAGGTCTATTATCATGCTTTCTGTTTTTTCTGTGTGTAATTAATAATTTAGTTAATTTTAATTGTTTTATAAGTTTTTATTAAATAAATAGTTTTTCTCAGTAAAAAAAAATAAAAAAAAAAATTTAAGTCCTATCAATTAATTAATATCACATTATATCAAATAAAAATCAAAGAAGTCTCGCGAAGGAATAAATATATTAATATTAGGTCCTTACATATCAAATTGGCGTTTTGTATGGGAGGAACAAAAAGTCGAATATCTTTTAATTTCATATATTTAGATAGAAGATATAATAGAAGTTATCAAAATTTCGAAAATAAAATGTAATCTGTTGGAGCAAGGTCAGAGGAGTACGGAGGATGTCTTAGACATGATTTGGCTGGCTGGCCAGGATCCAACCATTGCGCTGAGCGCATCCGATTATCGTAAAGAATCCATTTTTCATCACAGGTAATGATTCAGTTTAAAATACCTTCATTATTGTGCCGGTTTAGTAATGTAACGCAGCAGTCGACGCGCGTTAGGCGGTTTGCTTCAGTCAATTCGTGAGGTACCCACCTTTCAAGCTTTTTAATCTTCCCAATTTGCTTTAAGTGAATTAAAACAGTTGTATCACTAACATCGCAGCCTGCAGCTAACACGGACGTGGTTTGCGATGAATTCGCTTCCACAATAGCGTTCAATTCTTCATTATCAACTTTGGTCTCAGGCCGTCCACGGGGCTTGTTCTGCAGGTCGAAATTTTCAGAACGAAAACGTTGGAACCAATAACGAACTGTGTTTTCTTTTGCAACACGACCGCCATACACATCATTCACCCTTCGAGCCGTTTCCGCAGCACTAGTGCCACGGCGGAACTCGTACTCGTAAATAATACGATATTTTAAGTTTTCCATTATGTAAAAAGAGCGACGCAAAAAGAAAAAAAACAGAAGAAAAAACAAATGAATGATGTTCATCGAATCAAAAATACATGAGCATATTAGCTGTACAAATTTGAATTTGGAATTCTTTCATTGGATTCATAGAATATGTATTAGTAAGCGCTAGTAGCGTAAACATGGGCAAGGAAGTGTAATACATCAGATACACAACTTTTGTAACTTACAATTATAGAAATCACAATTCACTGCACTAGTAGCTGCAATATCTATTTACATCCCCCACATATGTAGGTGTTGTGAGGAATTGCGACTGATGCCATTAAATAAGGTTTAAGTTTGAAAGACTGTATTTTACGCAAATTACAAACGAATCATGTGTGAATATAATTAAATTGTAAGATATAATATAAATAATGGATGGATTACTTCATATAATTGTGAGGTGATATTTACGGTAACAAACATAAACCTACCCGTATTTCTCAAATAAGCATATATTAAAATAAAATAAATCTCATCGGGAGAAGTGAAATGAGTTTCTGTTCGTTTACGGTATTCTTTGTTTGGTGTCCGATAGAAACACACTTACCTAGAATTATCAGAGAAAACTTCTATGATTTATGTGATCCTGGTAGCTGGTGTGAAATATCTTCCTCCGCATATTTCAAGATCAATAAATAATGTTATTGAGGCAATAAAGAAAGTACACCGTGACGTCACAGCTTAGCCCTTTGCAACCGACTCTACAAACGAACAAATAATAAAAAAATCAAGCTCCTATACGAACATTTTTTTTCCAACTGCAACCGATACCGATTTATTCTGTTAATAATAATTCCATCGATTCCTAGACTTGCTTTTTCATCCTTGCTTTTTGCCTGTTCTGCGTAAAAAATACACTGAACCTTTCTGAGCCTCACGTCCTAGAGGCCAGCAGCCCGCGAGCCGTTGGTGACGATGGCTGCGCATTTTGGCGGGAAACGCGCATTACGTAAGTATTTTGTAAGAAACTGTAATTTCTTTGTGTTTTAATATTATTCGGAATAGGGTACCAATTATTACGTATTGTAATAATTATTCGAAGTAGGTAAGGTTTTTACACCACAATTGTTGTCGGAAATAAAAAGTTGCACGATCGTGTGCTTTCGGTTGGAGTAGATACGTAATTTTGATTGAGCACCTAAAATGATAGTTTTTACTCTTTTGACTGTAAATTATTGTTTTTTGTATATAAATGTCACCGTAAGATTGTAAAGATCGTTAGATTACAATCTATCTAGCGAGATTGTAAACTATCGATAGATTGTGAACCGTATCATCTTCGAGTCCAACACTTGCACTACAACAGGACTTGGCTCCTCCTCGCTTCGCTCGTCGTCGCATGTGCGTGGTAGTAAGCAACCTAACGAACCTAATCTTACCTCCTGTCACAGACAAGTGACTTCGCAATACCTAAGCATAGAGCGCGAGTTGCATTCCGTCCTACGCCGGTTCACAATTTGACGGCTTCACTTCGGTAGATTACAATATAGCGAAGAATAATGAGTCAAATTGCAATCATAATGATACGGTTCACAATCTATCGATAGTTTACAATCTTGCTAGATAGATTGTAATCTAACGATCTTTACAATCTAACGGTAATATATATATTGGTACTTTTTCAGGCTCAAGTTTGACGGAAGATGAAATTTACAATGTTTTGGGTGACGGGAATGACTACGAAATTGAAGACTTGATCGACGACGAAAATTTAGATCAATGTCTTCTTGAATTAAATCCTTCACTTTTCGAACATTCACATCCAAGTTTTGAGCCCCAAGATGTTGAGAACACTGAGCCAGCACCTAGTATCAGCTCTAAAGTTCATGTAACAAATCAGGCTGCACCCAGAAACAGCTGTGTATCAACTAGTAGAATAAACACTTCGTCAAGAAGAAACGTTTACAGAGGCCCCGACCTGCCGCCATCTACTTCCAGTACTGACCCCGCACTACACCAGAGACAAGTACTACACGCACTCGAAAGCGTACACTCCCCAACCATGGAAACGTCAAGCTTTTACCGATAAATCACATGATTACTCTCCATTGCCAATACGAAATATCAGGAAATGGAATATTTTAACGAAAATGAACCATTATATAAAAAATATCACATCGGGAGAAGTGAAATGAGTTTCTGTTCGTTTATGGTGTTCTTTGTTTGGTGTCCATAGAAACAAAGAACACCATAAATGAACAGAAACTCATTTCACTTCTACCGATGTTTTTTTTTTTTTTACACATTCTTATAATAGATACGGTTATGTTTATGTATGTTAACGTTAATATCACCTCACAATTAAATGAAGTAATCCATCCATTATTTATTATATCTCAATCATAAAAATGCATAAATCTTAATTCGAGAGCAATTCCAGTGCGCCCGTACACTTACCTAGAATTATCAGAGAAAACTTCTTTGATTTATGTGATCCTGGTAGCTTGTGTGAAATATCATCCTCCGCATATTTCAATATCAATAATGTTCTTGATGCAATAAAGAAAGTACACCGTGACGTCACGACTTAGGACGTGTGCGTACTTCAATATGATGGATTTTATATTGGACTTGTGGCAATTATTTTTTCTTATTTTACCACTAATTTAATTTTATTGAAACTTATGAGTAAATCCAATTCATAACAATTATTAATTGATTAAATCTCTTGACGTTCGGAAACCGATTACAGACAAAGCTCGCTAGTAATGCCATTATAAAAGTATTATCAAGCAAAATTATGTTGTTTTAATTTTTGACATTAAGTAATTAGAGGAACTATTAAAACCAGTGTCTCGTAGCTGTGAATGAGTCCTTACAAAATCATTGATTACAACCTACAGATAGTTACATAAACAGTATAAATAGGTAACCTTCATCAATTTATGAACTCCTGGTAGCAGACATGAAATATGAGCCTACGCAAATTATGTTTTATAAAAAATAATGATACGATACAATACGATAATACGATACGATATTTTCGAGTGGAGTTTTTTTTTATGGGAATCTTTAAAATAATTTTCATAAACGTTGGATTACCGAAAATAACAACGAATAATCCGAAGACCGTTCTTATTATATTGATCTCATATTGTTAGTGAATGATGTGAAATTACTTTTATACCATTATTTTGGTTTTTTTACGTGATGCACCTGATTGCACTGTAAAGAAGTGTGTACAAATCAATTAAACCACGTTCTAGACGACTTAAAGAAGAAATAAGTTTTTAATTCGACCGAACATTTTCTTTTCAGCTTTGGAGAGCTCATAGTTTTTAAATGTGCTGTTTAATCGCCACGCACTAATCAAGATTAGTCTCATCAATCTGATCATCACTATCACCCCTTATTATAAGCCTGAACAAGAGTACCGGTACTTATTTATACTTAATATGTGCGCTTACGGTCTTAGGAGTGTTAGGCTTCGTTTTATCTCAAAATAATGCGAGCAAAGCCGCGGGCATCCACTAGTTAACAATATATATAAACATGTAAACATGAAAGCGTAACTGATCAAATTTAAAATATATAAAAAATAAAACCCTTTTAATCCGGATCCGACCGGTTGTACAAAAAGTAATTCAATCGCGGCCACGTTAACTTGAAACAGTTGAAAAATTAAAACCTCAGAATACAGAAAGAACCAGAAACCGTGAGCGCGCCTAATATTGAAGCTATTAAAACTACTCTGAAACAGAGTAGTTTGAAGCGCGACCGATCAGTCACTCTGTGACCGTCGGAGCGAATGACGTGTTATAACGGTGACCAATTTAACTAAATTATACCGTCTTGTGTCGTTCCTACCTGTATAAATGCAGCGGGTCTAAAACATGTTAACATGAAAGCGTAACTGATCAAATTTAAAATATATAAAAAATAAAACCCTTTTAATCCGGATCCGACCGGTTGTACAAAAAGTAATTCAATCGCGGCCACGTTAATTTGAAACAGTTGAAAAATTAAAACCTCAGAATACAGAAAGAACCAGAAACCGTGAGCGCGCCTAATATTGAAGCCATTAAAACTACTCTGAAACAGAGTAGTTTGAAGCGCGACCGATCAGTCACTCTGTGACCGTCGGAGCGAATGACGTGTTATAACGGTGACCAATTTAACTAAATTATACCGTCTTGTGTCGTTCCTACCTGTATAAATGCAGCGGGTCTAAAAAAGAAACACGATGGGATCACATTTCACGTGTAAGTATCGTATTTAGGTATCAACTTATTTAATTAATGAATAAATTTCTCAGTTTTCACTTGTCATAGATAATGATGTATCCATCTTGTTAGTGTTGCCAATATAAGAGTTTTGATTTACCCTTCTTTTTATTACCTTTCGAGAGCTTTTATTCATTGTAGAATATTAAAAAGAAATTTAATAAAAAATAACCGACATGAAAAAAGAAAGTGTGTGTACCTAACCAAATAATCCTATTAAATAGTATGGTAATATCGGATTTCTAAACATTTTTTGATGTGTGTGTGTGTGAGGGAGAAGGGGTGAGGAGGAGCGGGTATGTAACTATGTTTCTATATTAGTTATATCAAATTTTAGCTTCCCAGTTGATGAAGAAAAAAAAGCGGTGTGGACAAAAATAATACAAAGAGCACGGCTGGAAGAGTTATGGAAACCATTATTGTTATATTATTATATTGGACAATATTTTAAAAAGCTTACTCAGCATAAAGAACATTAAATGTATTTTTTTTCTAAAGCGTCTTTTATTCAATAAACCTATCAATTTCTTGAGACAATTAGGTAGGTACATAATTATATAGAATAGGACAATTTTTATTCTTTTATTATCTCACCTCCTAGACTCCCAACATATAGCCTAAAAACGGGCAAATAATGCCTGAGCTAGCAACATTACGCGGGTGGGAAGTGACGCGGGCGGGGGGCGTTGTTTTGGTTTTTGGACACAGCGTGTAACTCGCAATTACAGTTGAACGCGGCTTCTGGTTCTTTCTGTATTCTGAGATTAAAACGCTAGGAACTCCAAAAATAGCAGAGTTAGGTACTCCGCTGCTTACCTTGTATGAGTTTTGTCAATGACAATCAAAGACATCATAAGCCATAGACACCTAACTGCCTATCTATCACATTCACATCAGAATCCTGACATTATAATAAACGCGAAATGTTGGTATTTGTTGATAATATCAACAAATACTTACATTTTTTTTTGACGTAAAGGCAGAACAAACATATTATGTTTGTTCTGCCTTTACGTTACAAACACTTAGGTAATAAATAATATAGAGCCCTGTGAGTGATAAGGGATCTTGTCAAGACTCAAAACGGACACTGGTTGTACTATAAAATGTAGTGAATTGTTCGACTTTCATCGTCATATAAAATAGGAAAATTAGGTTCAAGCCCTAATTTGTAGCAGATTGTTTTGCCTACAAATAAGTTTAAATTTTGTTTTGCCCTAAATTAAAAATTAAAGAAGTATTAAGCAAAAAAAGAGAAAATATAAAAAACCGTTTGAGAACAAGGTCCAAAATGCTTTTTTTTGTAAATTGATGACGTACATTACGGCTTTAGCGCAAGTCACTATGATCCTGGAATAATTCATATACGTATTTTTGTTCCTCTTTTTTTGCCTATAACTTCTTTAATTTTTAATTAAAGGCAAAAAGTTGTATACATATGCTACGTTAAGTTGCTAGAGTGTGCTAAAATCTTTTTGCGATTTTTATTATATATATGTGTAATATGAAAATATCGTGATTAGATAAGGACATTATTTAAATACATTTTATTTACTCAGATTGTTTGTTTGAACAAAGTTTGTTTCTATTTTATTAATGCTTCAAAAAGTAATACATGTTACTTAACCATTTTATTGGTAATCAAGAATCTAATTAGCATGAAAATAACACTTTGTTTAAAAGAACAAGCTGGGAATAATATTGTTATATATTTTTTCAGTATGCATGTAGTGGCCCCATTGCCGGGTTTCAGATGGTTAGAATTAATCCATTATTTCGTAAATAAACTTTTCTTATATGTGATGTAAATGTTTTATTGAAATAATAATATTTATGGTAACTATTGTGAGGTTAGGGTCCCCAGGGCCACATACATACTTAGTCCGATTTATTACGTATAATAAAAATTTTCATAAACTTCTTATTTAGTTTATTATAGAAAAATGATATTTACGAATTAAATCCAAGAACATCATTTTTGAACAAAGCATTAAAAATGTAATACAGAAATATTATAAAATAATAATTAAGAGTAGCTCGCACACTTAGGGTTTGGATATGTATACGAAACAGTATTTTTTTATACTGTTCACATAACATTTTTATGGTTTATGGTAGTTTAACTGTAACATTATTTTTTTCCGATTTTCGTGGTTTTTTAATCATTAGACATTTATTTAAACGCCATCTACCGAAGCACGTAAAAACTGGACATGTTGCATAAAAACGCCATCTACACAATTTTTATTGTACTACGTTGTATTTGTGTCCGAAGAAACGATGCAAGCTGAGTAAGAAATTTTAAAATGAAGACAAAAAATCCGTAAGATTGCGTCGATAGTCGTAAAATGTATTAAATTTTGAAGAAAAATAATTTTATTATTATACAAATTGCTTACATATGTAAATAAAAGCAACTTTCAAAAATTCAACATGTATTATTTCAATATTCAGGATATTGAAATATAACAAAGTAAGTATTTGAAAATATTATTATAAAAACAAATACCTACCTCTAAACTAAATAAAGGTTTTTATGTATGTTACATACACCAAACGTGATTTTTTTATATACTATGATACGATACCCTTCATCATACCTACGCGAGTTCGACTCGCACTCGACCGGTTTTTAATACGTCTTCCTCACAATGTTTATTTTATTTTGTTACTAGCTTTAGTTCGCGGTTTTGCAAGCATTATTATAAATAAAAACATTTGTCTTGAAACACTACATCTACTAAAAAAAATGCATGAAAATTCGTTGTGTAGTTTTAAAGATCTAAGCATGCATACAGACAGACGCGGGAAACGACTTTATAGTAGTGATACATACTCGTACTAAAGGTTTGCCTAAAACTAACCCAATGTACGTATATACAATTAAGTAGGTATTTATAGCTCAGTGTAAAAATACTTAGTTTTAGTAAAACCAGTTCAGTTCGCCTCCCAATTTGTTTTCATTTACAATAGCCTATAAGACCCTTGGCAAAGGGCCTGTTTCACAGACAATATACGATTAAGACATCTAATCTATCTTTCATATATGTACCTACCTTTCATATACAAAAAACAGTTTGTGCAGTCGCCCGTGTGCTATTTCCGTATAAACTTTTGTATAGTTAGACTAAAAAGCTAAGAAAGTTAGACTGACGGCTTATATTTCTCAAATTGATGGTATCACATGCGTACCTACCATACCTACGTGTCAAAAAGACAAAAATAAAAAAAAAATAGAGGTGAAGTATTAATTCGCCCCTCATAGAAATCAAACTGTTAATTTACAATATTTTGTGACGTTTTGTAAAATCTGAGATTTGAAAACTTGGGATGGGTAGTGTTTGGTTAGATTATGTTATATATTTTACTTAGACGAACACCACTCGTTTACAAAACTTTGACACCAGAGTAGGCCACTCCCATACGAACTTACTATTTGCTTCTTGTTTTGTTACGAAATGCCATCTGTTGTGTTGCAAGTCTTTGCTTGCCTAGTTCACTTTATTGTCCAAGAAAGCCTCCAAGTTATGACCCTGCCATAAGTTAACAGGAGCTTGAGTAACTGTATAATAGAAGTGAATGTTTGTTTGTATGTTTGTTCAATATCATCGCGATGCTGTACATTTTGGTTGCTCCATTTTAGTGACGAGCACCACCGACACAGGTCTCAACACGACATAGAGGGCTAATTAAATAACCTAGTGTAGTGATAAATATATACATACATAGGGGAAAGATGCCGTAAAAAGGGAAGGAATTTGAATTTCGCAGGATTACCACAAGCGTGGCAATAAGATCAGTTGCATTACTTCATTGCCATATCATGTATCAATATGTAACTAAAACGGTTTTCACTCACTTGTAATTCACATAATGTTGTATATTGCCTCGCTTCCAAAAATTCAGTCAAAATGTATTAAATAATAATAAATAATAAAAATGTTTATTGGACACACAAATTCTTATAATACTAACACTTATTAATAATGTAATTTAAAATAGGGCATTTTAGAAAACAAAAGATTTGTCGAGCAGCTGCTACGCTGAGAGAAAGTGGTCTCTCGTGTTGTAGCAGCTGATTCCTTCAGGGCTACATTTTTTCAATAGGTTGGAAATCTTCACAGAGCTTTGAAGTCCATGCTTGTCGCGGGGGCGATGTGGCCCGATCGTTGTTCTGTGGAAATCTTACTGAAACAAACCTAATCAAAATTGAAATTAATAAATAAAAAGTAAAAAAAAAATAAAAAGTAAAAAGTATAAAGTAATTGATAGTTATATTTATTAATCTCAGACGTAATAAGTTTAAGTTTCATATCTGAGAGATGACTTTGACCTTGTAGCACAGTCCGACGAAGCTAGCAGCTAAGGCCAGAAGATTAACAGAATTGTATTTTTATTTATTAATTTGTTAGTAAATGCAACACCTCAAAGTTAACAATAAAAAAATTCTTTACAGAGATGGATTAGACACTGTATCAACGCATATGCTACTTTTTATATCGCATTATTGCGGGTAAAACCACCGGGCCTTACTAGTCATTATACTACATAGTATTAAGCAAAGTTACTTCCCGCATCTGACCCTTTTCGTCTTATTAAAAAACGTGGTTTAAATATTAGTTCAGGACTTTGAAAATAAAAAGTAGGTTCTTGTTGTTCAGACATCAGATACAAGCAATCAATATGTCAACAAAAAATTGGAACTTTGTTTTAACATTGGTACATTTTGACAGTTTGATAATTATGACAGTAGACAGACAATTTTCAAACAACTAAAACGAACTTGGTCTAGACTTATATTTAAACCACGTAATAAGGCCCATTGTCTGTATGTACCTATGCTTACGCTTTAAAACTACACAACAGATTTTGATGCAGTTTTTAATAAATTTAAGGGGAAGGTATATAATAGGTTTATACATATTATGTAATAAATGGTTTATGTGTGTTGTGTATGTATAATGAAGCGTGCGAAGCCGCGGGCAAAAGCTAGTAACTAATAAATCGCTGGATATTCCGGGACCAACTCCAGGGCTCCCTAAGGATCTTATACAGTGTCCAAGCATCTTAACCCTTTGTAAAATAAGAATAAAGATATCTGAGTCTTAGCTTGACCCAACCACGCGAGTTCTAAGGGGCATGTTTAATTTTATACATATAAATAAATAAATACTTGCAAGATATATTAACAGCGCCATTGAGCCCCATACAAGCTAACGCTTGTATCATGGGTACTACACAAAGGGTAAAACATATACTTTTCTTTAGTAAATGCATCTATACATTATAATAAAGCTGAAGAGAGTCGAACGTCTAAGCATTGGAGTTATTAAAAAAAATGTTTGGAGATACTTCGAAATACCTGTGCCTCTGCTTGTCTCTTTATATAAACGCTTATCACGCCAAAATGGCTGAACGAATCTTCATGATTTTTGGTATGTAAGTATGAGGTCCCGGAAGTTTCATAAGCTACTTTTTATCCCTAACTAGCTGTGCCTGCGACTTCGTCCGCGTGGAATAGTTATTTTGGGCATCATATTTATTTTTGCAAACAACCTCTTTAGCATTATAAATTATAGCTGTTACCCACGACTTGAACCGTTTTCGCAGCGCACGCAACGGAAGCCCTCAAAGATGAATAATTTTCCCCGTTTTTTCTAGATTTTTCATTGTTTCTTCGCTCCTATTAGTTGCAGCGTGATGTTCATGATGTTTAAATGGTCTATTCAACGCAAAAATATTTTTTCAATTCGCACCAGTAGTTTCTGAGATTAGCGCGTTCAAACAAACAAACTCTTCAGTTTTATAATAATAGTATAGATAATGCAAGCGAAGCCGCAGCCGTCCGCTAGTTTAAAATGTTTTATGATTAAACATGTCAATTGGGAGTACCGTCTCTACGACACATTTTGATAAACTGGACGATGATCAGGGTGCCGATGAATATGCTCAATCAATCACCGACTATTGTAAATATGACAACAAAGGATCCATATGTATTTATATCAATATACTAGCTCTGGCCAGAGACTTCTCACTTGTTACTATATATAGAACGTTCTCTTGAACCACTCTATAGATATTAAAAAAAACTGTATCGAAATATGTTTGGTAGTTTTAAAGATTTAAATAAATAAATAAATGTCATTTATTTCAGACCTTGAGTCCATACACATAAAAGATAAAATTAAATTAAAATTATTACATTAAGCATACAGACGCGGAAAGCAACTTTGCTTTAAACTATGAGTGATATAAATATATTTATATGACCATGTGCATATATGTACATTTAATTTATAAACAAATCCAACGCTTTATCAGCACTAGGCTGGTATTTGGTAGGCTTTTATGCTTGCAGACTGAGTTCTTAATACTTAAACCATTTTATCATTGAATACATAATACTGCTCGCCGCCACTACTTATCTGCTGTAATTATTATTATTATATCAATCAACTATGTACTTTTCTTAAAGAAATTAATTATTTCTCTCTCTTAAGTCGTATTCCTCATGACTAAGTGTTACTCCCCGCAGCATTAATTCGTTAGGGGAGATTTCTTGGGCAAAAACATCGTGGTATTCGTGGTGGGCGCCCAGGTCCTTCTACGGAAGACACATGTCTTCGGATATTGTGGTCCTCAAACATTTCGATTTCCTCACGACGTTTTCCGTCACCGCTAAGCGAGTGCTAATCCACACATAACTTGAAAATACAAGTCACTGGTGTAGGGCCGGATCCAAACCAGGATACGTCTGGATGAAAAGCAGACACTGGAACCGCTGAGTCACACTCGCTTTTTACATAAAACTCAGAATCCAACATGAGTCTTATATTACACTGTTTTTTGTTTTAATCTTATTTTGTTTCTGTACCTTTTGGAAATAAATACCTATATAAAACTGAAAGGTGACTGACTGATATAGTGATCTACGTATCAACGCACAGCCCAAACCACTGGACGGATTGGGCTGAAATTTGGAATGAAGGTAGATGTTATGACGTAGGCATCCGGTAAGAAAGGATTTTTGGAAATGCCACTTTTAAAAAGGTGAAATAGGGGATGCAAGTTTTACTTCTTAATGCGAGCGAAGCCGCGAGCACCCACTAGTAAACAATATTTTGATTAAATACTGATTTGTCGATACAAAACCGAGCTTTCCACATCTAAAAGAAGCAGCATGGGATCGCAGAAAATTTTGCCAATTGACCTCCAAACTTCACTTATGAAGATGGCACCCGATGATGATGATTGTTTATTAAGGAACATCCACTGCATCGCACATTAACCTCGCCCGTCCATTATAAACTTATTTGCTAATTCACAAGCAACACTTGCTAAGTGTGAAGTTGCATATGGTACTCCTAAATTATATGGTGGAACTTTGAAAGCTTTTTGAACTGAGCCTAGAGCTAAATATTACGGTGGGAGTGAAAATTAAGAACGGCATTATTAAAACTTATTTGGTTAGAGTTGTTTTTTTGCTTTGACACCCTCTTTACACGTATTTTTGACTGCTCTGTTAGCTTAACTGGTAGGGTTTGATTCCCGCATAACACAAGTAATTATTAATATTAATAATATTTGTAATTACTTGTGTCGAGTCTGCTCGTTTCTATGTATAATAGGTATTTATTTACAAAAAAAACCGTTATCTGATACCCATGATACAAGCGTAAGCTTAGCATGGGTCGAGACGGCGCTGTGTGATATGTCCTGAAATATTTATTTAAATATTTATTACTATTTCTCAGCATACTGGCCGAGTTCGATACAGGGCTCGGCCAGAATGTTGATAAATACGTCTAGGGCGAGATTAGATTGCTATATCAAATAGTATAAGTAGAAATAGGAATTATAAGGGGAGCCATTTTCATGTCTGACCAACTCCTTTTCCAAATAAAGAAAAAGAATATCTCGTTAAAGAGGTCGTAATTTTTTTGTTAACCTTTTATTATCGAATTCAAAAGTCTAAGATATAATCTGTATAGCTAGATTAGCTAGCTACATATAAGCTAGTGTGGGTCGGTGGTTAAAGCATCTGATTTTCATCCTGACACAACCTGGTTCTAGACCGGCCCTTCACAAATGACTTGTTTTTCATGTTAACATGTCCTCGGATATTGTGGCCCTAAAATATGTCGGTTTCCTCAAGATGTTTTCCTTCATCGCCAAGCAAGTGAAAAGTCTATAAATTTTTGTATAACTCAAAAAAAGTGTTACACGTTTAGAACCGGAGTAACATAGTCAGAGTCACACACGTTTTTCAGTACGATCGTAATAAAAGCACTTTTCAGCTTTACTTTTCATCTACGACTTTCAGCCCAAAGTGTCAAAATGGCGGTTGTTCAAAAAAATTTCTCGATAACCAAAAAAATACTGATTAAAAAGCGAAATTCTGATGTATATATTGTAAATCCTCTCCCATAACAAAAATCCTGAAATTTTAAGCAAAAAAAGAGATTTGCATTTCTCTCGGTAAACAATGTCACTCCTAACGAAGCCTTTCTAAGGTTAATCCAGGAAAATCCAGGAACGAAAAGGAGGTTAAGGAAGGTGATGAAAACGTAAAACGCCGTGGAAAACGTGTTATTTTGGTCTTGTTACTAAAGAATTATAAGGGAGAGGTTGGGAGATTTTTACGTATGGTTTTATTGTGATCCATTGGATTATCAGTGTTCAATTTAAAATAAAATAGGCCTTTATTTCAGATATACTTAGTTGATTATTACAATAAAATACTTCAAATGTCACTTTAGAATTTCAATAAATGGGAATAAGAGGTAATTTAAATTTTTAAACATGTCACAATTCAACACAACATCACTATAACACTATGCAGAAATTATTTTTCGATATCTAATTAAATCAGTAATACATGTCATTTAAAAATTCAGAAATATAGATCTTTGATGTATGTATTTATCCCATGATGTCCATTTGAAAAAAGTGTTGCTTTTTAAGTCAGATAAAAATTCTGTGAAGTCAATCAATGTGTTTAGGTAAGGTTAGGTTAAGTACATCTGTCGCCTCCCTGGCGTAGGCCTCCCTCAGTTTAGTCCACTGTATTCTGTCTCTTGCAAGTCTTTTCCACTCTTGCCCAAGGCTCTGGGTGAACACATCCTCTCATCGTCTATATGGCCTGCCTCTCTTGCGTGACTCGCTTCTCGGGATCCATTCAATTACCTTTTTTGTCCATCTATCATTCTTCATTCTACAAACATGACCAGCTCAATTCCATTTCAAAGTTCTTATGGTTTTCACTATGTCTCTTAACTTTGTCTTTTGTCTGATTTTCTTATTGCTGATTCTGTCCGATAGTCTTATTCCTGGCATACTCCTCTCCATCTTTCTTTAACGTATGGCTAGTTTCTTCTCTTCTTCTTTCCTAAAAGCTCATGTCTGATAATCATATATCAGACAAGGTAATATTGCCATGTTGTTACTCTTGCTTTTATTGGCAATATCAATGTCTTTACATTTCATAATCTCCTTGAGACTCCAGTACTTTTAACAAGCCAGTCCTTTGTCAGTCAGATTCTTCGATCTACTTCTGTTTCTGTCAGGTCTTTGAAAGCTATCGATTGCCCCAAGTAGGTGTATTCAGTCACATATTCTATATCTTCATTGTCTACTGTTACTTTAGCCCGTCTCCCGTTTGTCAGTATTTTAGCCTTTGATGGATTTAGTGATAGTCCAACTTTGTTTACTTTCTCTTGCGAGGTCTATTATCATGCTTTCTGTTTTTTCTGTGTGTAATTAATTAATTAATTTAAGTCCTATCAATTAATTAATATCACATTATATCGAATAAAAATCAATGTAGTCTTGCGAAGGAATAAATATATTAATATTAGGTCCTTACATATCAAATTGGCGTTTTGTATGGGAGGAACAACAAGTCGAATATCTTTTAATTTCATATATTTAGATAGAAGATACCATAGAAGTTATCAAAATTTCGAAAAAAAAATGTAATCTGTTGGAGCAAGGTCAGAGGAGTACGGAGGATGTCTTAGACATGATTTGGCTGGCTGGCCAGGATCCAACCATTGCGCTGAGCGCAACCGATTATCGTAAAGAATCCGTTTTTCATCACAGGTAATGATTCAGTTTAAAATACCTTCATTATTGTGCCGGTTTAGTAATGTAACGCAGCAGTCGACGCGCGTTAGGCGGTTTGCTTCAGTCAATTCGTGAGGTACCCACCTTTCAAGCTTTTTAATCTTCCCAATTTGCTTTAAGTGAATTAAAACAGTTTTATCACTAACATCGCAGCCTGCAGCTAACACGGACGTGGTTTGCGATGAATTCGCTTCCACAATAGCCTTCAATTCTTCATTATCAACTTTGGTCTCAGGCCGTCCACGGGGCTTGTTCTGCAGGTCGAAATTTTCAGAACGAAAACGTTGGAACCAATAACGAACTGTGTTTTCTTTTGCAACACGACCGCCATACACATCATTCACCCTTCGAGCCGTTTCCGCAGCACTAGTGCCACGGCGGAACTCGTACTCGTAAATATTACGATATTTTAAGTTTTCCATTATGTAAAAAGAGCGACGCAAACAGAAAAAAAACAGAAGAAAAAACAAATAAATGACGTTCATCGAATCAAAAATACATGAGTATATTAGCTGTACAAATTTGAATTTGGAATTCTTTCATTGGATTCATAGAATATGTATTAGTAAGCGCTAGTAGCGTAAACATGGGCAAGGAAGTGTAATACATCAGATACACAACTTTTGTAACTTACAATTATAGAAATCACAATTCACTGCACTAGTAGCTGCAATATCTATTTACATCCCCCACATATGTAGGTGTTGTGAGGAATTGCGACTGATGCCATTAAATAAGGTTTAAGTTTGAAAGACTGTATTTTACGCAAATTACAAACGAATCATGTGTGAATATAATTAAATTGTAAGATATAATATAAATAATGGATGGATTACTTCATATAATTGTGAGGTGATATTTACGGTAACAAACATAAACCTACCCGTATTTCTCAAATAAGCATATATTAAAATAAAATAAATCTCATCGGGAGAAGTGAAATGAGTTTCTGTTCGTTTACGGTATTCTTTGTTTGGTGTCCGATAGAAACACACTTACCTAGAATTATCAGAGAAAACTTCTATGATTTATGTGATCCTGGTAGCTGGTGTGAAATATCTTCCTCCGCATATTTCAAGATCAATAAATAATGTTATTGAGGCAATAAAGAAAGTACACCGTGACGTCACAGCTTAGCCCTTTGCAACCGACTCTACAAACGAACAAATAATAAAAAAATCAAGCTCCTATACGAACATTTTTTTTCCAACTGCAACCGATACCGATTTATTCTGTTAATAATAATTCCATCGATTCCTAGACTTGCTTTTTCATCC
This sequence comes from Macaria liturata, assembly GCA_964023185.1. NCBI lineage: Eukaryota > Metazoa > Arthropoda > Insecta > Lepidoptera > Geometridae > Macaria > Macaria liturata. Next base: position 8,145,403 of record OZ026808.1, read on the forward strand.
TTGCTTTTTGCCTGTTCTGCGTAAAAAATACACTGAACCTTTCTGAGCCTCACGTCCTAGAGGCCAGCAGCCCGCGAGCCGTTGGTGAAGATGGCTGCGCATTTTGGCGGGAAACGCGCATTACGTAAGTATTTTGTAAGAAACTGTAATTTCTTTGTGTTTTAATATTATTCGGAATAGGGTACCAATTATTACGTATTGTAATAATTATTCGAAGTAGGTAAGGTTTTTACACCACAATTGTTGTCGGAAATAAAAAGTTGCACGATCGTGTGCTTTCGGTTGGAGTAGATACGTAACGTAGTACGATTGAGCACCTAAAATGATAGTTTTTACTCTTTTGACTGTAAATTATTGTTTTTTGTATATATATGTCACCGTAAGATTGTAAAGATCGTTAGATTACAATCTATCTAGCGAGATTGTAAACTATCGATAGATTGTGAACCGTATCATCTTCGAGTCCAACACTTGCACTACAACAGGACTTGGCTCCTCCTCGCTTCGCTCGTCGTCGCATGTGCGTGGTAGAAAGCAACCTAACGAACCTAATCTTACCTCCTGTCACAGACAAGTGACTTCGCAATACCTAAGCATAGAGCGCGAGTTGCATTCCGTCCTACGCCGGTTCACAATTTGACGGCTTCACTTCGGTAGATTACAATATAGCGAAGAATAATGAGTCAAATTGCAATCATAATGATACGGTTCACAATCTATCGATAGTTTACAATCTCGCTAGATAGATTGTAATCTAACGATCTTTACAATCTAACGGTAATATATATATTGGTACTTTTTCAGGCTCAAGTTTGACGGAAGATGAAATTTACAATGTTTTGGGTGACGGGAATGACTACGAAATTGAAGACTTGATCGACGACGAAGATTTAGATCAATGTCTTCTTGAATTAAATCCTTCACTTTTCGAACATTCACATCCAAGTTTTGAGCCCCAAGATGTTGAGAACACTGAGCCAGCACCTAGTATCAGCTCTAAAGTTCATGTAACAAATCAGGCTGCACCCAGAAACAGCTGTGTATCAACTAGTAGAATAAACACTTCGTCAAGAAGAAACGTTTACAGAGGCCCCGACCTGCCGCCATCTACTTCCAGTACTGACCCCGCACTACACCAGAGACAAGTACTACACGCACTCGAAAGCGTACACTCCCCAACCATGGAAACGTCAAGCTTTTACCGATAAATCACATGATTACTCTCCATTGCCAATACGAAATATCAGGAACCCAATGGAATATTTTAACGAAAATGAACCATTATATAAAAAATATCACATCGGGAGAAGTGAAATGAGTTTCTGTTCGTTTATGGTGTTCTTTGTTTGGTGTCCATAGAAACAAAGAACACCATAAATGAACAGAAACTCATTTCACTTCTACCGATGTTTTTTTTTTTTACACATGCTTATAATAGATACGGTTATGTTTATGTATGTTAACGTTAATATCACCTCACAATTAAATGAAGTAATCCATCCATTATTTATTATATCTCAATCATAAAAATGCATAAATCTTAATTCGAGAGCAATTCCAGTGCGCCCGTACACTTACCTAGAATTATCAGAGAAAACTTCTTTGATTTATGTGATCCTGGTAGCTGGTGTGAAATATCATCCTCCGCATATTTCAATATCAATAATGTTCTTGATGCAATAAAGAAAGTACACCGTGACGTCACGACTTAGGACGTGTGCGTACTTCAATATGATGGATTTTATATTGGACTTGTGGCAATTATTTTTTCTTATTTTACCACTAATTTAATTTTATTGAAACTTATGAGTAAATCCAATTCATAACAATTATTAATTGATTAAATCTCTTGACGTTTGGAAACCGATTACAGACAAAGCTCGCTAGTAATGCCATTATAAAAGTATTATCAAGCAAAATTATGTTGTTTTAATTTTTGACATTAAGTAATTAGAGGAACTATTAAAACCAGTGTCTCGTAGCTGCGAATGAGTCCTTACAAAATCATTGATTACAACCTACAGATAGTTACATAAACAGTATAAATAGGTAACCTTCATCAATTTATGAACTCCTGGTAGCAGACATGAAATATGAGCCTACGCAAATTATGTTTTATAAAAAATAATGATACGATACAATACGATAATACGATACGATATTTTCGAGTGGAGTTTTTTTTTATGGGAATCTTTAAAATAATTTTCATAAACGTTGGATTACCGAAAATAACAACGAATAATCCGAAGACCGTTCTTATTATATTGATCTCATATTGTTAGTGAATGATGTGAAATTACTTTTATACCATTATTTTGGTTTTTTTACTTGATGCACCTGTTTGCGCTGTAACCAAGTTCTAGACGACTTAAAGAAGAAATAAGTTTTTAATTCGACCGAACATTTTCTTTTCAGCTTTGGAGAGCTCATAGTTTTTAAATGTGCTGTTTAATCGCCACGCACTAATCAAGATTAGTCTCATCAATCTGATCACCATTATCACCCCTTATTATAAGCCTGAACAAGAGTACCGGTACTTATTTATACTTAATATGTGCGCTTACGGTCTTAGGAGTGTTAGGCTTCGTTTTATCTCAAAATAATGCGAGCAAAGCCGTGGGCATCCACTAGTTAACAATATATATAAACATGGTAACATGAAAGCGTAACTGATCAAATTTAAAATATATAAAAAATAAAACCCTTTTAATCCGGATCCGACCGGTTGTACAAAAAGTAATTCAATCGCGGCCACGTTAATTTGAATCAGTTGAAAAATTAAAACCTCAGAATACAGAAAGAACCAGAAACCGTGAGCGCGCCTAATATTGAAGCTATTAAATTTACTCTGAAACGGAGTAGTTTGAAGCGTGACCGATCAGTCACTCTGTGACCGTCGGAGCGAATGACGTGTTATAACGGTGACCAATTTAACTAAATTATGCCGTCTTCTGTCGTTCCTACCTGTATAAATGCAGCGGGTCTAAAAAAGAAACACAATGGGATCACATTTCACGTGTAAGTATCGTATTTAGGTATCAACTTATTTAATTAATGAATAACGAAAGAAAAGAAACACGATGGGATCACATTTCACGTGTAAGTATCGTATTTAGGTATCAACTTATTTAATTAATGAATAAATTTCTCAGTTTTCACTTGTCATAGATAATGATGCATCCATCTTGTTAGTGTTGCCAATATAAGAGTTTTGATTTACCCTTCTTTTTATTACCTTTTGAGAGCTTTTATTCATTGTAGAATATTAATAAGAAATTTAAAAAATAACCGACATGAAAAAAGAAAGTATAAAGCGTCAGTGCAGCCCGTGTGTAGCTAACCAAATAATCCTATTAAATAGTATGGTAATATCGGATTTCTAAACATTTTTTGATGAGTGTGTGTGTGAGGGAGAAGGGGTGGGGAGGAGCGGGTATGTAACTATGTTTCTATATTAGTTATATCAAATTTTAGCTTCCCAGTTGATGAAGAAAAAAAAGCGGTGTGGACAAAAATAATACAAAGAGCACGGCTGGAAGAGTTATGGAAACCATTATTGTTATATTATTATATTGGACAATATTTTAAAAAGCTTACTCAGCATAAAGAACATTAAATGTTTTTTTTTTCTAAAGCGTCTTTTATTCAATAAACCTATCAATTTCTTGAGACAATTAGGTAGGTACATAATTATATAGAATAGGACAATTTTTATTCTTTTATTATCTCACCTCCTAGACTCCCAACATTTAGCCTAAAAACGGGCAAATAATGCCTGAGCTAGCAACATTACGCGGGTGGGAAGTGACGCGGGCGGGGGACGTTGTTTTGGTTTTTGGACACAGCGTGTAACTCGCAATTACAGTTGAACGCGGCTTCTGGTTCTTTCTGTATTCTGAGATTAAAACGCTAGGAACTCCAAAAATAGCAGAGTTAGGTACTCCGCTGCTTACCTTGTATGAGTTTTGTCAATGACAATCAAAGACATCATAAGCCATAGACACCTAACTGCCTATCTATCACATTCACATCAGAATCCTATCATTATAATAAACGCGAAATGTTGGTATTTGTTGATAATATCAACAAATACCTACATTTTTTTGTGTCATTGTTACAAACACTTAGGTAATAAATAATATAGAGCCCTGTGAGTGATAAGGGATCTTGTCAAGACTCAAAACGGACACTGGTTGTACTATAAAATTTAGTGAATTGTTCGACATAACTTTAAATTTTGTTTTGCCCTAAATTAAAAATTAAAGAAGTATTAAGCAAAAAAAGAGAAAATATAAAAAACCGTTTGAGAACAAGGTCCAAAATGGTTTTTTTTGTAAATTGATGACGTAGGTACATTACGGCTTTAGCGCAAGTCACTATGATCCTGGAATAATTCATATACGTATTTTTGTTTCTCTTTTTTTGCCTATAACTTCTTAAATTTTTAATTAAAGGCAAAAAGTTGTATACATATGCTACGTTAAGTTGCTAGAGTGCGCTAAAATCTTTTTGCTATTTTTATTATAAATATGTGTAATATGAAAATATCGTGATTAGATAAGGATATTATTTAAATACATTTTATTTACTCAGATTGTTTGTTTGAACAAAGTTTGTTACTATTTTATGAATGCTTCAAAAAGTAATACATGTTACTTAACCATTTTATTGGTAATCAAGAATCTAATTAGCATGAAAATATCACTTTGTTTAAAAGAACAAGCTGGGAATTATATTGTTATATATTTTTTCAGTATGCATGTAGTGGCCCCATTGCCGGGTTTCAGATAGTTAGAATTAATCCATTATTTCGTAAATAAACTTTTCTTATAATATGTGAAATAAATGTTTTATTGAAATAATAATATTTATGGTAACTATTGTGAGGTTAGGGTCCCCAGGTCCACATACATACTTAGTCCGATTTATTATAATTAAAATTTTCATAAACTTCTTATTTAGTTTATTATAGAAAAATGATATTTACGAATTAAATCCAAGAACATCATTTTTGAACAAAGCACTAAAAATGTAATACAGAAATATTATAAAATAATAATTAAGAGTAGCTCGGACACTTAGGGTTTGGATATGTATACAAAACAGTATTTTTTATACTGTTCACATAACATTTTTATGGTTTATGGTAATTTAACTGTAACATAATTTTTTTCCCGAGTTTCGTGGTTTTTTTAAATCATTAGACATTTATTTAAACGCCATCTACCGAAGCACGTAAAAACTGGACATGTTGCATAAAAACGCCATCTACACAATTTTTATTGTACTACGTTGTATTTGTGTCCGAAGAAACGATGCAAGCTGAGTAAGAAATTTTAAAATGAAGACAAAAAATCCGTAAGATGGCGTCAATAGTCGTAAAATGTATTAAATTTTGAAGAAAAATAATATTATTATACAAATTGCTTCTGTAAATAAAAGCAACTTTCAAAAATTCAACATGTATTATTTCAATATTCAGGATATTGAAATAAAACAAAGTTTTTGAAAATATTATTATAAAAACAAATACCTAAGTACCCCTAAACTAAATAAAGGTTTTTATGTCTGTTACATACAACAAACGTGATTTTTTTATATACTATGATACGATACCCTTCATCATACGCGAGTTCGACTCGCACTCGACCGGTTTTTAATACGTCTTCCTCACAATGTTTATTTTATTTTGTTACTAGCTTTAGTTCGCGGTTTTGCAAGCATTTTTATAAATAAAAACATTCGTCTTGAAACACTACATCTACTAAAAAAAATGCATAAAATTCGTTGTGTAGTTTTAAAGATCTAAGCATACATACATACAGACGCGGGAAACGACTTTATAGTAGTGATACATACTCGTACTAAAAGTTTGCCTAAAACTAAGCCAATTTACGTATATACAATTAAGTAGGTATTTATAGCTCAGTGTAAAAATACTTGGCTAGTAAAACCAGTTCAGTTCGCCTCCCAATTTGTTTTCATTTACAATAGCCTGTAAGACCCTTGGCAAAGGGCCTGCTTCACAGACAATATACGATTAAGACATCTAATCTATCTTTCATATATGCACCTACCTTAATATACAAAAAACAGTTTGTGCAGTCGCCCGTGTGCTATTTCCGTATAAACTTTTGTATAGTTAGACTAAAAAGCTAAGATAGTTAGACTGACGGCGTATATTTCTCAAATTGATGGTATCACATACGTACCATACCTACGTGTCAGAAAGCCAAAAATAAAAAAAAATTAGAGGGGATGTATTTATTCGCCCCTCATAGAAATCAAACTGTTAATTTGTGACGTTTTGTAAAATCTGAGATTTGAAAATTGGGGATGGGTAGTGAATGGTTAGATTATGTTATATTTTTTACTTAGACGAACACCACTCATTTACAAAACTTTGACACCAGAGTTGGTCACTCCCATACGAACTTACTATTTGCTTCTGGTTTCGTTACCATGTGCCATCTGTTGTGTTGCAAGTCTTTGCTTGCCTAGTTCACTTTATTGTCCAAGAAAGCCTCCAAGTTATGATCCTGCCATAAGTTAACAGGAGCTTGAGTAACTGTATAATAGAAGTGAATGTTTGTTTGTATGTTTGTTCAATATCATCGCGATGCTGTACATTTTGGTTGCTCCATTTTAGTGACGAGCACCACCGACACAGGTCTACTCAACACGACATAGAGAGACTAATTAAATAACCTAGTGTAGTGATAAATATATACATACATAGGGGAAAGATGCCGTAAAAAGGGAAGGAATTTGAATTTCGCAGGATTACCACAAGCGTGGCAATAAGATCAGTTGCATTACTTCATTGCCATATCATGTATCAATATGTAACTAAAACGGTTTTCACTCACTTGTAATTCACATAATGTTGTATATTGCCTCGTTTCCAAAAATTCAAAGTCAAAATGTATTAAATAATAATAAATAATAAAAATATTTATTGGACACACAAATTCTTATAATACTAACACTTATTAATAATGTAATTTAAAATAGGGCATTTTAGAAAACAAAAGATTTGTCAAGCAGCTTCTACGCTGAGAGAAAGTGGTCTCTCGTGTTGTAGCAGCTGATTCTTTCAGGGCTACATTTTTTCAATAGGTTGGAAATCTTACAAAAACAAACCTAATCAAAATTGAAATTAATAAATAAAAAGTAAAAAAAAAAAAAAGTATTAAGTAATTGATAGTTATATTTATTAATCTCAGACTTTAACTCTCTCAGAATTAACAAAAATATCTGTTGTATTTGTATTTGTTAATTTGTTAGTAAATGCAACACCTCAAAGTTAACAAGAAATTCTTTACAGAGATGGATTAGACACTGTATCAACGCATATGCTACTTTTTATATCGCATTATTGCGGGTAAAACCACCGGGCCTTACTAGTCATTATACTACATAGTATTAAGCAAAGTTACTTCCCGCATCTGACCCTTTTCGTCTTATTAAAAAACGTGGTTTAAATATTAGTTGAGGACTTTGAAAATAAAAAGTGGGTTCTTGTTGTTCAGACATCAGATACAAGCAATCAATATGTCAACAAAAAATTGGAACTTTGTTTTAACATTGGTACATTTTGACAGTTTGATAATTATGACAGTAGACAGACAATTTTCAAACAACTAAAACGAACTTGGTCTAGACTTATATTTAAACCACGTAATAAGGCCCATTGTCTGTATGTACCTATGCTTACGCTCAGACCTTTAAAACTACACAACAGATTTTGATGCAGTTTTTAATAAATTTAAGGGGAAGGTATATAATAGGTTTATACATATTATGTAATAAATGGTTTATGTGTGTTGTGTATGTATAATGAAGCGTGCGAAGCCGCGGGCAAAAGCTAGTAACTAATAAATCGCTGGATATTCCGGGACCAACTCCAGGGCTCCCTAAGGATCTTATACAGTGTCCAAGCATCTTAACCCTTTGTAAAATAAGAATAAAGATATCTGAGTCTTAGCTTGACCCAACCACGCGAGTTCCAAGGGGCATGTTTAGTTTATACATATAAATAAATAAATATTTACAAGACATATTAACAGCGCCATTGAGCCCCATACAAGCTAACGCTTGTATCATGGGTACTAGATAAAGGGTAAAACATATACTTTTCTTTAGTAAATGCATCTATACATTATAATAAAGCTGAATAGAGTCTAACGTCTAAGCATTGAAGTTATTAAAAAAAATGTTTGGAGATACTTCGAAATACCTGTGCCTCTGCTTGTCTCTTTATATAAACGCTTATCACGGAAAAATGGCTGAACGAATCTTCATGATTTTTGGTATGTACCTAGGTATGAGGTCCCGGAAGTGTCAAAGGCTACTTTTTATCCTTAACTAGCTGTGCCTGCGACTTCGTCCGCGTGGAATAGTTATTTTGGGCATCATATTTATTTTTGTAAACAACCTCTTTAGCTTTATAAATTATAGCTGTTACCCACGACTTGAACCGTCAAACCGTCAAGCCCTCAAAGATGAATAATTTTCCCCGTTTTTTCTAGATTTTTCATTGTTTCTTTGCTCCTATGAGTTGCAGCGTGATGTTCATGATGTTTAAATGGTCTATTCAACACAAAAATATTTTTTCAATTCGCACCAGTAGTTCTTGAGGTTAGCGCGTTCAAACAAACAAACTCTTCAGCTTTATAATATTAGTATAGATAACTCGAGCGAAGCCGCGGCCGTCCACTAGTTTAAAATGTTTTATGATAAAACATGTCAATTGGGAGTACCGTCTCTACGACACATTTTGATAAACTGGACGATGCTCAGGGTGCCGATGAATATGCTCAATCAATCACCGACCATTGTAAAAATGACAACAAAGGATCCATATGTATGTATATAAATATATATTATACTAGCTCTGGCCAGCGACTTCTCACGTGTTACTATTATGTAGAACGTTCTCTTGAACCACTCTATAGATATTTAAAAAAAACTGTATCGACATCTGTTTGGTAGTTTTAAAGATTTAAGCAAACAGACGCGGAAAGCGACTTTGCTTTAAACTATGATTGATATTTATTTATATTACCATGTGCATATATGTACATTTAATTTATGAACAAATCCAACGCTTTATCAGCACTAGGCTGGTTTTTTATGCTTGCAGACTGAGTTCTTAATACTTAAACCATTTTATCATTGAATACATAATATTGCTCGTCGCCACTACTTATCTACCGTAATTATTATTATAATTTAATCTATCAACTATGTACTTTTCATAAAGAAATTAATTATCTCTCTCTTAAGTCGTATTCTTCATGACTAAGGGTTACTCCCCGCAGCATTAATTCGTTAGGGGAGTTTTCTTGGGCAAATACATCGTGGTGGGCGCCCAGGTCCTTCTACGGAAGACACATGTCTTCGGATATTGTGGTCCTCAAACATTTCGGTTTTCTCACGATGTTTTCCGTCACCGCTAAGCGAGTGCTAATCCACACATAACTTGAAAATACAAGTCATTGGTGTAGGGCCGGATCCGAACCAGGATGCGTCTGGATGAAAAGCAGACACTGGAACAGCTGAGACACACTCGCTTTTTACTTAAAACTCAGAATCCAACATGAGTCTGATATTACACTGTTATTTGTTTTAATCTTTAAGCGTGCATTTTGTGTCTGTACCTTTTGGAAATAAATACCTATATAAAACTCAAAGGTGACTGACTGATATAGTGATCTATCAACGCACAGCCCAAACCACTGGACGGATTGGGCTGACATTTGGAATGAAGGTAGATGTTATGACGTAGGCATCCGGTAAGAAAGGATTTTTGGAAATGCCACTTTTAAAAAGGTGAAATAGGGGATGCAAGTTTTACTTCTTAATGCGAGCGAAACCGCGAGCACCCACTAGTAAACAATATTTTGATTAAATACTGATTTGTCAATACAAAACTGAGCTTTCCACATCTAAAAGAAGCAGCATGGGATCGCAGAAAATTTTGCCAATTGACCTCCAAACTTCAATATGAAGATGGCACCCGATGATGATGATTGTTTATTAAGGAACATCCACTGCATCGCACATTAACCTCGCCCGTCCATTATAAACTTATTTGCTAATTCACAAGCAACACTTGCTAAGTGCGAAGTTGCATATGGTACTCCTAAATTATATGGTGGAACTTTGAAAGCTTTTTAGACTATGCCGAGAGCTAAATATTACGGTGGGAGTGAAAATTAAGAACGGCATTATTAAAACTTATTTGTTTGGAGTTTTTTTTTGCTTTGACACCCTCTTTACACGTAGTTTTGACTGCTCTGTTAGCTTAGTTGGTAGGGTTTGATTCCCGCATAACACAAGTAATTATTAATATTAATATTTGTAATTACTTGTGTCGAGTCTGCTCGTTTCTATGTAAAATAGGTATTTATTTACAAAAAAAACCGTTATCTGATACCCATGATACAAGCGTAAGCTTAGCATGGGTCGAGACGGCGCTGTGTGATATGTCCTGAAATATTTATTTAAATATTTATTACTATTTCTCAGCATACTGGCCGAGTCCGATACAGGGCTCGGCCAGAATTTTGATAAATACGTCTAGGGCGAGATTAGATTGCTATATCAAATAGTATAAGTAGAAATAGGAATTATAAGGGGAGCCATTTTCATGTCTGACCTAGTCCTTTTCCAAATAAAGAAAAAGAATATCTCGTTAAAGAGGTCGTAATTTTTTTGTTAACCTTTTATTATCGTATTCAAAAGTCTAAGATATAATCTGTATAGCTAGATTAGCTAGCTACATATAAGCTAGTGTGGGTCGGTGGTTAAAGCATCTGATTATCATCCTGACACAACCTGGTTCGAGACCGGCCCTTCACCAATGACTTGTTTTTCATGTTAACATGTCCTCGGATATTGTGGCCCTCAAATATGTCGGTTTCCTCAAGATGTTTTCCTTCATCGCTAAGCAAGTGAAATGTCTATAAATTGTTGTATAACTCAAAAAAAGTGTTACACGTTTAGAACCGGAGTAACATAGTCAGAGTCACACTCGTTTTTCAGTACGATCGTAATAAAAGCACTTTTCAGCTTTACTTTTCATCTACGACTTTCAGCCCAAAGTGTCAAAATGGCAGTTGTTCAAAAAAATTGCTCGATAACAAAAAAAATTCTGATTAAAAAGCGAAATTCTGATGTATATATTGTAAATCCTCTCCCAAAACACAAAAAACCTGAAATTTTAAGCAAAATAACAGATTTGCATCTCTCTCGGTAAACAATGTCACTCCTAACGAAGCCTTTCTAAGGTTAATAGAATAATGCATGGAATGTAAATCACGTTCACCTACATCGGAGATTCTCGAAACAAAGAGGCAAAAAAATAAAGGCGTTGCAAAATCCAGGAACGAAAAGGAGGTTAAGGAAGGTGATGAGAACGTAAGATCCATGGAAAACGTGTTATTTTGGTCTTGTTACGAAAGAATTATAAGGGAGTGGTTGGGAGATTTTTACGTATGGTTTTATTGTGATCCGTTGGATTATCAGTGTTCAATTTAAAATAAAATAAAAATAGCCTTTATTTCAGATATACTTAGTTGATTATTACAATAAAATACTTCAAATGTCACTTTAGAATTTCAATAAATGGGAATAAGAGGTAATTTAAATTTTTAAACATGTCACAATTCAACACAACACCACTATAACACTATGCAGAAATTATTTTTCCATACCTAATAAAATCAGTAATACATGTCATTTAAAAATTCAGAAATATAGATCTTTGATGTATTTATCCCATGATGTCCATTTGGAAAAAGTGTTGTTTTTTAAGTCAGATAAAAATTATGTGAAGTCAATATATATATCTCTTAACTTTGTCTTTTGTCTGATTTTCTTATTGCTGATTCTGTCCGATATTCTTATTCCTGGCATACTCCTCTCCATCTTTCTTTAACGTATGGCTAGTTTCTTCTCTTCTTCTTTCCTTAAAGCTCATGTCTGACAATTATATATCAGACAAGGTAATATTGCCATGTTGTTACTTTTGCTTTTAATGGCAATATTTAGTCTTTACATTTCATAATCTCCTTGAGACTCCAGTACTTTTAACAAGCCAGTCCTTTGTCAGTCAGATTCTTCGATCTACTTCTATTTCTGTCAGGTCTTTGAAAGCCATCGATTGCCCCAAGTAGGTGTATTCAGTCACATATTCTATATCTTCATTGTCTACTGTTACTTTAGCCCGTCTCCCGTTTGTCAGTATTTTAGTCTTTGATGGATTTAGTGATAGTCCGACTTTGTTTACTTTCTCTTGCGAGGTCTATTATCATGCTTTCTGTTGTTTCTGTGTGTAATTAATTAATTTATTTAAGTTTTATTAATTATTATTAATTAATATCACATTATATCAAATAAAAATCAAAGTAGTCTCGCGAAGGAATAAATATATTAATATTAGGTCCTTACATATCAAATTGTCGTTTTGTATGGGAGGAACAAAAAGTCGAATATCTTTTAATTTCATATATTTAATTAATCAATGTATGAACCATTGTTTTCTTACACTTTTGCCATCTTATAGGTAGTTCATTGATCCCCTTACAAAAAAAAACCAGTCGGACGGGAATCAATAAAATCTTAGAAGGCGATGGGGACTGCCCCGTCGGAGTTGATTTTTTTCCTTTGCAAGAAGTTATCAAAATTTCGAAAAAAAAATGTATTCTGTTGGAGCAAGGTCCGAGGAGTACGGAGGATGTCTTAGACATGATTTGGCTGGCTGGCCAGGATCCAACCATTGCGCTGAGCGCATCCGATTATCGTAAAGAATCCATTTTTCATCACAGGTAATGATTCGGTTTAAAATACCTTCATTATTGTGCCGGTTTAGTAATGTAACGCAGCAGTCGACGCGCGTTAGGCGGTTTGCTTCAGTCAATTCGTGAGGTACCCACCTTTCAAGCTTTTTAATCTTCCCAATTTGCTTTAAGTGAATTAAAACAGTTTTATCACTAACATCGCAGCTTGCAGCTAACACGGACGTGGTTTGCGATGATTTCGCTTCCACAATAGCCTTCAATTCTTCATTATCAACTTTGGTCTCAGGCCGTACACGGGGCTTGTTCTGCAGGTCGAAATTTTCCGAACGAAAACTTTGGAACCAAAAACGAACTGTGTTTTCTTTTGCAACACGACCGCCATACTCATCATTCACCCTTCGAGTCGTTTCCGCAGCACTAGTGCCACGGCGAAACTCGTACTCGCAAATAATACGATATTTTAAGTTTTCCATTTTGTAATAAAGGTGACGGTAACAGAAAAAAAAACAGAAAAAAAAATGAATGACGTTCATCGAAGCACAAATACATGAGCAAATATCTGTACAAATTGGAATTTGGAATTCCTAACCAAAGAGGAGAAATTCGCGATTAAAGTGGCCAGTACGAAAAACGCCAAAATCATATGTAAGGACCTACTATAAACTTACTGTAAAATTTATTTGAAGTTAATAGATTCCAAATAATAGTGTTACCCGGTTCACTTAACCTGACTTTAAAAAAGGCGACGAAAATAATGCCATCCTTCTAACTAACCCAACTGTATTGTGCAAAAAGGATGGAATGCTTAAGTACATTCTTCATAAAAATCGCATTTATTGACTGAACCGGCTATTAAGATGAATGCATTTTCTGATTTGAGTCATAAATTGGGACGAAACATTATTATTTCCATGACGTTTTGCATCTGATCGTAACCGTCAGGTGAACGTGATTATATTTGACCTCGAATGGCCTTTGCGAGCTGATAGGAACCAGGAAAACCCTCCGGGATAGGGGAATGACACAGACATAGTACAAAGTAAAGTGTAAAAGACAACTTAGGCCAATGTGTAAAATTTTTCTCTTTCATTGTTCCTTCTTACAGATGTATTATTATTCTACTGTAGGCCCTGCTGTTTGGCATTCTACGGAAGTAGTTAAGGCATGTCAAAGGTTAAAGCTCTGACACCAGAGTTGGCCTCTCACATACGAATTTACGTATTTATATTGTTCTTACATCAATGACTGTGTCTTCTCGTTATTATGCTGCGAGGTTGCTTACTAGCTAGCCTGTCTCGAAACTATTTAATGGATTAGAGGTATTTCATTTGAAATCTTTCTAATTCTTAGTAGATTTAAGTTACATAAACATTTTAGAGAAACGGATACGGAATGAATCTGTATGGGTTTTTTACAAACTTACTCGTGTTCTATTAAAACTACGTTGTAAAAAAAAGTACGTTGAAGCCAGTCCACAATCATTCTATGCCAATTAGGGAAGAGTATCTTGATCAATGTCTTTTCGTGACACAGCTAGATAGCCTAGTTTTTGTTTCTGACAACTTGTATTAAAGGAAAAACAGGGTTTCATAGCGAAGTTCAGTTTATTCTTAGCAGAGGTTTCTGGGTTAGTTTGAATGACCATGGCATAAGGTTTTCGAGAATTTTAGATAGATGGATTGATAATTCTTTGTTATAACACACACTATAAAACACATTTTTTTACTTATAGCTAGTACCACAAGTGACGGTTAATTTTATAAGGAACTTCTTCTAGTCAATCATTTGCTGGAGAGGAATAAATAAATGATTTTTTTAACTGTATTAGTTTGGCAGTCAAACCATGTCAGAGGACCCTAAGGCAGTTTTAAAACTTAGACACCAGAGATGGCAACTGTCATACAAACTTGGCTTTCTATAATAATTGAATAAATATCAAATATGGTGCTGTGTGATATTTATAAATAAAAAAACCGGACATAGGACATTGCACACAGTGCCATCTAGCCCCACACTTAGCAAACACTTGTGTCGTGATTACTAGATAACGGATATAATACTTATGTATATGTCCCACTATATTAACTATTTGATTTTTTTGTAAAACCTCTCTGTTACTGATACCTCTGTACATTATTCGTTTGAGATAGCTAACTCTCTCTTAGAAGCCTTTGATGGCAGTGCAGGTTTGCACGTATTTATGCTAAAAGGTTTGTAATTTGCGAGGAATAACTCTTTCGCAAAAAAATCGCAGTGAATAAATACTATACTAGATACTACGCATAATTGGTACGATAGAAGTGTGATTAATTACAAATGTTGGGTCAAATATGCTTACACAGTTCATCTCTCTCGCACACACCACTTGCACACGGAAAATAAAATACAACACAAATACGTAATATAAAAACGTTTATTGTAATAAAAAAATTACAGCTAGTTTACCTATTTAAATACATAATATGTTTGTCATTACTTACAATAACATGTGTTGGACAAGATGTTTCTGTTTCCCGGGTGACG
The DNA here is from genome assembly GCA_964023185.1 of Macaria liturata. Taxonomy (NCBI): domain Eukaryota; kingdom Metazoa; phylum Arthropoda; class Insecta; order Lepidoptera; family Geometridae; genus Macaria; species Macaria liturata. The sequence goes on from OZ026808.1 coordinate 8,160,732, forward strand.
ACGTCTTACCGTCAGGTTTAATTTAAGCTTCCGCAAAAAAACTTGCTCGTGATTGATTACGACGCGGAAAAAGCCAATTGCTTGGTAGAAGTAGGTTGTTAAATAAGCGCCGCCCTACAACTCGACCGCGGCGGCGGTGATTGACCATCTCGTAGATTATTTATGGGTCAGTTACGTTTCTAGGGTATATGTTATTCGTAGGGTAAACTAGAGATAAAAGTTTGCACAGTTCCTCATGATCGTAGGATAAAGTTGTTGATGCAATGTCAATGTTAATGTCATTACATATTCTGACGTAATGTTAGTAGCATTTTTTTTATGTACATTTACATGAGGCGATCAAACAGACTCCCTTGATTGCTTTTCTTTGGTAAGAAAGTGTTACGTATTAGTAATTATTTGTAATGTAGGGTAGTTATTAAGTTAATCTGTGACCGACGCTCGCGCGGCACAATAAATCAGTTCAACTACAACTGGTGTTTGATTCACACGCCCGACGTAGATCTAACACTGGCGACGAGGCGAACCAAAATGCAGTCGGGCATTTTTGGTGTGTTGGACTCATTCGACCACACTATCAACGAGTGGTCGACATACCGGTGCCGGCTTCTGCAATTTTTTTTTTTTTTTTTTTGTCCCCGGGTCCCGAGCGGGACATGCTGTTTGCCAAGGACATCCAGGAGCTCACCCTCAGCAAGGCAGTTCAGCTGGCAGAGAGCGTGCGGTGCGCTCGCGAGGGAGCCGCGGCAGCGCCCCCCGGGCCGAGCTCGGTCACCATGTCGCAAGCCCCTCGGCAGCAGGATGGCGTTTTTAACGTGCTTAAAGAAAGCGGAAAGTGTCGTGTGTGCGGTTATAGTAACCACAAGAGTGGCGAATGTAGGTTCAAAGCTTACAAGTGTAAAAAATGCGGCCGCGTGGGCCATTTACGTAAAATGTGTGCGTTTAATTCGCGAGTGAAGCGCGTTGAGGCATCGCAGGAAGGAGGTGAGGTGGATGTTGGCGATGATGGTGAGTCATTCGATAATATTCGGTGCTCGGGAGACAGCCCAATGACGGATTTTGTCGATGTTGACGGAGTGTGTTTCGAGTTCGAGGTCGATAGTGGCTCCCCAATCAATTCAGTTTCGGATGATACATACGAAGATTTTTTCAGTCATCTCCCGTTGTCACCTACGAATAAAACATTTAATAGTTATACCGGCGATAGATTGGACGTCATAGGTTATTTCCGCGCCCCTGTCACGTACCGCGGTGTCACTCGCGTACTCGATATATACGTGGTACGCGGAGGCGGGCCGCCGCTTTTAGGGCGCAGCTTTATGTGTGCGTTCGGCTTAGAAATCGCGCCCGCGGCCGCGAGTTCGGATGTAAAATTTTGCGATTTGGCTGAAAAGTCTAACATCACCAATTTAATCTCGGAATTCCCTGACGTATTTTCAGAAAAGTTAGGGTGTTTCAAAAAATTTGAGGCCAAACTGCACCTTAAGGCGGATTCAACACCTAAGTATTTTAAAGCGAGGCCGGTCGCTTTCGCCTTAAAAGAAAAAGTCGATAAAGAGCTAGATCGTTTAGTTTCAATGGGCGTCCTGAAACCGGTTGAGTATTCAGAGTATGCGTCACCCGTGGTACCGGTACTCAAGCGCGACGGTAATGTTAGGCTGTGCGCAGATTTTTCGGTGTCTATTAACAAACAGCTGATTGTAGAAAAATATCCGCTGCCAACGGTCGAGGAGTTGTTTTCAAAACTACATGGTGGTAAATACTACTCTAAGTTAGATCTCTCGCGCGCGTACTCGCAAATCCGTATATCAGAGGATTCACAAAAATATACGTGCATCAATACGCACCGGGGCTTGTTTGTGTTTACGCGCCTCGTATTCGGTCTGTCTAGCGCAGCAGCGATCTTCCAGAGAATGATGGAGAGTGTGTTGTCTGATATGGAGGGAGTGCAAATTTTTTTAGACGATGTGCTAATTTCTGGTGTTTCCGAATCTGAAAATTTGAACAGAGTTCGCGCTGTTTTAAAACGGTTGCAAGAGGCCGGGCTATCCGTGCAAAAAAATAAGTGCGAATTCTTGAAAAAAGAAATTACATATCTCGGTCATGTTATTGATGCGCGGGGCATTCGCAAGTCAGACGAAAAAGTGTCTGCCATCTTAAATGCTCCTATCCCCGGGAACATGTCTCAGTTGCAATCTTTTTTGGGATTAATTAATTACTACAGAAATTTTATACCAGACGCATCGTCAATACTAAGTCCTCTTTATGAGCTTTTGCATAAAAACACCAAGTGGGTTTGGACCACGACACACACTGCTGCTTTTAATGCGATAAAAAAAATACTGGCTTCGGATAAAGTCTTAACGCATTTTGACCCCAATGCTAAGCTAATTCTGACGGTAGACGCGTCCCCGTACGGGTTAGGGGCCGTGTTATCACAGGTTGGCCCGGATGGTACAGAAAGGCCCGTCTCATATGCGTCTCGTACTTTAACAGCTGCAGAGCGTAACTACTCGCAAATTCAAAAGGAGGCTACGGCGATCATTTTTGGGGTGAAGCGTTATCGGCAGTATTTATACGGCAGACAAGAACCGTTCGTCCTTCGTTGCGATCACAAACCTCTCATATCGATATTCGGTCCTCACAAAGGCGTCCCCGAGATGTCCGCTAACCGATTGCAAAGATACGCGATTTTTCTCGGGGCGTACAATTACACTATCGAGTACATAAAGAGTGCAGATAACAACGCAGATTATTTGTCGCGAGCGTGCCTCCCCCCGCGCCGCGAGCCTGCTCCGGAACCTGATAAAGCGACATACGTAAATTTCGTATTAGACGGGTCGCCATCGATTTCTTTAAAGGACTTACAAACGGAAACAAAGCTAGACCCAGTGCTGTCGAAGGTACAATATTATATTTGTAAAGGCTGGCCTAATAAAATAAGCGACCCAGAACTGAAACCTTTCCATTTATGCCGTTCGGAGTTGTCATGGGAGAACGATTGCGTTATGCGCGGTCATAAAGTGGTTATCCCGGCTCGGTTGCGTGCGAAGATTTGCGAAGAGCTGCATAGTTCGCATTTCGGTGTAGTAAAATTGAAAGCAGCAGCGCGCGCGCGGTTCTGGTTCCCCGGCATCGACGCTCAGCTCACGCAGCTCGTGGCCGCTTGCGCGGTGTGCGCGCAGCTGCGCCCCGCGCCGCCCCGCGTGCCCCTCGCGTCCTGGCCACACCCACCGCATTCCTTTTATAGAATTCACGTGGATTTTTTAGGCCCATTATGCAATAAAATGTACCTGATAATAGTTGATGCTCATTCAAAATGGGTTGAATGTTTTAATATGAACGCGAACTATGGATCCAGAGCAGTTATAAATAAGCTAATAGAATTCATGTCGCGAGTAGGGGTCCCGAATGTTTTAGTGAGTGACAACGGGAGTTCTTTCACGTCCAGGGAGTTTAGGGATTTTTGCTCAAGCAATAACATATCTCAAGTTTTTTCTCCACCGTTCAATCCGGCTAGTAACGGACAAGCCGAATCGATGGTCAAAGTGGTTAAAAATGGCATAAGATCTATTGTTCTCTCATGCAAAAACAAAAACGCCTCGGACGAAAAAATTTTAAAATTTTTGTTTGATTATCGCA